>CM053405.1:93375692-93426445 GCA_028644305.1 Xerus rutilus | reverse complement strand
TGGTACTGGGGATTGAACTCAGGGGCACTCGACCACTGAGCCACATCCCCAGCCCTATTTTGTGTTTTATGTAGAGACAGGGTCTCACTGAGTTGCTTAGTGCCTCGCCATTGCTGAGGCTGGCTTTGAACTCGCGATTCTCCTGTCTCAGCCTCCCTAAGTGCTGGGATTACAGGCTTGAGCCACCGCGCCCGGCTACACTCCAAGGCTTAATGGTGAACTACACTCTACCTACTTTACTTTCATTAACTCATTTTACCTTCACAGCACGGAGTGAAGCTTGTTTGGAAGAGCCCTGGCCGCATTCCAAATGGGCTGGCCTCTTGAACAGCAGCGTCTCCTCAGCCTGGGTTGGAGCTCTGAAGATCTGATTAATGTGTTTAGCAACCGACTGGCTCTTTCTCTGGGTCTCTTGTGAAATATCCTTTCCTGTGTGGTAATCATCATGTTTTGTGAGTTGGAACAAAGCAAATGAGAGATGGAACAAGTTAGTTTTATTCCCTTCTCTTAAACATAAAAGTGTTTGATTCTTTCCCGGGTCTTTTTATTTTGACCTCAGGGAGAAGAAACAGATAGTATTAGTAGTGATTTTTCAGGAAATAAACTCCCAGTGATTGAATTCATCCAAATCATGAAATGAATCATCCCCAGGACCAATCAGAGCCTCCCTGTTCTGTGGCTTCAAGCTACACCTTCACTAGGCAGTCTATGTACATGATGCCCAGAGCTAACTTGGGAAATCCCATAACGCTTTGCCTTCAAAATACAGTCAAAGCCCCTAGTTGAAGACCCTATGGCCTTTTGCCTGGATCACTATAGCAATCTCCCAACTGACCTCTGCTCCATCCTTTTCTATCTCTCTATTCACAAAACATTCCCAAAACAGTGTCCAGAGTGACCCTTGTAAAATGTAGGTTAGATCATTCCACTGCTCTGCTTGACATCAAGCATTTGCTTCCCATTCCCCACAGAGCAAAGTCCAGTGTCCTTTAAATGCCCTTCAAGACTCCAATAAGCTGCCCCTGCTGTTCCTCCAGTTAGGACCTTAGAGACTTTGATCAGCCTCTATCTGGGACTCGTCCCCCAGACATCCATTCAGCTCTCTCCCTACCTCTTTCAATCTTTGCTCAAGTCTGACTTTCTCATGAATCCTACCCTGCCACTCTATTCAAAACTTACAAGACTCCTCCTTCTCTCCACTTCTTGCTCTACATTCTAGAATAAGGAATTGCTTAAAGATCAAAAACAAAAAGAATTAGTTTTTGAGATAGTCTTGCTGACTTGCACAGGCTAGCCTCCAACTCATGATCTTCCCACCTCAGCCTCCCAAGTAGCTGGAATTTCAAGTGTGCACCACCACAGCTGGTTGATAAAGAACTTTTTAGTTGCTAACTTCCATCTGCTACTAGTTTCAGATAGTTGAAGACAATATTCTTTCATTCACCAAACACTTATTGAGTACCAGCTCTATGCCAGGTACTGAGGTAAGCAGGAATTCAATCTTCAATTTTATTTTATTCAATTCAGCAAGCAGTCATACAGTATCACCCCCCTAGTAGCAAACCTCAAGGTTGGGTGGTGAGCTGTGTAGAAATGGAGGGCCAACCAAGTGTAGCAAAAGCAAAAGATCTGGAACCAGCACCTGAGTTCCAACCCCAGCTTTACCTCTAACTCTTTTCTAACTTAAAATAACTCCCATCTATTAGTTAATTGCTAAGGTCATTTCTGACTCTACTCTTTGATGATTGCTAAGGTCATTTCTGAAATGACTACCCTCATTTCACTGACCTAGAGCTCCTTGAGTCAACTGAGCTCACAAGGGTGGGTGGAACAGAGTGTGTAGCCACACTCTGTCCCCTGTGAGCCATCATTTCAGAGCTTAGGCACCTGCCTTAAGCAGTTAGAGTAACTACTCAGTGGTTAACCTGAGTTCAAAAGGCATATCCTCCCACTGAAAGAAAATGCACAGCCCACATCCCTGCTGCCTCAGCAGAGCAGAGAAGTGAACCAGGGTCCCACAGAATTGACATTAGCTTCCTGTAAGCCTGCTAAACAGAGAGGAGAATGAGAGAGATGAGCTTTGGTGAGGCTTTGAGTACACTTAAGGAACTCCTAGTAAAGCTAAGCGGGAGAGATGGGACACTCACGTGCCCAAGGTGGGATTGAGATCATCCAACAGATCCCTAACGCAAAATAAATAGGCTATCTATTTGTATTTGCTTTCCCTTGCATTGGCTTTCTTTTCTTTTTAAGTGTTGTCAGAAGAGCAACTAGTTTCTTACTCTATTGCAGGCATGAATTAATTAGTTGATGTGTTATGAAGTACAGACCTGCATTTGTGGAAACAGAAAACAAGAAGCTGTACCAGGAATGAGAAAATCTGTGAGTATGTCTCTTTAACCCTCTAGGCTTCCTTTTTTCCATCTGAAAAATACAGGGATTGATCTAGAATCTTGCTACTATGTATGGACACTTAATTATACACAGCCTGCTATACTTGGAAACTAGAATGAGCATCAGTAAACTCCAACCCCTGGGCAAGCATCTGGTCAATGCTTGTTTTTGTACGGCCTGCAAGCACCACTGAAGCTGGCACTGTGAGCCTCAGAAACCAAGCCACTTGGCCTCCTGAGTCCTTGCTTCTCCCTCTGCTCCTTTGCCTAGGCTGTGCCTGCCTGCTGCCCAGGACTAATGCTGGCTGCCACCTATGTACTGAATTCCACTGATGATGACTGCTGGTCACTGAGCAATGAGATCTCAGCCTGCCCAAGCTGAGACAACCTGGCTTCTGGGAGGAAAGAAGAGCATTGGAAGCTGAGTGTTACCTGGGAAGAGAGTTAAACTGACCTCTCTCATTCTTTCTCTTCTTGTCTCACTTTTCCCCACCTTCTCCCATTGGTCTTTCTCCCTCAGCTGTTTTCTTGACAACTAGGTTCAAAGTGTGTCCACAAGCAGGCAATCAGCAATCCAGAGGGATGGGGCAAAATTGCCTCTCGTGTTATATAGATACATAATGTCCTTGATTTCACCTTGGCCTACAAATCTCAACCTATTTCTCTCTGGTCCTTTATAGAAAATGTTTGCCAATCCATGGGTTATAACAAAATCTTTTAAAGTAGGATACAGAGTGATTAGATGACATGGGTCCAAATCCTAGCTCTACCACTTCTAGGTGTGACCTTGAGAAAATAACCTCTCTGAGCCTGTTTTCTTACCTACAAATTGGTTAATAAACATAGTGCCTTCCTCATGGAGTGGTTGTATGTGTGTATACCTATCAGATAATCAGCAAATTTAGCAATGGGTACGTTATTACCCATATACTCAGACGTAAAAAAAAATAAAAATAAAAATTTGTTGTGTGCCTACTTTGGGGCAAGCCCTTTGCCAGACCGTCACAGAGCCCATGGTCTAGAAATAAGATTGATTCCTTTTTGAAAATGAAGGCAATGCAGTCTACAAGTTGCTCTGATGGGACATAGTTGCAGGAGAAAGGCAAGCATGGTCAACGCTGTCATTGCCAGGGCTGGACAAGATTTCACAAAAGAAAAATACCCATGAGCTGGCAAGCATATAAAAAGGTTATTCCTGGTCGAGGTAACTGCTTATGCAGGGTCCTGAAGACATAAAAGGATACTGCATGTTCTCATTAGTTGGTCAACAAGAGTTAGATGGGCCTTGAGTGCAGTAGTCATCTTCAGATGAGGCTGAAGAAGCAGGAAGATCCCAGAAGCCTTATCAACTATGCCAAGAGTTAGGGGGTTTGTCCTGTGTGTGATGAAGAGTCATTAAAAAAATCCAAGCAACAGCAAAACAGGATCAAGATCAAAAGATGGATTTGCAAAAGACCACCCTGACTCAATGTGGAGAACAAATGAGGCAGCAAGCAGGAGGCTGTAATAAGTCCTGGAGGAAATCCATACAACTCTGAATTAAGGCAGAGACCATGACAATGACAAGGAGAGCTGCTAAGGAAGCAGAATCAAAAGGGAACCACCCAGGAAGTTCCTGGGATTTGTGCTGGGGTGGGTAGGTGAGAGTAAGAAATAACTACAATAGGCAGGGCAAGTACGCAGGGGCAAGAGGCTGGTAGGGAATGATCACCTCCATTAAAAACAGACAAAACTACCAAAACCTAAAGTTCCATGCCTGAGCAGTGTTTCCCAGAATGAAGGCACACTGCAGCCCTTTGCCATGCTTACATTTGGGAAATAGGATTTTGCCAGCACCACCACATTTCATGGGTGAAGCTCCTGCAGATGCCAAATGGGTGTTGAGATGGTGGCTTTTTTGGGGGGGAGGGTGCCCTTCTGTTCACTTACTGTGACTTTTAGATGAGTCTACAAGAGTCAATGCAAGAAAAGCTGTGACTAATGTCATTTTCAACAAGAAACCAAAGCCAGAGAAGGCAACCCTGGCAGATGGCCAGCATAGGTCAGAGATGTTCTCTGAAACTGTAGAGGCCCATGAGTCTTTGCTGTGGGAGCTCATTTGACCAAAGCCTAGCTCCCAGTTTTTTCAGTTGTTACTGTGAATTTTCTCTGAAGGACTCTTGAGAGAAAGGAAAACCACTCCAGATTCTTCATACTTTGAGTGTATAGGGATCTCTTGTTACACATCTCTGGTGCTTCATAGCTTACAAAGTGTTTTTGCAACCATGATGAGTTTTTATCTGCATTGACACAGGAATTATCTTCCTATTCTCTGTGTTATAAAACAAGGCTCAGAGTTGTAAATGGTTTTTCAAGATTTCAAAGCTAGAAAATACCAAAACCATTTAACCAGACTTGATATTCCATTTTGGCAAAATAATAGGAAAATGGAAGTTTCATATATTTATAGTGAGTGTAAATTGGCCCAGATTTCCACAACCAGTGTCAATATTTATTCAATGTTGTTACCCTTTGATCTGAACTCACCCTAGAAGGCAGAGTTGAAAATGACAGCTTGCAGGCAGGAATCCAGTGCTGAAAAGTAATCCTAGTGACCTGCAGTGAGCTCAGGGCTGAGAGGGGTAAGAAGAAACACAAGTGGCATTATCAAGCTGGTCACTATTGTGTGTAAACAGGGCTTGATAATTCCAAAACTCTGTAAGAAACCGTTACAGAGCTGAAGCCTTCCAAGAAACTGAGGCAATGCACAGAACTCCCCTTTAAACCCCAATTCTTGCGACCAAGTCAGAAACATTTCAGACACATCGCTCAGAGCAACAGCAATCAGTTTATTGAAGGGATAGGAAAAGGGAAAAGGGACAACTCCCAAGGGAAAGAGTTGATCCTCTCAGAGAGGAGAGGGACAATGTGCTTCTCCTGCACTCCTATTTTATTGGGGGTTCCCAGACAGTCTTACCCACCTCTTGACTTTTGACTGACAGCAGGGTGATAGACTTTCAGGTCCCCATTGCCATGACAACTCCATGTCACCTTGGCCCAGGCTGACTGGTTCTAATTGGATACTTAATCATTTTTACATTTTTATGATTAGGAGGAATTATCCTTATCTTCCAAGATCTGGTCTGTGAAAAGGATCACAAGTCTCTCCCTTCAAAGTAACTTGGGTTCCCTTTTTTTTTTTTTTAATTCTCACACAGACAAATTTATTATTTATGGAGTTTTTTCTACATTATGCAATGGAAGTAATATTTTCAAATAAATAAATTTACAATATTGTTAGTACACAACATCAAGTAACAAACTACATTTTTACTTGGTTCCTCTTAATAATCAACGTTATTTCCTGCCTGCATTTCCTTGCAGATAACAGGTAGTTTGCTGAGGAATGTGACATATCCTGTCCACTTACGCCAGGCAGAGCTGCAGGTAAATTTGTTTTTTGGCAAAGAAAACATGTGAGGTCAGCACAGTGGGCCCATTTTACAGAATTATTCTCTTAACCTTGTGTTTCCACCATCCACATCCATCTGTCCCCCAACAGAACCATAGAGAATGTCTAAAGGCAGGAATAGGGGGATATCTATTCACAAGATCCTACCCTATGTTGTTCAAGGTTTGCCCTAAAGAATGATAACTCTTTCACACTTCCAGTTTTGCCAAGTGGATTCTCAGAGGTATCCCAAAACTATTTTTACATATTTATTATATAGTTAAAAAGATCAGGGGAAGGCCTCAGCCTAGGACTCGAGTGGTCACTGGAACACAGATCTCCAAAGTCAAGCCTAATCTTCAGAGACTGAAGCTAGGGCTGTGTAGAACTGGAATTATGAAAAATAGAATCCAGGCCCCTTGGAGGTGAGAAGAAGTGTCTGGCAAAACATAGGCAAGATGTTTTAGTTTTCTGCTATTGGAGACTTTCATGGCTTAGATCTGAAATGTCCCTCAAAGGCTCAAGTATTGAAGGCTTGGTCCCCAGTGCAGCAATGTTCAGAAGTGGGGCTTTGGGAAAGTGATTGGATCATGAGATCTCTGACCTTATCAATGTATTATTAATCAATAGCTGAATGCGCTTTGGGAGGTAGTGGAAACTGTAGGAAGTGGAACTTAGTTGGAGGAAGTGGGTCTTTGGGGGTGTGCCCTTGGAACTATATCACGTCCCCAATCCCATGCGTGAGTACCGGCACTCTCATGTTCCCTCACTCTTTCCCTTTCTCCCTCCCTTTCCCTTTCCCCCTTTCTCCCTCCTTCCTTCTAGGTTGCCATCAGACAACAGCTCTCCTCCACTTCATCCTTCTGCTATAAGGTTTTGCCTCACCTCAGGCCCAAAGCAATGCAGCCAGCTGAATATTGATAGAAATTTCTGAAACTGTGAACAAAAATAAATCTTTTCCCCCCAAGATGTTTTTCTCAAGTATTTTGTCCCAATGATGGAAAACTGACCAACATAGATACTTTCCATGTTCAGTAACAGAATAGCCACAGAATGCCTGAGATTCTGCTAGTGAATGCTACCAATAACCAGAAGGCAGCAGAGACAAAGCCCTCTGTGCCTAGTCTCAAGGTCAAAGATAGCCAATTTAACAAGTGATTATCAAGAAGAAGAATTTCTCCACTTTAGTGGGCAGCTTGCTATAAATTTAAATTCCTGGGCCCCACCCCAGAAATTCCAATTTGGGTCTTGGGAATCTACACATGTAAATCTATATTTGTAACCGACAGTTATAAACCTTTCAGGTAATTCTTATGTAGGTGATCTGGAATCACACTTAAGAAACACTGTCCCAGGACCTAGACTCTAAGCCCTATGAATGGAGAAAGTATCCCATTTATTCCTGATTCCCTCCCAAATACCTGGCACTTTGCAGGTATATATGCAGAAACCATATAATTGTTCATTTAATTGTTCAAAGCCAGTCCTCAAAAAAGTGTTTTTCAGATGGAGCCAGTTCAAGTCTGTGGTTTCTCTGCACCTGTAGGTTCTAGGATTTCATTTTACAGGGGACGTTAGTTCAGGAAAAAGCAGCCAAACTCAGCAGAGGCTAATCAACAAACCATAATGCCAAAGAGTTCTTTAACACAAAGAAAATATTGCAGCCGGGCACGGTGGCGCAAGCCTGTAATCCCAGCACTTAAGGAGGCAGAGACAGGAGAATCGCAAGTTCAAAGCCAGCCTCAGCAATGGCGAGGAAATAAGCAACTCAGTGAGACCGTCTCTACATAAAACACAAAATAGGGGATGTGGCTCAGTGGTCGAGTGCCCCTGAGTTCAATCTCCAGTACCAAAAAAAAAAAGAAAAGAAAATATTGCAAATCAGTAGGCTAATAATGTATTTTCTCATAAGAGCAAAATCTACCTATGAAATTAATTCTAGGCTATAGTTTGGTAAACAAAAAGAGTAAATGAAATTTAATGACTTTTAGGCTTAAATTGATAAAGTGTGACATAATTTGTGATATATATGAAAGCACTGTCTAAATTGAAAAACATAAATGGAAGGCATTATTAACATCATATTAGAAAATAAGCTGGAGACATTTTACATGGAGGTAAGGCACATCAGTTCTCAAGTCAGAACAGGATTCTAACCAGGCGCAGTGGCACAGGCCCGTAATCCCAGCACTTTGGGAGGCTGAGACAGGAGAATCGCGAGTTCAAAGCCAGCCTCAGCAACAGCAAGGTGCTAAGCAACTCAGTGAGACCCTGTCTCTACATAAAACACAAGCTAGGGTTGCGTGTGTGGCTCACTGGTCAAGTACCCCTGAGTTCAATTGCTGGTACCAAAAAAATACAATAACAAAAAAGCCAGGATTCTACCTCTCTCTATGAAACCATAGACAAGTCACTGAGCTTCCCTGAGACTCTATTTCCCGACCTGTAAAACAGAAGTAACAGTAGTACCTGCATTTTGAGTCTTTGTGAGAATTCAGTGGAAGAGTGTATATTAAGTTTGACACGGTAGCTTGCACTAATAAGTTTTCAATAAAGATTTGTTTTCAGTTCCCTTTCTCTATCACCAACTCTAATGCCACATGAGTACAATGAGAAAATTACAGACATGATGGCCGGCAACATGGGCTGTAGTCTTTGCTAAGCATTTTAGGTGGTCCTTTTAAGCTGTGGTTTACACCTCAGAAATGATGTCTGCCAACATTGTTCATTGATTTACTTTTTAATTCGTTGATACTTATTTAATGCCCACAATACAGACTTAGTCTTAAACCCAGAAATAAATGTACCTACTCTGCATGAGGGAGCATACTAAGGAGTTTCAAACGAACATACTGTATGTGAAAGTTTCCTGGGCGTCAGGAGAAAGTGCTGGTGTGACTCTTAACTTTCCAAGCAATCTGTCTCTGAGACCTTCGATCTGTCTGTCTCCAACATTTCTTTATCGTTTTTTTATTTTTTGTTTTGTTTTGGTCCCGGGGATTAAACTCAGGGGTACTTGACCACTGAGCCACATCCCCAGCCCTATTTTGTGTTTTATGTACAGACAGGGTCTCACTGAGTTAGTTAGCACCTCCCCGTTGCTGAGGCTGGCTTTGAACTCGCGAGTCTCCCGTCTCAGCCTCCCAAAGTGCTGGGATTACAGGCGTGCGCCACTGCGACCGGCTCGTCTCCGGCATTTCTACCTGCAAAGTAAAGGAGATCTTTGTACAAAAGAGATCAGCCTTCTTTTCTGGAAGAAACGAAGAAAAGGGAGAACGACAACGCTGAGCCTGTCTGGGTTTGAGCTGCGAGTCTCGGCATAATGCTAGGTCTGAGCTAGCTCCTGGCAGCTGACACTGACTGAAACATTGCGGAGCCCGCCGAGGGTGGGGGCGAAATCTGGCACGCCAACTGTGCACCAGCACTTTGATATTCAACCAATGCCAAGCCCTACTGCGTCAAAGTCCACGTAGAGAGACGTAGAGCGGGCGGCGAGGATGCCGCCGGCTCTGTGGTCACGTGACGCGGCGGAAGAGCCGTTGGCTCCTCCCTCTCCAAGATGGCGTCCTTGCTGCAGTCGGAGCGGGTTCTCTATCTAGTCCAAGGAGAAAAGAAGGTTCGGGCCCCGCTCTCGCAGCTCTACTTCTGCCGCTACTGCAGCGAGCTGCGGTCTCTGGAATGTGTGTCTCACGAGGTAACAGTCGTTCCGTAGAGAGTGTGTGTGTGTTGGAGTGGGGGTGGGGTGTTCATCCTAGTCACTGCGATCGGTGGGGAAGTTCCGCTTGGTGGAGGCGGGCAGTCATTTTACTAGCTTACTGATTGGCTCTGTCTCCCGTCACTCAGCTTTGCCTGCGATTTAATTTGCTCATAATCTGTCACTTAAAAGGAAGTGCGGCCCCGGGTGGGGCTGAGCGGATCTTCTTGTTCTAGAGTGGCCTCTGGTTGTACAAATTTGACTTAGTCCCTGGCTGTATCCTATGGGCCTTGGTAATTGAGTGGGCTAGGGAGAAAGATCCGACATGCTTAATTCAGGCCAGTTGGACGAAATACCTGTCATTGCAGGATTGAGGGAAGGTAGAATCAGGCATCCTTATTCATGGCCCTCCCAGCTTGGAAGGTCTCCTCTTTTAGCCAGAAACTCGGTGCTCTTCAAGCTCTTCGCGGTGTTTCCTGGCTCAGGTCAAGGCCTTCCGCAGGAAGAGATTAAAGTGAGTGGGTGAGTTGAGTGAGAGACACCGAGAATAAAGTGAGGAAGAAGCTCAGAGTTCCATTCATGGCGCTTCTCCTCGTGATACTGGCGTTATCCTTCACAAGCACAAGTGGTCAGCAGAATAGGATTGCTCATAAATAGAAGACCCCAGCCGGTAAAAAAAATCACCAAGTAACAAAACCCCAAACTTTCAGAGCACTTGACACAATTTGATCATTCAGTACGCTTTAGGAATTAAAATAGGAGTAAGACAACCCCTGCTGTTTATAACTCAGTTTAGTGGGAAAAAAAAGCTGATAATTATAATAGTTATATTTGTTGGGTACTTGCTATGGCATATATTTTATGTAATCCCTTCAAATCTATGAAGGTAGTTGCTTAAAAAAATGTTTTTTACAGGCAAAGAAACGAGTGTTTGCCTAATGTCACCCAGACAGTAATTTAGTGGTAGAAGGGAGAATCAGGGTTTGAACCTAAACAGCCTGACACACAGAATTTTACTAAAGATCCCTGGACTATCAAAAATGCGTCTGAAATGTGTCTTGTACTATAAACTATTTTACACATTCACAGTTGTTTTACTGGAGATAAGATGAATCAAGAAAAGCAATTGGAAAACACAAGAAAGATCAGTGTCATATATATAGATAGATACAGATATATAGATACATATCTGTCTCTATATAATGTGTTCTCTATTAGATACACCTAAGAGAGAATCTTCTTGGTAGATTCTCTCTTAGATGTATCCCTACTGAACCCCAAAACTTCCTGGACCAAATTTCCTGTGATGGCTTATGGAGTTCAGTCTCCATGATCGCTAAGGATCTCTTCAGCTAGGACATTTGAGACTGTAACAGTATCTTTTACTATGTGGTGTGTACCTGTGTTGTGGAAGTGATTAGTTTGGGAAGGATGAGACTACTGAGGGCAGGGAAGTCCAGTAAGCACTAATGGTGAACCTGGGTCTAGAGCTGCATGTGAAGGGACAATTTGGAAAAGGGGCAATAAGGAATTAATTATATTTTGCCTTTTATGATGTGTCAGTGTGTATTCGCTTTTCATTGCTGTGACCAAGATACCTGACAAGAACAACTTAGAGGAGCAAAAGTTTATTATGGCGTACTTCAAAGGTCTTACTCCATGGTTCACCATCTACATTTCTGTGGGCCCAAGGTGAGACAACATCATGGTGGAAGAGTGTTGCAGAGAAAAGCTGTTCAGTTTATGGCAACAGGGAAAACAGAGAGCCAACCAAGGAGCCAGAGATAACATATAAACCCTAAAGGCATGCTGTCAGTGACCTCACTTTCTCCAGCCACAACAGACATCACCCAATTAAGCCATTCAAATTATTAATCCACCAAAAGGATTAATCTGCTGAGTAGGTAACAGCTCTCATAATCTAATCCTTTCAACTCTAAACATTTGACACAGGAGCTTTTGGGAGATACCTCAATCCAAACCATAACACAGTAGAAATATTAGTTAGCAATATTGTCCTTTATATTGAGTAGCAATTGTGCTGATCTTTTCAAGTTGAGCCTATTTATAGCAAATGGTGGGAAAAAAGACAGTTTCTAGCATAGTAATTATGTTCAAATTAATGTCTTTCCATCTGCAGGTGAATAGAATTCTATATTTGTCAAATAGGATCTACTTGCATTAAAGAAAAGACTCAGGTCTTTAAAAAATATAATGAATTTAATGTTTGGACAGTGCTTTCATTAAATACAATAAGGTTATCCTATTTAATTTTTTCATTTTAAAATGAACTAGTTAAAGCATACTTTATTTAGCAATTAAATTATGTTTAGTAAATATGTTACTTTGCTAATGAGAAAACTTTTTATTCTCCCTCAATAGTTAAAAAAGTGTAGTCAGGTAAAACTGAACTAGCCAGGTGCAGCGGCACATGCCTGCAATCCCAGCTACTCAGAGGCTGAGGCAGGAGGATCACAAGTTTGAGGTCAGCCACGGCAGCTTAGTGAAACCTTGTCTCAAAATTCAAAAAAATTTTAAAGGAATATGGCTGGAGATGTAGCTTAGTGGGAATGTAGCCTAGTAATGAGACCCTGGGTTCCATCCCCAGTACTACAAAAGAAATAAAAATTTAAAAAATAAAGCTAGATTAGATAAGAGGGTATTTGATCACAGCTTTATAATTGCATTGTTAATCTGTTCATTAACTATCAGAGTTCTTCATTTTAAAACTTTAAATTATCATATAGACAACTATTGACACATGAAAAAACAAATAAAACCTTGATAAAAGGAAATATCAGAGATGAAAAATAGAAGGTTTTTTTTTCCCAGATCGTTGATAATTTCTTTCACTTTCTTCTGGGGTATTTTTAAATTTGTAATTTGACATTTATACAAGTTAAACTGAGTTTCTCTGATTTTTTAAAATTATTTTTTATTTACTCCTAGGTGGATTCCCATTATTGTCCCAGTTGCTTAGAAAATATGCCATCAGCTGAAGCTAAACTAAAAAAGAATAGGTAAGAACAAGATCAGTTTTTCTGTTTTCCTCAACTATTTTTAAAATAGCTGGTAAGAAAGCACATGGAATTTACTTTTTTTTTAAACTGCTCTCTTTTATTTTTAAGTATCATCATTGCCTCAGATCAAATGCCCTTTGTTCTAAAATAAACTTTCTATTTTAGAACAGTTGCAGATTTAAGAATTGTTGTGAGGATAGTACAGAGAATTCTTTGTTACCCCCAACCCAGTCTCCCCTATTGTTAAGAAACCATGTTACATTAGTAATATATCTTTGGGCTTCTCTTGACTGTGATCATTTTTTACTTTAAATCTGATGACTTTGGGAATTTTGAGGTCTACTGGTGAAGGACTTTATAGAATGTACCTCAATTAGAATTTGTGTGTTTTCCTCACCAGACAGAGGTATGTGTTTTGGGGAGGGAGGAGGACCACAGAGGTAAAATGCCATCTCTCATCACATCAGATCAAGGATAAGCTAACTGTCCATATGATTTATCATCTGTATGTTAACCAGTTACCTGGCATGAGCTAGTGTTGTCAAGAAGAAAAAATCACCATGACAGTCCACATTTAGTGAAAAATTTCCCCCTTCTTTAATGCTGCATAAAATATTTAGAATTTGTTTTGCATGGAAGATTTCTCTCTTCTCCATCTATTTCCTTATCATGTAAATCATATTCTTTGGGCTCGTGAATATTTATTTTGTACCTTGGGTTATAATCCAATACTACTTTATGTATGTGCTTGTTTGTTTGTTTGTTTGTTTTGCCCATATTAGTCCAGGTTTGACCATGGAGCTCTTTCAGTTTACTTCTGTATCCCTTTGACATACCCCTATAATTGGGAGTTAGGGGGAAGAGTTCTGTTCATTAGTTTGAGTGCTTTATTACTAATACTACAAGATACACCATGCTTGTTTTGTATATTTTTCTGTCTGTCTGATAATTGGCCATTTCTTAAAGGAGCTTTGGTTCCTTTTATTGGAGAATAGTATTAGAAACCAAGATCTGGCTGCTAGATGTGCTCATTGCTACTGGATGATAGTTTTTAGTTTGATCTGAAAATCCTTTTGGTACCAGTCACACTTTTATACCTTTGTGGATGTGAACCACTATTATTTATTTTTCCTGCCCCAAGAAATAGCTCCTGATAACCAGATGCTGTTTTGTTTGCTTCCCACACATTAATTTTATCATTTAATACTCAGAAGATCTCTGTGAGGTGGATACTACTATATTCACCTGAGGATAATATCCAGATGGCAAAATATTGCAGATAATAGAAGGTGGTACAACACTGGAGGAACTGATAATCTCAGGTGGTGGCAAAGTTAAAAGCAGCAAGGCACAGGACCCCTAAAAGGAAAATCTTGGCTGAGGCTAGGAAGAAGAGCATCTGAGAACAAAAAGCCCTGAAAGCATACCGCTTCTGAATCATTGCAGTTTGGTAGCATTGTTTAGTCTCTGTTTCAGCTCTCTGGCACAGCAAGCAAGCAGTTATTTTCTGAATTCAGTTTCACAGCTCCTTGTGTTGTTGACTCTGTTTTCCATCATATAATTGGTCTCTCCAATTGTGCTGTGACATTTGTCTTTCCCTTAAAAACAACCTTTGTAACCTGCTAAGCATAAAAAAAAGTCTAAAATAATGAATTCCACTTGTTAACAGTGATTTCCTCTGTGGAGTAGGATTGGGTAAGGTTCTAATTCTTCAAAAGCTTTGGTGATAATTGCATATTTTTTAAAAATAATATATACTTTCAAAATGCTGAAGTTGATAACAGACCCCAGGAATATTTTTTATGTTTTCTTGGGGGACACTCCAAATTGAACACATACTCTGTTGAATTCTTAACGTGAAAAACAATGCCTGGTACGTAGCTTGATAAATATCTGTTGAATGAACATGTGGTTGTGTTTGTCACATTGCAGATGTGCCAACTGCTTTGACTGTCCTGGCTGCATGCACACACTCTCCACCCGAGCAACAAGCATCTCCACACAACTCCCAGATGACCCAGCCAAAACCACCATGAAGAAAGCCTATTACTTGGCCTGTGGATTTTGTCGCTGGACATCTAGAGATGTGGGCATGGCAGACAAATCTGTAGGTGAGTGAAGTGGACCTGAACATAAGTTCATTTAATACAGCTGTCAGTTCTATATTCATCTATGTGTGTGAGTCTTTTTTTTTTTAACATGCTTGGATGCTCAAGGATAGATACTTGGACATGGAATTGCCAGGCAGAAGAAATAAAAGCAATTTAAAACTGTAATAGATGTTGTCAAAGTGCTCACCAACATGGAAGTGTATGAGAGAAATATTTTTCCTGTGTTCTAGCCAACACTGGATATAACCAAATTTAAACATTTTTGCCAAATAAAGGAAGTTTCAATTTACATTTTCATGATCAGTAATGAACTTGAATGTTACTTTTGGCATATTTATTGACGATTTTTATTGCCATTTATGGGAGTTGCTGTTTATATCCTTTGCCCATTTTTCCAATTGACTCTTCATTATTCATTTGTAAGGGTTCCTCAATTTTGGTTATTCAGTTTTAGTCTATTATATATGGTTCAGCTATTTTTCTTGTTTTCAAGTAAAAGAAATACACCCAGAAATCCAGATAGATGTTTCAGTTTGTTACTCTAAGTGAATTGTTTTTTCGCAAATTTAATTGTAAGCCTTTTGTATTATGAGCCATTAAGGACTGGGGAAGTTTTACTTTAGAACTTAAAAACTTATGATGGCTTCTGGAAACCTATCTCCTCTGGGATATCTAGAAGTGATAATTGAATACCCAGAGCTCTTAAAGAGTATATAGATAATTTTATTTTCTCCATGATGTCATTGGTGTCTAAGAAGCCCTGAAACCACTTCTATTTATTTGCTTATTTTTAAGTACTTCTCTTTAATGTACAGAGAAAACTTTATAATGAGATCATTATAGTAGTCTGTCAAATTGCTATTTAGAATAAATTACTAGAAACTACTAGTTGTAAAGAAGCAAGTAGGTAAAACATTCGGATTTTTTTTTTTTTTTTTTTTTTGGTACCAGGGATTCAACCCAGGAGTGCTTAACAACTGAGCCACATCCCCTTTTTATTTTTTTATTTGAGACAGGGTGTCCCTAAGTTGCTGAGGCTGGCTTTGAACTTGAGATCCTCCTGCCTCAGCCTCCTGAGCCACTGGGAATACAGGCGAGCACCACTGCACTTGGCAAAACATTCAGACTTTTTTTTTTTTTTTTTTTTTGGTACCAGAGATTGAGTTCAGGGGCACTCGACCACTGAGCCATGTCCCCAACCCCATTTTCTATTTTATTTAGAGACAGGGTCTCACTGAGTTGGTTAACACCTCACTTTTGCTTAGCTGGCTTTGAACTCACGATCCTTCTGCCTCAGCCTCCTGAGCCACTGTAATTACAGGTGTGCACCACTGCACCTGGCATACATTCAGACTTTTAAAAATATTTTTCAAGACAGCCTCTAAAATATGAATATTGTGCTAAAAGGTGTTATTTCAACCATTTTTTGCAAAAGAATAAAATGTTACCTTCAGCAAGGTAATTAAAAGTCCTTTTTGTTTTGAGGGGAAATTATTTTTAATTAAATATAGAATATATATTTGTGTACTCGTGCAGCCTAGGAAATGAAACATAACCAAAACACTTTTAAGGTCTTTTGTAACCTTTCCCGTACTGCATTCCTCTTCCTCTCTTCCTCATCTCCCCAGGAAATAATCTAAATCCTGAATTCTGTGTTTGCTAGTCCATGCATGTCTTTATACTTCTCTACATCTGTATGTAGCCACTAACAAATAGTATTTTTAAATTTTAAGCAAATAGAAACATACTGTATAGGTACTGCTACAACTTTTCTCCCTCAGTATTATTTCTTCTGTATGCTTGATTCATGCATGACTTACCACAGTGTACTTTCTTCAGTCATTTCTTAATGAACATTTAGGGTATTGCAGTTTTTTGCTGTTGAAAACAGTGCTATTAGAAAAGTATGTATGTGTTTACTCAGGCACAAAAAAAGCATTTTTCTGCCATAACTGAAAGTAAAATTGCCCATCATAAGTTGTATACTTCCTTTGTTCTACAGAATGGTGTGCCAATTTTGGGTCTCACTAGTAATATATAAGAATAGACTGCCTGTCACTCCAGATCTTCAGCAGCTCTTACCATTTTAGGGCTCTTTAAAGTTTTTTCCAAATTTATAGTGTGAAATCATATTTCATTATAGTTGGTTTTTTGTTTTTATTTAGTTTTGAGATAATTACATGTAATGAAGCTTACCAATTTTAAGTATAAAAATCTGTGGGGCTTGATAGATATGTAGTCATGTAACCACCACCTTGGTGATACACACCACTTCCATCACTCCAGAATTATTTCCTCTTGCTCCTTTAGTCAGTTCCTTTTTACACCCTTGGTCCCTGACTACACTGATATGCTTTCTTTTCTTTTTTTCCAGTACTAGAGATTGAACCCAGGAGCGCTTAACCACTGAGCCACATGCCCAGCCCTTTTTGTTTATTTTTTTATGGTTTTATTTTGAGACAGGGTCTTGCTACATTCCTTAGGGCCTCACTTAGTTGCTGAGGCTAGTCTCAAACTTACCATCCTCCTGCCTCAGTCTTCTGAGCTACTGGGATTGCAGGCATGCACCACTATGCCTGGCTAATATGCTTTCTATCACTATAATTTTCCCTTTTCTAGAATTTTGTATAGTTGGTGTCTTGTAATGCATAGTCCTTTGTGTCTGGCTTCTTTCACTTTAGCATAGCTTTTGGAGTTCATCCATATTTTTGCTTTCACAAGATTTCTTTTTATTGTTCCTACTCTATGGATATATCACAGATTGTTTATTCATTCTCCATTTGATAAATATGGGTTGTTTGACAGTTTTGGCTTAAATGAATAAAGCTGCTGTGAACATTTGCCTACAAATCTTTGCGTAGGTATATGTTTTACTTTTTTATTGAGAAAATACCTAAAAGTGGAATTGCTGGATCATGGGGTAAGTATGGTTTAACGTAACCAGAAACTGCCTAACTATTTTCCAAAGGATCTGTGCAATTTTGGATCCTAATCAGCAAAGTAGAAGAGTTTTAATTCCTTGACAATCCTTGACGCTTTTATTTTCATTTTAATCCTTCTAGTACTTGTATAGTGATTCTTCATTGTGACTTTAGTTTGTGGTTTTTTTATGTGTTTATTTGCTATCTATTTAGTGTCTTTAGTGACTATGTTATAAATCTTTTGCTCTTTTTTTGTTTTGGTACTGGAGATTGAACTCAGGGGCACTTAACCACTAAGCCACATCTTCAGCCCTATTTTGTGTTTTATGTAGAGACAGGGTTGCTGAGGCTGGCTTTGAACTCGCGATTCTCCAGTCTCAGCCTCCCAAAGTGCTGGGGTTACAGGTGTGTGCCATGGCACTTGACTCCTTTTGCTCGTTTTTTAACAGGTTTTGTCCTTTTCCTTTTTGTCTTTGTGTTGAGTTAAATATTCTGGATATAAGTCACTTGTTGTGTATGTATTTTACAAATACCTTCTCCTAGTCTGTAGCTTGCCTTTTCATTTTTTCAGCATTGTTTATTGAAGAACATAAGTTTCTAAATTCGGTAATGTCCAGTTTATCAATTTTTTATTTTATACTTCAGGCTGTTTGTGTCCTGTTGAAAAAAAAAATTTTTTTTTAATTTTTAAATATTTATTTTTTAGTTGTAAGTGGACAGAATATTTTATTTTTATGTGGTGCTGAGGATCGAACCCAGGGCCTCACGCGTGCTAGGGAAGCACGCTACCACTGCGCCATAACCCCAGCCCCCTGTTGAAAAAATTTTATTCACTGTCACTAAGATTTACTTCTATGTTTTCTAAAATGTTAGTTTTAGCTCTTAGAGTTAAGGTTCTTGTTCTTTCCAGGATAAATTTTATACATGTTGTGAGGTAAACATTCAGATTCTTTTTTATTTTTTTATATGTGGCTATCCAGTTGTTTAACATCATTTGTTGAAATTTGTCATTATGGTTTTATTTTCAATTCTCTTGAATAATCTTTTTTATAACTCAAAGGTCATGGAACATAGAATCTGTATAATAATACAGATAATAACAGGGTCTGTGCTTGAGTTTAAGCCTAAGACTACTACCATTTAATATCTATTTGACTTTAGGCAAGTTATTTAATCAGCCTCAGTTTTCTGTCTGCAAAAATGAAGCTAGTAATTAAAGGCCCTACCTTAGAAGGTTATTATGGGAATAGAAAGAAATATAATACTTTTCAAATGCCTAGCACGAAGACTGTGCATGCTGTGGGAATGATGGAGGTGGGCATTATCACCATCATTATATCTGAAGAAAAAAATGTTATTCTGAGCATGCTGGTCTATAAAATTTCTAGAATTCTTTCTTGGAAATTCTTGGACTTTGTCTTTAAGTTTCATTTTATATAGCCTATAAATGACATGTTTTTATGAAAATAAAATGATCAATAATGAAAGTCTCATTTAATGTTCCTTTATTTTCTAGCTAGTGGTGGCTGGCAGGAACCAGAAAATCCTCACACACAACGGGTAAGTAAAGGGTGACAGAAAAAATGAAATAAGAAAATATAGAATAAAAGACTAAAATAAACATCTTCCATTGTATCAGTGCATATGACCCATGCCTAGAAGTCCATAATGTCTATTTTGTTATCTTTTACATATAGAAAATGCTTTTCATTTTAAGACATTAAATCACAATCTCACTTCTTTCAGAAATTAATGGAAAAATCTAGACATAGTTTTAGTTCTGTGTTTGAGTTAAATGTCCAAAAAAGGACATAACTTTTTATGTTTTTTGGGTTGTTTTTTTTTTTTTCACATACTCACCATTGAGTTAAGGTTTCATTTGTTCTTAAACATTTTTGGAAATATAAACATGTAGACATTTCAATGCCTGGAAACACCACTGATTTAGAAAATACCCTTGGACTCAGTAGTGGTTGCTTATAGGATCATGACTTGAGCATCGTTTAGCAATTTGTAGTGAATTGATCTCTGTATTATAACTGTGTTTTTTTTTTTTTTTTTTTTTTGGTACCGGGGATGGAACTCAGGGGTACTGGACCACTGAGCCACATCCCCATCCCTATTTTGTGTTTTATGTAGAGACAGGGTCTCATGAGTTGCTTAGCACCTCACTGTTGCTGAGGCTGGCTTTGAACTCATGATTCTCCTGTCTCAGCCTCCCAAAGTGCTGAAACTACAGGCATGAGCTGCCATGCCCAGCTATAGCTGATTTTTTTTTATCCTCTTGAACTAGAATAACATGAGAAAGGTAATGAACTGCTGCTGTAGAAATTAAGTGTCCTATAAATTAAATAGTAGTTATTCACCTATGATATTAGCAAAATTTAGAAATACAAAAATATCCTGGATGAAAGTGTGGGGAAATGAGTTTTATATACTATTGTTATGTTAGCATTGTTTGCTAGAGAATTCTTGAGCTCTTGGCTATATCTACTTCTTGGACTCCTGCATGAATTATAGAAATACTTGCATGTATGCATATACATACACACACACACATACACACAATGTCTCAATCATATATCAAGTAACTATATGCCAAGGACTGTATAGAATGATAGGGATACGTGGTTCCTACTCTCATGGAGATCAGGTCTAATGGGAGAGAAATCAATCATTCAAATAATTCCCAGATAAAGAGAAAACCATGGTAAGTAATGTGAAGGAGAGAGAAATTGTGCTATGTGAACATTTGGGGCTGGGGGCAGTCCACTGAGAATTGTACTAAGATCTGAGGACAGCAGGAACAGAGGGGAAAGAATTCAAGGCAGGGAAACAGCATATGCAAAGAGCTCATATGCAAAGGAAGCAAAGCTTGTGGTAGGTAAGAAATAGAGTGTGGCTAGAGAGGAGCATAGTCACAACAGAGGGACTTAGGGTCTGATCGTGCAGGACATACTAGTGGACCAAGTTAAGGAGTTTGAGAGGCTGTTAAATGTTTTTAAGCAAGGTGATGTCAGGATCAGATTACTGTGCCTAAAAAACATTTACTGTCGAATTCAGAATACGACAGTGGGCACTAAAAGTCCAGTTAAGTTCAATTGTAGGGAATAGTTAAATACCTTGTAGGGTATCTCTTTGCAATAAGTTACAGCCTTTTTAAAAAATGACATTGATCTGTCTGTTTGCACTGGATAGAAAGATGAATCCTATGTATTTGTACTGGATGGGAAGTCCAAGATACTTACAGTGAAAAAGAATGTTATAATTTTCCTTCCCTTTTACATGAAAAATAAAAGTATTCAAGTTGTATGTTTATGCACAGGTGTTTTGAAATTATGCAAAATATAGTATATTTGTGTCTCTAAGTGTCTAAGAATGATATGTAAACTCATAATAGTGGGTAACTGAGTAAAGAGGTCAACTTGGGCACACAGGGATGAAAGAGAAGTTTTATTGTTTATTCTTTGTGTTCATATATGATTTGAACTTTTTACAAATAATGTATGCTGCTTTATGATGAAATACTTTAAAAATAGCTAGGCACAATGGCACATGCCTGTAATCCCAGCACTTTGGGAGGCTGAGACAGGAGAATCGCGAGTTCAAAGCCAGCCTCAGCAACAGTGAGGCGCTAAGCAACTCATGAGACCCTGTCTCTAAATAAAACACAAAATAGGGCTGGGGATGTGGCTCAGTGGTCGAGTGCCCCTGAGTTCAGTCCCCAGTACAAAAAAAAAAAAAAAACTTTAAAAGCATGATGGAAGAGTATAAAACAGAATATGAAATGTCATTTTCTTAGAAATAAATGATCCTGTGGCTATGCAGAAATAATAGGAGCAATTGGGAGAAGAAATAAGTAGTAAAATAAGACAGTAATGAAAAAAGAGCTTGAAATTTTCAAGTCTTTTTAGTGCCCATTTCTTTAGGTGGTTGAACTTGAAGGTCTCGTTTCAGTTTTAAAAACAGATCACGTAATGAAGAAATTCTCTTTAAAGAAAAAGCACATACTTGCCCATCTTAATAATTTGTCTTCTCTATACTCATTATGTATTTAGTCAATGTGGTTGATTAATTTTGTATGGTTCCTGTCAGATTTTTTGAGAAACAAATACTAAGTTTTTCATTTATTACAGATGAACAAATTGATTGAATATTACCAGCAGCTTGCTCAGAAAGAGAAGGTTGAGAGAGATCGCAAGAAACTGGCACGACGTAGAAACTATATGCCTTTGGCTTTTTCGGTGAGGATTTGGTACAAAAAAGGACTTTACAAAACTTCTGGGACATAATGGTGACTGTTTCAGAAAGTGGCCATTGTCCTAGATTCCTGAGTGGTGGGTAGCAAATGTTTGAGCCCAGAGAACATTTGTGTTTTTTTCACCATTACTCCTTATCTTTTGAATATTTTCCCTCAAAGGCTACTATTTAATTTTATAGGCACTGCATAACTCTACTTGAAACTTTTGTGTATTCGAGAAAGTCTGAGAAGAAGAAGGTGGGCAAGTGGTAGATTTTATTGAGATTACCCATATAGCCTACCTTTGACACCCTGGTAGTAGTAGTTTCCCAACTCTAGTTATCTTTTTTTTGATACCTTCCCATATTTCAGCAAAATCAAAAACGCTGTCTTTTACACAATGCATTCATGTGGTTAAATAGATACAAGTGCAGTTTTTTATAGGAATTATTTATGAAAGTTGTTCTCTACCGGTTTATGTAGTAGTAGGCAAAAGCAAGAGATGAGAGTTTTGAGGTTTTGTTGTTGTCCCTCAAGTTTTATTTGCTTTCATGGAATAATTTTGATTTCTTTGTGCTTGCTTGAGGTCCAACAGATTGACATTCAATAAATAAGATTCATTCATTATTGAATGTCAATGATGTGTCAAGCACTGTGCTAAGCACTTTGTTTGTATTATTTAATCCTCACAACAGTATTGTGGGATAGATAATGTAACCCCATTTTATACTTGAGATAATGAGAGCTGGCAGGATGAAGTAACTTGTCATACTGTATCCACATGAAGCCATTAAAACCCTAAGGATTGCTGAGGTTCATATGAAAGTATTCAGATTGGAATTTAATAAAGCATTGACACTTGCAAAGCAGCTACATTTTTTCATATAGTCCAAAGGTATAATCAGCACACGCACTACTGCATATTTAGGAGAGGAATTTGAATAAAATGCATTATCCTTCCAACTTTCCCATATACCTGCCTGCTGTATGAGTTTGCTTCTATCTTACGCTGCATTTTTTTGTCTCTGTTGCAACCTGCTGCTATTTGGGGGCTCTACAGCAACATACTATTCATGTAGTGGTAAGTTGTCTTTTATAATTCTTGCTAACCCTGAAGAAGTTAGCAGATGATCACTGGTGTTCCAGGAAGAAATTCATCACTTATCTTAGACACTCCACATAGTTCTTGCCTGAGCCACAGCTTAGATTTTTTTAGCTTAATAGCAAAAGCTCACATTTAGTTCACTTTTACTGGTGTTAATGTAGTTTCAGTCCATGTTTGGTGCTTTTATTATTTTAAGAATAGTATAATAATGTGGGGTTAGACTACTGTCTTTAAAAGCAGCTTTTAAATTAGCTTTTGGGTTTTGTTTTGTTTTGTGTTTGCTTATTTCCCTAAGCTTCTCATGCTGTCCCACCCCAAATTGTTTGTTTCAGTAAATAGGATGTATAAATAGATTTTCTAATAGGAATTTCTGAACTTTATTTAGGACAAATATGGTCTTGGAACCAGACTTCAGCGACCACGAGCTGGTGCATCCATCAGTACCCTTGCTGGACTTTCGTAAGTGTGAACATTAGATTTTGAAGAGAAAAGCAGGTATCAAAATGAATAGTTTGGGCAAAAGTGGGGAGAGGAGGGGTCATGGAGGCAGGAAAGATGGTGAAATGAGATGGACATCATTACCCTAAGTATGTGTATGACTGCACGTATGGTGTGACTCTACATCATGTACAACCAGAGAAGTGAAAGGTTGTGCTCCATTTGTGTATAATGAATCAAAATGCATTCTGCTGTCATATATACCTAATTTAAATAAAGTAAGAAAAAAATGAATATTTAAGTTTTGGGGTTTTTTTTTTGAGTACCAGGGATTGAACTCAGGGGCACTCGACCACTGCACCATATCCCCAGCCCTATTTTTTATTTTATTTAGGGGTAGGATCTCACTGAGTTGCTTAGTACCTGTTGCTGAGGCTGGCTTTGAACTCACAATCCTCCTGTTTTAGCCTCCTCCTGTTTCAGGTGCTGAAATTATAGGCGTGTGCCACTACACTCGGCAGGAACATTGTTTTTAAAAAGAGAAAAAAGATATTTGCCACTGGGGAAAGAGATTTTCATACTTAGAAAAGACCAAAACTGAGCCAGGCACAGTGGCACATGCCTGTAATCCCTATGGCTCCAGAGACTGAGGTAGGTTGATCATGAGTTCAAAGCCAGCCTCAGCAACTTGGGCCCTAAGCAACTCAGCAAGACCCTATCTCTAAATAAAATATTAAAAGGAGTTGAAGATGTGGCTAAGTCCTGGGTTCATTGCCCAATACCAAAAACTAAAAGAAAAGACCAAAACTGAAGGAGTATTCTACAATAGAGGATTATGTCAATTATTGATACAGACTTGGAGGATGATCATATGGACCCTTGGAAAATTAATCTCTTTTTATCTTTTAGCCTTAAAGAAGGAGAGGACCAGAAAGAGATAAAGATTGAGCCAGCTCAGGCCGTGGATGAAGTGGAACCTCTACCTGAAGACTATTACACAAGACCAGTAAATTTAACAGAGGGTAATTTTATACTAAGTTTCTGTGGTACACATACTTCTACTTTTTGCTATTTATATGCCTGGTGATTGAGATTTTTTTTAAATTCTGTTTTCTGTAGTCGTAGATGGGCAGCATAACCTTTGTTTTATTTGTTTATTTTTATGTGGTGCTGAGGATCGAACACAGCTTGTGAGGCAAGCTCTCTGCCACTGAGCTACAGCCCGGTGATTGAGATATTTTAATGGACTAATTGTTAGTGATAAAATGATACATAGAAAATAAAATAGATGTAATCATTTGAAGAACTATAAAATGTCTATCAAGTTTCTATATTGTAGTTTTTTGCACAACACTATACATAATGGTAGTATTGCTCCATGTAACCACTGACTACATATAAGTCAGATTTTGAAAGTCCCTGAACTAAGCTTGGTTTCTGCCTTTCGTGATAGTGACCACTCTTCAGCAGCGCCTCTTACAGCCTGACTTCCAACCAATTTGTGCTTCACAACTCTATCCTCGTCACAAACATCTTCTGATCAAACGGTCCCTGCGCTGCCGGGTAAGTATTCTTTTCTGTAGAGTTGCCATTTGTACAAGAGAAAAGCAAAAATAAATATGATTGGTAGCTGACCAATGTGGTAAATACAGAAAACAGAGAATATATCAGGAGCCCAGTCATTTCAGTATATTTCAATTGATCTGCTTTCAATATAAACTCATATCTCACAACCCTATGGAGGTAGGTACTATTGTTATCCTACTTTGCAAATGTGGAGACTGAGATACCTGAAGGTTAAATACATAGTGCTAACCCCTGAAAAAGTACATAGCTTTTAGGCTGGTAAAGCGGAGGGAGGACACTAATACAAATAAGCAGTTTTTGTGGTACATATGCACAATGGAATATTATTCAGCAATAAAAGAGAATAAAATTATGGCATTTGCAGGCAAATGGATGGAATTGGAGAACATTATGCTAAGTGAAGTAAGCCAATCCCAAAAAACCAAATGCCAAATGTTCTCTCTGATTAGTGGATGAGGATACATAAGGGGGTTGGGAATGGGGAACATAGGAGAAATGGAGGAACTCTGGACGGGGGCGAGGGGGGAGGGAAATGGGTGTAGTAAAGATGGTTGAATGAGATGGTTATCACTACCCTCGGTGCATGTATGAAGACACAAATGATGTGACTCTATCTGGTTTGCAACCAGAGAAATGGAAAAATTGAGCTCTATGTACTATGACTTGAAATGCATTTAAATAAATTAATTTTAAAAAAGTTAGCTACAAAAAATAAGCAGTTTAAAAGAGAATAAGAAATAAGAAAAATCAGCAAAATTCAGGCTCTAGAAATCTACAGAACAAACAACATCTGCATCTGTACAGTCCAGCATGGTATCCAATAGTCACATGTGGCTGTTGAGCACTTGAAATGTGATAGTGCAGCTAAGACATTAAATCTTTAATTCATTTAAATAACCACACGTGGCTAGTTAGCCTATGTTACCAAATAATGCAGCTTCTAAGAGATTTAAGAGGCATACCAACCAAACCCAATATGCAGACTTTATGTAGATCCTGATTTAAACAAAACAGAAAGAAAAGGATCTTGTGAGGAAGGGAAAGAGGGAAAAAGGAAAGAAGATGTATGAAGTCTTTGGAGAAATTTAAACACTGGCAGAGTTTTTGATGTTATTAAAGAATTGTTCTTTTTTAGCCAGATGTAATGGTGCATGCCTGTTTTCTAAGCAATTCAGGAGGCTGAGGCCTTGATCACAAGTTCAAGGCCAGCTTCAGCAACTTAGCAAGACCCTGTCTCAAAATTTAAAAATAAAAGGACTGGGGATATTGCTTAGTGGTAAAGTGCCCCTGGGTCAATCTCTCATATTTTTATTAAAAAAAAAAATCATCTTTTTTGTAGGGACAATAATAGTATTGTTATTTTTAAAAATAACTATCTTTAGGAGAGACTGAAATATTTATGTATCAAATGGCATGATGTCTGACATTACTCACAAAGCAATTAAAGATAGAGTAAGATGAAAGAATAGAAGCAGCAAGATTGGCTGTCAAAGTAGTGATGGTTGAAGTTGGGTGATAAGTAACCTAAGAATTTATGATACTGATTGTATTTTTATATGATAGAAAATTTCCACAATGAAGAACCTTTTCTTAAAGAAAAGGTAAAGTAACATATAACCGGTGGTTCAGTTAGAAAGCATATAGTTAGGAGCTGGGGCTATAGCTCAGTGGTAGAGCGCTTGCCTACTAGCATGTGTGAGGCACTGGTTCCATCTGCAGCACCACATAAATATAAACAAATAAAGGTATAAAAAATACAATAACATTTAAAAAAAGAAAGCATATAGTTAGATTAAAACCAGATATTTTAATATTTACATTTAATACCAATGAACTTAATGCTTCCATTAAAAGGTGAACATTATCAGACTAATAAAATGAACAAAGTGAAATAACTCATCTTTATGGTGATTACAAGAAACACAAACATTGAGAATTCAGAAAAGTTGAAGTTATAGATTTGTGGAAAAATATATTTTACAGACTTTTTAAAAAATGATAATTTATAAAAAGATTCAGTTCACTAAGAAATTGTAAAAGACTACATTTGTATGTACCAAATAAAATAAAACTCAAAGTACATAAAATAACATTTGAGAAAATTATATAAATAAACATAATTTGGGGATAGTTTGTCATATTTCTCTCAGTAACAGAACAAACATAAATAATCAATAAAGAATATGGAACATTTGGACCCTTTTATAATCTTGACCAAATGGGCATATATAAAGCACTTTACCTAATATCTGCAGAATATGTACATTGATTTTAAGTACACACAGAACATAACAAATGACTACATACTGGGTTGTAAAGTAAGTCTCAGCATTTTTCAGAAGATAAAATTGTTAAATTGAATGATTTAATCTTTATGCAATTAAGTTAGAAATTGGTCAGTCCTGTAGAGCAAAGCTTAGAAATTTATAGATAACATGTAACTCTATTTAGAGATACAGATGTAGGTAGGGGTATGTGTGTGTGTTTAAAAAGTTAAAAGATCTATTTCTTAGCATCCATTTCAGGAAGTTACAACAGCAAAGTAAATATAAAGAAACCAGAAGAATGAGCAGGTACTATATTAATGAAATAAAAAAACAATATAAAATACAAACAAGAAACAAAATCAAGTCACTTCCTTAAAAAAATAAAAAATAATAAATAGTAAATTAAATTAATAGATATTGTCAGTTATGTATTACACCATTAATATACTAATGTCTACCAAATGTAAATAAGCAGTTAACCATTTGTCTCATAACCCTCACTTCTAGGAAGTATTCTACCCTGCACTTCCACAAGAATCAACCAAAATAGGTAGAGTTATGGTATACCCGCCTAGTGTATGCTATAAGTTTATTAAAAATAATGTATTAATGTGGGATATATTTTAAATGGAGAAAGGGTGCATAGAAGATATATGGCTTTATACAAGAGGGGAGAAAAACTACAAATATGTACGTACAAACGAAAAAAACTGTATATATTACATTTATATATAAGATATATGTTTTGTATATATGTAATGTTTTGTATATGTAATAATATGTGTAGATATATATAAATTGATATTTATTAAACAAGGTGTTGCAGGTCATTGGGGAAAGAATAAGGTGATTAAATTTTATTAGGTTAAATGATTACATGGAAAAAAATAAAATTGAGTTCAAACCTTAACATGAAAGTCAATTTCAAGAACATTTCAAGCAAATGTGAAGCATAAGACCTCTAGAAGAATATATAGGAGAATATCTCCCTGCCTTCTAGGTAAGAGAGTGTTCCATAAATGAGGCCAAAAAGTCAAATATGTAACTTTTTACTATAAAGTAATTTTTTTTTTTTTTTTGGTGGTGCTGGGGATTGAACCTAGGGCCTTGTGCGTGCAAGGCAAGCACTCTACCAACTGAACTATATACCCAACTCCTAAAGTAATTTTTGAGTTAAAAATTGTTTACTGTAAAGTAAAAAGTTATATATTTGACTACATTAGAAGTAAACTCGGGGGGCTGGGATTGTAGCTCAGTGGTAGAGCGCTTGCCTTGCATGTGTGAGGCACTGGGTTCGATCCTCAGCACCACATAAAAATAAATAAAGATATTGTGTCCATCTACAACTAAGAAAAAAATTAAAAAAAAAAAAAAAAGAAGTAGTAAACTCGGGCTCCCATCCCAAAGAAAACCCATAATGATACAAAAAGGCCACAGGCTTCTTAAGAGTAATTTGTAAGGTATATAATTAACAAAGAATTAGTACCCAGAATATATAATGAACTTTAGCAAATTAGCAAAGAAAAGACAACCCAACATAAAAAATAACCGGTAAAGGGCTGGGGGTATAGCTCAGTTTGTAGAGTGCTTGCGTCACATGCACAAGGCCCCGTTAATCCCCAGCACCACAAAATAAAATAACCAGTAGATAGTAACATATAAATCATAGCCAAGAAATCCCAATAGCCAAAAAAATCTGAAAGATATTCAAACTTACACAGTAATTAGGGAAATGTACATTAAAACTACTGTAAGATACCATTTCATAATTGTGTGATTATCAAAAGCTAGCAGTTTGGCATTGTCTTAAAGTAATGAATGTATACACCCATTGATTTTCTTTCAGGAAATTATAGATATGTTTTTGCATTGGAAAGTAATTGCAGTGTAAGAATTCTCATTGCTGCATTACTTGTATAGCAAAATAGTGGAAATACACTAAATATCCATCAATTCATAGCTGGTTAAATACATTAACAGAAATTGTTAGAATGAGACTGAGAGGCTCTTTGTATGTTGGAATGGAATTAATTCCAAGCTAGATTAAGTGAAAAAAGCAGAAGGCAAAAGAATGTATAAAATGCTCCTTTTTGTATTGTAAAGAAAGAAAGATCATATATGCTTATATCTTTATGTGTATAATGTAGATATAGTTTGGCTCTGGGACAAGGAACAAGGGAGGACACAGATAATGGGTAATCTTTACACTGGTTTAAAAAAAAAGTAATCAGGTTTATATAGTACTCTTTTTAAGGAAATAGTAAAGAATATCCAGGGAAGACAACAAAAGTGGTAAATAATCATTACAGTAATTTGAAGCATGGGATTATACTACTTGGATTTAAATTTTAAATTTTAGTTTCCACTCTAATTGGCTCTGTGAGGTTGTACAGGTTATTTACCCTTCTCATGTCCCATTTTAATCATGTGTAAAGTGGGAACATTAATATAGTACTTACACCTACATTATAAAGTTTATGTGATGTTTAAATCTATTTAATCCAGTAAGCACATTTTTCAGCATATACAGTAAGTACTACTCACTGTGTGAGTGATTTCATTAGTTTTTAAGTAATATAAAGGTATAATTATTTGATAGCATGGTCACTTGCCTTTTATAATTTTCAGTCAGCATTAGCATACACTATATTTCAAAACATAGCCTTACAACAGACTAAAACAAAATTCTACTAAATGCCATCCTTCTGAATTTATCAGCTCTGTGGATCAGCAAAGTATGTTCTTGTTTTCCTCTGATATTCTTCTTTCTAGAAATGTGAACATAATTTGAGCAAGCCAGAATTTAATCCAACATCTATCAAATTCAAAATCCAGCTGGTTGCTGTGTGAGTATTTCAGGGTTGGTGTTTTGTATTGATTTTGGTTTGGGTTTTGGGTTTTGTTCAATATGAATTGTTCAATATGAATTCTTGGCCTAAGCAAGGAAAATTATCTCAGAATAATGTTACCTTTCCATTCCTGTTCAGTTTTGAATTTAGTTACATTCCGTGAAATTTAAGGGGCAGAGTGGTATGTTGATCATTCGATGGAGAATCATTATTCATTCATTACAAATTAAAAAGTACCTAAGTTTGGGGATAATCTTTTAAAAGCTAAAAAACAATAAAGTGTAACAAATTAGAGTATGCTGAAGCAATGTTAATTTTATTTTGAGTGAAAAAAGTGATTTAGTGTTAACTCACTGAGACTTGTCAGTGGGAGGAGATTTTGTAAATAAAAATCACACATCAAATAAAAATATTTTGAAAAATTATGAAAATATTGACTAAATAATAGGATAAGCATTTCCTTCCAAGCAAGGAAAGAAACTCAAAAACCAGTAAGGAAAGGAAACACCTTTGATTTTGGCAAAATGAAACATGAGCTGTAAAAGATAAAATTAACAAACATTAGAACAGGAAAGAGTATTTGGCACTGGGGACAAGTTAATAACCCTGGTTTGTAGAATTTTTGCCAATTCCAAAATAAAAATAGAAGTGGTAAGGTGGGGTGTGGGGTAAATGGTTTGAACAGGCAGCTCGAAGAAAAATTCCAAATGGCCAGAAGATACATATGAAAAAATGCTAAGATTTCATAGGAAAAGCCTTAAAAAAAAATAGCATCTAATGTTCATGAGAATGTAGGTAAACATGTATACATTATTGATAGGATTATGAATTGCTGGAATCTTCTTAGAGAATGGTCTAAGAATATCAAGACAAATTACAGAGACTTTAACCCAACAGTGCTATCTCAGGAATCTATTCTGTAGAAACAAAAGCAATACATAAGGGTTCATTTACAAACATATATCCTAAAAATGTATTGTAGCATTTTAATGGTAAAAGTTGAAAACAATTTCACTGTCAGGCTGATTAGCCATCAATGAAGAAATTATTGATTGAATTAAGATACTTTCTTACAGTACATTATTATGCAACAATTTTTAAAAAGCCATTAGACCAGGGGCTGAGGTAATGGCTCAGCGGTTGAGCGCTTGCCTCGCATACGTGAGGCACTGGGTTCGATCCTCAGCACCACATAAAATAAATAAAGATATTGTGTTCATCTACAACTAAACAAAATATTTAAAAAAAAAAAAAAAAAAAGCCATTAGACTGGGTGCAGTGGCATACACCTGTAATACCAGCTACTTAGGAGGCTGAGGCAGGAGGATTCAAGATCGAGGCCAACCTTAGCAACTTAGTAAGACCCTGTCTCAAAATGAAAAATTGAAAAGGGAAAAGAGGCTGGGGGCATAGGTCAGTGGTAGAGCACCCCTGGGTTTAATCTGCAGTACTACAAAAAAAAAATCATTAGGAAACAAAAAAAATTGGGAGGTATTAAACTGGTGAGTTAGGAAGTTAGGAGAGTCAGGTGTGGGGTCTGTCACTCTATTTGTCTAAAGTTGTTTCTCTCATCTCTGAAATGGGAGTAATGCCTCCCCAAGAGGTTGTTGAAAAGAATCATATAGGCTATTTTGTTTGTATGCCATGTAACTCTAACTCACCATTTAAAAATAATGTTCATTTTCCTAATTATTATTATTTAATATACAACTGGCTAGGAAGTAAGAGAACTACAAAAATGGCACATGTGAATTCTAGGATTAACTCTTTTCTTAATTAAGACTTAAACTTCATTACAGAAACCCTGAATGGGGGGCTGAGCTTGTGGCTCAGTGGTAGAGTGATCGCCTAGTGCGAGTGAGGCACTGGGTTCAGTCCTCAGCACCACATAAAAATAAAGGTATTGTGTCCGCCTGGGACTAAAAAAATATTTAAAAAAAAAAAAAAAGAAAGAAACCCTGAATGGTAGACTGTGTTTAGTATCACTTTCTTAAGCTTGCTTTGAGAAAAAGTGCTTTTTTTTTCCCTGACATCATTGTAGAATTGCCTGGCAGTCTTAATACAGATGCCCTAGCTTACACACCTCAGACAACTAAATCCAAATCCTTTGTAGGGAGCCCTTGAATTTCAGTTAAATTACTCTATTAATCCTGCTGTTTTCCATGACAAATATGTAGCTTGAAGATGTGGGTTTTTTCACTTTTAGTATTGGCTGCAGTAGATTATGTCCTACATTAATATGTGCACAGCTAACATTTATGCATGCTTCATTGCAAACACTTTTTGCACATGTTTAACTTTTCTTCACAAGAGTTAAATACCATTATTGTCCTCATTTTATAATTGAAAATTTTTGGTATCAGGGTTGAACCCAAGGGCACTTAACCACTGAACCACAGCCACAGCCCTTTTTATGTTTATTTTGAGACCCGGTCTCATTAAATTGCTTATTAGGACCTTGCTAAATTGCTGAGGCTGGCTTTGAACTCTAAATCTTCCTGCCTCAGCCTCCCAAGCCACTGGGATTACAAGCATACACAATATTCCTTTGTCTTACTTAGAATGGCAGCATAACATAATGATTAAAGCAAGGTCATTGGAACCAACCTCCTGAGTTTGAATTCTGGAATTTACCATGTCCAGTTTCTTCTTTTTTTTAATAGTGGAGATAATTCCATTTCATGTCAGGCTAATCAGCCTGACAGTGAAATTGTTTTCAACTTTTACCATTAAAATGCTACAATACATTTTTAGGATATATGTTTGTAAATGAACCCTTATGTATTGCTTTTGTTTCTACAGAATAGATCCCTGAGATAGCACTGTTGGGTTAAAGTCTCTGTAATTTGTCTTGATATTCTCAGATTGCCATGAAGATTACACTAACCAATACTTTATGAAGTGCTTAGAACATTGCTTGGCATATAAGTGCTATTTAAGTATTTGGTAAGAATATGGTTTTATAGGAGCTCCAGTGGCACAATTGGTTAGCGCATGGTACTTGTAAGAATGTTTTTATAGCTTTACAGCATATTAAAAGATACTTGGATTCTATAACCAGTTGCCTTCTAGAATTATAAAAGTGAAATAAGATCCAAAAAATATATTTAATGAGGAAAATGTCAGTCATGATATGCATACAATATAGGCTATAAACTAACTTTGTACATACAGGCTCTATACATAAGATTTCAGAAAGCACTTACTACTAGTTGGGTTTTCATGTCTTGTCTGTGACTGTGGTGATAAGATTCTTTAAATTTTCTCTTACATGTTCTATTTAATATAAGAAATTATTTGTTGCGCTACTTTTTAAAAAGTAATACTGATTTCAAGGGACTCCAGTGAACATTAATGCATTTTTCTATTCATCAATAGCAATTATATTCCAGAAGTGAGAATCATGTCAATTCCCAACCTTCGCTACATGAAGGTTAGTGCTTTACTTATTAACAGAAAGAATTGACTGATTAGTGATGTGTGCTTGTGTGTTTGGTATTGGATACAGTGAGCAAGGTCTAGAAAAGGAGATAGTTTGGAATAATAAAGAGGTTGAGACTCTTGTTTTCAGCTGGGATTCTCAACAACTTTGAAATGTATGTAGAAGGAGCACGATGCACATTCTTTAAAGGTGGAATCATAAGTGAGGAAAAGTAAGATGATATTGGACCCCACAGGCATCTGTAACTCTTCCCAACCTAGAGATTCTCCATGGTCTCACATGTGTCAACACATCCATACCAGGAATCAGTTAAATTTCTTCTTTACCATACTCCCTCTCTTGAAGTCCTGTTCTGTACCCTTTTGCCCCCATACACCTCTCTCACACATACCTCTGTCTCTCTCCCTGTCTCTGTTATACACACCAGTGAATTATAGAATATTCTTTAATACCCTGTTTAGCTATTTCCTTTCATACTGCTAATGAAAACATTTCTATACAGTCTCTTTATTTGAAAGAGTGTTTTGCTGATCTGGAGTAGCAAATAGGTAAATCATCATGGTTCAAGAAGTCTTAAAGGGTCTTATTGTTTTGAGGTGTCATTTTTTTCTTTGTCAATACATCTTGCTAGCCTGCAGCTCTCATATTTTATTTCTGAGGCCTTCCTCTTTTTAGTCTTTAAATGGCCACCTGGGTGGGATGAGTGTAGGTATACACAGTCCTGAGAATTACTGGGTCTAGTAACTGGAATCTATCATTTCCTCAGTGAAATAGCAGGTCCAGAGTACATAGCCAAATATGTAGATAATAGAATGAGATCACTGAACACGGAGAATGCAGTGATGTAGAGTAATAGGTATGTCTCATTGCTTAGGAGTAATGGAATGATTTTGTGAAATTCTTGGTATAGCAGCTAAGAAAGTGGACACAGGTGGCAGTAGTGGCACATGTCTGAGAGATGTTTTTCTCATTCTCCAGGAGAGCCAGGTCCTTCTGACTCTTACGAATCCTGTGGAGAACCTTACCCATGTGACTCTGTTTGAGTGTGAGGAGGGTGATCCTGATGATATCAACAGCACTGCTAAGGTAGGAGTGTTTTGCCTCATCCTGACAGACCCTAACTCTGCCTGTGGTAGCCTCCTTTGACCTGGCTTAAAAGACTTTGCACTGTCATTTCCACATGTAGTCAGCAACTTCTTCTAATTCCACCTTCTAATTGTTTTACTTTATCTCCAAACGTATTGCCACTGCCCTACGTGAAGCTCCTGATTTCTGACCTGATTTGTGACAGTATTTCCTATATGACCTCACTGCATTTCATGTACCCCACCTCTGTTTCAGCCTATCCTTTGTATTGCCACCAGGGTGATCTTTCTAAAATCCAACTGCACAGCATGTTGCTCATTTACCATTTCTCTGGCTTTAGAATGAAGTCCAAATTCCTTGGCATAGCAGAAGAGCTCCGTAATAACCTCACTGCTTTTCTTCCAGCCCAACCTTCCTCCAGATTCTCAAATTTAGCATTCTCCAGGTATTACTACATTAATTGTTGGGATTCAAGCAGGTCCAGTGGGTTTATAAACTTACATGCTGGAGAATTGCATATACTCTTGCATTTTACATAGAATGCCTTCTTATATATGTCCCTAGGGTAGATGCCCTTTCAGCTTTCGTCTAATGTATACTCATTCTTTAAGACACATATAAAATATCATCTTCTTTTAAAAGCTGGGATATCTCTTCTAGATTTTATCTACTTAAAGTGTGCATAGCACTTACTAAATGTTAAGATGGTGTTTTTGACTGTAAAAGTCAGTGTGAGTTGAGTGGATGAAATATGGCCTCCTTATATTTTGCTACTCAGTGATTCCTCTGGTACTAGAAATTTTCAGCTAAGAATTTTTCTCTAGAGATCATATTATTACTGACTTGTAATTCAACTTGATACTCAACAACAATTGGTAGAAAAGATATCTATATCTTTAGCAGTTATTCAAATAATATTATTAAAGAATTTCTTTATCCCTCTTCTTTAGCTTTTAATAATTTCCTTACTAGCATCACCTCCAGAGAGGCACTTATTTGACCTTGCTTTTTTTTTTTTTTTTTAATAATACCCATAAGCAATTCCAGTTAGGACACAGACAGAAGTGCGTAATACAGATACCCAGCTTGAAAATACGTACGCTCCAGCTCTGTCTCTCATGCACCATCCCTGCTATGTTTGTATCCATAATTAGAAATGCATTGGCATTGTTTCTATTACACTCTGAGACAACAAAGTTGAGGCCAGTTGCAGCATGCAGGTAAGTCTGAAGAGTGCTTAACTGCATTCCATGACCATAATATACTCTGTCCCTTGTAAGAAAATGTTGTATTGAACTAATGTTTCTCTTTTATGTTTTTTTAAACTGTTGAACTATTTCAGATATACCAAAAAACAGTATAATAAACACCATGTACTATTGTATCCCCTTAAGAAATATTAAAATAAAAAAAGAAATGAAACATTAAAGACACAACTGAAGCAATCAGTTCTCCCCTGTTGAAATCCTTACTGCAGCTCCAATGAAGAAGTAAGCAGTCACTTTATCATTCCCATAAGTTTCTTCATTCTTATTTATTGAAAATGCACATATTCCTAAGTAGTATTTTTAAACTCTGTGTAAGTAGTATAATGCTCTATAGGTCCTGAAACTTGCTGCTCACATATGAATGTCTGGATCAGTATAATACTTGCCATGTTCTGTTGAATTGAGTGTGCTACACCACATTGATTCTTTCTGAAGCAGGTCTCTCTGTGTTGCTCTCCAGGTGGTGGTGCCTCCCAAAGAGCTCATTTTAGCTGGCAAGGATGCAGCAGCAGAATATGATGAATTGGCAGAACCCCAAGATTTTCAGGATGATCCTGAGTGAGTGATCTTTTTGTGACCCTCAGACTACAATTGAATGATATAAGATGCCTACGTATATACCTCAATTTTCTTATCTGAATATTGAAAAATAACTTTTCTCCTTTCCTACTTACAAAAATAATCACTGTGTAAAATTAGGAAGTATATCTAAAACCATGAAGAGGAAAATAAAATTACCCCACATCTTTACTATTTTGGCATTTGTCCTTCCAGACATTTCTTGCATCTTTGGGATCATTCTGTGAACAATTTTTAGCTTTTCTTTTTGTTTGTTTGTTTTATCAGGGATTGAACCCAGGGACATTTAACCACTGAGCCATCCCCAGCACTTTTTATTTTGAGACAGGGTCTCACTAAGTTACCTAAAGGCCTTGCTAAATTGCTAAGGCTGGCCTTGAACTTGGAATCCTCCTGTCTCAGCTTCCCAAGTCACTAAGATCATAGGCATGTACCACCATACCTGGCCAGCCTTTGTTTTTTGCTTAAATATATTTTCTCATCTTAATAAAAATGTTTTGTGTGCATGTGTTTTTTAATGATTATGAATAGGATAAGGTATTATTGTATCCGTATAGATTTATTTTTGGATTTATTCCTTACCCACTGCCCCTTAGAATAATTTATAGATTTTACTCTCACCCTTAATACCTGAAAAGTAAAATAACAAACTTACCCTGGATGAGGAATCCATTAATCAGGATCCAGTCTAAAATCAGAAATTGCATCCATGTTTTGAGCAGAGAAAATTTAATACAAAGAATTGTTAACTTAGTGACTTAAGAGGTTAAAATGAAGCCGGGCACAGTGACACATGCCTGCAATCCCAGCACTTTGGGAGGCTGAGACAGGAGAATCACAACTTCAAAGACAGCATCAGCAGCAGCGAGGTGCTAAGCAATTCAGTGAGACCCTATCTCTAAATAAAATGCAAAATAGGGCTGGGGATGTGGCTCAGTGGTCTAGTACCCCTGAGTTCAAAACCCAATACCAAAGAAGAAAAAAGAAATGTAGACTTAGGTCCCATTCCTACCTACTGAATTGGAATGTACATTTTAACAAGGTCCCAGGTGCCTTGTATGCACCATAAAACTTCAAAGATTTATTCATGTAAACTTGTGGCAGAACTGGCACTTATCTTTTGCAATAACACATGAACACCAGTATGTAAAGAAAAGCATAATACTCACTTCTCTCCATTTATAAAATATTGTCACTGTATTTTGCATAGCTAGTGAATTTGCCATAAAATCACAGTACACCAGCTTTCTTACAGTTAAAAAAAAACCACTAATGCCACTTTAATTTTTAATTACTGTAATAAAATTAAGAGTGGAGAGGCAGTAGTAGAATATATTCTATACTAATCAAATTAAATTTTGCTTGCCAGAAAGTAAATTCTCCTGCACATTAAGTAGGTATTGAAAAGTCAAGGTTAAATCTTTGAAAAAAGCTGAGTAATAATCAAAACTGTCTTAAAACAATGTTTGAGATGAAAGTCTAACTAACCTGATTTGATTATGCATTGTATACATGTATCAAATTATTACACTGTTCCCCTAAACTGTGTACAACTAAAATAACAATGAAAAATAAATAAAAGTGTTACTAAAATTCAAAAGCTTGAAAGGAGCCCTGTGGAGCTGAAATTCAGACCTAAAGGAAAGTACGGGAAATAATATCTTATTGGCATCTCAGTGTGGCCTGATAAAGCTAGTCATAAAATAATTAGAAACCTTAAGTGAATACTGCCACTCTCTGGGTAGAGCAATGCCTACAAGAACCACAAGTAAACAGGAAGCTGAAAAGGAGAAACAAGACCCTTCTTCCTCTAGGCTTCGTTCTCCCTTTAGAGTCCTCCGTTGACAGAACCTGATAGAGAGCTGGCCTGCAAAGCACAGTCCTATGTCTCAAAGCATGGTAGAAAAAGCTGGGTTTGGAGCTGAAAAACAATAGCATGACAAACTGTCACAAGTTTTTTATAACAGAATGGTTTATAAGCTTCCTCAGCAAATTATGGGGGAGAAGAGAAAACACGGGATGGGTTGGAAAACTGAAGTGAAGGCAAAGGTAAAAATCAATACAATGATAGTAAACTTCTGTTAACTTTAGAAAACACCAGGGCAGGTGTTCTGTTTTGTTAATTTGTAGTGTTCAAGACTCTACCCCTGGAGGATCTCTTTTAGCAGGTCTAGCTGGAGACCAGAAATCTGAATTTGTTTTTTTTAAAAAACCCTGCCAGATATCAGGGGTTGCCTGGAAGTTAAAAAATGAAGGCTTTATCCCATTTACTGATTTTAACTATTTTTTTTACATGAATCTTATATAAAGCAAGGATTCTGTTGGTTATAATACAAAATGTATTCTCTGAAATCCTTGTTTTATGTGGGTCCTTCACTTGTAGTAATGAGGTACAGAAATTTATTAAGCCATGTTAAACTTCTAGGCAGATCATCTGAGATATCAAATTCCAGTCTGAATACATAACAGATTAATTTTAAAAAATATGCTTTTTAGGTTGTTATACTTGACAGAACTTCCAGATATATGGAACTTAATACTATATACTACTGTATAAATATATAAATGTATGATTCCAGTAACTTTTCTTAGAGTAACAGTACCATTTGGATAATAAATTGTTCATTTAGTTTCCTTTTTACGTTTTGAAGATAAGTTATTAAAGAACAAACTTCAAGTGCAGGTGAAGGAAAACTGAAATGGGAGTGCTAACCAAAAAGACTTTTCTGCTCTAAAAATTCCTAATTTGCACCAGTTATTTATAGAAACACACTAATTGATGGCATTGCCTTAAAGCTTTGTTTTATTAAAACTTCAGACATCAGTCTATGTCTGATAGAAATATTGTCATGTGCACAAAGGTGAATGTAAAGGTAAATGGATGTTTGCACCCTGTAATTATAAGAGAAAAGTTGGCAGACACCCCAGTGTACCAGTTGTGATAAATTCATGATGGATTCCTATGCAACAGTTGCATGGAATGTAGAAAATTATAGACACCAGTATGGAAAGGTGTTTAGGATAAACAGTGGGGAAAAAAGCAAGTTTTATTCTATGTTTTAGCTTTTTCACTGCTGTGACTAAAGGACCCGACCAGGACAATTATAGAAGAGGAAGAGTTTATTTAAGAGCTCACAATTTCAGAGGTCTTAGTCTATAGAAATTTGGCTCCATTCTTCAGGGCTCCAGGTGAGGCTGAACATCATGGTAGGTGAGGCTGAACATCATGGCAGGAGAGGATGGCAGAGGAAAGCAGAGAGAGAGACTCCACTCTCCAGATACAAATATATACCCCAAAGCCACGCCCTAATTCTTACTTCTTCCAGCCACACCCTACCACTTCAGTTACCACTCAGTTAATCCCTGTCATGGGATTAATTCGCTGATTGGGTTAAGATTTTTACAACCCAATCATTTCTCTGAACCTTCTTGAATTATCTCACACGTGAGGTTTTGAGGGATACCTCAGATCCAAACCATAACATACTATGTCCCATTTGTGTTGGTTAAAAAAGCAGAAAAGTATAAACTCATGAGAAAATATGTTAGGTTTAGAAACAATGTTTACAGTTGTCTCTTTGTACTGAAGAGAAGGGAAAGGACTTACTTTTTCCCACTTGTATGTTTTATGGCTGTATTTACTTTTGCAATATGCCAGCATTTTGGGATGCTGAGACAGGAGACTCGTGAGTTCAAAGCCAGCCTCAGCAATGATGAGACACTAAGCAACTCAGTGAGACCCTGTCTCTAAATAAAACACAAAATAGGGCTGGGAATGTGGCTCAGTGTTTGAGTACACTTGAGTTCAACTCTGGGTACCAAAAAAAGAAAAAAGGAAAAAAAAGAGATCAATATTTGCTAGAGAAATTCTTCGTTGTTGATAAATAAGATGATAGTCTTATCAGGGATTTCCCATTGTGCCATAAAATGACTTTAAGTCTTAGTGGTTTGACTGACTTGTGATCTACATAATACTCTACTTCTTTCTTCCCATAGTGTTATAGCCTTCAGAAAGGCCAACAAAGTGGGCATTTTCATCAAAGTTACCCCACAACGTGAGGAGGGTGAAGTGACCGTGTCCTTCAAGATGAAGCATGATTTTAAAAATCTGGCAGCTCCAATCCGCCCTATTGAAGAAAGTGACCAGGGCACAGAAGTCATCTGGCTAACCCAGCATGTGGAACTCAGCCTGGGCCCACTCCTTCCTTAAAAGGTTACTTTGGTGGGCAGATTCCAACTGAGACAACGTCACCACAGACCTGTGTTAAAACATGGAAGCTCCTGCTTCATTAAGCCTTGTTTATCACGATGTACCCATGCACTACTTATCCTCTTCCTAAGAGTGGGAGCACAGGCCATGCATCAGGAACACAGGGTAACAGCTGTTCCTCTTGCTGTCACCTTTGGTGACACCAATCTGTGTTTCCCTCACTGAGCCCTGCACGTTGAATAACAACAACATAGCTGCATCCCAGTAAAGGGGATGGCTGTTCCTCAGAGTGGTGTTAGATTACTACCTGAGAAACTGACTATACTATCTCTTGATCTGATCTCACAGAGGATCATAATCTGACAGTTGAAACTTAACAGTGATAACCCAAAGGTGGACCTGCTATTAACAATCCAGCCTTTGTCTCAGTGTACCAGCTGCTTTCTGCATTCCAGTAAATATCATCTAGCCATCTAAAACATGCCCCTTTATTTACTAATGTGACTCTAGTTTTGTCATAGATTTCTGTTTGGAAAAAAAATAGAATTGACATATTGTCTTTAGTTTTGTGATGATTGGGAAAACCTGTAAAATAAGGCGCTCTCATTTACGCTCTTCTAGATGAATATAGGACAACTAATTTATCAGTTGCTCCTAATTTTTTCCCAGAATAATATGAAACTTTTTCTTTTAAGAATTTGAAAAGAAGCAAGGAATTACCTGTCATATTGAGAGGGTAGCAAATTCCAGTTGTTTTAAGTTTTGCCACTATACCTAAGAATTAATGCTGCCCGAAGGAGGCAGTCTTTGTTCTTACTCCTCACCCTCTCTTTATCTGCTCTGCCTCTTTAATTCAATAAATTGTTCTGAGTATTTGGGACTTAAAAAGAGCCCCACAGAAAACCTGAGTGGACAAGTTCACTTCAGGACTGTAGAAAACATTTTAAAGGTTAAATTTTTATTATGACCTGAACTAATGTTCTTTCCACTGATTTGAAGAAAAAATTAACTGTTACAATGTCTTGAATCCAAAATTGGATATTAAGACAGGAAAAAATAAAAAACACCTCTCACTGAATTTAAGCCTTTTATCATATGGTATATCAAATAAGACCACTTTGATTGTAAACCATAACATAATTCAGCAAGTAGCCCAGAGTGCTGCTGGCCTGACAGCAGATATGCTGTTTTCACCTGGGTCCTAGCTGGGTTGCTAACCTTAATTTCTGTGATGTTTTCTCAAATGAGATTTGATACAGTAGACTACCAGCTGTACCATTTTCTCAAAAGTATTCTTGATATGTGGTCAACAGACTTTTGAGGAAAGAAAAATTTCCTACTTACCCTGGTTTTGTTTTTAATTTTCAGTCTTAAAAAAAATTAAGATATATAGTCTAGAATACAGATATATAGTGCTTGTCAGCTCTCTTTGAAAGACAAAATTATTTAGGAAACTTTTGAAGGACATTAAATTGTACCCTCAAGGTCAGTTTCATGAAGCAATATTCCCACACCTCAATATATTGTGCTGCAACATAAGGAAAAAAATACTCATCTCTAATATTGTGATAATAACTAGGGTTTAGCCTGTCAGGAATTGGGGCAGGGAGATGAGATGGGTATCACAAGTTTGCAGACTATAAAAAGAGCTTAATTTTTTGTGATCCCACAGGGTGTCAAATTAATTTTTATTTCACTACCTACTAGAGTCTATTGTGAAACCACTAGCTTCATTGTTTGCCAGTGGAGGAAATGGGCATCAGAGGAGGGAGTAGCTTCATATGTTTACACATTTGCATATGCTACTTGCAGTTTTATATCATGCCTTTATGGCCTGTAGCTGGTATTTTTTCCCAAAAGTAATAATGTTGAAGTAATAGGTCTCAACACTCCAGTATGATACTGAAACATAGAAACATTTTTGATCATAGAATTTTTTTTTCTTCAGAAGCCAAATTAACACAGAATAACAAGAGCCACTGGAGTAATGTTTCCTCAAGAAAGGTTTTAGTGCAAGTTGATATTCTGTGTGTTCATAGAAATGACTCAACACCTGCATTTGGTGAGTTAGGAATTTCATCTGTTGCCTTTCTTACATTAGATCAGGTACAAGGTTTTTAATGTTAGTGTGCACCACCACAGGAGAATTAGACGCCATCAACACTGGAAACTATAATTTTGGAAATATAAGACTAAGTTAGTTTGGATTTGTGATTTGATTCACTTACCAAAGTTTTCTGTTTTAAAGTACATATTATAGACATAATTAGCTAAGTGTCATGCATTCTTTTTGGTCCCTTTTGGGAATGAGAGGCACTCTTTGGTCTTTATGAATGACAGGTTACTGTTTTGCCTTATTGCTTAACAATGTAGTGAAATAAAGCAGACAAAGCTTGAGTGTATCTTTTGTTTCATTTCACAGCTGGTTGGAAGTAGCGTGGCTGAGACTCAGAAAATGAGTGCAGTTAGGCAAGTTGGTATGTACGAGTCAGTGGGCAGGCTCCCTTCCCTTTTTTTTTTTTTTTGATACTAGGGATTGAACTCAGGGGCACTCAACCACTGAGCCACATCCCCAGCCCTATTTTGTGTTTTATGTAGAGATAGGGTCTCACTGAGTTGCTTAGCGCCTCGCCATTGCTGAGGCTGGCTTTGAACTTGCGATTCTCCTGTCTCAGCCTCCCTAAGTGCTGGGATTACAGGCTTTTGCCACCGCGCCCGACTCTCCCTTCCTTCTATACATGAACTAAACTAAAACTTCATACAAGGGTAGTTCATTGTAGATATTGCTCAAGCTATAAGCCCATTCTAGTTAGGCTCTCACCCCAAGTGCTTCATCAACACTGCCCCTGTCAAGGTCACCAGCAATCTCCACACTGTTAAGTACAAGGGTCAGTTCTCAATACTTAACTTGGTAATTTGTCAGTGGCACCTGACAGTTGATCTCTTTCTTCTTCAAATACTGTTTGTTTCCAGAACACAACACTGGTTTTCTTCTGCCTGACTGGGAACTTTTCTCTCATATCCGTCGCTAGTTTCCTCCTATCTTCCCAGCCTTGCAGTATTCCAGGTCTCCTTTCTTAACACTTCTTTCTATGCTTTTTAGTGGTAACACCTAGTTTCCAGGCCATCTCCCATATTCAAATACCATTTCTAGAACAGTCTTTGAAAGTCCAAAACCATGGTCTGGATTTTCTCACCAAATTTGTCTGTCCTCCCTGGGTTCCTAAATTAAATGACAACTGTATTTGTCAGTTACAATTAAAAATTATATGGCTCCTCTTACATGCCATTATCAAGTAAGTCAGTAAACCATGCCAACTGTCATCACACTCTGACCACTTTGCACCATCTCCAACATTACTATCCTAGCAAGTCACCATCATCTATATACACCCCTAGAATGTTTTTCCAGTGGCATATAAACCTCCTTGGTCCCTCCACCTATCTTAGTCCATTTTCAACACAAGAGGCAGAGTGACTAAGTCATTTCTCTGCTTAAAATCCATGAAAGACTTCTTAACTTGCTCAACAACAGTGAATTATAAAATACCTAGAATGGCATGTAAGGTCCTACGTGACTTGAAATACTCCCCAACCTCTTCTTCCTAAAATCTATCCCCTATTCCTCCTTGTGCTCATGCCACCCCATCCTCCCTACTTTTAGTGAGTCTCCCCAGGCAGGCTCCCTCTCAGGGACTTTGCACTGGCTGCTACCTCTGCTTGGAAAGCTCTCATAGGTACACACAGCATCCACCCTCACCAAAGGGTCTTTCTCAAATGTTGCCTTCATGTGCCTTCCCCTAAACATATTTACTATCCCCCCTTGGCTTCATGCCTGCCCCCCAAAGCATTAGTCGCCCTCCAACGTGGTATACTCTGGTTTATTTTTTGACTTGCCATTCTAAAACATAAGCTCCATTAGGACCAGGGTTTTGTCTTTCTTTTTAACTGTTATAAAGCATAGAATGATGGCAAGTAGTGGGCACCCTCTCTTTGTTGAACAGATTAACATAATCCCTTATGTAGCTGCTATTTTTAATTAACTTTTTCAGAGCAATTTTAGGTTCACAGCAAAAATACAGATTTCCTACATACCCTCTGCCTCCACATGTGCACAGCCTCCCCCACTAGAGCTTGTAGCACCAGTGTGGTACATTTGTTACAATTGATGAGCCAAAAAATAATAATACCTACTGTGTTACCTTTTCATTGCTGTAACCAAAATACCCAACAATAACAACTTAAGTGTAGGAAAAGTTGATTTTGGTTTATGGTTTCAGAGGTCTCAGTTCATGGTTGATTGACTCCATTGCTCTGAGCCAGAGTGAGGCTGAACATAATGACAGAGGAGTGTGGTAGAGAAAAGCTACTCAGCCCACAGCAGCTGGAAGCAGAGAAAGGGAGGCAAAAGCCAGAGGAAAAACATAACCCTAAGGGCATGCCCTCAGAATCCCTCCAGTCATGCCCCACCTGCTTACAGTTATCACCCAATACAGTAATCCTTTCAAATTATTAATTGATCAAATGGATTAATCCACTGATTAGGTTACAGCTCTTGGAATCTAATCATTTTACCTGCATCAGTACAGGAGCTTCTGAAGGGCATCTCATATTTAAACCATAATACCTCAGAATAAATCTAACCTAGCAAGTGAAAAACCTCTACAATGAAAAGTATAGAACACAGAAGAAACTGAAGAAGACAAAAAAAGACGGAAAGACCTTCCACTCTTAGGCTGAATTAATATTGTTAAGATGGTTATATCACCAAAACTGGTCTACAGGTTCAATGTATTCCTCATTAATGTATCACTGTCATTCTTCACAGAACTAGAAAAAAACACTCCTAAAATCCATATGGAAGAATAAAAGACTCAAAATAGCCAAAGCAATTCTGAGTAAAAAGAACAATGCTGGAGGCATCTCAATACCTGATCTCAAACAATAGAAGATATAGTAACAAAAACACCATGGTACTGGAATAAAAATAGATATGTAAACCAATGGAATAGAAGACACAGAAACACACAGATAAGTCATCTGATCCTTCACAAATGTACCAAAAACACACCAGAGAAAAGACAGCCTCATTAACAAATGGTGATGGGTAAAATGGGTATCCAGGGGCTGGGGTTATGGCGCAGTGGTAGCGTGCTCGCCTAGCACACGGGAGGCACTGGGTTCGATCCTCAGCACCACATACAAATAAAAATAAGGATATTCTGTCCACCTACAACTAAAAAATAAATATTTTAAAAAAAAAAAAAATGGGTATCCATATGTAGAAGAATGGAGCTAGATCCCTATCTCTAACCCTGCACAAAAGTCTACCCAGAATGAATTAAAGACCTAGGAATTAGTCCAGAAACCTTGCAACTGCTAGAAGAAAATATAGGATCAACACTTCAACATGTAGGCACAGGCAAATAACTTCCCCCGATAGGACTCCTAAAGCTCAAGAAATAATACCAAGAATTAATAAGCAGGATGGCATCAAAAAGCTGCATGGCAGCCGGGCGCGGTGGCTCACGCTTGTAATCCCAGCACTTAGGGAGGCTGAGACAGGAGAATCGCGAGTTCAAAGCCAGCCTCAGCAATGGCGAGGCACTAAGCAACTCAGTGAGACCTTGTCTCTACATAAAACACAAAATAGGGCTGGGGATGTGGCTCAGAGGTCGAGTCCCCGTGAGTTCAATCCCCGGTACCAAAAAAAAAAAAAAAAGCTGCATGGCAAAGGAAACGAGTGTGAAGAGAGAGCCAACAGAATGGCATAAAATCTTTGCCAGTTACTCTGCTGACAGGATTTAATATTGAGAATACACAAAGATCTCAAAAGACCAAACACCACAACAAAAATCTAATCAATAAATGGGTAAATAAACTAAACAGTCACCTCTCAAAAAGAAGAAATATAAATGGCCAGCAAATGTATAAAAAATATGTTCAACATCTTTAGCAATCAGGGAAATGCAAACCAAAACTACACTGAGATTTCATTTCACTCCGGTTAGAACAGCAATATCAAGAATACAAATAAGAGCTGGGATTGTAGCTCAGCAGTAGAGCGCTTGCCTCGCATGCATGAGGCCCTGGGTTCGATCCTCAGCACCACATACAAACCAATAAAAATAAAGACATTGTGTCCATCTACAACTAAAAAAAAATAATAAAAAAATTCTTTAAAAATACAAATAAAATGTTGGCAAGAATGTCAGGGAAAAGGAATGCTTCTACAACACTGGTGAGATTGTAAATTATGATAACCACTGTGGAGATCAGTAGGAAGGTTCCTCTGGACTAGAAATGAAGCCACCATATGACCCAGTTACACCACTCTTTGGTATTTATCCAAAAGAATTAAAGTTTGCATACTATAGTGATACATGCATGCACACCTGTGTTTATAGCAGCACAATTGACAGTAGCCAAGTTATGAGACCAGCCTAAGTGTCCATTAGCAGATAAACAGATAAACAAAATGTGATCTACATACATAATGGAGTTTTCTTCAATCATAAAGAGGAACAAAATTATGTCACTTTCAGCAAAATGGATGGAACCTGAGAGCATTATGTTTAAAAAAATAAAGCAGACTCAAAAGTCAAGGGTCAAATATTTTCTCTCATATGTGAAAGCTAGAGAAAAAAATGGGGGAGGGGGAGGTCTCATGAAAATGGGAGTGAAAAAAGGTGGGCCAACGGGAGGATGGAAGAGTGGGAAAGAGGAGGTACTGAGGAGTCAAATTGACCAGATTATGTTATGTGCATATATAAAAATCAAAATGAATCCCACTATTATATATGATTGTAATGCACCAATAAGAATAAACCTGATGAGCCTACATTGACACATCATTATCACCCAGAGCCCATAATTCAAGAGTTCATTCATATTGCACATTTTGTGGGTTTAGGCAAAGGTATGTGATGTGTACCCACCATTACAGTACCGCCCATTCATCCCTCTCATACCCCAACCATGAATCTCTTTACTGTCTCCATAATTTTTGCCTTTTCCAGAATATCATAGTTGGAATTACAGACTAGCTTCTTTCACTTAGTAGTATGCATTAAAGGCTTTTCCATGTGTTTTCATGACTTGATAGCTCATTTCTTTTTAGTGAATATTGATCTTTTATCATTTTAAACATACACACACACACACACACACACACACACACACACGAGAGAGAGACAGAGACAGAGACAGAGACACTGACTTTGTCAAAAGCCAAAGGGGCTGGCTGAAGCGACACATACCTGTAATCTCAGCAGCTCAGGAGACTGAGGCAGGAGGATCATGAGTTCAAAGCCAGCCTCGCAACTTAGACACTATTGCAAAATAAGATATTTAAAAAGGGCTGGGGATGTGGCTCAGTGGTTAAGCACCCCTGGGTTCGATCCATAGTACAAAAAAAAAAAAAACCAAAGGGCTTCTTACTTTGTGTTTTTTCATTTTGGTGTTTTTTATACCTAGGATACTCTTCCCTCTCTCTGAACTGTCAGGATTACTTCTCTGCTCTTACCTAAATGTGGTGGTTGTTTTGTTTGCTTGGTTTCAGTTCTGGGAATTGAGCCCAGGTGTGCTTTCCCACTGAGCTTCATACCTACCCCTATTTATTTATTCATTCATTCATTTAGACAGGGTCTCAATAAGTTGCTAAGGCTGGCCTCAAACTTGTCATGCTCCTGCCTCAGCCTCCTGAGTCACTGGGATTACACTTGTGCAGCACCACATCAGGCCTAAACGTGGTCTTAATTCACAACACTGTACTTCTCCAAGGCAGATACCTCCTTCTTCCTTTCATTGTAGGGCTTTATATGTGCCTAGCTCATGTGTTGGATTATAGACTCCCTACAAACCACATCCAGGCCTTTTGTCATCTGTTTCTCCTACACTGGATTCAAAGGGCAGCCTACAGCAAACTCCAAAACTCAAGCTAAGTTGCTTGCTGAATGGCGATTCAGACATATGCCACATGACATTTTCAGTTAACAATGAACCATGTATGTGACAGTGGTCCCATTAGATTACATCACCTAATGAGATTATAGCCATCTTAGTTTATGTAAGGTACATTCTATGATATTCACACAATAATAAAACTACATGGCAATGCATTTCTCAGACTTATCCCTATCATTGAATGACACATTTTCTGATGGTCAGGACATGAATAATGTAGTAAAATATATTTCACAGTATGCAACACCTACACAAAGTAACAAAGTGTTAAATGAAAGTAACATTAAGGAATATGGAAATCAAATGGTTGAAGAGATTTTTTCCTTTTTGTTCTCATACTCCACCACTTTCTGGTTAAATCAAGGGAAAAAATATCAGCACTATGATGTTTATAACATCTAACAATAAAATGTCCATACTATTATGTTTGTAACATCTAAAACTTCCTTGTTTTTTAACAGACTTCTGGATAGGGGCTCTCAAAGTCAACAATAGCACTTGCTAAATAACACTGTTTCATCGTCACTGTCCTTGTTTTTAAGGCTACATCTAAGCATGTGATACTAACTTTCCATTTGCAAAAGTGATAGAAATATTCCTCTTAAAATAAATTTAAGGGCTGGGATTGTAGTTCAGTAGTAGAGCGCTTGTCTTGCATGTGTGAAGCACTGGGTTTGATCCTCAGCACTACATAAAAATAAATAAAGATATTGTGTCCATCTACAACTACAAAAATTTTAAATAAATAAATAAATTTAAATAAGAACTGGTTGACTCCAGAGTTCTGCAGAAGTTCTGCCTATCATGTAGACATCTGTAAAGAATCCTACCCCCACTCAAAACCAAAAACTGAACAGATGACAAAATCATAACTATTCTTGGATCTATCGGAGAGCTAATTTGACACAGCAGTCGAAAGCCTGAGTTCCAAGGGGAGACAGAGCCCTCAAAGGCCAGTAGACCGCTTCACCTATGGCAGATGTGGGAGACATGTTAGCCAACATACAAGCAGGTAAGAGGAAGTCAACTGAAAAAATTAAAGAATTGCTAAAGGTCAAATACAGGCTACGCAACAGTATAACATCCCGGGAGCCCAAGAAAAGAAGGGAGCTCGCTTGTGTGCACTCACAGGCTCTTTCTAAACCCTCCACCAGGTGTTCATGAGAAAAATGGGCAAGGCAGGAGCTCTAGAGAGTCTTGCTTGGTTTGGAGGGATGCAAGAGGGCTGCATGTGGGAAAGGTTATGAAACCTTGCCTCCCTGCCCCCTGCCACTCCCTCATAAGGAGTGAAAAGCCTAAATTACTGACAGAGGAACAGAAAATCCTGTCTCAGCTGGGCGCGGCTGCACACGCCTGTAATCCCATCACTTAGGGAGGCTGAGACAGGAGAATTTCAAGTTCAAAACCAGCCTCAGCAACAGCAAGGCGCTAAGCAACTCAGTGAAACCCTGTCTCTACATAAAACACAAAATAGGGCTGGGGATGTGACTTGGTGGTCGAGTAACCCTGAGTTCAATCCCCGGTACCAAAAAAAAAAAGAAAATCCTGTCGCCCCAGATGATCAATGTTAGGGTAGCGGCCAGCCAGACACGAACACCTCTGTACAGCCAGGAAAATCCTTTATTCAGGGGAGTAGGCGCCTGGGCGAAGGAAAGAGGAAAAGAAGAGAAAGAGAGGACGCGTGGGAGGGATTTTATAGAGCCCACTACAAAACCGCATGGTGAGCTAGGGATTGGTCACTTTAAGATTGGGGGCAGATAAGCAGTAGCGGTCTTCTTTTGATGTGCTAACCTGGGCAGTTAGGTTTTGTTTTAGGTTTTGTTTCCCAGGTGGAAAATTCCGGAGCGGAACCCCCTGGGGAGTGGAACTGCCTTGGGCTTTTAGAGAGGGGATGTGAAAATTAGAAAGGGGCTGTTTTTCACCTTACATTCCCCCATTTTTGATTTTATAAGGATGGGAACATGGGCGACGCTGGCCCTTCTGACTGCTTCGAGCGGAATTGGGGCGACGTCTGTTTCCCTGTTTCTGTTTCCCTCCTGTGATTAGTAAATATATCTGTTGAGCAGGATGGGGGGTAGGGGAAGAAGGTAGAGCACCCAGGCCCCAAAGGTTAGGGTCTCCCAAGATGAGAAGTCTGAAAGGTGCCTT
>CM053405.1:93181790-93375192 GCA_028644305.1 Xerus rutilus | reverse complement strand
TGTTGTTTAAGCCTTTGAATAACGGTTACCACATAAGCAAGTTCTTCTGCCTTCATCCTGAAGGCAGTGAGTAAGGATTAAGGAGACCGGAGTGAGTTTAACTACTAGTGGTTGGAAGACAGTATGTCTTGCCCTGAGAGGGAGGTGGTAACAAACCATATTAATTTAGCCTGGCTGCATAGAGTTAATTGAGGAATCAAGGTGGAGGGAACATAAAAGATGAAGGGTATATTGAGGCTTAGATTTTTGTTAGGACATCATTGTACTAGCAAGGAACCGTGACAGAGCAAGGTTGGGAAAAGACTTTAATGATCTGGTCACAGGGAACTGGACTAGAGGAAGTGTATGAAAATAGGTACTTCCTCAAAGGCTGGAGGGAGGGGCCCTTGGGGTCAGTTTGAGGTATTGAGAGGAACACCAATGGGAATCAGTTATTATTTAAACCTGCAGAGTCATGGCACCAAATGTTAGGGTAGCGGCCAGCCAGACACGGACACCTCACACAGCCAAGAAAATCCTTTATTCAGGGGAGTGGGCGCCCGGGCGAAGGAAAGAGGAAAAGAGAGAGAGAGGGGACGCGCGGGAGGGATTTTATAGAGCCCACTACAAAACCGCGTGGCGAGCCAGGGATTGGTCACTTTAAAATCCGAGAGACAGATAAGCAGTCGCAGTCTTCTTTTGATGTGCTAACCTGAACAGAAGATTCGGGAGAGGAACACCCTGGGGCAGGAACTGCCTTGGGCTTTTAGAGAGGGGATGTGAAAATTAGAAAGGGGCTGTTTTTCACCTTACAATCAATACCAGGTCCTCCCAACCCAGAGGCTTAGACAGAGGTTTATTTGTGAAAGTACATACATACTGAAGAAAGAATAGGGGCAATCTCACAAAGAAGACACCTTTGTGGTAAAGCAAGGATTATGCTTCCCTCCAGGGGGACAGACAGCCCATTAAAGGTCTGTGGAAGAGGCTGGGGCTGTAGCTCAGTGGCAGAGCATTTGCCTGGCATGTGTGAGGCACTGGGTTCAATCCTTAGCACCACATAAAACACAATAAAGGCATGCTGTCCATCTACAGCTACAAAAAAAAAAAAATTAAAAAAGATCTGTGGAAAGGACAGAAACTCTCCCCTACTATATGCTAGGCATAGACACAAGTCAGAGTTTAACTGCTAAAGGGAAGAGGGGAAAGAATACTGAGAAAGCCATTCCTAAAGCCCAGGCACACAAGTCCTAAAGACTTAAGCTGAATTGAATTAGAACAACAGAGAACCCCTTTATCCTTCCTTTATTAACAGCCAGCGAGCAGCTAGTAACAAACATCAATTGCTTGGGGGATGGGCAAAGGCACAGAAGGAAACATTATTGAGCAGCTATGTAGAATAGCTATATGCTCAAAGATGAACTTTCAGAAAAGTTATTCAGCCTCAACCTAAAGCAAAAAATGTGAAAAAATGTGAAATCTGTGACACTAAAAGCAACCACAGCAACAAAACCCAAACTCACTGTAATCCCAGGCACTGAGAGACTGAAGCAGAGGATCCCAAATTGGAGGTCAGTCTCAGCAACTTAGCAAGGCCCTAAGCAATTTCAAAAAGGACTGGGGATGTAGCTTAGTGATCAAGTGCCCCTGGGTTCAATCCCCAGTGCAAAACAAAACAAAACAAAACAAAAACAAACAAAAAACGGCTAAGTTCCTGAATAGATTGACCAAATTCCAGACAACAGATTTATCAGGACATAACTTCATATAAATCAGGAACATCTGCATAGGATAGTGGCTATGGGCTAAGTGCAGGAGTAAACGAATTTTCTTTTTCTTTTGGGGCAGGGGGAGGTTCTGGAGAACCTGAGGTTCTGAGTTCAAACTCAGGGGCACTCGACCACTAAGCCACATCCCCAGCCCTACTTTGTGTTTTATGTAGAGACAGGGTCTCACTGAGTTGCTTAGCACCTTGGCGTTGCTGGGGCTGGCTTTGAACTCTCAATTCTCCTGTCTCGGCCTCCCTAAATGCTGAGATTACAGGCTTGCGCCACTGCACCCGGCTGTAAATGAATTTTCTATTAGCACAAAGGAACTCTTTGGTGATAATGGAACTATTCTGTATTTGTGGTGAAATGTATGTAAAAAATTCATAAATGTACAACTAAAAAGAAAAATTTACTGAATGTAAATAATACTTCAAATAGCCTTGATTTTTTTTCAAAAAATGTAGTAATTTAAATAAACTTCTTAGGTAGTTTAATGAAAGTGACACTAGAATGGCTTAAAGATCATAAAATATTCGCAGATTGTTGAGTCATTCCAAAAGTGAAAAAATAATGTATATATTGATCCTAAGACCTTTCTCGTGTCAGCGATCGGAAAAATAGTACTAATGTCTTTGAAGTTGTGGTTTCACCATTTTAGCTCCACAACCAAGAACAGTTCATCTTCCTAAATCCCGGTTTCCTTCTCTATAAAAGAGGAATCCACATACTACAGGACTCCTAGTTAAATGTGATTTTCAGATAAAAGATGAAACCAACTGTAGTTTAAAATATGTATCCAACATATTTATATTGAAAAAAATGATTCATTGTCTATCTGAAATTCAACTTAACCAGATGTTCTGTATTTGCTAAAACTGGCAACCCTACAGAGAGGTTATTGTGAGAATTAAAGGAGACTGGCACCGCAAGACGTTCACACAGGGTTTGGCACAATTAGCGCTCAGTGTTGGCTAAGGCTGCTTTAATCCCAGCCCCAGCTCCTCATTTATCATTTATTCCTTCACTCTTGGGCCTGTACTCAAGGCTTCATCCTAAGTAGACACAGACCGGAAGATGCGTCACAGCATAGGACACAAGAACTATTAAGCGAACGTTCCAAGAGGGGCGACGTCAGGACGCACAAGGCCCCGCCCCGAGGGAGGCTCTAGGCGCATAAATACGACGTCGACAGCCCGGCGCCAGTCCCAGGCCTGACGGGATTGTGGCGGTCCTCTCTCCCAACTCGGAAGCTACCGCTGCCTCCGGACGCTCTCAAGATGGCGACCTCTCTGGGTTCCAACACCTACAACAGGCAGAACTGGGAGGATGCGGTGAGTGTACCCGCCGGAGGAGAACGGCAGGAGGCGGCGAAGCCGGGCTTTATGCGGGCGAGCAGACTGAGGCTTTGGAGCGGCCGAGGGAGTCCCAGGGAGGACCCCGCGCTGCGGCCTGACTCGGCGGGAGCAGGAGGCTGGAGTGCGGCCCTCCTGCGGCTTGGAGGGAGGGGACTTAGCCAAGGTCCCAGGACCAGCCGCTTTTCCATCCCTGCCCCCTTCAACCTTTTCCAGATGGTTTTCTTTTCTCCCGCCGCCTGCCGGAAGTGCAGACAGCGCCCCCTCCCGCGACCCGGCCCGTGCTGGACCTCGGGTTCCTGCCCTGCCTTTTCCTCCCGGCTCTCGCTCCCCGCCCTCCCCCGCCCCCACGGGTGACTGAGGTGGCAGGGTCTTTGCAGCTTGATCCTCATCCATATTTCGCGTTTTCACCAGGACTTCCCCATACTGTGCCAGACATGTCTTGGAGAAAACCCATATATCCGAATGGTGAGTGATTTCACGTGTGAACGGGAGTTATTGCACATGTTCTGTCAATATTGTGATCCTTGAACATCCTCTGTACAGTGTTTCCCTTAACGTCAGAAGAAATGATGCTTTTTTTGGAAACTAACCCAGAGTGCAGGATGATTTGCAAAGGACTGTCATCCTTACTCTCACTTAGGAATTTAGCAGTGCTCCTGTAATGTAGGAGTTATAATGACTAATAATTTGTTGAGCATTTACCTAGGAAATACATCTATTGACCAGAGACTGAGAGAGCTTATATCTTCTCATATGGCAAGTAAGGAGTGGAACTGAGATTTAAATTCAGATATTCTGACTTAAAGGACCTCAGCAAGTTAGGAGGAGAACCAGGATTAGACATGTTCCTGACTTCTAAGTCATACCTTTCAGCCACTGTACTTGGTAGTCTTTTTAGTGTAAGAGACACTCTGTTCTTAAAAACAGGGTAAAAGAGCAATAGTGATTAAGTTAGAACTCTACTGTAATTAGTCTCAGACATTTATATGTTGTATGATCAAGATGTTTGAATAGCTTATGGGAACAGAACCTTTACACTCTGTACAAGGCATTGGCATAGGATGCATGTAGAGTAATTATCTTCTGACCAAACTTTGTGAAAGGGACCAGCCATGGCTATATCCTGATGTAGGAACTGTGGAAATCATTAGGAATTTATTTCTTGTGAGCCAGAAGAGAACCTAGGAGTTATGGCTGTGCAAATACACTTACCTGGTATTAGATCCATAGACTCTTGAGAAAGAATAACTCATAGTATGTTGTTAGAATATTTCCTCTACCCTACCCTGCAAAAAGGGTTATTTAGTTTGGTTTTGTTTTTCCCCCTTTAGGATGCCAGAGATCTCCAGATACATTTTTTGGGTTGTATATAGGGGAAGAGTAGACAACTGTTTTTTTTCTTCCTGTAACTAGTTCTTTTCTTTCTTTCTCTATTTCAGACCAAAGAGAAGTATGGGAAAGAATGCAAAGTAAGTATATCTGTTAAGAAGTAATGATTTCTTTTTTTTTTTTTTTTTTTCATTTTCTCTACAAAATTAGTCTTTACATACTAAGCATGAAAGTCAGTACTCTATAACTTTCATACATCACTGATATATTCACTGGCTGGTAACTGTTTAGTATGGGAGATAATAAAAATGACCTCTGTAATGTATAGATTCTTAATCTAGTCATGGAGAATAGGCATTGAATAACCAAAGTTTGTATAATAAGTGTTGTTGTGACTGTGCATGTGAGCATTTTAGCTGAGAAGGAAAGTCATAGCTGTCATAAGATTCTCAAATGATTATGTGATATTTCCCACTTCCTCCTCTCTCAGAAAGATAAAGGGATTATTTATCTTTGTTTTTGTTGTTTTGTGGTACTAGAGATTGAATCCAGGGCCTTGCTTGTGCTAAGCAAGTACTCTACCACTGAGCCACATTCCCAGCCTGGGTCAGATTATTAATGGTGCTTCCCTCTAGGGTGGGATGACTTTCTTTAAATATTTTGTTTCTATACTATGTGAATTTTTTTAACTATTGGCAGAGTACTGTGAATTGTATTGAAACAGTTGGCATTTAAACAGGTGATTGCTAAGGTCTCTTCTAAATCCTAGATTCAAGGATCCTTTTTTGAATTCCCTGTTGTTATTAAATCTCCTGGGCTGATTGTTTAGGTCAGGACCAATAACACTCTGTGTTTGTGTTCAGATCTGTGCCAGGCCATTCACAGTGTTTCGCTGGTGTCCTGGGGTCCGTATGCGCTTCAAGAAGACTGAGGTGTGCCAAACCTGCAGTAAATTGAAGAATGTCTGTCAGACCTGCCTCTTAGACCTAGAGTATGGTATGTTTGCCATGTCCAGTAGGTCTGTAAGTGAACATATGTCCCAAACAACACTTGTCTCCCACTTCTCTCTCTTGTCTCCAGTTCTAATCCCACTTTGGAATGTCTGTTGTGGTCCACTTTTCACAGGAGTAGAATCATAATTAATCCCCCTAGAGTCCTGAACAATATAGTAGGATCTTAAGGAATGGTTGAGAAGTAAATAGAACTGACTATACCTTCATCTCTGTAGCCAAGGTGAGGTAAAAGGCATTGATCCTGTAATAGGAAATTTTTGGCCTTGGGCTTTTTTCTTGAGCTAGAACTTTTTTCCCCACAATCCCAACCAATCAGAAGCTAATAGGCTAATTATGCTTTAGACTTTTGTCTCAGCTGGGTTGTTAGGACCAAAATATTATATCGCTGCTGTTTCAGAGCAGCTACTTTGAGAATTTTTTTTTTACTTTAAACTGTAGGTGATTCTTTAAGAAAAGAAATTTGCCAAGAAGAATCCTATATAGTTAAATAAAAGGGAAAAGGCAACGGTTTGTTAACATATGTTAAGTTCAGAAAGGACTCTGCTAATCAGACTCCTGGCCACATATTGTTTAATAGTATTTATTTGTTTGTTAAGGAGAATTCTGGTCCTGAAGTACAATAACCCTTGTGTGTCTGTGACTGTATCTAGGATCGTTAGCATCAGCCTTGAAATAAACCAATTTTACATTTATTTTAAATTAATTTTTTTACTAAAGTTTAGATACATTATTAATCTTCAGGTCCAATCTGACTATAACTCAGATTTGTTCATTTAAAAGATTTTCTAATGCTGGGCACGATGCCACATGCCTGTAATCCCAGCAACCCCGGAGGCTGAGGCAGGAAGATTACAAGTTAGAAGCGAGCCTCAGCAACTTAGCAAACCTGTCTCAAAATAAAGCATAAAAAGGCTGGGGATGTGGCTCGGTGGTTAAGCGCCCCTGGGTTTGATCCCTGGTAAGGAAAAACAAGAAAAAGATTTTCTAAAATATTCACTCCAAATTTTATGGCAGCTCAGGAATTTAGACAATTCTGTAGAATGCTGTGTAGCAGTATTAGTCTGATGGTGCTGAAGAATTTGAATAATATAGTAAAGTATCTGATACCAAGTAGGACAAAGAGAAAGGAAGGGTGATTTTTATTCTGTGTGTATTTAGTATGGGCCTGTTTTTAAACATGCTTGAGATTTTTTTCCTCTGTTCCTTTGTACCAGGCCTGCCCATCCAGGTTCGTGATGCAGGATTGTCTTTTAAAGATGACATGCCAAAGTCAGATGTCAACAAAGAATACTACACACAAAATATGGAAAGAGAGGTATGCTGGCACTTTCTTGATATATTTTTTTGGGGGTTGAAAGTGTTTATTTGTTTTTGCTGTGCTACGGATTGAGCCTAGGCCTTCTTGACTTATGTACTTTTGTACTTGATTAAAATCCTAATAAATTGACAGGCTACAAATTTGTTATCCCCATATAGATTTCTAATTCTGATGGAACACGGCCAGTTGGCATGCTCGGGAAAGCCACATCCACTAGTGACATGCTGCTCAAATTGGCCCGGACCACACCGTACTACAAAAGGAATCGGCCCCACATTTGCTCCTTCTGGGTGAAAGGAGAGTGTAAAAGAGGAGAAGAGTGTCCATACAGGCAAGAGCTGAGCCAAACTTTCAGTATTTACTTTTGGATAACGAGTTTGTACTTTAAAATTTAAACCTCATGAAGCTAGTTTACTCCATCTCATATCATAGAACTTAACTAAATTTAGAAGAGCTTTATTAAATTGTGGGTTTAACTTATGACTGAACCTTGGGAAACTAAATTGCTATGCCATGTAAGGAGATACTAACCCTAAAAGTTTCTGCATAAGAAGTGAGTCCTCACTGTTATTGTATAATGGCCTAAATCTCAATGTAGAGTGGAAGTCAAAATGAGGCTGGACTTCTAAAGGATGTGTATACTGCCAGGCATCTGGATTAGGAGTTCTTACCTTGAGTTTGATTAACTCCACCCCCCAAAAAATAAAGCAAGCCATTTTTCTGGGGCTTAGCCCCTAGCTTTCTTCAGATTCTCAGTGGAATGCAAGACCTCAAATACGTTAAGAACCATTGTCATAGAAAGGGGTGATAGTGTGTCCCTTTGTTTTGGGGTGAATTGTGCCAAGAGTATTTATAAGGAAAATTTCACACCCTAAATGCCCATTTAAGTGGATTTTAAGAGGCTGGGAAAGACCATGTGATACACAAAACTCTTGGGATCAGCTGTTTTGATAATTATATTTTGATATGGCCCTGGTTTCTAGTTCAAAAGGCATAGGACTTTACTCTGTAGCTACTATTGAGTGATAACAGCATTTTTCACTTTTATGCATTGTTCTTTGTCATAGACATGAGAAGCCTACAGATCCAGATGACCCCCTTGCTGATCAGAATATCAAAGACCGGTATTATGGAATCAATGACCCTGTAGCAGATAAGCTCCTAAAGCGGGCTTCAACAATGCCTCGTCTGGATCCACCAGAGGATAAAACTATCACCACGTTATATGTTGGTGGTCTGGGCGATACCATTACTGAGACAGATCTCAGGTTTGTGGGTATAATTTCAAGAACTTTCTTTTAACTGCCTTGGAGTAATTCATTTGCACAAACACAAGCATGATCTATATAAAGTACATTTTTTTTTAGCTGTTCTATAGTTAGTATCATGCTGACTCAAATTTTTATAAAATTGTCTTTTATGATGCCAGAGGAATTTGTAATGTTCATCAGGAGTGCTTATCCATCCTTGCATATGCTAATAATTACATGGAACCTAACAACTGATTAGAATTTTTAAAGAATAGCACACTTCCAAGTATGATCAGTTATGTAGGGGAGGGAGAACTTTGTGATTCTAAAACTCTTATGGTTTAAATTGTTGGCTTTTTAAGAGAGACTGGTATTTCATAAATTTGTGTTATTTTTGGCTTGTATTATGCTTGGCTAGATGAGTGTCTCAGCTTCCCAAAGTGCTGGGATTACAGGTATGCGCCACTGTGCCTGGCTATATTGAAACTTTTAATAAATTGTTTCATTATTTGGAAAGTAGTAAACTTTTGGTAAACAGGCTTAAGTCAACAGGATCTTTAGAAAGATCTTAAGAAAGTCATTCTCTATCTAATTCCCATGGGTGTTGGAAGAGTTCAGCTTTGGAAATGTATTCAGGGTTTTGCTGTGGGCAGATAGTAATGGAAATTACCTCTTCCAAAGAGATAAAGTGGAGAAGAAACTCCTGTAAGTTTATAACCTGCCCTTGGTAGCTTGTCTCCATTAAACCCTATCTTAGTGAGCTAGATAATCCCCAGGGGTTGGCAGACTTTCTGTGAAGGGCCAGAGAGTGAATATTTTTAGACTTTGTGGGCCACATACTTTCTCTCCTCTTCTTATTCTTTCTCTCTTTTTTTCCCCCTTTCAACTTTCAACTTTTAAAAAAAAAAATTCTTGGCTCATGGGCCAGGAACAGTGTACTTTGCCAACGTCTTATGTAGAGCTTAGGGTCCTTAAGGAACCTGTTAGAGCCCCGCTTTCTTCCATAGGAACAACAGTGAGATGTTTGAGAACCCCTGCTTATTCCCTCCTCCCCCCATCTCAGTAAGCAGCACTTACAGAAGGGCAAGATATGGGGGGAAATAGCTGCAAGTAGTTAGGTACATCACCATGGGGCCCACCTGCCCAGTGGTGAGTCAGAGAAAGATTTCATATCCATGGTCAGTCTTGTGGGCATGTCTATGTTGTTGACCTTTCTCTTTCTGCTTGTGTCCCTTCAGAAATCATTTCTACCAGTTCGGAGAGATTCGAACGATCACTGTTGTACAGAGACAGCAGTGTGCTTTCATCCAGTTTGCCACAAGGCAGGCTGCAGAAGTGGCTGCTGAAAAGTCCTTTAATAAGTTGATTGTCAATGGCCGCAGACTCAATGTGAAATGGGGAAGGTAAGAAGAATAAGACTATTTTAAAATATACTGAGACTTTTTTTGGGGGGAGGGGGTTTCCATGAATTGAACCCGGGTGCTTGCCCACCAAGCCACATCCCCAGCCCCAGCCCTTTTTTATATTTTATTTAGAGACAGGGTCTCACTGAATTGCTTAGGGTCTTACTAAGTTGCTAAGGCTGGTTTTGAACTGCTTGTGATCCTCCTGCCTCAGCCTCCCAAGTCACTAGGATTACAGACATGTAGCCCTGCACCTGGCTATATTGAAACTTTTTTTTTTTTTTTTTTTTTTTCGGTACCAGGGGTACTTGACCACTGAGCCCCATCTCCAGCCCTATTTTGTATTTTATTTAGAGACAGGGTCTCACTGAGTTGCTTAGCAACTTGCCATTGCTGAGGCTGGCTTGGAACTCGCGATTCTCCTGTCTCAGCTTCCCAAAGTGCTGGGATTACAGGTATGCACCACTGTGCCTGGCTATATTGAAACTTTTAATAAATTGTTTCATTATTTGGAAAGTAGTAAACTTTTGGTAAACAGGCTTAAGGTCAACAGGATCTTTAGAAAGATCTTAAGAAAGTCATTCTCTATCTAATTCCCATGGGTGTTGGAAGAGTTCAGCTTTGGAAATGTATTCAGGGTTTTGCTGTTAATAATCTGCCTCTTTCAGCCGGGCGTAGTGGCGCAAGCCTGTAATCCCAGCACTTTGGGAGGCTGAGACAGGAGAATTGCGAGTTCAAAGCCAGTCTCAGCAATGGTGAGGCACTAAGCAACTCAGTTTGACCTTGTCTCTACATAAAACACAAAATAGGGCTGGGGATGTGGCTCAGTGGTCGAGTGTCCCTGAGTTCAATCTCTAGTACCGAAAAAAAAAAAATCTGCCTCTTTGAAGGTGCATGTTTTTTTGACCAGCTGTCATAGACCAAGTATATTGCCTGGGCATAAAAGATAGATTCAAGGATTTATAGTAAAATTAGACCTAGATTCTACTTCAGAGACTGATTGGGTGAGAAGATAAAACAGAAGAATAGCTATTTTAAGTTTGAAAGTGATGATTACATAAGAAAGACACAGGTAATCGTGTAAGAGAGACACCGATAAAACACCCTGAATTTTAAGTTCAAAGGAGGAACTTACTTCCAGCTTGCAACCAGGGAGGAGGTGGCTAATAGCAGCTCTTCTTACGTGCTGAGCACTTTGCCAAACATATATGTTGCCTCTTCTAGTACTGACAATGGTTCTAGCAAGTTTTGTACCCAGATCTTTCTGCCTTCAAAACCGTTGCTCTTATCCATTCTACACTTTGGTATTTATGTGAGGACTGCTTGCTGAAGAGGAGGCAAGGAGTGAAGGAACTCCATTTGACTGGGGAACATGACAAGCAAAGGTACGAGAGAAGGTGGGACAAAATGCTGATGTCCTGTGTGCATGCATATCTCCCAGATCCCAGGCAGCCAGAGGAAAAGAAAAGGAGAAGGATGGAACCACAGACTCTGGGATTAAGCTGGAACCTGTTCCAGGACTGCCAGGAGGTAAGTGCAGACTTCTGCTGACCACCAAAGCTCAGTTTGCACCAGTGTTCCTCTATTAGAAGAGAAGCACGTGTGGTTTCTGCAGCAACTCTCACTTCTGGAAAGCCCTTCTGAGGATTTAAAGGTGATAGAAACAGTGTTGCCAGTTGTCTTCCCTTCTAAGTGTTGCCTATTTTCTTCTCTCCAGCTCTTCCTCCTCCTCCTGCAGCAGAAGAAGAAGCCTCTGCCAACTACTTCAACCTCCCCCCAAGTGGTCCTCCAGCAGTTGTAAACATCGCCCTGCCACCACCACCTGGGATAGCCCCGCCCCCACCTCCAGGTAATGTTCTTCCTTCCAGAGAAGTTCTTGTGAAAGTTCTACACCTCACCACCGTGTCTAAGACAGCTAAATCCTTTGCATTTTCCCTGAAGAAGTTTATAAGTAAAGCTGATAGATTGAGATTTCTAATATTTCATTTTTTCCCCAGGCTGCCAAGGAGAGGAAAAGCACCAGTTTTCTGAAAATCTAAATTTATGTGTGATCAGGATAGGAATTAGTGGGATTATAGTAATCTGCCACCAATTTGTTCTCTGTTTTGAACTAAATCCTAGCTGATATCCCTATAGCACTATTGCCCAAAGTATGGGCTCCAATTGATTGTCATTTCACAAGCTTGTGTCAGGATGTAAAGCAGTGAGCCACTCTTTCATTAGAAAGCCTTGTTCCAAAAAAAGACTGTCAGATGGATAAACGGCATACTTGGTCGTGTAATTGAGTTACATTTTGGCTCAACATCTTTATCTTGTCAGAGGCAGTAATAAACAGTTCAGAGGACTGGCACTTTGTATAGCACACTGCTCTAGAAAATTTCAATGACAATATGTAAACAGTGTAAGGAAATCCCAGGTGGCCAATTTTGTGACAGAGAGCACATATCTTTAAAGAAAGTGGTTTCTGAACATCTTCCATTCTGGTATCAAGCATTGAAGTTAATGATGGTCTTGCTATTGGCCTGATTTCTTCCTCATTTCCCACATCCTGACTGAGCCTTGTTTGGTAGGATTTGGCATTTTGATATATAGCAGAGGTTCACATGACGTGCTAGCAGAAGCCTTGAGTCCTGAGGAGTGTTCTGGACTGAGGGAAAACGTTTTAGAACCAAGGAAATAATTCAAGTAGATATTCCCTAAGCAAGTTTGATGGAGTGACATTCACTTAAGCCCATGTCAGTCTTGATTTATGCATAGGTGGTTTTGATTTTAGGAAGATTCAGAGGTATGAAAAGTTGTCAAGGGAACAAGCCTAACGAACTTATTCTCTCTCCTGTGTGCAGGTTTTGGGCCACACATGTTCCACCCAATGGGACCACCCCCTCCTTTCATGAGGGCTCCAGGACCAATCCACTATCCTTCTCAAGACCCTCAGAGGATGGGAGCACATGCTGGAAAACACAGCAGCCCCTAGCACACTGCCACCACTCTGGGGCTCTACAAAGAAAGGGCGCTTCAAAATCCCAGTAAATGAATCTTGGAATAAATATATTTTTCCTTCCTTTGTAGTTTCCATGGTAGCCGAATGTGTTCGGTTATGGGCAGTTGGAGAAGCATAGGCTTGCTTCCCTACACATGTTGAAAGGATCAGTGGACCTCAAGTAAACTGCCATGAACACGGCTAGTTACCATGATTATATTACTAAGAAAACCTACTGCTACTCCACTTAAACTTGTATGGGGGACAAGCAGATGGGTAAATTGGAATAGCCAATGGAGTTACCATCCCAATTATATGTCCATTTGTATCTTGGGGTGGGGGGCAAAAATTGACCTGCGGTAAAAAAACCTTTTGACCATTTTTATGTCTATTGGGTATTTTTCTTTTTTTATCATCTAAAAAAAAATAGTACTAATCATCGTAGCGGCATAAGTGTGATTTAACTCTTTTGAAGTCACATGCTCAGAGAGACAAGAAGAAACCAGGACCCAGCACAGCCCAGAATTTTTCTTTTTCTCATTTTTAAAAGGAATCTCATAGTTTTACTTCTCTATGTCACCAAAAAGGAAAAAAAAGAAAAAGAAAAAGTAAAAATTACTTTTTATTCCTATCAGAAACACAAATTTTATGGATCTATCATTGAAGAAATCTGGTGTCTGGGATGAAATTATTTTAAAGAACTTCCCATAAAGTACCTTTTTTAACAAACTAAAAGGCAAACCTTGGAGTATGTTTAAACGGAAGAATCGTGAGCTTCCGCTGAACTCTGATCCTCAGCATTCACCTTTGTGTGTCTTCAGCGTCCCCTTGTGGTCCCCTGCTTCTGGGCAGAGGACTGTTGGTCTTAGAATGTTTGGATATAACTGAATTGTAGATGATAAGGGAAACTCGATGTTGTGTTGTATTGTTTTTAAATAATTAAAACGGGTCAATTTTCCAGATGTTGTTGCCTTATTTCTAGATTTCTGTTTTGTTTTTCCTTTGGTAGTTAGATCAGTGGAAGTTAAAAACAATTTATACATAAATGTGAAGTTTTAAAATCTTGTTTTAGATCCTGTTGGTTTTTAACTTTATATCCATTTCATAATGGTAATCAAGGCCAGGTCTTTTTAGTTCTATGTCAAAAGTTGGTTGTGAAGTTCCAATAATGTACATAGCTCAGAGCCTGACGTGTGATGGTTGATAAATGGCAGACTTAAAAGTCATCCTTGGGCTGGGGATGTAGCTCAGTTGGTAGAGTGCTTGCCTTGCATGCACATGGCCCTGGGTTCAATCCCCAGCACCACAAAACAAAGTCATCCTTATACAAGTCATTTTAAAAGGAAACAAAATTTATATAAATCCACTTAAAGCCAATGCCATGTCCCTTTTATCTAAAATGTGTACTTACAGGATGGACATGCATCCACTTAAGAGGAACAAATTTCCTCTTCTGCATTTTCAGTTCCAGCCTATTGGATGGTGCTGCCACACTCAGGGTAGGTCTCCCCTGGAAACCCCTTGGTTGCCACACTCAGAAGTGGCAACCAAGACTAACCCATCATACTACTTCAAGATAATTTTCCAGGGTTGGAAAACATTGCTATTTTGAGCATTTTCATCTTATTTTTCATGTCTTAAACTTCTCAGTTTCCATTGCCTCACCTGTGTGATGCTTTGTGAGTACTTTAAGTTCCCTAATTCTTCAGGTATGTCTATTCTGTTCATTAACTTTTTTGAAAAAAGACATTATTTTGGTAAAATATACACAGAAAAATGCATAAAATAGGTGTACAGTTAAATATTTTAAAGTGAACATTTATATAACAATCACCCAGGTCTAGAAGAAGAAAGCTTCAGTTAGCCTAGAGGCATTTATGAGTCCCTTCACATTTATAAACCCTTCCAATTACCACTATTCTGGCTTTTATGTTAAATATTTCCTTGCATTTGCAAACAGGTATTTGCCTTCCCTTGCTTACCACTATTTTACTGAGATACATCCATGTGGCTGCATGTAACAGTTTGTCGATGTTCATTGCTGCTATGTCTAATGTCAGGTTCCTTAGTGTTTTGGCTATTCTTGGTCATTTTTATTTATATAAGGAACAAAAAGAGGCAAAAAATAGTTTTATTTGAAGGATTTGTTAGGCCCCCAGATTATATGAAAGGTTAATTATCTAATTTTTCAGGATCTAAATTTTACTTGCTGAATGAAGAATAATTTATGAGTCCATTAAAACAGATATAGCCATATACCTATACATGTGTACACATTTATTCACAGAATTTTACAATTCTAAAAGGACCAAACTTACCAGTGGTTATCTCTAGTATGCAGGAACAGCAGAATGCAGGAGGGTGAGAAGAGGAATGGGGGTGCATGAGAGGAGCTGTGTTGAGCAGATACTTTCACATTTTACTTTTATTTATTTTTTACAGTAAGCCTTTTTTTTAACATCAGCAAGTCACATGATCAGAGAAGGAATGAGGATCCACTTTTGGCTGCAGGAATCTCTCCCAGTCTCTTCTGTGCCTGGCAGCTGTAGTGACCCTCCAAAGCACTGCAGAACCATGTCCCCAAGGCAACCCATGTCCCCTTTTATTTGTCAAACACTTTGATCATTGGTCTTAAGCTCATGGAAACCTGACTTTAAACAATGACCCTTGATCCTAGAGAACACATCAATTGCAAGCAATCCTAAGAGTCTGCTGGCCCTTTGGGATCCAGAAGGGGAGCAAAACTCCAGACCAAAAGGGTGCACGCCTGGCACCCACCGTGGAGTCAGGGAGGAGGAATTCCTGTCCAAATGGAGCCCTGCAGTGATAGAAGGCTTTCCTTCAGGCAGCAGCTTTACGGACCCTAATGCCATCCTAGCAGCTGATTTCTCAAGCCCCACCCATTGCAAGAGCATAGATTCCAGCCAAGAACAGTAGTTGCAAGAAACCTAACAATGAGCCCTCATGCTGTGTCCTGCACCCCATAAAGGAGTTTCTATACTCACCCTCATCTTACAGATGGAGAAACAGAGTCTCAGATGTGAAATGACTTGGCCAAGTTCACAAGGCTTGCAATGGCAGAATTAGACCTCATCCCATCCCATCAGTTGCCTCTACTCAACCTGTGAGCTCCACAGCAAGGCATCATGATCCGTGATTCCAAGGCGAGTGGTCATTGGCTTGGCCACTCAATGTAGTAAAAAGAGTCAGACAGATTCCCATTTTGATTCTGCCCCCAGATAAATCATTTCCCTCTTTTGAGCTTGGACATTCACATCTGTAAACTGGGAACAAAAATACCTTTCTCTCACGCTGTATTGAGAATTAGGAATCAGGTGTGTAGAGAACCCAGTGCAAGCACCAGGCAGTCAATAGAAAGCAACCACCACCACCATCCTCCTCACTAGAACTAAGGGACCTGCTCAGAATGGAGGGTGGAAGGGATCCTTGTAGAGTTCCACTCTGCACTTCCCCTGTAAGGTGCCCAGCAGGGCAACCCCTTCTTTGGATCCCCATGGCCACACCTCCAGTCCAGGCCTCACCCCTTGAAGACTTCCTGGCTCTCAGCATTGCTCCTCTCCAATCTGTCCCCCACAGCACCTAGGAAAATCCATTGCTAAAACCTCCTCATTTCTTAAAACTCCACCTCTGGACCTCACTGGCCCCTAATACAATCTCTTCTCCCGGAACAACCTGCACCCATGCTCAGTTCCACACTCACCTCTGCACATGCTGATCCACTTGTCAGGAATGCCCTCCCATTACACCTCTTTCCTTAATGAACTCGTCTTCCTCCTCCAAGACCCCACTCAAATCCTCTGGGAAGTTTCTGGAATCCCACCCCACATCCAGGTTTAGGGATCCTCCCTCTGCTCCACGACACTTAGTTCCTCAGTTGTCAATGAGCATGCTGTGAAAACTGAGGTGATTTTTCCTTCACAAATCTGCCTTCCCCACCATCTTTTCCTCCTGAAGGCCTGGGCCTGGCAGTGTCTGGCACATAATAGGTACTTAGTAAACACTTAGAGCATGCACAGATGAAGACCAACTGCAACTCAGTAAAAGGAAAAACTTTCTAATTATCAGAGATATCCTTAGGTAGATGGGCTGCTCTTGAGCACACCATCAGGGGAGTGTAAGCTGCTGGAGCAGGGAAGAATGGGGCCATTGCCTGGAGTATTAGTTACAAACAGAAATTATCCACACACAAAATCCTGATGCTGCATGTCTGGGGCAGGCCAGCAATCTGTGTTAGGACCAACGTCCCCAGGTGATTTTGAAGCATGACTGCATTTGGGGATTACTGAACTTCGTGACTTTTGAGGCCATTTGCAATAATGATTTGTGTGTGAAGGCTCTTCATAAACTGTGAAGTGCTGTCCACGAGTCTTGGCTCCAGATGCTACCTGAGCTTGGAGACTGAGGGATTGAAGCTTCAGATTGGTTCTACAGCTCCTCAGATTCTGGGAGGTTGCGGACCCAGCCCTGAGCCACCCTGTTGAAGCTGGGTCTGAGGCGGAGGAGTTCCAAGCCACTGAAGGGCTCCGAGACAAAAGGGGTGCTTGCCCTGGGAATGGTCTCCCCCATGAGGGGTCCTCCAAATGGCACTGGGGTCCTGGGGAAAGAGCAACAGGAGAGGTGGGCCGTGTGGAGCAGGGATGGCAGAACACTGACATGCAGGTCATGTGTGGCCCCTACCTGCCTCTCTCTGGACCTCAGTTTCCCCTTCTGCACAGCAAAGGTGCTATGTATTTTTGTACTGTGGTTAACGACTTTCTCCAGTTCTGCCCTTTCTCAAGTCTGCCCCTAGTGGGGAAGGAGTAGCGATGACATTTCCATAGAATTGGTTTGTCCTGGGCAAAACTCCAGGCTCCAACAAGCTCCAGAAGAGCGAAGAACTCAAAGTAAGAGCTTTTCCTTCCTCTTGTCACCTCCCCTTAAAACAAAATATCCATAAACTGGAGAGAGAAGGAAAGACTCGAAAGAGCATTTAAAAACAGGGAAGGGCAAATTACAACAGAGTTATACCATTTCTCCTCAAAAGACTGGCAAAAGGAAATAATTTGAGTCGAGCGCTGGCACACGCCTGTAATCCCAGCACTTAGGGAGGCAGAGACAGGAGAATCGCGAGTTCAAAGCCAGCCTCAGCAATGGCGAGGCACTAAGCAACTCAGTGAGACCCTGTCTCTCCATAAAACACAAAATAGGGCTGGGGATGTGGCTCAGTGGGCGAGTGCCCCTGAGTTCAATCCCCGGTACCAAAAAAAAAAAAGAAAAGAATTTGATACTAAGGCAACATTGATGAGGCAGTAGAGGCGGTTTCACTCAGCTGGTTAGAGGGCAAACTGGTGCTGCTACCTTGGAGAACAATTCAGTGGTATCTTCTTAACCCAAATTTGTGTCAACTCTGTCACCTGGAAACTCCATCTCTAAGCATGGAGCTCAGGGAGGCTCATGCATGTAAGCACAAGGAAGCAAATGTGAAGTGTGCTTTAGTGACACCCAGAAGCAACCTGGATGTCCCACAGAGGAGCAGACAAAACAGAGATAGTGTGTCACCTGACAGAATACTTGCAGCTTAAAAGGAAAGAACTAGCTCTACAGGTATCGGTGGGGTAGACTTCAAAAGCATGATGTTGAATGAAAAGGCAAGTTACAGAATAAAATATGAAGTGTTAAAACACATGCAGACTCACAAATCAACGCCATAAGCTCCCTATGTATGCAGCTGCCTTAACAATGTGTTCCAAAAACACAGCCCCCCCTGACCACAATGCTACCTTTCCAGAAAGGGATCTGGGAAAGGGACCTGGAGGACATGAACACAGGGCCCTGCTTTATTTGAAGTTGCCCAATTTTTTTTTCCAAAGAGAATGTGTGTGTGTGATTTTAAAACAATGTTTTAATTCTAAGGAAAACATAAAGCACAGTTCGTGCAGTGTTTGCCTGCAGCAGGGGCCGGTGGGAAGAGGAGAATGCTTGCTCTGGGGTGGAAAGACAAACCATGGGCCAGAGCTTGGGACCCTGCCAGGAAAGCACTGCTGCCTGGACCACCCCAGCTTTGGCAGCAACAGCCAGGCCCTGTGGGAACAGGCTGGGCAGTGTCCAAGCCAAGCAGGCCTCACAGTCGGGCCCTTGACTGGAAGCCCAGAGCCCAGCATTCTGAGCCCCACTGGGCCCCCAGTACTGCTGTTCCTCCTCTCTATGCCTCAGGTCTTCCGTCTCAGAAGAGGTCTGGGCTCAGGACTCCCTAAGGCCTTCCCCCTGCTGGTGGGAATGTGCCTCAGCCTGTCATTCAGAGGCATGAGATGGGTAGGAGATGCACCCTGAGCCTGCCAGCCTGGAAGCTGGCTGCCAGCACTGAATGTCTCCTGCGGGTTTTAAATAGCTGGGCAGGCAAGGTCTGAGGGCCCATGAGGAGAGACAAGGTAGCCCTGCCTGGCAGGGAATTCAGAATGTCTGCCAATGGCTCGTGGCTCACACAGCGCCTAATGTTGGGCCTGATTCTTCCCATCAGGGCCCTCCGTCGGACCATCTGAGGGCAGTCCATATCTCCTGAGCCATCTCTTCTCAAGGCTGATCACCTCCCATTCCCATCCTTCAGTCCTTCCTAAAAGTGCCTCATAACATCCTAGCCAAGCCCCAGCGTGCCTCCATCTGTCTCTATCAGACAGACAGTCTCCACGTGTGGTCTGAGCAGGTGCCAGAATAGCTGGACCATGGCCTCCTCTCTGTGGACACTTCTTTTCGTCACTTAATATAGCCTAAGCCAAAAGAGTATGTTCAAAAATAGATTTAGAGTGAGGAAGCCAATTGCAATTGAAATGCACCCCCAGTCCAAGGCCCTCCTCCAAGTCAAGCTCCAGTCTTGACTCCTATGGTCTGTTTTTGGATTCCCAGGGCAAAATATTATTGAAGTTCTCCCTTGTTAGCTCTTCCAATCATCATTTCAGCCTGCAAATAATAGTAGTGGTAGTACTAGCAGCTACTGTTAATTGAGAGCTTATTACTTGCTAGAACTTTGCCTTTGGCTTCTCATGTCATCCTCATGGCAATGCTATGATGTAGGTACAGGTGGGTCAATGGAGACTCAGAGAGGTTAAATTGCTTACCCAAGGTCACACAGCCAGGCCTGGAGTTTGCATTTAAGCCCATATGGAGAACTTATGCCCTAAACCAATATAAGCGACTCCTTTGTGGCCCTGACCTCTGGCCCCACTCCCTGCTTAGGGCAGCCTCACAGCCACCCCATCGGTCTCTTCTACATCATTGGTGCAAGTAAGGAGAGGTTGGGCTGGCCTTGGAATGGGGAGATCTGGGGCTCTCCAGGACAGCACCTGATGTTCATCATGGAGGTGGCCCACAGCAGTGAAGGAGAACAAGACACCAGCTCTGGAGTCAAACAAGCCCAGACTTGAATACCAGTGTTGCTGCTTCCTCCTTGTTCTGAGACTTTGGGCACGTTGTTCCTAAGCCTCGGTTTCTTCATTGGTAGAACAGGGGACATCAAGGCACGTGCTCCATCTTGTGAGGATACCACAAGATTGGGGCACGTTCGCCATTCGTTCTTCCTACGTTTATGAAGCACCTTCTAGGTGTCGAGGCACTGTTGTAGCAAGACCTCAATAAATATATATAAAGTGCTGGAACTAGACATCGCATGTACAAAGTACAAGGAAATTCGGGCTACTGCTACGGTACCCGGTACAGTCCTGGGCTCTCCCCCAAATGGCCCGCGCCACCCAGGCTGGCCTTACTTGTTGAAATTCCGATAGTCTCCTGGGCTGGGGGTGTAACTTCGGCCATCGCTCTGGTAGTCCCGGTAGCTGATGAACTCCTGCCAGGGGCAGCGGTAGCCCTTGGGGATGGCGGTGTGGTTGAACTTCTCGGGCGGCACGCCTTTCAGCGGCTCCGCATAGCCTGCGCGAGAAGCAACCTGCGCGTGGCGGCCCAGCGGACGGAAGCGGACGCCTGGGCTGTGTCTCCACCGCCCCACTCCCACCCGCACCCAGCGGACGAGGCTGAGGGAGGAAGACCGGAGTTATGCAAGAGAAGTGGGGAAAGGAATGTCACAGTTGCTCCAGCAAAGGAGATCCTCCCGCATCCCAGGAAACAAGGAGGACCCGAGCAAATAAGCCGAGGGTTCTAGTTTGGGATTGGATTCTGACTCGCTGTGTGACCCTGGGCGCTCTGCTGCCACTCTCTGGGCTTGTGTTCTGATCTGGTGTGTGTGGGCGCGCGAGCGCGCGACCACTGTCGCTCCCTACGTTTCAGCCCTGGTGGCCAGGATTCAAAGCGGCCACTCACCTGGCGCCAGAGCGCTGGGGCTAGGAACGGATGCCGCTGCTGGGTGGGCGTCCTCAGGACCCCCAGGCGAAGCCCGGAAGACGTGGAGCTCGGAGCGGTAGTTCGGCCCTTCGGGGCCATTGACAACCTGGGCACAGGGCCGGGCGCTCAGAGGTTCAGACAGCTGCCCCGCCCCTTCCCGCAGCTTCCCCTCCCAAGAGTCTCGCTCCACGCTCACCATTCCCGCCTCCGCGGTTCCAGTTACCCTCCTCTTGGCGCTTCCGGCCAGGATCTGCGGGGGTGGGGGGGTGGGACAGACAACAGGGAGATTCTGGGGCGCGGTGCCAGGGTTCTCCACCCGAGAGAGAAAGGCAAGAACTCTAGCATTCCCCTCCAGGGCATGTTAGAAAGATGGGCAGTCTACTACACTAAGCTCAGTGCCTGGAACAGAAGAAAAGTCGATATTCCCTGCGGTTGTCACATGGAGTCTGAACAAGATACTTCCGTGAGCCCCAGTTCTCTTCTCTTTCAAGTGGGCATCACCATCATGATGGTATCTACCGCACAGCACTTTATGTAAGGATAAACTGGAAAGCGCTTCGCTAGCACTGTCTCAGGTGCTTAGCAGAGGTAGGTGTTTTGGCATTCATAGTCTTCCTGGCACTTCGTTCCCTCTCAGTTCCCTCTTGTGTGGCCCAGAAATTGAGTGGAGTATGGATAAAATAGCTCTGTTTTCATTAAAAGTACCTGAAGCTGCCTGCAGCCTTTTCCAAGTCTAGGAATAAACCATTCCCACCTTCTTTTTCTGCCAGCAGTTTGTTCCATGACCTTTTCCTTTTTCCAGTGGGAAGACGAAATTTAAAAAGGCATTCTGCATTTTCCATTTTAGATCAAGCTGAAGTCTGAACTAACTCCTGCCCACTGCAAATTTAGCCCAGAGCTTTAGCAGTTTCTGTAGACCAAGGGCCCCATGGCTGCACAGCTCATCCTCCCAATTCACTTTGTGTTTTGTTTCCGGGGAAAGATGCTTGCAGGGACAACACTTTTCAGGGATCACACAGCAAAGCAGGGGCTTAGTCAGATGGAAGCATCCCAGTCTCCCCAGCTGGAGGGACTCTCCAGGGACCAGAAGTCCTCTGCCAGGCTCTCTCTCTGGCTCTTTCTTAGCCTCAGTTTCTCCATGAGCACAATGGAGACTTACCACCCGCTGACTGTCCTCAAGCTCAAAGGTGAACCTTTGCACTCGGCGCTGCCTCTTCTGGAAGAGGAGGGATCCTGGGTTGTTGCGAAGGGACAGCTCCTCTATCATCAGGTCCTGGGGCACGCTCAGCTTCTTCCCCAGATCCAGCAAAGGAACTGCCAGGAGAGGCCAGAGCAAACTCTTACTACCCAACTCCAAAGGCACTCCTGGCTACTGCCTTGAAGGCACCCGTCACAGCATCATATGCTAAGTACCAGAATGCCTGCTTTGCCGCACACTTACTGGCACTGGGAGTCACTGTGTTTTGGATTCATTGCCCACCTGATGGGCAAACATGACTCCTCAGAGTTGAATTAGTTGTGCATGATACTTTGGAGCTGAGCATTGTTTCAGAAGTTCTTTGGCCATTTGTACTTATGTCATGAATCTCTCATGCAGGTTCTTGCCCACCGTGGTGAAGGTAGTGAGAAATGGTCAGATTCCAAATACTTTTTAAAGGTAACCCACAGGTGTGGGATGTGAGAGGAGAGTTAACTGCAAGATTTCTGACCTGAGTCAGCAGAAGGGGCTCAGTGAGATGGAAAAGGATGATGGAAGAGAAAGTTTGGGGAAACATCAGAAGTTTGGCTTTAGACATATGTCTTTTTAATTATTTTTTAAGAGATGAGTTTTCATTGTGCTTCCTAGGCTGACCTTGAACTTGTGGTCTTCCTGCCTCAGCCTCCTGAGTAGCTTTATATTATAGGCATGTGCCAACATGCCCAGTTCTCTTTAAGTTTTAAATAGTCTCTTATTATCATAAAAACATAACTGTGCATTTAAAATGTCGGAAAATTTAGGTATAAGTTTAAAAAAGAGAGAGAGAAAGAAATATCATTATCTGTCAGAAAAAGATACCCAGTTTTAACACTGCAGTGTATAACATTTCATATCTTTTTTTTTTTTTTTGGTACCAGGGATTGAACCCAGGAGCACTTAACCCCTAAGCCACATCCCCAGCCCTTTTATGTATTTTATTGAGAGACAGGGTCTTGCTGAGTTGCTTAAGGCCTCACTAAGTTGCTAAGGTTGGCTTTAAACATGTAATCTTCCTGTCTCAGCCTCCCCAGCTTCTGGGATTATAGGTGTGCACCACTGTTCCCTGCTTCATGTCTTTTAATAACTACATATTCATATGTGAGTTTTTGGTGAAATCATAGCAAACATGCTTTGTAATTTGTTTTTATCAGTTAAAGAGACATCACTTTTCCAAGTGAACACATTTTGGTTTTATTTACTATATCTAGTCTATATTAAATTCCCAATTGTCTTCAAAATTCAGTTTGAGGAGCCTTGTAGGCATCCAAGTGGAGATGCCAAGCTACAGTCAGATGTGTAACTCTAGTGTTCATGAAAGAAAACTGACCTGGAGATTTAAAAAATTAGAGAATCATGAGCTTATAAAGGGTATTTTGTTGCCATTGTTTTTCAATGCAGAATATTACATTTATTTCTCTTCTCATGATTTGCCATTTGGCTGATGAATGTCCTTTGTAGTGTGGGACCCATTCCCCAAATCTGTGCTTTCCCTGCCAACAAAATGCATACTTTTATATGTGGCTAAGGAGAAAAGCCTTTTGATGGACAGAGTGACAAGATGGCAGGAGACTATGCATCCACAGCATGGCCATTGTTGTCCAACTCTGGAATCAGATACAGGGCTGAGGGCATAGCTCAGTGGTAGAGTACTGACCTAGCATGTGCAAGGTCCTGGGTTCAAATCTCGGCCAGAAGAAAATTAGTTAACTAACTTATTAAAATAAAATCGGATACACGCAGGCTCATGTGCTAGCTCTATAAAATGATATTTTAAACTGAGAAGTTGAAAAAGATCAGGAAGAAATGAAAAAAGATAGAGAGCCAAGACTGAGCCCTGAGGTTTCCAACATTTCGAATGAGGAGAGAAACCAGCCCTGGAACCTGGGAAAGAGCAGTTAGCAGGGTGGGGGCGGGGGGAATCTAAAGAGGATGGTGTCCTGGAAACCAAATGATAGAAGATTCTGGGATGACAAAGTAACTAAGAGAGTCAAGTGCTGCTGATTTGTCAAGAGAGACAAGAGCTGAAAAGTGACTCTCATATTTAGTAACATAGAGCCCCCGGTAATCTTCACTAGCACTGTTTCTATGGAGCATTTGGGTGTGAAAGTCTGATTGGAGAGGATTCAAGAGAAAATGGAATAAGCTTCAACATCTCACAGGGGAGCAATAGGCCAAGTCCAGGACTTGGAACGTTCTACAGGGCAGCTGGCCTGTTTTCTTCAAACAAGTAAATGACACGGGGAAAAGGGGGTAGGTTGTTTAGATTAAAAGAGATTTAAGAAACATAGCAACCAAATAAAAACTATGACCCTTGTTTAGATCCTGATTAAAATAAACTAGAAAACTGGAGAAAGCTGGTAGATGTTATTAAATCATTACTGCTAATTTTGCTGAATGTCTAATATTTTTTAGTGGCATGCAAGGAAATGTCTTTTTTATTATTTTCATGTATGCTGAAGAATTTAGGGGATGACATGACATGCTCTTTGGTATTTGCTTGGGGATCCAGGAATAAAGGAACCATGGCACCCTCTGCTTATGTGTGTGTTTGGAAATTGGCATGTGACCTGTTAAAAAGAGAGAATGAGAAGAAAAGCCTAGAAAAGCAGAAGCTGTGCTTCAAAGGCCTGTGGCTGCAGGCAGCATGGGATCCAAGGGGGCTTGTTTGTAACGAGGAGATAATGGTCTGTGTGTTAGCTGTGGGGAACATTTGAGAATTGCTGCAGGAATGTCCTTGAGCCTGAGAAGGGGAGGAGCAGGGTGTCCTATCCAGCTAGAAGGGTTGGCACCAGACAGGTGTGAGGAGAATTCATCACCCTCTCAGGCAGAGAAGGATTGAGAACAGATGCAAGCCAGTAGACAGATGTGGCAGAGGGGGCTTGCAGATATTTTCTTTGAGCTACTACAGTTTTTCTCAGTGAAACAAGAAGCAAGGTCGTTAGCTGAGAGTGAAAGTGCAGGAAGAGGTACTGGAGGCTTCAGATTGCCAAAGTCATCTAAGAGAGTGAGTCGTCTGGGGGAGTGCCTGGACTGGGGAGAGGGATGTGGCTGCCAGCAGCAGTGAGGGCCACCCAGGTACTGTGGTTCACCTGCACAAGACTCCCAGGTTCCACTCCTAAGGATTCCACCCTGACGACCAGCATTAAAGGTTGATTAAATATAAATGACATGTCCACACATAGAGAAACCGAGGAGAAGGAGGCGGTAAGATAATCATGCTAGTATGCAAAGGAGTCTGCAGTATGTTGCCAAGTGAAAAAAGGAAGCACACTGAAGAACACAGCACACAGTATTTAGCCCACATGTGTGTGCATCTGTGTAAATACATTATATGTGGAAAGAAGAACTTACACAAATACATGAACAGTGATCATCTACAGATAGTTCCATTATGAGGAACTTTCACTTTCAAAGTCCTTCAGGGTGTTTTGTCCAAATACTTTTCAAAATGGACGTGTTCTGCTGGGCACGGTGGTGCACACTTGTAATCCCAGCAGCTTGGGAGGCTGAGGCAGGAGGTATTGTTGGCATAACCACAGAGAAGAAGTAATTCTGGAGACAGAGATCTCAAGTCAAATCCCAGCTCTGCCCACCAGATGTGTAGAAACCTCGCTCCTCTGAGCCAAAATGTTTTTCGTCTGCAGAATGGGAATAATAATATCTAACTTGTAGAATTGTTGCTGGGCTCCAATGACAAGACACAAATCCCCTAGCATCCTGACACAGTAGCCACCCACTAAGGATAGTGTTTTTATTATTACTATTTTAAAATGACTTTTTAAGTGGAGAGACCATGAGGTTGATTTTTCCTTCCTATTTTTCTTTCATTTCAAAATGTTCTTTAATTAGTAGCTTAGCAATATTCAACAAGTTATATATTTCAAGTTTGACATAAATGATGTGTGTCAATGTTTAGAGGACTCTAATTAGTTACATAGACAAGAGAAATGAGAAGGTACTGCCCGGCTCTCCAGCTGAAGTATGAGTACCTCACGATGTTTGCATATTTCAGCACACAAAATCAAGGGGGGTCAAAAACCACAACACCAACAATAAGAGGCAAGAACACACAAACTAGGTTAAAGGGAAAACTTGCATATAAAACCACACAACTTGATTGACTGCTTCTTAGGATTGACAGAGGCCAACCGCACAGGAGCTCTCGCAAGCATTTCTCAGAGAGAGCTCCCTGTCACCAGCTTTGAAGTCATCTGAATACTGTCTAAAAGGCAAATGTATGGCCCCCACCCCCCAAGTCTGTGAAATCAGAGTCCCTGGGGGTAGATGTTGTGAATCTTTATTACCAAAAACATGGAACCACTATGACTCACAATAAAGCTTGAGGGTCCATCTGAGTTGAATTCATTTTTAAAATCTTTGAAATGCTCTAATGTAGATCAAATAAACAGACTCCAAAATTATACCAGGAGTTCATGAAGAGGTCTTATAAAGTTGAAAAACATGGTTTTAGATGATTTATTCATTAGATGAGCCAGTTTTTAAGTAAAATGGTTTGAGTTCAACTGAGTGGCCTGCTCTTGCTCTTCTGCCATGTTCTGCCTTACCACTAGTCTTGAGCCCTGGGCTGGGCCACCTGGGTCATCCTGAGGCCCACATGAGGCCCATAGGTATCATTAGCAGGAGCAAGTAGGTCAGAACTTGTGGCTACAGTTGATCTGGGACCAGAGCCTTCAAGGATTGATTTAGGGCAGAGGGAAGGCTGTAGCTAAGACAAAGGCCAGGGTCATCTTGGGGTCAGGGCTTACTCTATGGCACTCAATCTCAGCTTCTGGTCTGTGGACATAAGGGCAAGGCCCCTCCAAAGCCTCAGGAAATGCCTGGGCCCAGGTGGCAGATTCCATAGGCACTCCCTCAGGGCTCTGGAACTCACACCTGCTTGCCAGGCCTGGGGCCAGCAGGCCTGAGTGACCACAATCTGGGACTAAGAGAGGAGTTTGAGGAAGGCACAAGACTGGGCCCATCTTACCTGGTCCAGCGAGGTCCCCCATGACAGCCATCACTGGCTCCTTCTGCTCCTTGGGGATCATCCTGTGGAGAAGAGACTCCCACAAATGGGCCAGATGTCCCCTTCCTCCCCTAACCTAGCCCTCCCAAGGCTTCCTCCAAGTCACTAGTCCACCCAGCCCCAGCCCTGAACAGTCTTGACACAACCCAAAATCACTTGCAAGGGTGTCTGAGCTGGAAGGGCCTTTCAGGTCTTTTTGTAGAAAGGAAGAGACTGAAGCTCAGGGAGGACAGGGGAGGTGCTTGAGGTCATACAAATCAGGGTTCATGTTGTGAAGGAGGCACTCTGTCTTCAGGGACTGGCCTCTAGGGCTTCTCCCCAGGCCTGCAACACCAGGGATAGGGGAGGCTGGGTCTTAGGCACTGTTGTCATCTGCTGACCCAGAAGAACTCTAATCAAGGGTGGATGGGGGTTGGAGGTTTAAATTGGAGGGAGAGAGCACAGGTCAGGCTGAGGCTCCCTTGGGCCTACATGCTGGTGCTCCCCTCCAGGCTCTGAACTTGGCCAAGAGAACTGGGAGCCATCATCGGCCCTCCGCAGTCCCCACCCTGCACTGACTTCCACAGCGTTCTCTTTTCCCTGGACCCTTTTCTTCTTTTTCCTCCATCTCCTATCTCATGACACTTTCTAGGAATCTTGGAGACCATTTGGATTAAAATGAGCCCCAGAGCCTCAGAGAACCCCTGCAGGCCCCAAACCCAGATTACTTAACTTTCCCCCAGGGAAGGAGGCAGCCCTTGTGCTCCCTGGCTGACCATCCACCGCAGTGCCCCTCTCCTTTGCTTCAGGTCTTACCATACTCGTTCCCTCAGGAAAAAATCTGCCCCCATCTGTGTCCCCCGCCCTACACCTGCAAGGGCCCTGGTTATTGGGCACTGAGCCGGGCAACCTGAGTGCCTTGACTTCCTCTGCAACTGTGAACAAGTATCTCTCCAGCTCTGTGCCTCAGTTGCCCCCTATGTCATTTAAGAGGGTTAGGCTAATCATAGGCATCCATAATGGGCTTCGAGGCATCATGAACAGCTAAAACTGCAAGTAAACATGAGTGTATCCACCCACATTTGGGATGAGGGTCAAGAGATGATAGACAGTGCCCCCACTATGATCTTTAGAATGTCACAGTCCACAGATCTATTTATGGATAAACACTCCCCTTACCAGAATTCACAAGTGCTGGGAAGGGGTCCTAATTTACAGACAGGAAGCGGCTTCCCTCCATTGCCTAATGACCCTGAAGTCCTGGGCACAGCCATTACCTATCTTCAACCTTTAATCCTACTCGCCCCCTCCCCATTTAATGGAGAGAAACTAGAGCTGCTCCCCTCCTCCCAACTCAGGATCCAGGCTTCCATGAGGCCCCAAACTCCCCAGATCCTCTGCAGGGCCCTGCCCCTGCTGGGGGAAGAGGCCTTCTGGACCTAGCCTAGCCTCCCCTGCCCACTCCCCACAGCTCCCCCAGCTCCCTTAGGATCCTGGTACCTGAGAGGATGAAAACACAATGGTCAGGAAAGACTGTCCGACCCTCAAGATTAACACCTCTGTTGGAAAGCTGAGAGATGCGTGGTCAGTGTCTGTCACAGTCGGCGGTCAGCGGTCAATGATCAGGGTGTGCCCTGTAACCAGCTTTGGCTTCAGCTGACAAGAATCATTCTTGCCTTGTCGTGGGTCACAGCCTTATTTCGGGCTGCAACAGGAGCCGGGGCCAGATGCTAAAAGCACCAGGCCCCAGGGAAGACAGGTGCTCCGGCAGCAGGCCCTTGCAGACAGAAGGGCTTGCACTCACGGGTACACATGCACAAATGCACATATCCAAGTCACCTGGAAATACTGAAAATCAGCTGCTGCTCACTTGAACTTGCTAACTGTTATATTCTTAGGCCTAGAACAGTGCCGGATAGGAACTCAACAGATATTTGTTGAATAAATGAATGTGTAGAGGGATGAATGAATGAACTCTTCCTGATATTTTTGCTCAATTTATCCTTTGTCACCTTCCTCCTCCTTTTTCTCCCTCCCTCCACCTTCTCACATTCTCTAAGCTTCTCTCCATGGACTGAAAATAAATAAACCAGGGCCCTGTCTTCAAAGAGCTCAGCCAGCTCAAACTCACACCAGTCCACAAGCCTTGTGATGCATCATGGGAAAGACTTTGGGAGAGCCCAAGGGAGCAGGAAACCCCATGGGAGCAGGGCAGCCTGTCACCAACTCAGCCTGGAGGATGGGAGCTTCCCAGAGGAGGAGACATTTAACTTGGGTCTTAAAGGATGAATGAGAGTTTGTAATAAAGGCAGTGCAAGTGGAAGACACAGCATGGGTGAAGATGGTAAGAGGTTGGCAAGTAGAACCAGAACCAGGGATATGGAGCCATGTTGTGAGATGAGGCTTAACCGGTAGGCAGGGGCCAGATCATAGCAGGCTTCTCAGAAGGAAACTGTTGTAAAGGGTTGATGAGGAGATTCAATGGTGGAGTGCAGTGGTCAGATATGGCATTTTCCACAGATATCTGGCTACCATGGGTAGCCAGATGAGATGGAGTTGGCCGGCCTGGGCAGGGACAGAGGGGACAGAGAGAAGAAGTGGAGGGGCATTGAGGGTACTTGGAGAATCTGTAGGTTTTGTTGAGGGATTGGAAGTGAGAGGTGAGGAATGGGAGCTGCCCCTGACTCCTGTGTGTGACTTGGGAACGAAGATAAATAACCAGGGAGTGGGAGTGCAGAGTCAGAGCTCTGCTTGGGATGAGCTCAGTTCAAGGTGTCAGGTACCAGGGTGAAATCAACAGTAAGCAGTAGGACACTGCACCCAGGAGAGGTTCCAGCTGAAGTTGGGACTGGGTCCGAGGCACACAAATCACTCCCTGGAAATGTGGGCGTAGGGGAAAGGAACACTTATGCCTGTGTGTTGGTGAAGTTGGTCCAGGGCACAATTCTGACACCTGGTAGGGACAGAAGCCTGGAGTCTGCTGTGGTCCTGCTCCTTTGGCTTCTCTGTCCAGTGTCTGCTGGGCCTGAGTTTCTAGAGAAGAAAAGTAAGGGATGTCCCCAGGGCCGGCTTGCCCTCACCTGGGAGTGGGCCATGATCCTCTTGTTTGGGTAAAGGATACAGGAGAAGAGTACTCCTGAGAGTCTGAGTCCTGGCCTCACTAGTGTCCAGACTCTGATGTGACTTCTCGCAATGGCTCCTCTCTCTGCCCTGGGTCTCTGACCTGCCACAAGGAAGCAGCCCCAGTGCACTGGGCCCTGACCCAAGTAGGCCCTGCCCACTCCAATGACAGTGACATCTAGTCAGGGTCTGGGCAATACCACCCTAGGTATTGCCCAAGCTTCTATAGACATTACCTAGTCTAACTCTCCCATTATAAACATGAGGAAGTTGAGACCTGCTGGAGTGGGCTCACCCAGAGCCACCTAACTAGTCAATGCTGGAACCAGGAGTTTGACCCAGAGACTTCTAATACGATTCTAAGTTTTTCCATTGTGCCCTGTCTCTCCTCATGGCTGCATATTCCTAAATTCTCAGCCCATGTGCCTCAGATATTCCCACCCACCCACTGTCCCATGGACTATGCCATGCCTGGGAAGAAGGGAAGGGCTTTAGATAAGCCAAAAATGACACAAGAGGCAGAAGAATGCATGAAGCATTTATTTAGCTGAATTCTACAGGAGGTTAGAGGCAGGACACAAGCAATCTCTAGAGGGTTAGAGGAGAGGGTCGGGAGAAGGCAGTCACAAGAAGAGAACGGTCAGAGAAAGAACTGCAGCTTCTCAAGGCTGCCTCCTGCTGGCTCTGTGGAGAAATGCAGGTAGAAATGGATCCTCTATGCCACGGCATCAACCAGAGGCCTCAGTATCTCTTCTCTGGAGGTACTCTTAGCCCTGGTTTCCCATGCTACAAGGGTCCCTGAAGCAGGTAGGGGCTTGGTAAATGTGGTCACTTATTAAATGAGGAGTCTTTCTACCAACAGGCCTGTGTCCCCAGACCCTAGGAACCCTTTGGGATCACTCCTTTATTCCAAAGTGCCCCACCTCAACCCTGATTCTCTTCCATCATGACCATGCTTTCCTTAGCTTTACACAGAAGGTTCTAGGACTAATGTTACTCTGCTGGGTGGGTAAGTCTACCCCTAAGCCCAAATCATACTGTTCCTCACCTTTAGCGACATTCTAATATTATATCACCTACATATACTTGATCCTCAGCCAGTTTCAGCCACCACTGTGCTGCATCCTGACAAAGTATTCTGAAACTGAGAATCTGAACTTCTAGAGGATACCGCCATCCAGCTCTGGAAACTACAGAGCAGCTACATTTCTCTCAGTTCCCTCCTAGGGACTGGAATCAGAGCCACTAAGGTTCAAGGGACAGGCTAGGGCCTATAGCTAGGCTTCCCAAAGTCACTGGGACCAGGCATGAACTAGGCCAGACTGCAATGATAAAAGAGGTGGGTAGGACAGTGCCTACCCTTCCAGTTATGATATGGACACTAGGCTTGGGCCCAAAACTGAAGAAGGAAGCACTTCCTAGGTGGCCAGAAACACAGGCTGACTCTGGCTTAACCCTCCATTTACTTACCTAAGCTCATCTCCCCTGAATTCAAGCTCAGCCGATCTGTCACCACAACCCTTCCCACTTCCTAATACCATGCAATGTATCTGAGGACTGGGAGAGCCCTTGGAGGTGGTCTGAGCCAATCTATCCCCTGCTAGAATCTCCTTTGTGCATCCTGGCCATGGCTTGCATACTTTCTATAACCAGAATTCTGCCTTTCTCTTTCCAAATGGGCAACTCCAAACTGAGAGCAATCAGGTAAGGCCACAGAGTAACTTTATATTTCTTCTACTCTCTTCAGCCCAGTTTTGAGCCCAGAACCTGCCATGAACAGGTCCAGAAGACAGGCAGGTTGCAGGCCCAAGACAGGCCTGCAGAAAATTATTGTCCTGGCTGAAGAAGAGATGACCTGGACAGTCTGACCTGGGATGGAGAAAGGAGCATGACAGGGCCCAGGGAGAATCTTCCTGCCTCTTCTCTCCAGAGGGACTAGCAAGGCACCTTGAGCTGACTTGGGAGATCTCTCTAAAGGTCACTGAGTAAAAATAGAGCTTGTCCGAGAAGTGATGGAAAACAGCTGCTCCTGCCTGGGACTTGGTGCCAGGGAGCTGGGTGGTCAAGTCAGGGCCTGGACTTGGGACATATTCCTATGAATATACCCCTTATTTGCCAGACTCCAGAGAGCAAAGAGCCAGGAAGAGGTGTGAAACCCTGGAATGCAGCAAGACCAAGGGTCCATATGCACAACTGCCTCCTCCAAGGCACTAGTGTGTGTGTGTGAAGGGAAATTAGATGTTTGGCGACTGCCTTGTCCAAAGCTGCATTAAACAGATGAGAAAGCTGAGGGTCAGACGGAGGAAGGGTCTAGCCCCGGGTCACACCACTGAATGACAGAACATGGACTAAAACCCAAGTTTGGGTCCCTACTCGGTTCCCAAGCTCAGAGTGCTCCTTCCTGACCACTTATCTAGGGCTATCCAGAAGTCAGATCCCTTGGGGTCGCGGTGCCTGGGTCCCCCAAGCCTGATGACTCCTCTTCCCGCTCGGCCCTCCCAGGGTGGGGCTTTAGGTGGTGCAGGAGGCTTCGGTGGGGAGGCTGCCGCGTTTGAGCCTCAGGCTACCGTTCCATCCGCGGGGACAGATGTTGTAGCCGAGGATGCCAGGCGATTTAACCCCAGAGTCCTCAGAATCAAGGGACACGTCGGAGTCCGTGGGCGAGCGGCGGTAGGGAAAGGGCCTGGGCGGCGCAGGCAGTGGGCTCCGGGGACCAGCGCAGGATGACGGCCCCGCCAGCAAGGGGCTCGGCGGTATCGGCGTGAACGCCGCGGCCTTTGCTACCCCTGGGCTGGAGCGGGTGGGCTGCGGCGAGCGCATGCGCGGTGGGGGCGGCGGCGGCGGTGGCGGCACTCCGGGCGGAGAGAAGGGCCGCAGACCTTCCGCTCCCGCTGGCCGCGGGGAGGCGCTCTTGCGCCGGGCCGCGTTGATGATGTTTCGCGCCAGGAGCGCTTGCAGCTGGCGGCTGGGCGGACGCACCTCGGTCTCGGTTCGCAGCGGAGATACTGAGCGCTCGCTCCACGAAGGAGACATGGGCGGCGGCGGCAGCGGCGGGGGGCTTCCCATGCTGCTCCCGCGGCCCGGCTCCCACGGCCCTGGGCTCACCCAGCCGTCTAGGCTGCTGGGGGGCCGGGACGCGCTGGGAGTCCAGGGCGGGGAGATAGGCAGGCTCTCCTGGCGGTCCTGGGGAGAGAGAGAGAAGGTGGGGGCAGGTTTTTAGTGCTGGAGTCCGCTAGACCGGGGTTTTGGGAGGGACCGAGTCTGATTTGTATTTTCTATAAGGATAGGAAGGCACTGGCCAAAGTCAGGCAGAGCCTGCAATAAAACCCAGGTGACCCAACTACCAGCCCAGAATGTTTTTAAAAGCCCACGCTATCAGGGGTCAGCCTCTGCTTTTAACTGGGGCGGGAGAGGGGGCAGATGACTAGGGGTAAAGAATGCTAGCTTTGGAGACAGACTCCTTAATTTACTGGGTGAACTGGACAAGCTGCTTCCTCCCTCTGGGCTTTATTTCCTCCTTTGTAAAATGAATATATGGTAGAGTCCTTGTAAGGGATAGATGTTACTCAAGTCAAAGAACATTACATGTATTAACTCATTCCTTGTAGGAAAGTGCTCAATAGATGTTAGTTACCGTAAAGAGATAGTGGAGGGGTACATATGAAACTAACCAAACTGGTTACCTGTTAAGAAATGGGGCCAACATGGTCAGGGCATACAGCCACAGGGGGGTGGGTAAGGGGCTTTTTAAGGTATTACTTTCTATAGACGTTTAGATTTTTTGAACTATATGTATATATTATCTTTTCAAAAAAGTTAAATTTAAGGCCTAGGATGTGGCTCAGTGATATAGCACTTGGCTAGTGTGCACCAGGCCCTGGGTTCAATTCCTGGCATGGAAAAAAAAAAGGTTAAATTTAAAACTACTAGCTATTATTATTTAAAGTTGGACTTAGTGAAAGACTCCCTCAGCCCCAAACCATTTGCTATGTTGCTATGATCACATCCTTGTTTTTTCTTGATGCCTGAGCAGGGAGGAAGTTCCTATTGACAGATGGAATCACAAAAGATGAGTCGTTCTTCCCTAGGCAGCATACTCCCCTTGTTGGACCTTTTGCTGGCACCAAAAGAGGAGTTTGACTCCAGATGGTGAACATGGTTGAGGTTATAAAGCTCTTTTTATAAGCCATGCACTCTGCCATACCTGTTTCTTACATTCAAGGACTTGCCTGTCTGCAAGACTCATTCTCATCCTTTATCTCTCGTTGATTCCTCATAACAAAGTGGTGAGGTGCTGGCATAGTCACACCCAATTTCCTAATGATGAAAATGAAGCTCAGAGGTGTAGATAGCCGCCCAGCATATTCTGTCACCTCCTCTCCCCCAAAATGTATGTGACTATCTGCTGCTCAAAGGCTATGTCATGTATCATCAGTTTTAACTGGCTTGGAAATCCATGTCTAACATGGATACTCAAATCATCCCACTGTCGATCCTGTTGATCCAATCAGATTCCATCAATAACTATGGCTCTCTACTATGGCTCTCAGTTCAATCCAAGTTCACCATCAGTCATCCATTGGAGTCCCTAGGTAGCCAGTCTATTCATTCGTTGCCTCCTACCCAATCAAATCTAGATCCATCCACAAGATCCATTCTTTCCTCCAATCAGCAATCAGCCACAGCTAAGCCAGTCATCCTTTCAACCAATTGAGAATCTAGTTCCTCCCAGAAAAAGGAAACAATAGGCAGAGATGAGACTGTTCTCCAAACAGAAGGCAGCAGCTGCTAGATGAGCCCAAACTCAGAATCAGAGCCCCTTAACCTGAAGAGGAACGTCATGCAACAGCCTGAAGAGGAAATTTTTCATGGAGTGGTAATGCTACGGTGGCCTTTAGAGACCTCCTGAGGACATCCAAGCTCACAGCCATCAGTAGGGAGGTTAAGGCTCAGCATGAGAACCCTCTTTCAGGGTCAGAGTTGTATATGTGTTTGAGCTGGAGACCCTGAGAGCAGCTTTGTCTGACAAATCCTGGGAAGTGTGCAGTCGAACCACCTGTGGAAGCAGAGCCCACAACATCATAGGGAAAGGAGCTTGGAGGGAAGTCCTGGCCACATAGGAAGGAGTAGAGGCTTAAATTGGAGTCTCAGGGTGTGCTTGGGCATGTCCTATACCCAACAACCATGCCCTCTTGAGCAGGAAGGTGGGGACAAAAGCTCATGACCCAAGCCAGTCAAGAGCCATCAAGGCAGAAGAACCAGGGCTCTTCAACCAAAAGAGGAGGACGGGCTCGGGGGGAGCTTCAGTAACTGTCTAAAACACTCTAAGGTGTTGTCTGTGCCTTTCGTGGCCACGGGGGGATTGCTGGGTCCAACAAGTAGAGAAAGTAACAGAATCAGCCAAGACCCTGAAAGGGAGCAGCTGGAACAGAGGGTGGGATGTTGGGGGTAGTGGTAAGCAGCTCCTCAACCTCTGGAGGAGGGCCAGGCCTGACCTCATACTAACTCCATGTCCAGGGATTGACTCTGCAGGGGGGTTGAGGGATGTTCACAATACAAAGAGGCTGCAGAAAATCAGAACTGTTCACTTTCTACCAAAGCAGAAATGCACTATATATGCTGATCTCCTTGGCAATGCAGTAGGTGAAAAATTCAGTCAGTCCAGCCCCAGCCCCACAGCAGAGCAAGGTGTGTGGGGTGAAGACAGAGCAGTCAGCCATTGGCTAGCAGAGACCAAACAGAGCCCCCAAGCCTCCTTCTACAGTCCTATCTTTGCACAGAAGGAGAAACTGAGGCCAGAGATGGGAAGGGTTGTGCAAGGTCACACAGGAACTAGGATCACATCTAGCAGTTCTTTCCTCTCCAGCCGGGGTGGAAACTTGGTGCTTTCGGAAGCCAGGCAAGTGGTGGTGATGAATGTGGGAAATGGCCAAATTTAGATAATAGGAAGGGGGAGGGGACCTGTAGGAACTAAAGAGCGAATGCTCTGGTGAAAAGCATTTCAATTTCATTTTTCAAGAACCCAAACAAGGGCTGGGGTTGTAGCTCAGTGGTAGAGCGCTTGCCTTGCAGGTGTGAGGCACTGGGTTCGATCCTCAGCACCACATAAAAAAAAAGATATTTGTGTCCATCTACAACTGAAAAAAAAATTTAAAAAAAGAACCCAAACAAAGGCTGGGGACGTTCAGTAGCAGAGAGCTTGCCTAGCATGCACAAGGTCCCAGGTTCAGTCCTCAGCACCGCTAAATAAATAAATAAATAAATAAATAAATAAATAAATAAATAAAATAAAACTGGGTCATAAAGGGCAGCATGTTTCCCCCTGCTCAGTAGCCATTTTGGCCACACTCTGAGGGAAGGAGAAAACAGAATAGGATTCTGGGTCCCTGCAGGTCGACCTGGGGAGGAGAGGGCGGCCTTCACTTCCCAGGCCCCACATGACTACTGGAGCCCCAGCAGATCCAAACACAAGGACATGCCACACTCACACACAGTGGGCTGGCTGACCAGTCTACTCTACTGCCCAGGCCAGAACCAGGAGCAAGGGAGCCACGACCCATGGCAGCAGCAGCAAAGAAAGAAAGAAGCAAGACAGATTTGAGGCAGAGTGTATTGAGAACAGGAGAGAAAACAAAGTTGGGGGAAGAGCTCAGCCTGGCCATGGGAGCGGTAGGACGGAAGGTGGGCTCTTCCACTGCTGCCCCCCTCCCGCCTGGGGTGGAAGGGAGGGAGGGCCTAGGGCCGGGGGCTTCACCCTATGCTGGGAGGGTTGTGGCATGAAGGAACTGAGCTCCTTTACAGCTCCCCAGGCATGCCCCCTCGGTCTGTGGTTCTGTGCAGAATGAGCTCACTGAGAAGGCACCCCTGTTCCCATGGAGACGAGCCCTGAGCTCACGAAAACTGCAGGCTCAGCCCAGCATGGGCACCGCCTCCACCACCCCTCGCCCCTCTGGGAGCCCAGAAATAGGACTGGGAAAAAGGAAGTGGGTGGTCCTCGGCCCCCAGTCTTGGGCAGCTTCCATCTGAATCTTGCTGCTGCTATCTGTCTAGTTTTGGGGGCTGCCTCACATCAAAGGGTGGGGAGACGTCAGGCTACCTGACTCAACACCTTCACTGTGTGAATGGGGAAACTGACCCAAAGATACACATGAAGTCAGTTCATTAGAATCCAGGTCCAAGTCCCAGGCTTCCCTCAAAACATTAGGGTCTTTTCTGTCTCTTCCCTCTGAGCTGCTGTGGGCCTATCCCAGCCAGCATCATTTCTACAGTCTCCAGGCAATCCCAATCTGAGCCATCCCAGCCCAGGCTTCTGAGCCTTTGGCCTCCTGCAGCAGCTCACCCTAACCACACCTCACCAGGTCGTCCTCACAGTCATCTAACTCCATCCGTCCTGTTTCCTTTCCCTGTCTTCCCAGGGACTATCTTGACACTTACAAGCCCTTCCTCCCAAAGCACCAGCCTATCCTCTCAATCCTCACAGCTTATCCTGACTAAAAGGGCCCTCATTACATAGATGAGAAAACTGAGGCTCAGAGAGGGAAAGTGACTTGGCCAAAGCAAGTGGGAGGCATAGATGCCCCCCCACCACCGCCTCTCTCTCCCTGGGGCCTGTGCCATTGCACCGAGGTGAAGCCCAAATAGCCCACTGATACCTCACTCAGGAGCTGCCCTCCTAGCTATACACACACATTTACACATGGTTCTCTCAGGGATCCCCTGGAATGTCCCCCACCCCAAAACAGAAGGGCAAGCCAGGTGGAGCAGGACTGAGGCCTGGGCCAGGAGTCTCCTTCAAGTGGAGCCAGGTCTTGGAGAAGGTGCAGAGGCAGCTGGATAGAGCAGGAAGAACAGCAGCAGACAGTGGTGGTGGGCCAAGTCCACGTCCAGCAGGAAGCCCCGGGAGAGAAGAAAGGGTGGAGGCCAGGCAGGCTCTCTGAAGCAGTGGAGAGGAAACGTCCAGAGGCAGAGGGGGAGAGACAGGCCTGCAGAGGTGAGAATCCAGCAACAGGAAGGAAGATGCCAGAAGCATGGGCCACATGGGGAGGTCTCCAGCCTGCTAAGCAGGCCGACCCCTGGCTGGCAGATTCCTCAGGCACTGGCAGGTTGTGTCTGCTCCAGAAGTCCCCCTTAGCTTCCCCTTTCCAGGCCATTCTCCAGCAAGTCGCTGGCTTCAAACAGGCAGCCCTGTAGCTCACCAAGGCTGGGAGAAGCCCCTTGGCCTCATCATGGCCTGCCAGCAGGGAGCTCTCTCCATGACCCTCCTGCCCACCCTGACATGGCGTCCAAGACCCCTTGTAGTAGAGAAGAGGCTGCTGTAGCTCAGAGAGGGGAGGCAGCTCGCCCAAGGTCATATAGCTAGCTGGCAACAGTGCAGACCTTGAACCATGGACTCCCCGTCCTCCTCACTAGAACCTGTGCCGCTTCCTGCCACCTTTACTCTCCACTTGGCCCTTGGACAAGGAGCCTGGACAGGCAGTGGGACCTTTGTGGGATCCATTACTTGAAGCAGAAGGAAGGCTTCCACACCTGAGCCTCGATCCCTGCGTTCCGGGTAGAGAAGGAGGGCCTGGGGGCCTGCTTGGCGCGGGGAGACCATGCCCGTGAGGGAGACACGGGGGAGATATCACTGCTGTAGGTGGGGCTCACGGCAGTGGGCTGCAGGCCGTCCTGACCAGGTGAGGTGTAGAGGCCTGGGGAGGAGCGGGAAGGACGAGGCAGTGCTGGGGACGGCGGGAGACCCTTGGGCAGGCTGGGCACTAGGTCCAGGGAGCTGGGCTTGGCCGGGGAGGCGGCTCTGGGTGAGGCAGCTCTTGACGAAGACGCTCTTGAGGAGGCAGCTCGAGGGGGGGCCTTGGCAGGTTCCTTGATGGGTGAGAGGACATAGAGAGAGGGCCGCATCTGGTACGGGGGCTGCTTGGTGGGCTCTGGGCGCAGGACCCCATTCTCAGGCAGGTAGCCATGGTACAGGGAGGCAGGTGGGGTCCGTGCCGGGCTTAGGGATGCCACGCGGAAGCCCCCAGGGGCATTAGTGGAGTATTTCCAGGATGAAGGCAGGGACATGGTAGGTGAAGGGCAGCGGGCCAGTTCAGTGTGGCCTGCAGATTCAATAACGTACTTCTCCATCCGTGACTGGCGGCGGGCGTAGAGCTCAGCCCCCTTCCCGGAGGCCTCTGAGAGGTTCTGGTTGGGTTTGGGCTTCGGCTTGGCCTGGATGCGAGGTGACTTGAGGCAGGAGGCCCACTCAGGGACAGTTTCCTCAGCGGCTGCAGGGCTGGCCCTGTCCCGAGGGGCTGGTTCCTGCTGGAAGTTGGAGGCCTCGGCCCCCAGCGCGAAGGGCTCCTCGTCCCCGCCGGTCTCCCCTTGGTCCCTCTGCCTCCGCTTCTCATCAGCCGTCTGTACCAGATCCAGCAGGTCTGGATTGGGGGTGACCTTTGGCTTCTCCACAAAGGTGAACATGGATTTTCGACTGCTTCTGCGGATCATCGACTCCTCCAAAATGCCTGTCTTGCTGGCAGGAACCACCTGGCCCTTCAGATGAGAAGGCTTGGGGTCAGAGCTAGGGTACAGGGCAGAATAAGACGGAGGAGACCTAACCCGGGAAGCCGGGGGTGCCGCTGACAAGGTCTCAGCATATGTGGGAGGTGGGGTGAAGTTCCCCAAGGGGCGTCTCTCCAAGACAGGGCTTCGCTGCCCCACCAGCCTCCTTTCCACCATGGGGCTGTGGGACATGACATGTCTCTGTGGCCGGGGACTCCTATCTACCATGGAGGGGTACTGGGGAGCAGGGGCCTTATCCGCAAGGTGTCGTCTCTCCACCATGGGGCTCCGCTCTATTTGGCTAGTGCCCCCTGGTGCCTGGATCCCAAAAGGCCTGGCCGTCCTGTTGACCACCGACTGGGGCTTGGCCAGCGTGAGGTGGACCTCACTGTACACCTTGGTGGGTGTAGTGGCTGCTGCCCGCCCAGGCATCTCTTGTTCTGTTGACATCACTAGGGTGCTGGGCTGCACGTCGATAAGCAGGGAGCTGGACATGAAATCTGGGGCCAGGGGCCCGGAGCCCTGGATAGCAGTAGCTTCTCTGGAGCAGGTGCTGGTGGCAGAAGGCGGAGTTGAGACCTTGTCAATCAGGAGTGTGCTGGATCTCACCTCCTCCAGCGGTGCCTGGGGCTGCCCATCAGCACACAGGGTGCTGGGTTTGGAATCTGGCACAGTTCCATTATGTGGGCACTGTGCCTGGGGGGAATTCTGTTGGGTGCTAGAACATGGCAGGCTCTGGGGGGTGACGGTTGCTGGGGGGTTCTGATTGACATCGGTGGCTGGCAGGTTGCAGTTGCTGTTAGGAGCTGGTGTGGTGAGCACGGCACTGGGTGAGGAAAGATTTTGGTTGACATCTGCAGCTGGGCTGTGGACCTCTGCTGGAGGAGGGCTGGGCAGGGACTCCTGGGCCTCTCGGTTCTGGGACAGGTGGAGCCCATTGGCTGTCAGCAGGGCTGCATTCTCCTTTAAATAAACCACCAGTGGCACCTCTTCCTCCTCACTGGCTACCTTCTCCAGGTGCCGCAGCAAGCTGGTCTCTTCTGAGTACCCCTCCATGCTGTGGGCAAGGACCCCTCTGTGGCAGGTCTGTGGGTCTGGGTGCCTGGAAGGGCTTGGCTTGGGCAGCAAGGTGGAACTCAAGCTGAGACCTGGGGCATGGCCTGGGGGGCTCGCAGAGGGCACTCTTGGGGACTCCTGGCCAGGCTTCTGTACCCTCTGGCCGTGGCTCTCCAAAGTGAACTCGTTCACTCTCTGCCGGCGCCTGTTGAAGAGCTGGACACCTCGGGAATTGGAGCTAGGAGGGGTGGTCAGCTGGGCTGCGATCTGCTGGCTCCGTGCCTTGGCCTCTTTCAGATCCTTCTCGGTGAAGCTAGTGCTTCGGCCCAATGCTGCAGGGAAGGATAGAGGCTTGGTTAGGAAATGGGAATGCAGTGCCACAGGGGCAAACAGACTGGTGGTCATCCATGCCCCTCCTACACACGACCTTTCCATCTGGAATTTGATCTTTACGCACAGTTCCCTAGAACCAGCTCATGATCCAGCTAAAGATACATGACCCAGCTTAAATACTACCACCTCTGTGAAGCCTGCCATGATTTCCTTTTCAGTATTAACTGGCCTTTCATTTGGATTGCCCCCAAAATCCATTAATACAGCACATCACCAAACTAAGCCTGAACACCATGCCCTAGAAGGCAAGGCCCCATTAGACCCTGACTCCTCCTCCACCACCCTTGCCCTCTCTACTCTCTGCTACTTTCTTTCTGTTCCTTGAAAATGACATGTGTGTTCCTACCCCAGGGCCTTTGTACATGCAGTTCCCTCTGTTTGCAATATAATCTTTCTCTAGATGACACTCTGTATTTGTTCCTTCTTTTTAAAAATTTTTATTTATTTATTTTTTGGTACCAGAGATTGAATTCAGGGGTACTCGACCACTGAGCCACATCCCCAGCCCTATTTTGTTTTTACTTAGAGACTTAGGGTCTCACTGAATTGCTTAGTGCCTTGCCGTTGCTGAGGCTGGTTTTGAACTTGGGATCTTCCTGCCTCAGCCTCCCGAGCTGCTGGGATTACAGGCATGCACCACTGCACCCGGCATGTTTGTTCCGTCTTGCTACTCAGGTCTCAGCTTGGATGTTCTCTCTCTGGAAAGGTCTTCCATTCTCCTATCCCATCTCTCTGCTTTATTTTCTTCATAGCATTCATCCCAATTTGAAATGGTCTTCTATGCATTTCCTTGATTTTTACTTGTCTCCTCACCTATAGCATAGCTGTAAGGAGATGATGGCCTTGCCCAACTTGTTTATCTCTCTAACCCTGGCCCCCTAGCATGGTGCCTGGCCTAAAGTGGGCACTGAGTTAATATTGCTGACTGTGCAAAGGAGCCCCTAGAACATTTCCTATGTGCCTTTCTCCCTTCTTCTCTTTCTTTCTAACTCTCTTTGTTTCTTTCTTTTTTTTGTCAGTACTAGAGAAAGAACACAGGGGTGCTTCACCACTGAGCTACACCCCTAGCCCTTTTTACATTTTATTTTGGGAAAGAGTCTCCCAAAGTCGCTCAGACTGGCCTTGAGCTTCGGATCCTCTGGCCTCAGGCTCCCCAGTCACTGGAATTATGGGTATATGCCTATGCCATCACCCCTGACTCCATGTCCCTTTCTTAGGTTCCTTTACACTTTCAAGCTCATACTAATTTTCTTTGATCTGATAGAGTTGCCACTGACATTTCTTTTTAGAATAGGTAATACATTCACATTTCACTTATAAAAATAAAGACACAAAAATGGCATACAGTGAAAAGCATCCCTCTGCCTCCACATCAAAATCAGGGAACCACTGTCATCTGTTTCTTCTATGTCCTTCCAGGGCTACTTCCTGTTTTTACTTAAATAGTCATTTAAAAATTCACATATTTCAAAGCAAGAAAAGTAATAAATTGAGCTAATTCAGCAAGGACCACAGTGGAACATTCTTTCATTTTAATCCTTGCAAGCATGCCATGAGACTAGCCTTATTTGCCCCTGTTTCGCAGAACAGAAAACCAAGGTTCCGAAACTTGTAAGTAACTGACCCAAGGTCACACAGCTAAGAGTGGCAAAGCTGGAACCAGTCCACAATCCACACTCAAGGTCCCTTGGGAAAGTGAGAGAGGGACAGATCAGTGGGGCTAGGGGTCCAGTCTTGAGACTGAGGTCAGGGATCAAGCTCCTGTTAAGTTCACTGTGGGCAACCATTTCTCTTTCTCTCCCCAGCGCCCAGTTGGTACACAGTCAGTGCTCAATTTGTGCTTGTTGACCAACCAATGAACAAATGGACACATGAACAAATGAACCAATGGACAGATGGATGGATCAGCCTGTGGCCAGGGTCATGAGCTTAGTCAACGGCTGAGAAAATTCCTTCCTCTGTCACCCTCTCCCTGCTACTGTGGGAAGCTAATTAGTTCTTGAGGAATGTGACCCTGCCCTCCCTCCCACTTGCCCTCATTAGCGCTGGCCATGACGTACTGAGTGGGTCTCCAGGGACAGTCTTTCTAGGCACCCTGCCAGCCTGGCTCAGAATTCCTGGACTTACAGGGCTACAAGGGCCTTTAGAGGGGAGCTACTTCACTGCCGCTCCATTTTATAGATGAGGAAACTGAGGCCAGAGGGTAGCCCAGGGTAGAACCTTTTGACTCTGGAGTCAGTGGGGAGGCCAACAGAGGATGCATGCTGGTTTCACTGGGCCCAGGCCGAGCAGCCACAGGCTTTGTGGCTCCAACTCCTTCCTTGCTTCCATGAGGGCCTGGATTCCCCCACCTGTTGGAAACATGGAATGCACACAGCCCACCCCACTGCCCACAACCCCTGCGGCCCCTGGGAGGTCTCCTCTCCTGTTCGTGTCACCCATCAGTAAAAAAATGAAGGGCTAAAGCCAGGCACAGTGGCACATGCCTGTAATTCCAGCTGCTGGGGAGGGAGAGGCAGGAGGATCCCGAGTCCAACTTGAGCATCTAAGCAAGACCCTGTCTTAGATAGAAAGCCACAAGGGCTAGGATTTAATTCTGTGGTAAGAGAGCCCATGGGCTCAATCCTCAAGACCACACAAAAGAAAAGGAAAAAAAAAAAAAGGTTCAGCTAGCTTGCTCTCCTGGGGAACTGTAGTGGGGCCACCAGACACAGAGGGGGCCTTCAGAGGTTGCTCAGCCTATGCAGTCTATGTTTTTGCTCTGCTTGGAACCCAGACCTCCTGCCCGAATCCAAGCCATTTATTAGCTGCGTGACTTTAGCAGGCTCCTGCATCTCACAGCCATGGTCTCCTTAACCCAGAAGTGGGGGGAAAGCATTTGACGTCAGTGTTGGGAGGCCACGTGAGGTCATGAATGCCAGAGGCTTACAGTCATCAAGCCAGGTGGATGGAGCAGACGGTTCATGCTACCGTGGGAAGATTTGGCAATTGGTGACCCTACTCTATTCCTTGGAAGGGGTCAGATGTGCTTCTAGCAAAAAAGATTCACCCCATAGGTCAGGGTCCCGAGAGTCACAAAACAGGGGATCCCAGAGTTATGGGGAAGAAGAGTTTATGACTCCAAATCACAGAATCTCAGTGGCAACCAGCACAGGGTCCTATTCCCCCACACAAGTTCTGCATCTTCCAAACCACACCCCTGACATGGGTTCACTACCCAAAGGAGGTGCCTTCCACCATTGTACACTCCTCAGCAATAAACTGCCACTAACTTCCACTGCTAGGTGTGCCTCTGCACCCCAGAGCCATACAGATACGAAAAACTTTCTCTTTCCAGTCTCACAACCCTGCAGAGATTCACAAATTCAAATCACAGGACGTGGTCAGGATAATCCTTCCAAGTTCCACCAATGTTTCTTGTGACCCAATGGCAACAATAATGGCTAAGGTTTATTGGGCACAGACTATGTGCCTCTACCTGTATTTTACACATAGTATTTAATTCTCCCAACTGTCCAATCAGGTACAAACTTGTCACTATGCACATTTTATTGATAAGAAAACCAAGGCTCAGAGAAGTAAAGTGAGCTGCCCAACATCACAGAGCCAGAACAGGAGTGGAGCTGGGTTCACACCTGGCTCCATATGGCTACAGAGTGCCAAGCTCCTGGCTGGCAGGTTCCCACAAGGTGAGACTCATGAAAAGTGCTTCAGTGTGGGGATCTTTCAGACCTCTCAATGCCCCGTATCTTTCTGCTTTTCTTCTTACTTTTCTGCTTCAATCTCATCCTCCAGGCCAGCTCTAAAAGGCCATGGATTTAGAAAATCCTCAAATGCCAGAGTGTGATGGACCCTTAGGAATAAGCTGGACTGGGAGGCTCAGAGGGAAAGGGTCGGTCACAAAGGAAGACATGCACTCAGGACCCAGATCTAAGCTGGGCTCCACACAGAACTCAAAGGCTGCTGCTGACCCCTCCCCATACCTCTCTGAGCTTGTAACTGCCCCCAAGGCACTGGTCTGAGACAGGAGGAATGACAGAAAAATCCAGAGGGGAGTGAGCTCTGCCCTCTGAGGACAGCTCCCGCACCCCCACCTCAGCCTGCAGTGACTGCACAGAAAAGGAATTCAGCAGGAGGTTTGGACCAGACCCAGCCAACAAGCCAGATGATTTTTGCCACCCTGCACAAACAAAGCTGAAAAAAGGGGGAGGGCTTGACCAAACACAGCCACCCTCAGTCCCTTGTCCAGGGCTCCAGGGAGCAGCTCCATCTAAAATTCCCCAGCCTAGGGAGGGGAAAAGGAGGAACTAGGGAATGCAATTGATCAAATTATGCTGTGTGCAGGTACAAACATGTAGCAGCAAAGCCTACTGTTATGTATAATTATCATGCACCCATAAAAAAATCTTAAAAATTAAAAAGATAATGAATAAGAAAAAATTTCCTGGACTAGGGAACTGCCACCTGTAGCAACAGCCACCTGGCCTAAAACTGTGCTTCCTGGTGTCAGAGAGAAAGAGGGGACCAAGGGCCACAGGAGATAGACACCTCACTGAGCCCTCAGTCTGTCTGGCTGGGGTCTGCACCTGTGCAGGTCATAAGGGCCCCACCTCCAGCAGTCTCAGCCTCTGCAAAGCCAGGTTGGGATGCTAGCCCTTTTTTTTTTTTGGTACCGGGGACTGAACTCAGCGGCACTCAACCACTGAGCCACATCTCCAGCCTTATTTTGTGTTTTATTTAGAGACAGGGTCTCACTGAGTTGCTTAGTGCCTCGCCATTGCTGAGGCTGGCTTTGAACTCACGATTCTCCAGTCTTAGCCTCCCAAAGTGCTGGGATTACAGGCTTGCGCCACCGCGCCTGGCTTGGGATACTAGCTCTTTAAAGACCCACCCAGGATGTTGGATCAGGCCTTAAAGAGAGGAAGGGGTAGAGGGTAGATGCAAGGAAGAACTACCTGGGGTTAGTAGATTGCAAGAGGGTAAATCCCCAGGTGGGGGAGGAGCAAACAGCCCCAAGTGCTGCCTTGGGAGGACTGCAGCAGCTGCCTAGTCACCAGACCTCGCCACAGCCCAGGTGTAGGGCCGTACACTTTATACTCATCTTGTTCCAGCCTTACAACCCCAAGAAATAAAAACTGTTAATTCTCCCATTTTGCACATGAAACCCAGGCTGAGATACCTGCCCAGGGTCATTCTGCTTGTACATGGCAGCGCTGGAATTCAAAACTCAGAAAGTCTGGCTGCTAAGTCTCATCTCTTAACCACTCTGTCTTCTAGACCAGCTCAAGGGAGGCGCATCAAGAAAGGCTCCAGGGCTCCCGGATGAAGGGCTGCACAGCCTTGTTTCCTCATCCCGTGATCGGATGCCTTCAGCAGTGCCCTCTCCCCTGAAAACTCAGCTGCTTAGAACTCATTCTCTCCCTTCTACCTCTCAGTGGGAGAGCTGAAAACTCATTCTTACTAAGGCAGAAATGACTGATAGGGTATGAAAAACTAGTGGAGTGGAAAGATCATGAGGTTGAGAGTCAGGAGACCCCGAGTTCTGATTTTTCTTAGGCGGAGACGAGAGCTTTCTCTTATCCCTATCAACCTCTGTAGGCAGTTGCCAGTGCTGCCCATCATTGAGGCTGCCTGGACCAAGAATCTGAAGGGACAGGGAGGCCAGAGCGGAAGTTCGACAGGGTAGAATTAAAGGAAATGCTTCTTCACACAGCTGCTGTCAATGCAAATGTCCAGGCCCAGGTCGAGTGAGGTAGACAGGGAGCCAGAGGTAGGAACAGAGACTGGCCCGCAGCAGCCCATTGTGGAGTCTTGGCAACAGGCTGGGTAAACAGGCTGGGTAAGCTGCTCCCCTGGTGGGATCAGGAAGGAACCAATGGCTGGCCTCTGCACAACCTCTGGCTTGGCTCGGGGCAGGAAGATGAAGAAGCCTGAGTAATGGCCTGGCTACCTAGCCAGCCCCAGCCTTGCATCCTCCCCACCAAAAGGAGGAAATGACACATTTGCCATGCCCTGGGAGCTCTCCAGCCAGCTGTGGGCAGAGGAGTGCAACACCACTGAGGCCAGCAGATGGCCAGACCTCCATCTGGAGAAAACCTCTACTTGGGTGGGAAGGACTGCAGGCACGGGTGACACAGGAATGGGAGTGGGGAGCCCAGCCTGGCCACCAACAGGCCGACAGAAGTCACCCATATGCATCTCCCTGATGCCCAAAGGGGAAACTAAGAGCAGAAATGAGATGCCACATGCCCTGAGTCACACCCCCAGCCACAAAGGCACCTCTCAATGCTCCTCTTACTCACTCTGACTGGGTCCTCCCAGCAGCCCAGCTTTCCCTGGATGCTCCCGAGGGCTGCAGAGACTCGGTTCTCAAAGCCTCCAGGAAAGGTGCCCAATCACCCGGTTGACGAAGAGAAAATCCCACCTCGACAGCAACACGGAGAAGCTGGATATGACTTCTCTCCTCCACAGATGACTCATCCCAGCTCTTTATCAGGAAAACCGATTTTGCAACAGCCTTTTAAATGGCCTCTCCACCCCCAGTCTCTTCCTCCGCCAATCAACCCACCCCACGCAGCCAGATTCACCTTCCCCACTCCACTCTTGGTTCTCTCCTGCTCAGAATCCTCACTGTCTCCCCAGGACATGGGGGATCGAGAAGAGGGTCCCGCTCCTCCTGGCATCCAAAGCTCCTGACATCAGGGCCTGCCGGGAGCTCACTAGCCTTCTCTCTGTACCCTAAGCAACAGCGGAGGAAGCTCCACGGCTCATGGTTCCCACGCCTGCCCTGTGACTTCCTGCCAGTGGAGCACCTTTTACACAGACCTCCCCACACAGAACCCTTCTGTTTCACATTCTGTTTATGCACTCTAATCCCCCGGCCTCCCGACTAACTCAAATGCTACTGTCCCCTCCCCAAAGCCTTCCCTGATCACCCATGTTTTATCTGCACCGTTTTGTACATTATTCATTTTAGTAAAAATTACCCTTCAGGCCGTGCTTGCCACACGCCAGGCCCCATCCCAGGCCCGCACCTCACAGACCTTCACAGCAACCCATGAGGCCAGCAGTAACCCCATCTCCACATTAGAGGAGAAACTGGCTCAGTGGGCACAGTGACTTGTTCAGGGTCACACAGTCTCAGAGGCACAGTTAGGTTTCAAATCCAGAATGGCCCAGTGAAGCCTAGGGCCTGTTGCATGGCCTGCACTTCCTCTCCCAAAGTTTAGCTCTGTAGCCATCATGGTCTGGGTCTTGGCCAACCCCCTCCCCCCATGGACTATAGGAGCCTTGAGAGCAGGGTCTCCACCATCTCATTTCTGTTTCCTCCCCGACCCATCTTCCACAGCTGCTTGCAGAATCATGATGAAGCTGATCAGGATGACGGTAGCCAGCATTTTGGGAGCACCAGATGCTGCAAGCGAGGGGTTCAATATCTTTCCTTGAATCCTCATAGCAAAGGCAGTTGCTTTATAGTGGTCTTGAAGGTGAGGAAAACAAGGTGTGGAGAGTTAGCTAACTCATTCAGGGTCTCACAGCCAGCAAGGGGCAGAGAGAGCTGGAGCAGGGACAGTCTGATCCCAAGCTTGGTTGCCTTCCTTCTGAAGAGCTCTGCCTACAATGTGCACTCACTTTCCCCACCCACTGTCCTAGACCCAGCCCAACTGCCACTTCTTCCAGGAAGCCCTTATCAATTCATCCAGACTCCTAGATTAGTGCTTCTCCCTTGCTCATCCTGGCCCAGGGACCTCAGAGCAGGAGTAGGGCTGAGAGGAAATGGTAGGCTAAGAAAGCTCAGAAACCATTGAGGAGGGAGGCTGGGTCTGGTTGGACTCTTAGTTTTTCCCTGCTGACAGTGAAATGGGATCAGAGAGGGCACAGGTGGGGGAGGAGGAGAGACAAAGATGCAGGGTCCCAAATCAACGCAGGCTGGGCTGAGGGCTATCCCTGCAGGCAACAAGCACTGTTCCAACTGCTGCCTCAGTGTCCTGGCCAGCAGGACCAGAGCATCCTTCCTGCCTGTTCTACTGGCCGAGTCACTCATACAATCAGTAGATTTTAGAAACTTAGAAACTTTAGAATCTCAGAGAGGCAGTTTCAGTCCTAGGCAGAGAGCAAACTGGAGGTCAGGTTCCCAGAAAGCCAATGTCAGAGCCCAGGCTCCCAGCTCCTGTCTTGCCCTTTGGAAGCCAGGCCTGCCCTCTCCAAGTCCCCCGCTATTGCGTTACTCCCTTACCCCAGCTCCCTGGAAGCTTTGCGGACTAAAAGGCCTGTTGCACCCACCCATGGGAGAAAACACATAATCCTGGAGACGCAAAGGTGGAGAGCTAGGGCAGAGAAGAGGTAGATTCCCTTAATCTGAGTTTCTGTCAGGAGCAGACCAGAGCCTAGGTCATCTCTGGGTCCCCACCATGCGTCCCAGGGCCTGGCACACTAGGAGTCCTACACGAAGATGGGGCTCTTCCGCTTAGCCCTGTGCCAGTTTAGGGCCAAAGCCAGTCCTCCTCCTAACTGCCCCCAGGCCCAGCAGAGGTCTTCACCAGGAAGGCTTCAATAATTGCTGACTGAAGATCTTGAGGGCGTTTCCTAGGGGGTGGGGGAAGAGGGAAGGAGAGAGCACCAAGTCTGCAGTGGAGAGGGAGATGAAACCTCAAGTTGCTGTGTTAGACTTGAGAAGTAGAATGTTCCATGAGGTGCCAGGAGAACGGTAGCCCCAGAGGGAAATGAGTTAAAAGGAAGCGACCAGGAAGGCTCCCTGGAGGGGGTGGCATTTACCGCGTCTTGAAAGATGAGCTAAGGAGGCACCCAAGCAATGGGGACTACACTGCAGGGGCTTAAAGGCTCAAAGTAATCCCCACACTTCCTTACCCACCCCCATTCCCAAATCGGGTGCAGCTGGAGAGGAAGGGGCCTTTGACAGGACCACGCCCACCAGGTTTGCGCAGAGACCGGTGAACGGGTTGAGCTAGGCACAGTTCCACCGGGCCATGAGTATAGCAAGGCTCATGCTCCGAACCCAGGCGCGCCGTGTCCCTGCCCTGGACCTCTGGATGGGTTACATAACGCCCACTGCTCGCGTCTCCGAGCCAGCGGGACCCTGCGCCTCCTCCCCTCTCCTGCCATCTGTCTCGGCTGCTTCCTTCTCATAGAAGAGGCCGCTGTGCCGCCGAAAATGAAGGCCAGCGCCCTGCGGTAAATTCCCCACATTCCTTCCTCACAGAAAAATAAATAACCCGGGAGGAAAAAACGCAGAAGGAATGGTAATGACGGCCCAAGCCCGCTGGAGACGCGGCGCGGCTCGCGGGGTAAACAGCGAGGGGGCCGGGGAAGCCCTCCTGGGATTCAGTTTCTCAAATGGCACTTGGGCACCAACGGGCCTGGAGGATGGACCCGCCCCCTCGCCCCTCGCCCCTCGCGGGGCGCTCGGGCGGTGCTCATCCTCCCTGGTCTTGAGCTCCTCGCACCTGCCAACCGAGGCGCTGGGCATCCCTGGGCGGATGGCAGGGGGTCACCATGGGCAAACGTGGCAGGGGCTGCGGCACTCAAGTTCATTCAGGTTGCTGCCTCCTGAGCACGTGTATGTGTGAGCGATTCCACCATTGTTCTCATTTTTATAATGTCTTATTCCATCCTGGCAAGCTGTGAGGTAGGGAGTGTGCTTCTCTCCATTTTGCATATGAGGACGATTGAGGCTTAGAAAAGTTTGGGAACCAAAGCATTTGGCCAGTGAGTTGAAACGCGGGTTTCTGGGTGCCTGCCTCTTACTCCTACATCCCTTCAACTGCCTACTCCTCCTCAGAGCGCCCTCCTTCACCAAATTCAACCGGACATGCAGCCTGTTCCCCTTCCCTCTGTGGCTCAACAGCGCATCCCATTCAACATGCTGGGCTACCTTCACCTCTCTGAATCTCAACTTCCCCATCAGTAAAACAAGAGGGAAGTATTTGCTTGAAGAGTAGCTTCAAGCTAATGAGATGAGCAAATGAGATGCAGAAATGATTTATAAAATATAAAGCACTGTGCACACCTGAGGAGAATTTTAACTTCAGCCTTTTGCACACTCCTACCTCTGCATAACTCTCCTAGGCTGGGGCTCTAGCTGTCTCCTTCCCTCCTTCCTCTTAACCAGCTCTGTTAGGGTCTATTCTCCCACTTTTGCTCACATCAGGCACGTCTCAGTTCCCACCCGTCTTTCACAGCATCCTCTGCACAGGAGACCCTGGCATTGACCTCTATCCAATGTGCTGTAGTGAGAGAGCAGGTTTTGAAGCCCTGGTCCCCAGGAGCAAGCAGACCCTAGAGGGACTACTGGGAAGGAAGGAGCAGCCTGTGCTGGCTGGGGGGTCAAAAGGTCCCCATGGTCCATCACCATCCATCACCAACTGGGAGCTGGTGGGGGTGAAGGAGTTGGAGGCTGCGAACCCTGCCCCTTCCTAGGAGTTCTGGCCCCCTCCAGCAGGAGGAATCTCCTGTCAGAGCTGAATCATCCCATCCTGCCATCCCCTTTTCCTTCAAACTATAAAAGAAAACTGGAGGTCAGGACATTTGGTTCTACTGTCTGTCCGGTCACAGTTTGGATGACGTTTGCCCTTAAGCTTCTTTGAGGCTGTTTACCCATCTGTTCAAATGGACATTTGGACTGGACCAATGAGTCCCAGAGTATGGTGTCCTCCCTCCTCTGATGAAAGCAAAAAAGATTTCAGGTGGAATCCTAACATCTAAAAGTCTTGATAGTTATATAAGTTTCAAATGCATACTGGAAAATATACAGCAAACATGTGGTCTCAGGTATATTACTACTTAGAGAGAGGCTAAAGTGATATTTCAGTAACAAAATTAGACAATTTAAAGAAAATAAATATAGGTGGTACATGGACTCATTCATTCGACCCATAGTTATAATGACTAAGGGCCAGGCACTGTTGTTCACAGACATGGAGAGAAACAGACAAAAAAATTTTCTGCTTGTGCCAGGTATAGTAGTGGCACACACCTGTAATCCCAGTGACTTGGGAGGCTGAGGCGGGAGGATTGCAGGTTTGAGGACAGCCTCAGCAACTTAGTGAGGCCCTAAGCAACATAGCAAGACCCCGCCTCAAAATCAATTTTTTTTTAAAAGGGCAGGGGGTGTGGCTCAGTGGCTAATCCAGGTACCAAAAAAAAAAAAAAAAACAAACAAACTACTTTCGTTCTTGTAGGAGAGCAAGATAATAAATGTATGATTAACTCAGATGGCAAATACTATAGAGAAAAATAAAACACGGATGGAAATGTATGGGTGGGAAGTGATTTGCAAAGGTAAATACGGTAATCAGAGTTGTCCTCACTGAGATGGCACATGTGAGCGAAGGACGGAAGAAGGTGAGGGAGTGAAACGCGGGCACATCTAGGGGAGGCAGCTAGTGCAAAGGTCCTCAGGCAGGCTGCACCTGGCAGGTTGGAGGATGGTGTGGAGGTGGAACACAAATAAGGAAAGTGGGTTCTCTAAGTGGAGCTCTACGTTTGCTCTTTGGGATCCCTGGGATCCCCCTGCATTGCAACCATTGGCTCCCTGTCTCTCTCCCTCTTGCTTCTTAATGCTCTAAAGACCCCAGGGAGCAACAGCAGAACTCCTCTGCAAATATGCCCCTGCACGGAGGAGCTGCTTGCTTCAAACCTGCACTACATGCATGTGTGCACTACACGGCGGGAGCAAGATGTACACACATACATGTGTACGCTGAGCACCTGAGGGCATGCATACGGAGGAATGTAAGTATAGGGCATCAGGTGCCCAGCCTGTGGGAGGGTGCCTGTCTCCCTCCTACCAGCCTGCCCTGTATACAGGTGGCAAGTTCCCAGACAACACTTGCCCCAAGGGCACATGCTACTGAAAAAGGGGAAAGGGTGGTGTGGCTTCAAATTCCTGTCTCAGTATCTCTGAACCTCGGTCATAGTCTCCCTTTCCCTGGTGTCCATTAAAATCTGCCACCCAATGCTCAAGTGACTCAGGGAATCATGCTGCTAAGGAGAATGTCCCCTTTTCTATCCCTACAGTGATGAAACAGGATAAGCCATGTGAAATGCCTAGCACAGCATTGTAATGTTAGCAGCCACTACTAGCAGCAGCCATCATCAAGAGTCTCCCAATTCCTTCAGATGCTTGGGGACCACTGAAGAACAAGAGGAAAGGATCAGACCAGGTGCTGGAGGCCTGACATTTAGCCTCAACCTGATCTCCAACTCAATGTGGAGGCCTCGGCAAGTTCCTTCCTCTCTTCTGCCCAGATCGGAAACTCACAGGTGCATCAGAATCCCACAGGGAATTAGTTCAACATGCAAATCCCTAGGCTCCAGCCCAGGCCCATGAGAACACAGAATATGCATAGACTCTCTGAGGGTTTCTGATGCACAGCCACGTTGGGGACCGACTGGCTTTTAGAGTCAATAATTTTATGAATAATTTATAGTTTATACATATTTAGATATTACATATAGTAATTATATGCGATTCTTTGAATACATGCAACACTTTTATACTTTTCCTAGCACTTTTTATCCATCAGAAACAGAAGCAGAAGCTGGGTGCAATAATGCAGGCCTATAATCCCAACTACTTGGATGGCTGAGGCAGAAGGATCGCCAGACTCAGTAACTTAGTGAGACTCTGTCTCAAAATAAAAAATAAAAAGGTCTGTGGATGTAGCTGGGTATTAGAGCATTATTGGGCTCAATGTCTGATACCACCAAAAAAAGGAAGAAAGGAAGGAAGGAAGGAATGCAGGCAAAGAAGGGACTGTCAGACTGTTTCACAGACTAGAAAACTGGGACAGAGAAAGGCCAAGGAACCTTCCCAGGATCTCAGCGCAAGGTACAAAGGTCTTTGGCTCCCAGCCTCATGAGATGTGTCACATTGGGGTCTTATAACCCCCCCCTATGATTTTGACTTGCAGCCTACAGCATAGCTGACCTTCCATCCAGCTTCATGAAAACTCTAGACACACACGACTTCCTCAGCAACTCAGAACAGGACTTAGAACAGGACCTCAACCAACTGATTTCCCTCCAGCATAAAAGTCCCTCTCGTGGTGCCGAACAGGAGTTCCCAAAGCCTTCCCTTCACACTACCATTTGATCTAAAATAGTTTTTTTGTCCTAGCCTATCTGAGTTCCATCTGATCATGAGCAATGGTGACTGTAAGCAAGCCTCGTGTATGCCGAGCCTCAGTCTCCTCCTCTGTAAAAGGGTCTCCTAATTCCTGCCCTGCTGAGTGGTTGCACAGACCAGCTCACACCTGTACCAAGTGCCCAGCATCAGACCTACACATATGCTACGGTGATGATGGAGCATGCTGACTTGCTGGTTAATGCGTGAGCATCTGGAAGGCAAGAACTTTGTTTCATTCATCTGCGCACCCACGCTGGCTGCATGTAACCTGTGCTCAATAAACATGCGCTGAATGAATGAAAAATGAAATTATTTCACCAAGCAAACTTTCTCCTAATCCTAGCTAACCATTCTATTTCATGACCCATTTCCCTGGTTGATGGCCAAAGATAGAGGGATGGGTTATGGGTCCCGGGAAGCTGCCCTCTCCTCCATACACAGACGCAATGACGAAGGCCACGCTGTGAGGGCCATGTCCCAGGAGCCCTGAGTGTAATCCTGTTGACTCAGAGGCATAAATAATGCACTAGTATATTCTCTGCTCACCACCCTGACACTCTAAGAATAGCACCAGCTACCCTTTCAGGGACTCCAAAGGGAAGAGGGCAGGACACCAAGATGGGGACGAGCAGGAAAGATGTCACTGGGCTGTGGACTCTCAAGCAGCCCTTCTGCAAGTGTACCTTTCCAAACTCCTAAGACAAGGAACCCTGGAGGTCAGAGCCAAGAGGGCTCAAAGGCCGCCTGGGCAGTTTTTCCAGAGGTCAAGAGAGGCCAGATGCCCCCTTACCCCACACTGTTTATCTTTTTCTCCTCCTCCTGACGCTCTTCCTAGTAATCCCTGTGCTTTTAACTTACCCCTCCTCACTCCAGGGACGAATATAGAATGGCGAGGTCTCCTCTTATGTGTTTCATATTAAACACTTTGGAGAGAGAAGATTCTATGGATTTTAGTCTTTTTTTTTTTTTTTTTAAGTTTGAAAATGGCTTACCTAGGGGCTGGGGTTGTGGCTCAGTGGTAGAGCGCTTGCCTTGCACATGTGAGGCACTGGGTTCAATCAGCACCACGTAAGATAAATAAATAAAATAAAGTTCTAAAAAAATTGGCTGGCCTAGAACGGTGCTTCACATACTTTAAGTATAAAGGAATTACCCATGGATGTTGTTGAAATGCACATTCTGATTTAGGAGGTCTGAGGTGGGGCCTGATTCTGCATTTCCAGCAAACTGTCAGTGATGCTGATGCTACATCCATGGGCCATTTTGAGTACATAAATACGCAGGTATTTGCTGTTACAGATGGGGAGACGAAGGCCCACAGAAAAAGGCATGTGGCCAAGAGCAATGGCCGAGCTGGCTCAGTACACACGCATCTGGACCACCTTCCCAGGGCTTTGGCTTCAGGGGGCCTTGAGTGACTGTATCTACCCAAGAGCATGCCCAAGATCATGCCCTCACCAGCTGGAAGCTGAGGCCAGTGGATCCCCTCCTTGAAGGCAGGGTGCATCAGGTGGTAATTCAGACAGAAACACAATGCAGGCAGAGCAAGAGACATCCCCATGTATTCTGCATGCAGTCATGCATGAAGCCACCAAGTGTGGAGAGCCACCAGGATGGGCATGCAGGGGAAATGGACAAAGCAACACCAGCTGAGACCAGCGCCAGGGAGACTTCTTCTTCCCGGCATCTATCTCATCCCCTTTGGGTTCCTGATCCTGAATGACTAGCCCCACTGACCACTGCCCCACTGCCATTCCTGTCACCTCTCTCAGTGGGGTCTCTAGCACTGTTTGTCAGTTCTAAGTGAGAGAAAGGATCTTGGAAAGGCTCTGTACAGCTACAAAGCCTTTACCGATGTCATTATTCTGCCAATGCTTGAGGCCCAGAGAGGGACAGGGCTTCATTCAAAGCCACCTAGCCAGTGTGTGGTGACTCCAGATCTCCCTGTCACAACTTAAAGCCAAGAGCTTAGCTTCAGGCCCACCCAAGCTCAAAGAGAGCACCATCTGCCTGGAGGCTGGGCAGGGGTGGAGGAGGAGAGGAGAGGGTGGCTGGGGAGTGATGAGCCTCAGGCCCAGAGCCAGTGGGAGGTTGGTGGGGCCCCCAGCAGGAGACCTGAGTGGGGCCTGGCAGCTGGGCACGGGGGAGCCAACTGGCTCAGGCTGGCTAGTGGCATGTTTGTTCCTCATGCGCGTGACAGTCTATTTTTTAATCAGTATCCTCCCCATCCTCCAACGCCTAAAGAGCCCTGTATCAGGAGTCATGCTCTGGCTGAGATCAGGGCCACCCTGGGGATCAAGAGAAGGGCACCCCAAGCCCCATCTCTCCATGTTCAGTACTAAGCAGCCCAGAAGGCAGAGCAGGCAGGGCAGGGATGAAGAGCTCCCTACTGTGTGGCCTTGGCTGTCCCTGGACTCTCTGGCCTCAGTTTCCCCTATCTGTACAAAAATGAGACTACGCCAAGCTGCATGGGAGCATTACACTTCAAGTGTCCGGCATCTACTCCAGCCCCACAATATTAACAATGCTCACTCACTGGGCCCTGGCAGGGCCTCCCATGTTCATAGTGCCTACAGGGCACACTTAATCCTCCTTGACCTACTCCTAAGAGAAGAGGGGAAGGGAAAAAAAAGATGCTGAGCTGGTTCAAATGCCAACCTCGGAGCCCTTTGCCTCAAACCTAGTGAGTTTCCTCCTTCCAGGACCTGAGGAACAGAAATGATGAGGATCAAAGAAGAACGCTGTGTGTTCTTGGGCAAGTGACTTGGTCTCTCTGTCTTTGGCACTCTATCTAAAGCAAGGGAGACTGTGTTGTATACTAGTGAAGCTCAGTTTTTGGTATCAGACAGCTTGGATTGGCATCTGTGTATGCCTGGGAGCTCATTTATCCAATCTCTGTGCCTTAGGTTCCCATATATAAAATGATAATAATGCATTAATCACCTCATAGAGTGGCTGATAAATAAAGATCTGGGAACACTCATGGCACATAGTAAATAACAATGACCACTTTCCAGAAACTGTGGCTTTTATCTATGAATAAAAATAAGGGTCTCCTTGGAGATCCTTTGTCCATAAGGCATTGTATTCTAGAGGATTAAGTACAAGGGTTTCAGGTCAGCTCACTGTCTTGTCCTGCTCATCCAACTGCCCTTTCCTTGACCCAGTGTTTTTGGTGTCTTTCACACCTGTGATCTCAGATCCTTACTGCCATTTCATAGCAGCTTAGAACGGAAGCCTGAGACCTAAAGGTTTGCCCAAGACCACCAGCCTGGGAGCCATTCCTGAGGCTCCATCAAGACCCCTTCCCACTATGCTCATGTCCATCCTCCTACCATCAAATCCTGTTCCTGGAAAAACATCAAAAAGTAATTTATGTTGAGATATGATGAGTCTTGGGCTCTACTCCATCTCCTCAAGGACTTGTTATTTTTCAGAAATCAAAACATGATAATACTATTAATAAGGAGTAGCTCATTTTAAAAACATTTATCACTCATTTTATTTTCATAACAGTACAGGGTCTATTATTGTCTCTGTTTTATAAATGAGGAAACAAAAGTCCAGACAGCTTATATAATGTGCTCAAGATCTCCAGATGACCAGGAGTAGAAGCCAGGGGTCCACCACAGCCCTTGTGCATTAGCCTGGCAGGAAGCAGGTAACACAGGAGTGGGCGGACTCTTGCTCCACCTGCAGCACCCTGGGAAGCTGGGCAGGCAGGGCAGGATGGGGTCAGCCAGTACCACACCAGCCTGCCTCACCAAGTGGAAAAGATGAAGCCAGGACAGAGGAATTCCAGGCAGCAGCCAGTGGTAACGATTTCATTCCAGAGAGAGGGCTTTTTGTAAGCCTCTGGAATTGCAGGGCCTGGGGGCCATTCCCAGATTGACTCCTCCTCTGGCCACACTGAGTAGCAATTGAGCCCCAGTGCCCTAGGACAAGGCATTGTCACAAAGGACTCTGTACACACACACTGGCCTAACTTATAGAGACTCTCCCTAGACAGGCCCAGCCACCCTCTGGCCAGATCTCAGGCCCAGCTCCTTTGGGTCTATAGTTGACAACCTGGGGAGTGAGGGATGTCATCAATACCTCCCTACCCCACCCCCACCCCCTGCCACACCCTTCCTCCTAACCAAAATCTCTCCCATTCTTCTGGACCCCAGTTCCTGATGAATCTTGGAAGCCTTGATCACCCTTCAAATACCATTTAGACTTCTGCCCCCTGTCACTTCCTGAGAAAGGCCTTCTCTAACCACTAACCCAAAGTAGTCCTTCTTGCTGTTCTTCATCTTAAGATCAAGCTAGTTTACCTATTGGGATCACGCTAGTTTACCTATTGGGATCACCTTGACACGTACATGCTTCCTTTTTTTTCTTATCCCCTCAATTAAAATGCAAGCTCCTTGCATTTTGAGGGCAGGAACCTGCCTGTCCTATTTACTACTAACCCTAGTTCCCATGCACTCATCTACTCATGGCAAGCCTGGGACACTGAGGTCCCTAGAGGGCAAGGGATTTATCCAAGGTCACATAGCCAGTGAGCAGGTGGCAGAAGTCAGCCTAGCACCACAGTCAGGGTACTTGGCCCTTCTCCACTCTTTCCCCACTGACCCTCAGCCGGTTCGTCTTGCCCCTGCCTCATTACAGTGGGGTCAGAGCCTGCAAGTCTTTGCCAACAGTGTCTCCTTCATTTCCCCAGGGACCCATAGTGCCCCTATCTAGGCAGCCCTGCCTGCTTCCCCTCTGTCCCTCGTCCCTCCCTTCCTGGCATCAGCGGCTCCGATGAGCTCATGTCTGGAAGGTTGGGAGCTGCTCTGAAGGAAAAGGTGCCTCCAGGGCCAGGACTCTGGGGCTGAAGGTGTGCTAGCCTCATGGGAAGGCAGCCCTGATAAGGGCAGGGAGTCTGCTGACCCCCACCCAGTCTGCCTCCTGGAGCTATGGAGTGAGCTCAGGGAGACACCCATCAACCCCAGACACCATGACTAAGGGTGGAGGGGAGATGGAGAGAAAGCGCCTCCAGTGCTCTCCCCTCCCTCCAGATGCTCCTCTGTCACTTGTGCCCTCCCGCCTATCAAGGAGTTGCTCTTTCCCAGGGAGAGAGGCTCTGCTGCTTTCTACCTACATAATCGCCCAGAGCAGCTTCCCCTCCTTGGTCTCTGTCTCCCCAACTCGAGAAGTGGAGACTAGGTAAAATGACTGAAGAGGCTAGCCAGGAACCAAGCACCAGAATACCACAGGTTTGCGCTCCCCTCTTCTCCCGCCCCCAGCTTAGGGAAAGAATAGAGAAGAGAAATAGCTGACAAGGGAGAGAAAGAGTTCAAGACCTTAGTTTAACTATGTAAATGCTGTGGTTGGAAAATCACAACTTAGTTCAAGTGCTAATTGGGGATGGGGGCCATGGGGCTGGCTGATGGCTTGCAAAGTGGGAGCAGACCTAAAAGGCGGGGGCTGCAAGCTGGGGTGACACAGCAGCAATGATTTATGTGGGAGAAGTTCTTCAGATATCAAACTTGACTGATCCTAGTTCATCCTCTTGCACAGATAAGAAACTGAGGACCAGAGAGAAGGAACCATCCCAAGATCTCATTTGGAGAACAAGGTAGCAAATGCTCCTACCAAGAAAACAGGCATTTCCAACTCTCTTGAGAGGGGTCTCAGCCTCGTCCCAAAGCAATACTGTAAGTAGTGGGGGGAGTGAACCATCAATTTCAGTTTGTGCCTTCTCCCCTCAACACCGGATGAGGGTCAGGCCTGGGGTTGGTGACTGGGCAGGCTGGGGCCAGCAAGGCTTCCAATCCCTTGCCCCAGTGTACCCTCTTTCCCCTGATTAGCATCCTGTCTCACCCTCTACTTTCCAACAGTACAGGGTTGGAGCACCCTCTGACTGTTCCTACAACCACCAGCACTGTCCCCAGTGCAGCTGCCCTCTCAGTGACCATCCTGCCAACCTTCTCACTGAGAGCCCCAGAGAGCAAGGGGCATACTCCAAGATCATGCAGCAGGCTGGTTTGTTCCACTGCCACCTGCCCATCAGGATAGGGTGGAAGTGCGGAATGGGACACATGCTGCTTTCCACTCAGTTCTTGTCCCTTCTAGAAAATTCAGACATGGAACACAGGGGGGTTCCTGTCCCCATCCCAAATAAGCATATAACTGGGGGGGTAGTGTGGGGAGATGATAAACCTTTTCCCCAAATTCCTCAGAGGTCTTGCCGGGACCCTGAATGATGCTCTCCCACCGCCTATTCCACAGAGCGGAGGTTAGAAATGAGCCCCACCCTCCCTCCACTCCCTTCACCTTTGGGGCCCCGATTCTCAGAGCAAATGGGGCAATCGTAGGAGTGTTGTGAAAATTTGATGTGGAAGGCCCAGGAGTTTCCCTCAGCCGGAGGGCACTCTGGAAAGCCCTGTGATTTCCCCAGGTGGGGCTTGGGCCGGGTGGTCCGCAGCCTAGCGATTTGGCGTCCTACGTCCCCGCGCTCCAGCCAGCCCCCGGTGCCCGGCGGCCCCGCCCGCGGGAGGTGGGGGTGCAGGCCCAGCGCAGTCCGTTCCGCTGCCCCACCGGCGCCCATGTTGGTGCACCCTGGCAGCGCTCCACCCGCCGTTTCCCTGGGTCAAGCCAGCCGCACTTTCCCAAAGCGCCCGTGGGGCGCAGACCCCAGACTGCCTGCTCCCCGTGAGTCGGGGGCTGCCTTGACCCCCGATCCGCTGGCGGAGAGGGGCGCGAGGGCTGGAGCCCCCACAGCTCAGAGAACAGCTTCCCGTGCTCAGGGCGTCCTGCAGCTCCGGAGCTGCCGGAGAGCCCGAGATCCCTCCAGCCTCCACCGTACAGGTGGGGAAACTGAGGCCCGGAGTGGAGGAGCAACTTGGCCAAGGTCACCCTGCGTGCGGCGACTGGAGCCCAGATGTGCCACCGCCTCCAGCGCAGTGCCAGCAACTGCGCAGGTGGGAAGGGCGAGGCGCCAGACGCCCGCACCCCTGCCAGGCCAGCGCCCCTCACTCACCTCCAGTCGCTGCGCGCGGTCCCCGAGCTCCCGGGCGCCGCCGCCTCGGCACACCTGGCCGCGTCCGTCAGCGCGCCCCGCCCCGAGGTCCCCGCACCCCAGCCCCGCGCCAGGCGTCGGCTCTGCGCCCGAAGCCCCCTCCTCGCCTCCGCCACCGCCGCCGGGAGGGCTGCTCCGGACCGAAGCCGGGAGATGCGAGCGGGGCGGGCGGGCCCGCAGCTCTCCTGCCGCCCGCTCCCCGGGGCCCTAGCGCCGCCCCTCCTGTCCGCCCCGCCCAGCCCTCGGGGGTACGACTCCCCCCTCCGCTGGCTCAGCCTCCCGTCTCCAGGCGGGTCCCCCTTTCTCTCCCTTTTCCCTCTTTCTGTGCCTCTCTTTCTGCTGCCTGGTTGCCTGTCTCTCCCAAGTCCTCATCATTTGCTCCATCTCTTGGTCTGTCCGTCTGACCCCAGATCCTGTTTTCTGACCCGATGTGTTTGGACGGCTCATTTCCCCTTCTTTTCTTTGTCCTTCCCACTCGTCCCCCTTCCCTTAAATCTATCTTTGTGATTCTGTGCGGCACAAGTGACACCACCTCCCACTCCAGAAAAAGTACCCTTCAGAACCATCTCCCCCCAACCTTCATCTCAGCCTTAATAACCAAAATAACTACCCTGGTAAGACTAGGCAAATGGGGACCGAGGAGGGTTGCCACCTCACCATCAGCCAGCCGCTCTTCCCCGACTTAACTAGTGGGTCAGCAACAAAGGTACAGGTGCTGTGCTGCCTCTGTGGGACTTTGGTTCCCCATCTTTTCCTTGAAGGAGAATCAATTCACACGGAGCTCAGCAGAGTCTCACAGCAGTGGTCAGTCTGCTTCCGAGTCCCCATGAGGATGCTATTAAAAGCCCATATTCCCGGGGCTGGGGTTGTGGCTCAATTGTAGAGCGCTTGCCTCGCATGCGTGAGGCACTGGGTTCGATCCTCAGCACCACATAAAAATAAATAAAGATATTGTGTCCCTCTACAACTAAAAAATAATATTAAAAAAAAGCCCATATTCCCACATTCCAGTCCCCCTCCCATGGGGAGGGATTGGTGGGCTTGGAAACAAAACTAAACAATCACCCTGCATACCTCCAAAAAATTTGAAGCCAGAGTACCCTTGGAAAAATGCTGGCCTGAGTAGAGCACAGTGGTGCATACCTGTAATCCAGCTACTCTGGAGGCTGAGGCAGGAGGATGAAAAGTTCAAGGCCAGCCTCAGCAATTTAGCAACACCCAGTCTCAAAATAGGAAAGGCTGAGGGTAGTTCAGTGGTAGAATGCTTGTCTATCCTGTGCGAGGCCTTAGGATTGATCCCCAGTATAACAACAACAACAACAAAGTTGGGCTGGGTTTTCACAAGTTTCCCTGGGTTTCTCACCCCTTGAACCAAGGTGGCTCCGCTTTCATCTGTCTTCTGTATCAAGAGCTCTGTGTTTAGGTTTCTGCAAGAGGAAATTAGAAATTTGCTGATATAAGCCCACCCTGCCCAAGGTTTTCTGAAACACAGACCTACAGGTATTGGGGTCTTGGTTGTTGCCTGTTCACTGTGGGCGAGTTCAGAGTGCAGGAGGTCAGGTGACTGAGGCAACAAGCCCTCTCTGGCCACTCCCATCCCACTGCCTGGCCTCAAGGGCCTCAGAGAATTCCTTTGACCCTGTGGCCACTTGCACTGTTTTGTTGGGGTTGGGGGCAGGAAATTGGCACCAGGCAGGGTATTGCTTACCCTGAGAGTGCCTTGCTGGAGAAATGGTTGCAGCCCAGCCTGTGGGAAACCAGGAAACAAACTGTGTGGGTGAGAGGGAAAGAGAGACAGAGGCTAGGATTACTGTGTGGGTGGATATGAAAAAGAAAGAGATGGGGAAAAGAAAGGAGAGAAAGTGGTTCTGTATGTACGTAGGTGTGTGACAGTGGGTGTGCAAGAGTGGATGTGCCTGTAGGAGAGAACAGGAATGCAAGAGAGCTTTCAAAGTGTAGGTGTGCAGCAAGAGAACATAAAAAAGAACAAGCTTTAACCTGTATCTGTGTGCTGGTATGAGAAAGTGGGCGCATGTCCGCTATGTGTTTTCAGGTGAGACTGTAGCTCTGTAAGCTACAAGTCAAATCAAGTACACGTCCACATGTGACAGGCGTGATGGGTGACAGGGCCTTCAGGAGCGTGCATGCCAGTGTCTACCCATTGCCCAAATGTGTGAGTGTCTGAGGGTATTCATGTGTGCGGCACGTGTGTTTATGGATGCGTGTGTGTATGTGTGAGGGCACAGTGAGGTGTATTGGTATATTGGTGTGGGGTGTGGAAAGGGCAGTGGGCAGCTTCCTGCTCGGCCTGAGTCTAAGAAGCAAGGACCTTGTCCTTGGCCCAGTGACTACTCTCAGCTCTTAGCCTGGGTGCAGGCTCTTCTGTCTAATCAAAATCAACATGCAGCCAGGAATGCGGCTCCTCTGACAGCCTAGACCCCCACTATCACCCCAAGACCATCCTGAGGCTCATAACAGTGTTCACTAAAGTTGGAGAGGCTTCCACACCCTCTAGATACCCCCACCCCAATAACAAAAAGGTCACCCGCAAGAGAGGCCAGATCAGCTGTGAATCCCAGGCCTCCCTGATACATCTGAAGAGGAGAGAATGTGGTTTGTCCAATTTCCCCCACCTACTCCCAGAGCCTGAACAACCTTTTACCAGTCCCAGGTGGGTGGAAGAACACAGCCTGCTGCCTCGTCTCCATGGAGACGAGGCAGCAGAGAGGGTGTTTAAAAACATGGGGCCAGACCTCTCAGGGTTCAAATCTCAGTTCCTCCACCCACAGGCTGTGAGACTTTTGATGATTCCCTTAAATTCCATATGCCTTAGTTTCCTCATCTGTAAAACAGAGATAAGAAAAGTATGAACTTCATAGAGCTGTTTAGAGCATGAAACGAAGTAGTCCATATGAGGTATCTAGCACAGTGCCTGGCAACTGAACAGTGAGGCAGAAGCCAGGGGTTCCAACCTTCAGCTTTGCCACCAATTTACTCTGTGACTTTGGACAAGCCAATTGTTGTCTCTGGGCTTCAGAGCCTCCATCTGCAATGATAATCTCAATGAGCCCAGTTATAACCAGCTGAGACTTTAGAGAAGTTGGCTACACATGGGGCTTTCTTGGTGAGCTGTGGACCAACTAGTTTGGCTGAGACCTGATCGTGAGCCCTATGTTACACTTTCCTTCCCACATATATGCTCCCAAGCTGGGGCAGCTGGTGACAAGAAACTTGAGCTTCAGGCTGCTGCCCACCTCAACTGTCTATGGCCCCTCCCCTTCCAGCTTGCCAGCTGGTACTCAGACCCTGGAGAAATGGTACCACTACCCACTGACCCCAAGAGAAGATCTCTGCAGAAGATGCCATGCCCGTACTTAGAAACCACCAGGGAACACTCCGAGAGGCAGGTATAATTGCTAAAGGATGGGTGTAATTGTCTGAAGATGCTTATAATCCTTTGGCAGTAATGGAGGAAGCTTTAAAAGGAAGCCCTAATCCACTAATAACCTGGCAGTTCCACAGGCTTCTTCTCTGCAGCTCTTCAGGCAGAAGGAAGGGACTCCGGCCACACCCTTCCCCCAGGGAGCAGAAAGTCCAGTGTAGGCTCTGACCCAAGACCACTCAGATTTTGTCTCTCCTGCAAGACCCAGCTTCCTTCCTGTCTCCACTTCTGAGAAATCTATCCATTCTATCCTCCTGAGGTCACTCCTATCCCCTTTGTCCCTAGAAATGTTCAGACTAGAACTAGGTGACCAGCTGATTGGACATGAAAGGAAAAAAATGAACCAGACTGTTCAAGGCAAAGAACACATTCATGGTCTCTGTGCTGACACTGTGTTGCCTTGGGCAGGCCACTTGAATCTCTGAGCCTCAGTTGCTTCACCTGTAAAGTGGAGAAAATACTACCAGCCTTGAAAGGCTCTATAAGATAAGGATAAAGACCTAGCTTGATTTGGGACACCAGTGGGTTACATTGAAGGTGATCCTTTCTTCTCTCTACCCATGCTTTTTCACTCCAGGTATCAACACATACAATTCCAGAACAGAGTGATGGCTAAGAGCACATGCCCGTATTCAAAACACTGTGGTTGAAACATGTCCTAGCAGCTTGCTAGTCCCGCATCTCAGACAAATCACTTACATTTCTGAGCCTCAATCTTTTCATCCGTATAATGGAGATAACACTATATCCCCAGGGGACTGCCATCTGACTGAATGAAATAATACAGGTAAAGCTCTTCACACAGTGGGCTTAACACAAGAAGCCTCAGCAAATAGTCTAATTGTTGAGCTGGTGATGATCATTTCAATTATTATCAACGTCCCCACATACCTATCCAGATGACTGTAAAATTTGCAAAACTTTGCCACATCTAGAATCATCGCAATCTCACAACAGCTTTAGGAGGTAGATAGGACTCATAGTTTTATTCAAATTTCACAGATGAAAAAAAACTAAAGGTCACCAAGGGGAAGGGGCTTGCCAGGGTTTGGCCAGTGAGCATTGGGCCTAGACCTGGCACCCCTGTCTCCTGACCCTGAGCTCTGGTCTATGTGAGGGGAGGCAGCAGAACCTGGGGTTCAGGCTCCAGGGGGCCCAGATTTGCACTGACTCTGGAGTGAAGGCCTACCTCCAAATTTAAGTCTGGTGAGTATCCCTGGAACCCTCCTCTTGCCCCAGGGGCACTGAAGGCCCCTCTTTGGTCTGGCCCAGCTCCCCATGTGACCCAAGCCTGGGCGGGAACTGTGTTCATGGGGGGTGATCGGAGACTGGGGAGAATTATTTCAGAGCGTAGAGTAGGCGAGGAGGCTGGTGAGATGCCAGCCTGGGCGTCAGCAACGCCTGCAGAGAAATGAAGTGTTCCTTCAGTTTCCTGACGCACGAGCCCTCCCAGGACTATGTCCCCCACACGCCCTGCCACCCCTGAGATCTGCTGGCAGCAGTTTCTGCCTGAGCTGTGCATGGCCCAGCTCACGTCCTCCCCATCTGGACCCACTTCAGGTTTCCATGGGCCCCAGTGGTGGAGGTGATTCAGCGTGGGTTTCCCTGCCCCGCCCTGCTCTGCAGACTTCAGTGCCTGAGTGGAAAATGATCCTCACGCCTTCCTTCCTCCATGCCACACGTGGAGTGCTCCCCACACACTGTCATTGGATCCCGCTGCAGCCCAGGTGACATGGCTTCTCCTTTGTCATCTCTAACAGATGGGAAACCAAGGCCTGGGTGAGGAATATGGACCCAGCTCAGCCACTAATAGACCAAGTGACCTCTGGCAGTCTCTCGATCACTCTGAGTCTGTTTCCCCGCTGAGGTTCGATTAGATAAAAGGCTTTGGTGGCTAGCTTGAGGGTACTGACCATGTATGTTCTGTGCAGTCTGCATCTTCAGTATCTCCAAGTAACTAGCACTGTCTTTGTTTAGTGAGGGGTCCTGCCCCATCAGATGATTGGGACTTCCATGGTCATTCATTCCCTAATCATTAAAGGGCAGCTGAGACCGAGAAATGGACTTTTTTCCAACCAAGCATGATAATGTGGCTTTCTTTCAAGGCCTGCTCACGTGCCCTCTTTGGCAGAGAAAGAAGTGAAGTTAGACATGGTACAGCTGGACCTGCCCAAAACTCACAGCTGTTTCTATCTCTCCACAGCTGCTAATCTGGGCATGCTTGAGGCACTGTGACAGATTGTCACGTTTCATGGGAAAATAAACTGAGGAACCCCTGCTGAAGGACCTCTGGGGAGAAGGAATGCAAGCTTACCTGGTTTCTGGGCCACCCTGGGCCCAGGGCTGGGGCTGGGGCTGACTGTCATCACCTGCCGGGCCTTCACCATGTCCCAGTCCTGGTTGGCCCTGTTGTCATGCTGGGACCCCCCTCGTGCTTCTCTGGAGCAGCTGGGTGGCTGGATGCCCAGGGCTCTGGGCAGCTGTGGCAGCCCTTGGGTGGCTCTGCAGGCAGAGTTGTCCCTGTTGCTGCTGCTGCTACTGGACGGCTTGTTCTCTTCCAGGTCCAAGGGCCCCACCTCTCCCTGCAGGCCCTCTTCACTGCCGCTCTCCTCAGCCTCCAGAGCCAGGCACCTGTAGCTCCCATCGGGGATCTGGAAGGAGCAGGGGGGAGGCCTCCCCTCCCCGGGCTCGAGGGGCTGCGGTGGGAAGCGAGGGCCCAGCATGAAGCTGTCTTTCCTGATGAGCGTGCACTGGCCCCCGGCTGGGGCAACCACCTGAGCACTGCTCTCGGCTCCTCTGGGGGCGTCCTTTGGGCCTCCGCAAATCCACCTTCACAGAGTTGGACCGAGGTCCAGATGAGAAGTAAGATAAGTCCTTTCTGGGCTGGGTGAGGAGGCGGGCCCCCAACACCTTCTTCTTCACCCTTCTGGCCTCTGGAGTGAGAAGCCCCTTCAGGGAGATCCGTCTGTACAAGGAGAAAAGGAACCGCACATGAGAGAGCTCACCCAGTGTTCTGGGCTGTGCATGGGCCTGAGAACAGACTAGGGTTTGGGGTGGGCCCATGTGTGCACAGGGAAGTGTTGCCCAAGCTTCAGTCATTCAGCATCCTAGATTGGCACCATGTATGTGTGCCACCTGACACTCTATTGACTTAATATTTTCCTTCAATTAACTTTAAATAACTTAATTCTGGGGCTGGGGTTATGGCGCAGTGGTAGCGTGCTCGCCTAGCACGCGGGAGGCACTGGGTTCGATCCTCAGCACCACATAAAAATAAAAATAAAGATATTCTGTCCACCTACAACTAAAAAATAAATATTTAAATAAATAAATAAATAACTTCTATTGCTTTAGACTTTTTAAAGCAATAATTACAGAAAAACCACAAGTATATTGTGCTAAGTCATTTTCCCCCAATTCATATTAAATAAATATCTAGTTATTTTAAAATATTCATCTGAACACCACCAAAAAAGAATTCTTTCACGTTCCACTGAAAGTACATATACTTCAGGAATCACAGGAACAGCAGGTGAAGATACAAGCCTGGAGATAGTTATGGATGGATCTGGAATGTCCACTGACGTTTCATGTGTTGAAACCTTGGTCTATAGTACAGCAATATTCTTTCTTTCTTTCTTTCTTTCTTTCTTTCTTTCTTTCTTTCTTTCTTTCTTTCTTTCTTTCTGTACTGGGGATTGAACCCAGGGTGCTTTATCACTGAACTGCATCTCCAACTCTTCTTATTTTGAGACCAGTTCTCATTAAGTTGCTGAGGGTTTCCCTAAGTTTTTGAAGCTGGCCTCAAACTTGTAATCCTCCTCAGCCTCCCAAGTGGCTGCGATTACAGGTGTGCCCCTCTGTACCTGGCTCCCAATGCAACAATGTTTAGAGGTGGGGCTTTTGGGAAATGAGAGCTCTGATTTCATCCATGGATGAAACCTTGATGGATTCATAATTGGATACTATTATTGATATTATTGGGAGGTAGTGGAAACTGTACCTAGAAGAAGGGAGTGGGTTCTTTGAGGGTGTGCTCTTGAGGACTCTCTTTTCCCCATCCCCTTTCTCTCTCTCTTTCTCTCTCTTTCCTGACCTCTATAAGGTGAGCAGTTCTGCTCCACTATACGCTTTCTGCCATAATGTTTCAGAGGCCTTACCACAGGCCCAGAAGCAATAAAGCCAGCTGACCATGGACTGAAACCTCTAAAACCATGAACCAAAATAAATCTTTCCTCATTTATTTTCTTAGATATTTTGAGAACAAAACAAACAGCTAACCCAGTAACAAATAGCTGACCCAGAGGGGGACACCATGGTATGCACTTATATGCCCAGGTTCTGAGTTTGATTCGTGATGGCCTCGGAACCTCCACTTCTCCACCTGTAAAATGGGTATTATAACACAGGTTGATAATACCTAAAGTAGAAATCTAAAATCCCAAACATTCCAAAAACCAAAATGTTTGGGGGGAACAACAGGCGACAACAAGTCCACATTCCACACCTGACCTCATGTGAAGGTCACAGTCAAAACACAGGCACATACTAAAAATGTTGTGTAAAACCTTATTCAGGCTACATGTATATATGAAACAAAAATGGATTTCAGTTTTAGACTTGGTCCCCTCCCCAAGATGTCTCATTATGTGTATGCAAATATTCCAAAATCTGAAAACATCAGAAACACCACTGCTTCCAAGTGTTTCACATCAGAGATACTTAACCTGTCTCTTCAGTGTCACGTTGAAGGTTAAACGGTCTCAGTGTCACATTGAGGGTTAAACTGTCTCAGTGTCACATTGAGGGTTAAATGAGAAAATGCATGCAGAGGACTGAGCACAGTTTCTAAGGCATATCTTTGTACATTTTGGCTATTCTCTCATTCCACAAAAAGTTCTTAAGCTCTTATTCTATTTCAGATACCATAAAAATCCGTGGGGATATAGCGAGGATAAAGAAGATATGGTACTGTGGCTCATGAGCCTTAAAATCTGGTGGGAAGAACTGTGAATGATAATAAGGACAATAATAATAATAGTATGATTATTTATAAACGTTAAGAGTGATGAGAGTCAGCGGAGAGGGGACATAGGCTTCCTGAAGGGATGGCAAGGAGGAGATGGATGGGAGAGGTACTTGGGCGGAAGAATTGGCCAGGCCCGGAAGCAGATGGAGAGTGGGTGTGGAGGAAGGAGGAGGAGTCCAGGATACATCACAGGTCCCCAGCTCTGGTGACAGAGTGATTTTGTTAATAGAGATGAGGAATACATGGGAAGGAGCTGGTGTTCAGTAGAGCAGAGAGATGAGTTTGATTTTTGAATTTCCAGGGGGAGGTGAGCACAGATGCGGGAGAGGCACATTTCAGATTGGGATGGAAAGTTTGGGAAGCGTTTGTGGAGGCAGAGTGAAGGCGGATGGGATCCCTTAGATTGAGCCAATAGAACTTAGGATAGGGCTCAGGGCCGTTTACACTTCATCATGTTGAATAACTTGATTCCCCATGACTTAGGGGTATGGACTCTCTGGATCTTATGTATCCTGTTGGAAAATGAGGAGAGAGCCACATGCCATGAAAGTCTGTGGACGTGGATGACCTCAGGGCCTGGACAGACATCAGTGGCAGCGCTCACCTCTCTGTCCCCAGCAGAGGTCAGGTGACCCCACTCCACCGCAGCAGGCTGGGTGGAGGCCTTGGCTGCTGGTTGGGGCTGTGCCAAGAGAGTCTGGTAGGCAGGCAGAGAGATAAGTGCATTACCAGGCCATAGGACAAATCAGAGCCAACCAGGGGAAAGGCAAACATACGTCAGAATCAGAAAGATAACCAGGCACCTGTTAGAGCAGCCTCGGCAGCAGGAATGAGGAGAAAGCAGACAACCTGTGTCCAGGGAGGAGCGAAGGCTCCCCATACTGATCACCTAACCCATTCCTGGTTATATGCTTAGGTTTTTGCCATAAATTCTCACAAGCCTACGAGACGGGCCATTTAGTATTATTTCATCTCAGAGGTGGGGTAGTTGAGACTCAGGTGAAACAACACAGCCATTAAGGGACAGGGCTGGGATTGGAGCCTAGCTGTGACACCTTGATGGTAATGCTGAAGCCAGAGACGCAGAGTTGACAACAGGCCCTCAGTCCTCTCCTGGAGCATTCGCACTCACCAGCTGCTGCCACATTTCTACCATTTGCGTTTCAAAGATCTTAGCATCTCTTGAAGGGCCAGGAGAATTCTGAAGAGACCTAAATGGCTGTGTGATCTTGGGCAGATGGCCTTACACTTTGGAGTCAGTTTCCCCAAGGGCACAATTTAGGGTTGAAACAGATAGTGCTAGAGTGGCCCTATGCTGGAGGGGTCCTATGCTCTGGCGTTGCAGGATCTCATGATTCTAAGCTCTGGAGTCACCCACCCCCACCACCACCAGAGCCAGATGGCAGAAGGCAGAGGGAGTGGGCGAAGGGAGGGGGCAGGGCTCTCTGACTCCCTGCAGGGGCCTTGCCTCACTCTATCCCTGCTTCTGTTTTGCTGTATTTGACAGTGGCCACGGTTTCCAGGAAAGAAGAGAGAGGCGGAAAAGTTAACTTTCCGCCACCCACACAAATATTTTTGGCTGGCGTTGTCTTCAGGCTGCCAAGCCAGGAGGGAGGGGTTGGCAGGAGCACTTCAATTCAAGTCTCCCTCCCCTGGAGGAAGGACTCCCAACACTGCTGGGGGTGTGGGCAGGCCCTGCACAGGCCTGAGCCCTGGAGCACCCACCCTTGGTACCCAGGACTCAGTGATAATGGTAACTGCCATTTCCAAGCATATGGGAAGTGCTGGGCCAGCCCCTGACCATATATTCCTGTGAGGCAGGTGGATGAGCACAGTTTATAGATGAGGAAACTGAGGCAGGGAGAAGAAAACACAGGGGTGAGGGGTAAAGCAGAGTGTGAATCAAGGTTGCTGGGATCTGTGCTCCCACCTACTGCTTTCTCTGGCTATGGACGCTGTCTCCAGGGACCCCTGTGGCCACTAAGGCTACTGAGTCAGATGGCAGTCCCATCGTTGTGAGCCAGTCTCCTCTGTAGGCAAGAGAGGACCACCTCTGGCCTCAGCAGAAGTGAGAGACAATCCTTCCAAGCTGATTCCATTTCTACCCACATGCATACCTCTCATCTGACCTTGGACTCTAAAACTCCTGAGGTTTGGCAGCCAGGGCTGGTAGAGCTCACAGAGCCACTGATCTCATCTTAGAGGGGAACTCTGAGCCCAGGTTATATAAGGCATGGCTCTGGAACCTGGGTTCCCAGAGGTACCAGTTGCAGCACCAGAGGCCCAGCTGAGCATCAGATGCCCCATGGTCTGAAGGCGTGACCAGACAGGCTTGGGCTCCTTCTGTTGTTGGCTTCTGGATGGGTAGGCCCAGGGATTGTGGCCTTGGGACCCTCACATTCTTTCCAATGCTTCTTATGGAGTAGGGGAAGGGCACTGTCTTGGAGTCAGACCCAGGTTCTAATTCTGACTCCACCATCCGGTGGCTGCCTGATCCTGGGCCAGTGCCTTATTTTTCTGAGCTACAGTTTCTCTGCAAAACAGGGTTTGAAATTGGGCCTGCTTTCCAGGGTTGTTGTAGGGATTAATAGAGAAAACACAGGCTCACTGCAGCACCTAGCAGAGTGAGAAGGTACTGCTGTGTGCTCACCGGCTGGGCTCCGTGGGCGCTGGGGAGCTATTCCTTGGTGCCCATGCTCAGGCTGCAGTGAGCCCAAGACACGTCCCTCAGATTCCCCATGGGCCAGAAGAGCATGCGGTGTGGCTGCAGCAGAAGCCAAAGGGAGCTCTGAGCTCGGAGCATCAGGACACAAATAGGTACATGCCAGGGGTCAGGGCATGGAGTCCTTGTCTTATCTCTCCTGTTCCCTCACTGGGTTATGCTAGGGAAAGCACAGCATCTGATTCCACACATTGAAGGCAAAAGTAGGCTGACCAGAGAGAAGTAGCCCAGGAAGACTAGACAGTTCAGTCCTTCAAAGGCCCTTCTGCCAGACATCTTCCTATCTGACCTCCTTCCACCTGTAGTTTCTTCCTTGTCTCTATACTATCATAAAGTCTGACCCATTTTCCCAAAGTGCAGCTCTGAATGTGTTGCTCACCTGCTCAAGAGCATTCCATGGCTCCCCACCACTCACAGAATAAATTCAAGTTGCAAACAAAGGGAAATGTGAATTTAAAGGCAAATCTCATGATTCTTGATTGAGGGGAATGAGGGCTCCCTCAGGAAGAATACCTGTCAAGGCCCAGGGAAAATAAGAAGGCAGGGCCATGGGGGATAAATCCAGAGAACACACAGGCTTAGAGAGACTGAGGCAGCTGCATGTTTGAAAAGATGAAGAGAATTAGGGCTGAGAGAGAAGGGAGCCAGATCGTGACAGGCTTCAATGACCTGGACCCTCTCCTGCTGGCTAAAGAGATGGTATCAGGGACAGCACTGTAGGATTGGGGAATTGGGCAGGACCAGTCCCATGGGATGGTGTGAAAGGCAGTGAGGCTGGAGCATATGGCAGGAGGCCGAAGCAAGGGCTGGCATGCAAGGATCTCCGGGAGAGGAGGATTTTGGAGCCAGTGCTGCAGGACCTGGTACAGTGCCAGGCACATAAAACAATAACAATGATCATAGCTGATGGCCATGAAGTATGCATTATGTTAGGTGCTATTCCAGACACTGAGTGTCTGTGAACTCATCTGATCCTCCTCATGAGCCTGGAAGGAAGGTGCTATTATTATCCCCATTCCACAGATAAGGAAGTCGAGCTTCCAGGCTTGCCAAGCTCACCCAGAGAGCATGGCCAAGTAAGGCTTCATATCCTGATTCTGATTATCTGGTTCCAAATATCACTCTTATCTACAAGCCTGTATTGTCCCAGCCACAAAAGTTGTTACTGAATGAATGAATGAATGAATGAAAGGATGGATGCATGAAGAGAAGGAGGGGAAGATGAAGGATGGAAGGGAGGGAGGCAGGGAAGATTCTCTCCAAAGCCTAGTACATGGTCTGGCACATTGTAGACACTTATTAAGTGAAAAGAGAAATGTGGAGAAACTGAAGGATTTGCTGTTTAGGTATCCCATGGTCAAAATGATTGCCCCCCGGGGAATGGGGCAGCTCAGAGCAGGTTCAGATGGCTCAGGGTGCATCTGCCTTCCCTACCCCTGCCAGCAGCAGCTTTAGCCTGAGGGTGTGTGAGGGGCAGTGTCTGGCCTGTCCAGTTGTCCCTGCCACTAGGAAGAGAGCTTGAGCTGTCTTCAAGAATCTGAGCTAAGAGGACGTTCCTCTCGTTTCTCTCCCTGGGGAAGTATGGGCCGCAAGTTAGGTGCTTCCTTCCACATGGCGCCCAAGAATCCCAAGCCCTTCCATGCACTAGAACAGCCAGGCATAAAGGAATTCAGCCTCTGCCACTACCTTGCTATGCACTCTTGGAAGAGTCACCACCTCCTGTCACCGGGCCTCTGTCTCCTCAGCTGGAAAAGACCTTGGCAGTGTGGCTGGCAGGAGCAGGGGCAGCCAGAGTTGATGCTGCTCCTGACTCCTCCCTGCACCTGCCCTGTCGCACTGTCTTCCAAGGAGTGAGTTCAATCCCAGAGGGACATGTAAGTGGTGACGCCACATTGCCAACCCTACTCCTCATCCTGCAGGACGAACTGTCTCAGCAGCCTTCAGCATCGACAGTTGGCAGCCCAGCCTCCTGGGATCTTTCCTCCTCCTTCCTTCTTCCCTCCATTCCTGTCCACCACCTGCAGCAGAAGAGGCCAGTGTTGCATGGGCACTGTGTGAAGCTGGGGGAAGTCAGGGAGCAGCACAAAACCCTCTCTGGCACAAGGGAGCTGCGAGGGGCCCAGAAGAACTCCTGGCTGGCACTCTGGGTGGGCTCGGGGGCCCTGAGTGTCAGCCAGGTCACAGTTCAGCCTCACAATAGCTGAGCAACTTTGGATGAGTCACTTCATCTCAGTGAATGTCAGTTGCCCTCTTGGCAGCACGGGGGACTCAGTCATTCATTTATTCTCTGTTCACTCAGCATGCACTCACTGAACACCCGCTATATGCCGTTGCTATTTTAAGCCCTGGCAGTACACAGTGAACAAAAGAGAAAGAAACCCTGCCCACGCGAAGCTCACATGTTAGTTGGGATGGACAGATAACAAATAAATAAGAAAGCATATCAGATGGTGCTAAATGGCATGGAAAAATAATTAAGCAGGAAAAAGACAGTGGGGAGTGTAGCGTGGATCACTACCATAGAGGAAATCGTGAGAAACCTCGACAGATGCCTTTCTGGGCTTTGCTTGGCATATGTATTTCAAGTTCACTATTATGTTAAATTCTCATATGCAACTGTAAAAAACATAAAATCAATATTAGGTGGCAAACTCAGAAACCTAAGCCCTGCAAATTGCTGGGAGGTATATTTCTTATGCTAATATGCTGTTTATATAATTACTTGCCACTGTAGAACCTTCTTATTTCACTGTACTAACTATGTTGACCATTTAGGACATGATTTCTTTTTGCAATCTATGTATAAACATATCATTTCACATAGTAGCATTTTTTTTCTTGAGAATATTCTCTTTCAAGTTTATTAAATTGATAGGGCATCTCCTGAAGAATGACATTGTACTGTCGCTGGAAAAGTTAAGTAAGTAGTCAATAAGATGCCACAATTGCCATTATAATAATGACTTTGGTGAGAGAATGACTCAGGACACAGTAAGAACAAGAGCTGCCACCTGTTGAACATGGTTGTGTGCTGGGCACTGTACTGGCGCACAGCGTCCAATGTGACCCTGTTCCTTCCTCACAGTAGCATTCTGGGATTACTTACTTCTGTTCCCAATCAACAGATGAGGGAACAGAGACTCAGGGAGGTGAAACTCTGCCCCTGTCCAGAGCAAGAAAATGACTAAGCTGGAACCTGATGAGTGCATGGGACAAGGGGTAGTCCCTGGGTGTTCTTCCAGGGTCCAGAGGGAGACCATCTCACACAACACAAAGAACACCTCTCTTGGGCATGGCTCTGCCACACCCTCTATGACTTTGGCTACATCCCTTCATTCCTGGGTCGCTGTGACCCCCACCATACAATCACAGGGCTGGGCTTGAATCTCAAAGCCCTCTTCCATCTCAGGTTTGCCTGTGGAACCTGGCACCTGGGGACTCAAGCCTGATCCAAATGGACTTACCAAATCCAACCTGTTCACAAATCAGCTAAGTCCCTTGCACGTCACATCTATTTCTGCCCTGCTGGGTTTATAAATACATAGGCCAGAGAGCCAGCTTCAACAGAACTGGAGAAACTGAAGTCATGGCTATAAATACAGGCCTGAGGCTGGCTGGGGTCTGGTGGGTTGTGGCAGGTCCAAGGCCATCCTGGGAAACCACACCCAGAGGTCCCGCATATGATTTAGTCTCCTCCTGACCAAGGGAGGAAATGGAAGCCCAGATGGGGAGGGACTTGGCCAAGGCTAGGCCACCGGTGAAAGTCAAGGGTGGGCATGGAGCATAAGGCCGCCCTCGCCCTGCCCTATGGGCTCAAATGGGGGGTGGCCCCATTAGAACCAGAGCATGATAGTATGATTGAAGTTTCTAACTGAAACTTTTGCCTGTGCCATATTTTATCTGTTGTATATATTGGAGTTCTCAAATATTTCATGAGCTAAAAGATTCTAGGATAAAAAATGCAGAAAATTCCTAACCATTTCTCCCACCCACCTGATAGGACTGAGGCTACCACATTGACTCCACAGAAAATCTCTTCCCATCTCTGCACCTGGGGACATCAGTTGGCAGCTTAAAATGGTGACGGTGAGTAGTTACACCATGGAAATGGGCAGATGATGAACATCAAGGCCTGTGTTTTCCCCTAGAGCACCCATTGTGGTGTTTAGCAGCACAGTATCGCTTAAAACCCTGGCAGCAAATCCCGAGTGGGCTAATGTCCTGGAGGTCTGAACTTGAGCCAGTTCTTTGACCTCGCTGAGCCTCATGGGTAATGGGAACCCTAACCACACCTGCATCACACCTACTGTGAGGTCTACCTCAGCACGTGCCTTCAAGGGTTAGCACATGGTTCCTAAACTTGCCCACACATTAAAACCACCCGAGGATCCTTCACAGGTTCCAAAGCCACAGACACACTCAGAGGAGTGAAATCACAACCTCTGGGAGGAAGATCTGGCCACTGGCAGCCTTTGATGCTTCCCAGGTTGATTCCCATGGGCAGTCAGCTTTGGGAGCCACTGGCTCTTGCAAACACTCTTCTGCTATCCTAGGACCACAGAGAGGAGGGGACAGTGCAGACTCCACATCCCTGCTCCATTCATTCATTCACAAGTTTTCCATTAAAAAAATCAGCACTAAAGACGGTGGGTTTTTTGTTTGTTTTTTTGTTTTTTCCCCTGTTAAAGTCCTAGCTGGCTGAAGGCATGCAGGAACTTTGCCTCCTCCCTTGCAGCTGTGGGCCTGGTCACCCACAGACCCCAGAGCAGATGGGCCACAGGCTTATAGACCCTCCAGGAGGCCTTGCTTCATGTGGAACCCGGCTGGCCAGCTAGGGATATGAGGGGCCTTTTATCAACCTCTCCTCCCCTCTTAAAGAGTCAAGCTGGGTCTTCTCAACTCACAATCCAAAGGTTCATGAAGTTGGCTAAGCCTGGAAGACAGCAAGTTCCTGGCCTGGAGGATAAGAATAGGGACGTCAGTGTACAGTTTATGCCAAGGGCTTCACACCTCGACCCAACAACCAGTGACCAACCACAACCAGTGATAAAAATAATCGTACAAGGGCTAGGGAGATAGCTCAGTGGTAAAGCATCTGCCTAGCATGCATGAGGCCCTGAGTCCAATCTCCATCACCATATAAAAAATAAAATAAAATAAACAACAATAAAGCAATATTTTTTAAAAAAAATTTAAAAATTAATCATACAAGTGGATGACATTTATTGGATTCTTCCTGTGCACCAGAGTATTCCATAGTAAGGGCTTGAAAGGCAATATTGTCTGGAACTGTGCACATGGGATGTAAGAACTTGAACTGTGGTCAGTTGGAATCAAGATGTGCTATATGTAAAGAATACACAGCATATTCCCAAGACTTAGTACAAAAGGGACAGTTTAAAATATCTCATGAATAACTTTTTAGAGTTTATTACATGTTGAAATGATGTTATTTGGTTTTTAAATAAATGCATTATTAAAAAATGATTTCACTAGCTTTTTATAAAACTTTTTAGTGTGACTGCTAGAAACTAAAGTTACATATGCAATCATATTATATTTTGGTGGATAGCACTGGTATAGAACCCAGGAGGGTATGCTCTCTGATGCCACACCCCCAGGCTTCAAATCACATTTTGCATTCTGCCATTTACCAGCTGAGAGACTTTGGGTAGGTTATATAACCCCCTGCCCCTCCGTTTCCTCATATGTAAGTTAGATAATAATAGTACCTACTTCTCACAGCTGTGGTAAAGGTTTAAGTATGCTGGGCACAGAGAAACCACTCAATAAAAACTAGGGCCAGGGGCAGTAGCACACACCTGTCATCTCAGTGGCTTGGGAGGCTGAGGCAGGAGAATGGCAAGTTCAAAGCCAGCCTCAGCAACTTAGCAAGGCGCTAAGCAACTCAGAGAGACCATCTGTAAATAAAATGTTTAAAAAGGACTCGTAGCTCAATGATTAAGCACTCCTGGGTTCAATCTCCAGTACAAAAAAAATGACTAGGACCCGGGACTGCATGGCACTGGTAGGTAGTTTTCTTTGATTGTCACATGTCCCAGTAGATACAGAGCTCCCCTTCACTGGTGGAGAGCAGCAGAGCCTGGGAAGGGCGTCATCAGCTTTCCCTGGGCAAAGTCCAAACAAGGAACCTTGGAGGCACTGGGCAATGGTGCTTGAGGACGGTGTCCAGCAGCCGTGCTAGGCAGGAAGGCTGGCATCCGCCCCTTACCTGCTATGTGCCCTTTTCCCCTCCTCAGTTCTCATTCAGTCTACTGAACGTGATAAATTCCTACAGGTGCCACCAGGCCAGCATCCCTCAGGGCAGAGGGAAGACAGCTGTGCTCCTGCCTTCAACAACTCTAGGGGGATGGGAGGGCACGATGCAGGGACTTGAGTGCCTGTGATCAAGGTAGGAGATGACAAGACTGCAAGGAGCTACTTAACCTCTGGCCTCAATTTCCCCATCTGTAAAATGGGGCTAATGACAGTGCAGGCTCCCAGGCCCTGTTGTGGGAATTAAATGAGGGGATGCAGGAGAAGCACCAGACACCACCCCAGGCCCACAGTGGGCTGGGGAAGGCGGTTACTCCATGCCTTGCTGGTGGCACCATGTCAGTTTCCAGGCAAGTCGTTTTTGAGCATGTGCTGTAAGCCGGGACTGCTCTGAGCTGGGAGCCTGGGGCAGGGCCCTGTCCTATACTACAGAGTGCTGGGAAGAGGGCAGGTGAGACAAGCAATAAGCTAGGAGGCTGCTAACCGTGCCAGGTAATTTCAAAAAAATGAAAAGTTCTCCAAAGGTGGCAGGGCAGGAGACTGTCACTTCTCCTCTGGTATAGCAGCCACTGGGGCCCTAGACCTACTCTACTGCTGGTATCTAGTAGGTGCTCAATAAGTCCATGGGAACAGATCTCAAATAAGAAACACCATGGGGGGCTGAGGTTGTGGCTCACTGGCAGAGAGCTTGCCTCGCATGTGTGAGGCCCTGGGTTCGATCCTCAGCACCACATATAAAGCAATAAAATAAAGACATTATGTTCATCAACAACTAAAAAAAAAAAAAAAATTTAAAAAAAAAAAAAAAAGAAACACCATGGGGTGTGGGAAAGTGGGGCTGATTCTTCTTGGACACCTTCTCTGATGGGGGAGTCAGATTTTCGGTCCATCAATACCCTGGCAGGCTGGGAGTCGAGATCCAGGCTTGCAGACCTGTTTCTGCCACCTCCTGGGAGCACACTGACTTCAAGAAAGCTTCCTCAGTTGCCTCAGTTTACTCTTTCACAAAGTGAGGGGGTAGACAAGGTGCCCACCAAGGGCTCCCTGACTTTGGAAGTCTGAGGAGCTCCCCTGCCCAAGACCCTGTCCTGGGGCACGGGGAAGCAGTGGGACTGGCACATAAGCAGAGGCCATGCAGCAAAGAGACTGGAGCTGGCCGGGCATGTCCAGGTGTCCCCAGGGGTCGGCGTCTTCAGCACCAAGCATGGAAAGAGTCAGGAGTCGGGAGACACTGACTCAAGGTGGTAAAATGTTGGGACAGGTCAGGAGCTAAAGCCTGATCGTTGATCCCCTTTTGCTCGGGCACCCAAGCCCAGCTTGTTCATCTGTGGATGAGGTGGAGCAGACTCAAGCATTCCATCTGTAGAATCCTTTTTTTTTTTGGTACCGGGGATTGAACCCAGGGGTGCTTACCCACTGAGCCACATCCCCAGCCCCATTTTGTATTTTATTTAGAAACAAGGTCTCACCGAGTTGCTTAGGGCTTCACTAAGTTGCTGAGGTTGGCTTTGAACTTGATATCCTTCTGTTTCAGCCTCCTGAGTCACAGGCGTGGGATTACACTGTGCCCTTCTAGGATCCCTTTTCTATAAAGGTGACATCTCCCTCCTGGCAGCTCCCCATCCCCATCTCCTCCTGCAATCTCATCATCAGAGGATGTCCAGAACAACTCATCCCTGTTTTCTTTTTCCTCCCTCCCTCCAGCTAAACCTCAGTAGCTTCTCCTATTCCATACCAGAATTTTCAGAGCCCTTCGCATCCTGTTCATGCTCCTTACGATCAGCCCCTTCTGTCAGTTTCTCAGAAATGAACTGCGAGGCGCTAAGCAACTCAGTGAGACCCTGTCTCTACAAAAAAACACAAAATAGGGCTGGGGATGAGGCTCAGTGGTCGAGTGCCCCTGAGTTCAATCCCTGGTACAAAAAGAAAAAAGAAGTGGACTGAACAAAACATTCCAGGAAAACAAAACCTGCACTGAGTATGGCAAAACCATCACCTCCCTCCTTCTGAGACTTCTACTTTTATTAATACAGCTAACATCACACTAGTGGCTTTTTCTTCTTCTTCTTCTTTCAACAGTTACATCCTTGCTGGATGTTATTATGGTCCACAAAGACCTCACTGTACAACTGGTATTCTTATGCCATAGCTTTCACATTCCATACCTGTGCAGTTGGAATTTTTAGCCCAATGGAGGACTTGATAAATATTTTAGTTAGTTTGACTCCCTGAGGGCAAGGACTGTCAGTGAGAGGTGGAGTCAAGACTCAAGCTTATCAAAAGAATTCCCTTCCCACTACACACCAGGCTGAAATAAAATAATGGGAGGGAAATGTATTCTGTCAACCGTTACCCAGCTTATTATTAAGGAAGCTCAGGACACACTTGTTGGGCAATATCTGCCTGAGTGAACAAGACACTGGATGGGTAAGGTCCAAGGGCCAGGTACAGCCCCTGGGCTGGGGCAGGTAAAGGGGAGGAGGCTTGTGGCAGAGGCTACAGGAGGAGACCTGAGAGTTCCCCATCCCGCCTTCCCCGGCCACTCTTCCTCACTGAAGCCTCAGCTCGGCACACACCAAGACATCCTGTCCTGCTCTATCCATGCTCTGTGACCAAGGACAAGTCACTCCCCATCCTGGGCCTGAGAAAGGTCAGATTTTATTGCTGCTTCACAGGGCAGGGCCATGGCAGAGGTGAAGAGCTGATCCCAGAGCAAGAGACTGGTGCCCCAGAGAGGGGGGCAGTGGGCAGTGTGAAAGTCGGCCTGCATGTGGGTCTGTATGTGCACGTGAGCATTGCCTGTCTATGTGATAGGTGTTTCTGTGTGTCTGTGTCTACAGTGCATATCTCTGTGCAGCTGTGCCTGCCTCTGTGTGTCTGCGTGTGCATATACAGCCCACACGTGCCTCTATGTCTATGTGTCTGTGTGTGCACCTGTGTAACTGTTGTTCTGCATGTCTATGATCGTGTATGCATGTTGTGTGTGTGTATCTCTGTGTATCCATGTGTGAATCTGTGTATATCCGTGTTTGTCTGTATGTCTGTGTGTCTCTGTGTATCTGTGATGTTTGTGCATCTGTATGCCTGAGTGTAGCTGTATGTTCATGTTTGTGTGTCTGGGTGTGATGTGCCCCTCTGTCAGTGTATACATCTGCATGTGTGTGACTGCGTGTGCACCCATGCATGTTGGGAGTGGCGGTGGCTGGGCCCGGCCCAACACCCGGCAGCGAGTGTGGAGCTCCAGCCTTCCTCTGTTTGCTTTCCTCCTCTCCTTTCTGGTTCCCCTTTAACCCAGTGCAGCTTCCCGGGGAGCTGAAAGGGAGGAGCTGCCAGGGAGATACCAGGGCCCCTTTAGCCCTCTCAATTCCACGTCTCCAGTCCCCACCCACACAGGTCCCCTCCCTCGCTAGCCTCAGTTTCCCTGGCTTCCTCATTCTCTTCATACCCTTCAGGTCTGACCCTGTCCCCTTTTCCTGCTCTCAGTGATAATGAAGAGCACCCTTCTCACTACTCGCCACCCCAGGAGGCTCAAGGCCAAACAATCCAGGAGGTGTTGTTGATGGCAAGATTTGAGACCCCAAAAGGCCCCACTGGGGGTTCCTGGAGTCTCTGGCTGCCTGGCCTTGCTGCTGACGAGGGCTGTACCCCTACAGGGGACAATTTGAGAGGCAAAGTCCTCGGGTCTCTGTTCAGCTAGTGTTTACTAAGCACTGAATTGTGTGCCAGGAGCTTTCGGTTGGCTCATTTCGCCTCCTTAGCCGCCTGTGAGGTGGGTGCTGCGCCTGCCCTAGTTGTCCACATGAGGAAAATGAGACTCAGGAGTTCAGTAACCTGCTGGAAGTCACCAAGCCAGCAGGGGCAGGGCTGGGACTGGACGAGGTGCTCTTCCCTCATCGTGCACAGGGCTAGCGTCTCCTACCTCTGTCGGTGACGCTCATCTCCCTCCTGAAGCTGGCAGAGCTAGGGGTGGATCTGATACCTCAGCGCTTCTATTTGCCCTGTGCCAGCCACAGCATGTGCCAGGGCTTCTGTACTGTCCCCTTGTGAGTCTTCAGGGCGACCCATTCACAGGTCAGGAAGTAGAGCTCAGGAACACGCAGAGGCCTGGCAAGCCCCACAGCTGTGCCTAAGTGCCGAGCGGGTTCACCTGACACCATCCCGCTTTTTCTTTCTTCCTAACCCAACAGCAAACTTCTGTTTTCCTTTGCCTGAGGTTGAAACTGTCACCAGTAGGAGCAGTGCAACTTTATAGGGACACTGCTTTGTCAACCATTCCACACTGCCTCTACCCAACCCAGGAAAAAGAAATCAACACATGATCTAAGGAAGTGGGGATCCAGGCGTCACTGTGAGTGGGTAAGCTCGTGGGACTCAAATCTCCACTCCATCCGAACCCCGCTATGCAGCCTGCCGAGGCCGACTTGTTTTTTTTTTTGGTTTTTTTTTTTGGTACCAGGGATTGAACTCAGGGGCACTCGATCACTGAGCCACACCCCCATCCCTATTTTGTGTTCTATATAGAGACAGGGTCTCACTGAATTGCTTAGCACCTCGCTGTTGCTGAGGCTGGCTTTGAACTCGCGATTTTCCTGTCTCAGCCTCCCTAAGTGCTGGGATTACAGGCTTGCGCCACCGCACCTGGCTTGAGGCTGACTTGTTTATTTCATGGTAGTGTGAACGGTTTCATCTTCTACATGGGACGTTTTTTTGGGAAGGAACCGCCCTTTTAGCTCATATTCTCCCACTCCCTGGTCAGGTAGACTCTATAATGACTTCTGAGCTGCCCAGGGCATCATCAAGCACATCTCTGTTTGCCCTTGGCCTTGGGTGTAGCTGTTGGTGGTTCAGCGGAACTCACAAGGCCACTGAAGGCCAGCTAGATGTGTTAAGTTCCACAGGCAGGGACTGTGCCCCTGACCCTGGCCAGCTGCTTCCTGGAGGTGTAAAGTAGCTGGCATGGGCCCCAGAAGAATCTGGGCCTAAGGAGTGTGGGTAACTTCCATACTTCAGGGAGCCCAGCCCCCAAACTCACAGAGTTCTTTCAAATAGAGAAGGTACCCATCTAGAGGAACAAGAATCCCCAGGGCAGAGCCAGAGAATTACTTTAGTCTCATCAAGGAAATGACTCCTGAGGTCAGAGAAAACAAGGGCCTTGGGCTGGTGGAGTTGTGGCTTAGTGGTAGAGCACTTGCCTAGCAAGTGTGAGGCACTGGGTTCGATTCTCAGCACCACATATAAATAAATAAAATCCATTGACCACTAAAAATATATATATAAAGAAAGAAAACGAGGGCCTTCGAGGGTAAGGAGCTTGTCCAGGATCACACAGCTTGTCAGCAGCAAAGTTTAGATGAACCTGGGCTCCTTACTCTGTCTGCACTTGCTCCCTCCTCCAAAAGGGGCCATGAATTCACCCCCACCGAAGAGTGCTGTTTACATCTTTGAACTTTCACATCTCTGCCTGTTGCAGGATGAGACAAGAAAGAACAGTTCCAGAAGTTGCCCTTTCAGCTGCAGAGCAGAACAGGGCTCCTCTAAGGCACTGATAATGAAACAAATCACCAATGAAGATCCATACACAAGCAACCATCAAGAAATAAAAACAGGGGCCGGGACTGGGGCTCAGCGGTAGAGCACTAGCCTCGCATGTGTGAGGCACTGGGTTCGATCCTCAGCACCACATAAAATAAATGAATAAAGGTGTTGTGTTCATCTACAACTAAAAAAATAAAAAGAAATAATAACAGCCACCATGAACTCAGCAGGAGGGAGGGGGCTGTGTCCTCAAGGGTGGCAGCTCAGCCTGGAGAAGCGACTGGGGTGCTCTGCCAAGGGGGGGAACCATAGCCCCCACACCCTCCAGTGTACCCCATCTGGGCCAGTCCTGGAGGAGCAGACAAATTGCAGCCAAGTGGCCAGGGAGCCCAGGCTGAATGGCAGGAAAGGCGGAAGCCAGGGTGGCCTCACAACTACCACCCACCCCTACAATACAAAGCGCTTGAAAATTTTACTCAGAGAACATTCTCTTTCCCAAGCTCCCTGCCTTTGACCTTGGGCATCTGACCCTCGTCTAGGATAGACCCATCTTTCCCCCAGCTCTGCTTATGTCACCCTCTGCCCCTTCCCACAAAACATATGCCCCCCACACACCAGGTGGTAAATGGGCTTTCTACTCTGTAATCACAGAATTACCGGGCTGCTAACTGGTGGGAGCCAAGAGACAGTCTACACAGCAGATCGTATCTCTTGGCCCTACACAGGCAGAACCAACACTTTTTTGGAGGGCAGGGAGTGCTGGGGATTGAACACAGGAGTACTGTACCACTGAGCTATATCTCCAGTCCTTTTAATTATTTTGGACATAATCTGGCTAAGTTACCCAGGCTGGTCTTGAACTTGCCATTTTCCTGACTCCGCCTCCCCAGTTACTGGGATTACAAGTGGGCACCACCACACCCGCAGCAACGCTCTTAAGAACATTCGAAATGGTAAAAACATGAAGAAAGCCCAAGGCCAAAATGGACGGGACCCAAAGGACCTTCTACTGGTCTCTAGTCTTCTTCATTTGAGTAATTCAAATCTACTCACTGGTTTGATGTCACGCTATTTATGTATTTTCCCCTAACGTAGGTAAAAGTAACACACATTCCTTGTTAAAATGAAACCTCGCAATCCACAGGGAGCCGGGGACAAGCTGCCAGAGGTGTACACACCAGGCTTCAGAAACAGCACCCTGGCCCAACCCTGCCAGCACAAGAGGGGCAAGGGGGCCGGGTGGAAGGGACCTGTCCCACATCCATAGCAAGACCCTGGCAGGGCCACCAACAGAACCAGCCAGCAGGGTCCATTCTTTAGGGAGAGATGGCTCCAGACTCAGGTCACCTGGGCCCCTCAGGAATGGTCCCATTTGCCAGAGAACCTTAGCACAGGCCCTCAGACGTTCACCTACTCCCAGGAATCCCCCAGGATGGGTCACACACACCCCCACACCACCACGGTCTCCCTGACAGCCACGGGCTAGTTGTCCCTTGCTCAGGCTTGGTTTCCTCACCTTCCAGGGCTACAGTGATGATGCCAAAGTCCTGGAGGGGAAGGGACTACTCTGAAAACCAGGAAAACTGATGTGGAAGATGAGATTGTTCTCACACCCTTGCTCTACTTCTCGGCTTTTCCCTCTGGGAAATGGGTAGAGCCCATGCAGGTGCGAGGAGATTAGGCTGAGCTGGAGGGAAAGGAACGAAGGGGATCGTGGATGTGAGGCAGCCTCGCACAGGGGTCCCATCCACTCAGCTGGGCCATCACCTCCCTAGAGGCAGCCAGCAGGCTCCCAAGTTCTGGGTGACAAGTAGGAGTCTGCCCGGCACTCATGCCACAGGAGGCCAAGAGGGAGGCCACACTGGCCTAGTGAGTCGGGACACTCCTCGACCTGCAGATGGGCTCACTACGTGCACACACGCATACACACACACACACACACACACACACCCCTCAGATGTTCATGCACACTCCTGGACACATTCTCACTTCTACAAAGGCAACGACCCCAAGCCGCCTGTGTAGCCCCTCACCCACTCCAGGGCACACATGGGGCCATCCTGCATCTCTCTCCCCCCAGTCCCAAGCCCCAGGCTTGGCGGCGTCCTCGTCCTGCTGCCTGGGAGACACATGTGGTTTCAGTTAGCGGCAGAGCGGGCATTTCCGTCCCAGACAGCGGAGCCCTGCCAGGGCCCCAGCCCCATTGGAGCCCTCAAGAAGGGCCACCTTAGCCCTCACTCCCCACTGGCCATCTCAGGGACCCCTCAGCCGCTGTCTCCTGGAAGACCCTGCTGTCCCTTCCTGCAGTCACCCCTCACCTGGATCCGGACTCTGCACCCACTCGACAGGGACAGGCTGTGCCCAGCCTGCGGCCACGGCTGCCCGACTGCCCGCCTGCCCGCCGGCCTCCTTGCTCCCGCTCTGTCTCCAGCAGGCTGAAGGGATGGGAGGAGGGCAGGGTGTCAGGGGGCGGGCGGGAGGGAGGGGAGGGGGCGTGTGGAAATGAAACTTTAATAACAGAGCCCCTTTTGTTTCCGAGCATATGGGATATTTCATACATACTGAAGACATTAGCCGTCTATATTTTTAAGGGCTTGGGGTAAAGGATGAATAAATACAGCCCATATTCTGCTCAGCAAACACACATGCAGGGCGCTGACTTCTGGAGCATTTCAAACCCAAAGAAAAAGCCTCTAGTGACACAGGACACTTAAAAACAAATATGCTTCCAAACCCTCAGGCTGGGCTTGCCCTCTCTTGGAGCCACCTGGAAGCCTTGGGGCTCCTTTTCCCCCACAGCACTCCCTCACCATGCCCCCACACCTTCTTCTCTACAGTGGGAAAGAAGTCCCTGATTCAGCCCCCATCCCAATTTCCTTTTCCAGGACCCCAGACCCCCAACGGATCCCAGAGTGTCAAAGTTCCAAAAAAGCCTGGAAATATCTGTGCTCCTCATTGCAGAGAGAGAGGCCAAGACGCAGAAAGGGGCAGGGACTTGCCTGAGGTCACACAGCAAACAAATCAGGATCTTGGGCCAAGGGGCAGTGCTTCTTCTTTCAACAGGAGGGATCCCTCACTTCCTCACCTCAGGGGTAAAGGTGGGGAGACCCCAGGGCCTTGGAAGGAAGACCAGCGTGTGGGCTGGGAGCATGCCCGCTTGCCTTTCCCACTGGTGTACTGCTCTGGGCACCCCCCAACTCCGGGCACCCATCCAAAGACGACGTCAGCAGGGCTGGGAACTGGGCCGGCCCCAGGAAATCCCCTTCAGGCCGGCAGATCCCAACAGGCCTGGAGGCCTCAGGTGCAAGAGCCTCTTTCCCTGACAGCTTCACTCTCAGTCCTCTGGTGCCCTCCATCTGTCCTCCAGGAAGAAGAACCGAGGCCCAGGGAAGAACAGACCTCTCAAAGTCACACAGCAAGACGACAGCAGGCAGAAAATTGAACCCAGATATTCAGGCCTATGCCTGGGGCATGGCTTTCTTGCTGAGCAGATCTTTAACTCCCTCCAGGGGAGCCCCTTTCTCTTGGTCTGCACAAAGTCCCCCCACCACCATGTTTAGCTATCCTCCAGAGGTGGCCTTAGCTCTCTCCTCCTGTTCACATTCAGTCTTGTTTTACTAACTGTCTAGCATCCAATTAGCTAAGTGGGTAGCACAGTACTTAGCAAGTGTTCACAAAAAACACAAACCCTAGATGAAGCCGATATTGACTGAGTTTCTGCAATGACTAAATCTGTGCCCAGCACTGATGTTCAAGTTACCTTGAGAGTAGCTCACAGCTCCCCATGCTCACAGTGCGGAAGTCAGCCTCCATCTTCAAGGGTGGCTGCTAAGGGACCCTCCACTCATACTTTGCAATGGGTACCGCAGTTACTCCCATCAGGGGAAACTGAGGCTCAGAGAGGTTCAGAGGTCCTCAGGCCACAGTGGTGGTGAGCCATGGGGCTGGGCTTCCAGCCAGGTCCTGAGTCTGGAGCCGGTGCACATGACCTTCTTGTGGCCCTGGGCCTAAGACTGCACAGCACCTCTCTGAGGCTCGCTACATTTAATAACACACTCCTGGCCCTGCCAGACAGAGCACTCTCAAGCCCTCCATGAAAAGGGCCACTGGTATATGAGCTGGACACCTGGCTTTTCAGCCTCTTCTGCTGCTGTGAGTGGTCTATGAGGACACGGTTTTTCTAATGGATGAAGTAGAAAGAACCCATTTCACTAGCAATGATCACATAACACAAAGATGTATGAAGGGCTTGGCCCTGTACGTGGTGATTTCCCTGTCTGGGATCTCTTGTTATGGATGGATCCTAGCATTAATTCCGTCTGGGTTCCAACAGGCCCTGACTGGCCTCCTTGTCCATGGGTGGCCTTCCATGTAACCTGCACCAGCCCCCAAAGCCAGCTTCCTGAAGAAGCCTTTCCATCTTGACACTCCAACAGTGAACCGACAGTAGCTCTCATTGCCCCAGGACAACTAGTGGGCTAGGGGAGCCTTCAAGACCCCTGTGAACTTGGGCCCCGCCTCTCCCCCACCACACACACACACTCTATTCACATTGTCCTGGTCCCTCAGGCCTCCAGGACGCCCTGCACTGTCACCTGCCCATCCCTTCCACCTCTGTCACTAGCTCACTGTTGAGGTTAGTTCACTCATTTTGCTGCATGGATGTGAGATCTGTTGATGAGGCCCAGAGGCCTTTCTAGAAGCAGGCTTCTCTAAGTTCTAGACTGGGTTCTGCATCAGGAAGTTTTCCAGGGTGAGAGACGATAGTCTTGGTGTTTTTTCATAAAATAATAACACTGCCATTGGTGGAGCGCTGATTCTGCTGGCATGGTGCTAAGTCCTCTCATTCCTGACCACCATTGGAAGCAGAGAGGGAGGCTACGATGCCTGCCTGAAGCCCCTCAGCCTGCCCGCCGCAGAGCTGGTATGCAAGCGTTACCCCCGCCTCCAGCCTGTGCTCTTCACTGTTGCAAGGCTGGCTCTGGATCAGCATTTTCTAGCCCCAGCGACAGCATGGGTCCCTGGGGGCATGAGACTCAACCTTAGACCCCGTTTCTCCCTGCAGCAGAGCCGAGCAGTTTTGTTCTGAATCGTTATGAGTGAACGTGCTCTGAGCTAAACACAAGGATGGTGCTGGGTAGACTCCTGGATGGAAGCTGGGAGCGTGTTCCCTTACCTGTGTGCATGTGTGCAGCCTCAGCATTCTAGTGAGCCCCGCCTGGTCCACGAGGAATGCATGCCTTCCCCTGGAGGGCAGTGGGCATTCACAGGCATGACCCCACGACTGACGAGCCAAGCCAGGTCACCCCTGCTAAAGCAGGCCGGTGGCCCCCCATCCCCAGAAGCCACCGTACTGATGCCGAGTGTAGTGGAGACCCAATCAGCAGCGCACTGCACCAGCAACACCCGAGCTCCCGGATCCTGTGTAAGCTGATGGTGGGGAGTGGGAAATAGCTACAGTGTCCAGGAAAGCAGTCCTTGAACTAAGGGCTCAGAGTAAGAGGAGATTTGGTCACAGGAAGCCCATTGTCCCCCACTACTCAACTTAGCAGAAGCCATAGGCAGACAGCAGGGATCATCGTGGTTTCACAAAGCACGGGTAGTTAGACACAGTACTAGGTCCCAAGCCCTCACTGTCTCAGCATGGCAGCAGCAGCCTGACCACCAAGACTCCTGTCTAGGGTTGAGGATGTGAATAGGGACATGTGGCCCACCACCCCTTGCAGACTCCATTAGCTGGGCATTTGGTGGGGCCAGTGGATAAAAAATCCATATACCTAGCCAGGCATGGTGGTGCACGCCTGTAATCCCAGCGGCTTGGGAGACTGAGGCTGGAGGATTCTGAGTTCAAAGCCAGCCTCAGCATCTGGGGATGTGGCTCAGTGTTTAAGCGCCTGTGGGTTCAATTCCTGGCACAAAAACAAAACAAAACAAAAACAAAAATCTATATTCCATCTTTCCTCACCCTCCAGCCTCAATGCCCTGGCTTAGTCTTTGACCTGGGGCTTGAGCTGGTGCAGAAGGGGAAAACCTCTTAGGTCCCCTTCCCTTGCTCAGCAGGACACTGCTCACTAAACCCCATCTTCCCAGGGAGAAGGCACCCTGGGCTGCAAGAGAGATGGATCACAGGCCCGGGAACCCTCATCTCTGACAAAACAGCCTTCACCAGGGCCCCCTCTGACACATGAGCCGTCCTGATCGAATCACCAGTAATTGAGTTGCTTTGGGGGGTAAATTCCATCCAGATGTGGAGGGTGGGGTAGACTTCCTGAGCAAGGCAGGGGTGGGACACTGATACATGGGGGCCATGAAACCAACTGCCAAGTACCCAGGAAGACTGGAGAAGAGCCTCATCCTCTGGAAAGCCAAGAGGGAACTTCTAGGCCAGGATCTCTCACCATCCCCCTTGATGGGCAGAGGGAGAAACTGAGGCCCTAAGAGCAGAAGGGACAAGGAAGCCTACAGTGACTGGAGGCCAGATCTCTTCTCTCTGAGGGTTTTAGTTGGAAGTTGGCCTTCTTTCCCAGAAATCCTCATGGAGGCTTGGATTAGGAGGTCAGGAGTAGGGGTTCAGGAAGTAGAGAATCTGCCGCTGGGGGAGGCCCTGATCACCTCTAGCTTAAACCCCCAACCCAGAGTGTGCTGCATTCTGCCTGCAGAGATTATGGGGTGGAGTGGGGGAGGAAGCTCCCTGGGTCCAGGCTGCAAATGACATGTCCCCAACCCCACCCCTGCCCTTGCCCAGTCAGGACAGCCTGTGGCCTAGGCCTCTCTCCCCAGGGGAGGCCCTGCCGTGCTTCTCTCCTTTGACCTCCATGGGGCCACATACCTTCCTGGCTTCTTTGGGCTGGCTTACTGGAAGGCAGGAAGAGGCCAGCCAGTGAGGGGGGGGGGCATGAGAACTTGGAGAGAATGAGAGGAAATGAGGGGGAGTGGACTGGGGGGGGAGATTAAGAAGGGAATTTTTGCCTCCTGCCTCATGTTTTGGCTGCCTTAGTGTGAACACGTCTAGGCGCCTTATCATGAAGGCCAGTGCAGTCTGCACCAGAAAGAAAACAGTGTCTGCAGGGGGAAAATTACATCTTGATAAAATATCCCTTTGGAATGGCACTGGGGTCTCTTATCAGCAGGCAGCTGGGCCCCACATACCTCTGTCTGCCTGTCCCCAGGCCTCCAACCCCCTCTTTCCCCTCCCTCTCCCCTGTTCCCCCACCCTGCTACCTCCCCCTACTACAGCTAGTACCAAAATTGTCAGGGAATCCAGAAGACCCACATTTTAGTCCTGTCTCTGTCACTGATGCTGTGTGACATGGCTCAAATTCCTTGTCCTCTCTGGGCCTCAGTTTCCCTTCAAAAAAGGGCAGGGAGGGAGGGATGGACCAGATGGTTTCTAAAGATCCTTCCAGCATTAACACTTTGTGAGGCTAACATTTTTGTACTCTGTGATTCCGTGTGGTATGAAGTTTTCCAACCTCCACCCAAAACGCCATCACATGCTAAATGTCTCTAATCTAAAATGTGCAAATCTCCTTTACTTCCATGAGACACTTAAAGCATTTGCTTAAGCCCCAAGTAAAGCCACCCAACTGAGAACTTGTGCAGCTCAGAAGAGCGTCCATCTCCAGCTCTCCCTTGAGAAGTCCTGCAAGATAGGGCTTTCAACATTTTTAGAACCAAATATTTTTTTGCCCTCAAAATACATCCTACATGAAATCCACATAGAAAACAGGTACATAAAGCAATTGTGCCTGTTCTGATTTTCCCCACCACATGCACCCTCCAGGCCCCTGACCCTCCTCTATAGCACCCAGGACCCCACTGAAGCTTCTCAAAATCCTCTGGGTAAGCGGCAGGAGTTCCAGCTCAACCAGTTTCACTGTGTGAACTTGAAAGCTCCTTCTCCCTTCTCTGAGCTTCACCTTTATCATCTAAAAAAAGCTGGAGGGCTGTCACCCCTGTGCCCGCTTCTGCAGGTTGTTGAGAGACCAATAGGAAAGTAAATAGGAAGTGCCAGTAGGAAGACTGTGGTTGGTAATGATTAATTACATATTTCAAAATAGCTAGTAGAGCGGATTTTGAATGTTCCCAACACAAAGAAAGATAAATGTTTGAAGTGATAGATATGCCAATTACCTTGATCTGATCACTACACATTGTATACATGTACTAAAATATCACACTGTAGCTCGTAAATATGTATGATTATTGTGTCAATTAAAAGGGAAAAAATAGAAAAGTGCTCTGTAAACCTAAGAGCTTATGAAGATGTTGATGGAGGACTTGGAGTTTGCAAATGTGAGACCTGGGAGGTCCTTTGACTAGTGACTCTTTACTCGAATTCTTCCTCATGTGGTTGGGGAAAATGAGGCGGTGGGGGGACTTAACAGAGGTCACACAGCGAGACAGTAGCAGAACCAGGGGCAAAGGAGAGCAAAGTAGTGAGACTCACTTCTTTGGTCAGCCATCAGGAAAGCCTATCCATAGGTCGAGGAAACATGAGCTGATTTTTAGAGATTCTTCCCAACTTAAGGATTCAATATGGCCCCTCCAACATGCTCAGGGCCTGAACTCCCCTTGCCCAACTGGCCCTGCAGAGTGGAGAGAGAGCCCCTTTGGGTGGCAGCCAAGCCCAAACTCTGACCCATGGTTTTGTTCCTTGAAGACTTTCCCCAAGAGAAAAGCCACATCCTTACCCTGCCCACCCCACTGCCCATCTGTCCAGCCCCCTTGCTGTCTGGCATGGCACCCTCCAGCCAGAACTCTTAGCCTGGCCCTCTGGTGGTCCAGGTGGCAGGACAGAGCTAACATGTGATGGCCTGCAGGCTGGAGAAGACAGGGCCATGTGCAGGGCAGTTCTACCACCCAGCAGGGACATCCCCTGGCCCTGTCTGACATCACGGAGGGCCCCCTTTGTCCTGCTTTTTTATTCCTGAGCCAGATGCTGCCAAAGCTGGCAGCCCCCTCAAGACCACCTTCAGCACCTGTGCTGCTCCCAGATCGCTATTCACTGGCCACTTGCCACTTGCCACCTGTTTCCCACCCAAACCCAAACACAGCCTCCAAATCCTGCAGCAATAGAACTCCAGTTGGCACTAACCAATCAGAACAGACACAAATATTTTTACTATAGAAATAAGCCAAGCACCATCAGTAGATAAAATAGAGCCAAGGCCCAGAAAGGGGAAGAGATTGCCTAATGTTACACAGTAAATTAGGAACCAACCAAGAAATAGAAGCCAGCCAGGCGCAGTGGCACATGCCTGCAATCCTAGTGGCTTGGGAGGCTGAGTAGGAGGATCATGAGTTCAAAGCCAGTCTCAGCAACTTAGTGAGGCCCTAAGCAACTCAGCGAGGCCCTATCTCTAAATAAAATATGAAAAAGGGCTGGGGATGTGGCTCAGTGGTTAAGCGCCCCTGGATTCAATCCCTGGTACAAAAAAAAGGAAAAAAAGAAAAAGAAAAAAAACAGAACCCTGGTCTCCAGGACACCTCCTATAGCTCCTACAGACTGAGCATCACAAAAAAGCAACTTTCCTCTTTGTCCTGGTCCTGTGTGATCTCGGCTCCCAGCCTCCTCCTCGCCAGCTCTTCCTTGCTCCGGCATGAAGACAGAGCACAATATAGGGCCCTTCTGGGGCCCCGAAACCAAGCCATAAGAAGTAAAGTTCAAAGAATTGGGTCTATTCAGACTTCAGTGGGCCAGCAGCACAGCTAACAAATCTCAGAGAGACTGTCCTGGGACAGAAGGGAGCTCCTTGCTCAAAAGGCAGAAGTCAGTCTTCACAGGCTCCAGAGAGGGCGGATTTCTGCAGTCCAAGGAAGAGCTTTCTAACTGCCAAAGCTGCCCTGTGGCAGGAAGAGAAGCCTTGGTAGGTGGTGAGCTTGCCCCACTGGACACAAATTTCAGGTTCCCAGAAGGGACATGCAGAGGTAGAAAGAGGTGCAATGGGAGATGGCCTCAAAAGCCCTTTTCTGTCCCCAGAGGGTGTGATTAGGACAAACACACAGTTACCCATGCTCATGAACCAGTCACTCAGACACAAGCCCCTCTGTCTTCTGAGGGCAGGGTCAAGCCTTTATCCCTGGGGAGTGTCCTCTATCCCTCAGGCCATGGGGCCAGGGTGGGAAAGGGTGCTCAGAACTCCTCATTTGTGGCCTTGCACAGCTGACCTCTTGGGTTCAGCTCCAGGACCCCCTTCTGCTCCTTGAAACCTTGCAGAAATTTCCCTGTTGGAACGTTCTGTCCTATCTCCAAATTCCCACAGAAGTATATTTCATTGGGCTGATTCCACCTTGAATCAGAACAAGCTTTCTCAAGATTATTTTTGGTGGCATAGGGACACCACATGGAAACATCTGCTCTCTTAGCAGTAAGAAAATTATTCCTTTGAAAACTTTCTTTCATTGCTCAAGGGTAGGATTGCAAGATTTAACAAAGAAAATACAGGATGCCCCATAAAATTTGAATTTTGGATAAACAGGGTAAATATTTTTTAGTATAAGTATAGCCCATTTGATATTTAGGATATGCTTATACTAAGAGGTTATTCCTTATTTATCTGATTTGCATTTAACTGGACATCTTGTGTTTTATCTGACAAGTGGAATGGAGTAGAAATTCTTAGTTAGGCGCTAGCCTGTCCTGAAAACAGCTCCCACATTTTTTTTAAATATTTATTTTTTTTAGTTGTAGGTGGACAGAATATCTTTATTTTATTTTTATGTGGTGCTGAAGATCAAACCCAGTGCCTCACGCGTGCTAGGCGAGCATGCTACCACTGCGCCATAACCCCAGCCCCCACATTTATTAATCTTCCTTTTTATAAGAAAGAGCAGGAATCTCTGTTTCTTTTTTTATTGTATTCTACTTATATGGTGACTATGTAAAGGAAGTGAGACAAGTCTTCCATTTACAGTAGCAATATAAAGTTCTTTTGAGATTAATGGATTCAAGTTTTTCAATGTGACTCAATTTAAAGAAAAATGTCATGTAACAGACTAAACATGGATATGACAGAAAAATTGGAAGGTGGAGCCCTAGAGACCAAGGCTTGGAATGTCTGAGAAGGTGGTTCTCCTCTTCTCCGTGGGCCCCGTCTCCTTCCTCCTCTGCCCTGGTCCCTTGTCCCTAGTGCACAGCTCCAGGGCTGCAATTCTTCAGGCCCTGGGGAGCAGATTTGCAAGAAGTACTGGGGGCTCTGGAGCAACCGCAGCCTGCACTACAATTTCAGAGAAGAGAATTCAGCCCACTCCCCATTGCTGAGTTCCCTGGAGCCCCTTTTTACAAAACAGCCTCCCCAGTCCGGGCTCGACTTCAGAGAGGCTGTTTCTGAGGAGGCAGCCTCCAGGGATTTTTCAATGTGTTTCCAAGTCAAATCCAAACCTTTTCAGCTTTGCCAGGAAACCACCCCCACCCGTCCTTTCCACTCTGGCTGCCTGCAGGAGTCAGGGCTGCAGGGCTGTGTCCTCCAGACTCCTGCCCCCACCTGCCAGGCCTTCCGGACCAGACGGAGACATGTCCCCACCCTGGGCCTGGCACCTTTCCCTCATCTTACTCCAACCCTGGGGCTCAAAAGGCAGCCTTTTTATTAGAGGTACGAGGTTGGGGCTGGGGGTAGAGAAGGAACTAATTCTCCAGATTGCAGTGAAGGCCCCAGCTTCCCCTGTACCACAACCGGGAAATATATTGGCAATTTGGTTCTGCACTGACCCCCTCTTAGAAACCCTTCTCCACTCTTTTATGTCACCATCAGCAATAAGAAGAGCTATTCTTTTTGAGACTCTCCATATGTCTAGCACTCACTAAGTCCTTCCTACAGATCTTCTCATTTCACCCTTGCAGGGACCCTCCAAGGTGGGAATTGCTATCGTCCTGTTTCAGAGAGGAGCAAGTCGAGGCTCACCTGTTATGTAACTTGCCCAAGGTCACAGAGCTCAGGATCTGAACTAGTGACTGCTGACACCCACACATAACCGCCCTCAGCTGCACAGTATCTGTACCAAACGAGTTCTAGGAAGCAACAGGGGAAACAGATGGAAAGTGACAGGCTGCCCGGCTCCATTTGATGCTGGCAGCTGTGGTGCTCTCCCAATTCACCCTGTAGCCTGCACAGCCCCTGCCCTCTCTAGGCCTCTGCATCTGCCCCTGGGCTCCATTGCAGGGCCTTGCCGTTTGGCCAGGCTGTGATGGTCCCTCTGCCCCCTCTGGGAGCCTGCAGTTCCAGCTGGCGTCAATCCAGGGGAACACATCAGGGAAAGGCCTGGGGACCATCTCAGGCTTCACTCCCTTCTTGATCCTCAGCAAAGATGTGTCTCCCCAAGGCGGAGGCAGGCTCCGACCCAGACATCAAAGGGCCTGCGCGGCTGGCGCTTTGATGGGAGCCTTGTAGAGTAATAGGAAACATGAGGATGACGCTGTGCCCCAGTCAAGCGCAAGGCCCCAAGAAATGAAAAGAAGAAACTTGGCAGCCTCCTCACGGGCTTTGGCTGAACCCAGCCCCGTGCAGCTGCCGGCAGCCTGTCCTCTCCCCACCAGGCCATTGGCTGCTGCCCCTGGGGGAGACAGGTCCTTGTGTGGCCAAGAGAACGGAGCCTCTCTCCACAGCAAAGAAAGGTCTTCACTGGGCCCCTCTCCCAGGCTCCAGAAAGCACTACAGAGACCACCAGAACTCAAGGTTAGGAAAGAGCTCCTGGGGCCTCAGGATGGATTCATTAGAAGATCCTTCAGCCTCAGACCTTGAGACTGTGTGGCTCATAATCCAGTCATTGGCTCTTTCCATCCCCTGCCAAACGCATTAGCAGCAATGAACTAGACCATGGAGGTGACAATTTGGTAATATCTGCTGAATAAAATACACACACCCAGCAACAGTAGTTCCAAGAGGTTACCCAGCACATGAACCAGACCTTGTGCTCCAAGGGATGCACCAGGATATATATTCACAGCAGGGTTATTTGCAAAAGCAAAAGGCTAGAAACGATGTCAATGTCCATCAGTAAGGACCAAGCAACAAAGTGCAGAGCATCCGTTGCAGCAGGCCAGCTCGCAGGGTTAAAATCAATGACACAGACCTACGTGTGCTTCCAGGAAACGCTCTCTAAAGCCTTCGCTGGATAGAATGGTGTGCATGATAATTAGGATACTACTTGTAAAAATGGGGGCTGGGCTGGGGTATAGTTCAGTGGTACAGCACCACAAAATAGCACCACAAAAATAAATTAATTAACAAATAAAAACATAAAAAGGAAATGATAGGCACATTGAGTCAATACAGTCTAGAATATCTCTCCAAAGATGTTCAAGAGTGGTCCTCAGGGGAGGGGACAGTGGCGTTCAGTTGTACAGTTTGCTTTTTACTTATTTCTACAAGCATACAATATGAATTTTTTTTTAATGTTTATTTTTTAGTTGTAGATGACAGAATATCTTTATTTTATTTTTATGTGGTGCTGAGGATCGAACCCGGTGCCTTATGCGTGCTAGGCGAGCACGCTACCACTGCGCCATAATCCCAGCCCCACAATATGAATTTTTAAATGTCCAAAACCTATGAAAGCTTTTTTTAAAAACAGGGTTCTATAGTCATGGCAGATAAAGTCCAAAGGCCTCAGCTTGACTTTTATGGCCCCTGGGAGTGCCACCCTGTCCCTTCTCTCTGCCCCTTCCTGCACCCCACTCCTGCAAGGTCATGTGGCAAGTTCTCCCCGGCCCAACAACAGAGAATGGGATGCCCTCCTCGCCTGACTCTGTGGTCCTGTGTCTGGGGCTCTGGGCATGCTTAAGACCTACTTTCAATCATTATGGCACCAGAGAATCCTTAACCAAAACAAGACCTTTTTCCTCGGGGCTGGGACAGGCAGCCCAAGGCCTGTTGTGAGGGAGTTCCCCCAGCCAAGCGCATCCCCAGCTTCAGGGGCTGGGGCTGCAGGAGTCCAGGATAGTGAGAAAGTTCTGTGCAGGGCCAGATGCTCTCTGAGGGGCTTCTACTACTGACCACCCCCAGGCACACTGGAGTGAAATCACGGGTGAGATTCGGCAGGTAGCCAGGCTGCCTCAAGTCGGGGTAGAGGCTGGTCCTCCCACCACAGACCTGGGGCCTCACTCCACACCTGGGCCTCTCCTTTTCAGATCCATAGGGCTTTGAGGAAGGCATGGGTAGGACCTTATAAAGCCCAGAGAGACTGGTCTTCCCAAGAATGCAAAGGAAATACTGCATTTGGGTCCCTTGGAGAGAAAATAGAGGTCAAAAAACATGTCCCAGGTCACACAGAAACCTCAAGGCTGAAATGAGGGATTTTGACCCTTTTCCCAGAGGCTGTTTCACACAGTGGTGAGAAAATAAGGATTTCGGGTCATCTAATTTGCTGTGTGACCTCCGACAAACCAACTTCACTTCCCAGAGTGCGTCTGTTCATCTCTGATAAGACAGAGAAGAGCTCTGTAATTGCCCCTTCTGATTATGTTGAGGCTGTTATATTCAAACAATATAAATAAACAATATCTAATGTAATATCTAGTGGCACAGCCACTAGCGTTCTCTTGGCTCCTCCTTCTATAGGGCCTGGTTTATGACACCAAAGAGATTTTTCATGATTATTAACATTTTAACAGTCTAACATCACAAAGTTCCACCCACACATCCTTCCATCTTCCCTACCATCCACCCACCCATCTACCCAGCCACCGACCTATCCAGCATCAATTCATATATGCATCCTCCATCCCACATCCACCCACATGTACATCTCCCCATCCACTCATCCATTTGTTCAACAGACATTTCTTGGGTTCTTACTCTATGCCAGTGCCTGAGATTGCCCTGGTAAATATTACAGAAGCATTTCCTGCCCTCTCAGGGCCTGCAGCTGGAAAGGGCACAACATCAATCAAACAATCGCACAAGTGAGGGTATGAGGACAAGCTGACAGGAGGAGCAGCGACTCCAGAAGGCTGTTCTGGAGGAGTTTAGCCACATCTCCCCGTGTTGAGGGTGGGGCGGGTTTTCCAGAGGAGGAGTCACGGAGCTGAGGGCTGAGGGATGAGGAGGTGTTTGGCTAGAAGAGTGGAGCTGGAGCTCAAGGACTCCCCACAGGCTGCAGTTCTGGAGGCTTCTGCCTGAATCACCCACGGGTTCTACTGCAGCATCGTTGATTCTTCCATGGACTTGGGGATTTACCTGAGCACATCACTCTGCTGGCCTCGGCTGCTCCACTCTACAGAGAGACGACTGCTGACGGTGGGGTCTCCCTTCTCCTGTCCACACTTTCCAGCCACCCCCATTGCCCTCCGCGGGCCTGTCAAGGCCAAGGGGAGCCTCTGCCTGGACTCACCTGGGTCAGCCTGGCATACTGGCCTGCAGATACCACATACACGAGAGAACTTGATTCTCACACATCCTGAGGACCTTGAGCCTGGTGCCTGTGCCGCCTCTGACAGTGTCCCTCTTTGGGTGTGGCACAGCCACTACAGTTCTCTTGGCTCCTTTTTCCATAGCGCCTGGTTTATAACACCGAAGAGACTTTGACCAGCTCAGGGCCTCCTGCAGCTCCTCTGATGCCAACCCTGTCAGCGCTTCCAAGCGTTTCCTGGACCTCGGTATCTGGGCCAGACTGACTTGGTAGCTCCCCCTTTGAGAAATAATTCGAAGGAAGCCAAGAGCTCACCTTGCTTTCCCATCCATCACAGCCTGATCACTGTGTCCCCTCATTGGTTCAAGGACTCATAAGGTACATTTCTGCGTCCGTACATTGGCTTAAACAGTGCTCACTTCCCAGAACACCCTCCCACACACACACTTCTTGGTAGTACTAAGGTCTAAAGCCAGGAGCTCTTTCTCCCTGAGGTACTTCTCCAGAATATTTGATTTTTTATTTTGAGGCAGGATTTTATTAAGTTGCTGAGGCTGGCCTTCAATTTGCAATCCTCCAGTCTCAGCCTCCTGAATCACTAGGATTATGGGTATATGCCACTGCACCCAGCTCCTCCAATCCTTTTTAAGTCTTGCTCACAGCCCAGCTCCTTGCCAAAACCTTCAGCCAGGGCAGTGCAAACTGGTGGGAGAGCTTGGGTTTTGAAGAAAACAAACCTAGACCTTGGCTGTCTGTGAACTTTGGTTTCCTTATCTGTAAAATGGCAAAAAGATGGTCATCACTGTATCCACCTGTTGGGTTATCAGGACAGGTAAAGAAGGAGAATTCGTAGAAGTGCCTGGTGCACAAGCACTGGTGCCTGGGGCCAGGGGCTGTGTCAAGGCTGCACCAGCTCCCGAGGATTCCAGGTCTGAGCTAGGAGTTTGCACAGCAGTTCCACTGCCTTTGACTGTTCTTTCTGGCAAGCCTGTGCTGCTTCCCAGATAAAAGCCCTGGCCTGGGCAGAGGGGCCTTAGCCATCCTCGTGTGGCCTTGAGCAAGCCCCTTCTTCCAGGGCCTCGTGTGATTGGATGAGCTGTCAGAACTCTGAAGATGGAAACCTCGGCCTCCTCCCCACACAGGCCCAGCATCCACCACAGGGCCAGGCACACAGTAGGTAAGATCCTCAAGGTTGGCTTGAGAGGGCAAATAGGGAGCAAAGGGAGAGGCCTTGGAGGGAAAGAAAAGGACTCTGAGACATGGAGGAGGTGTGGCTGCTGTCACCTTCCAGTTAAGAAGCTCAAGTTTGGGACAAATTCTTGAGTCTACACAAGAAGGTAGTTTATAGCCCAGATTTACTGCATCTCTAGCTGCTTAAATCTGGACAAGCCAGGTCTGTTCAACTGTGTACGAAGGGCTGGGCGAGGCAAGGTGGAGACTTATGTGGCAAGCGCTGAGCCACCACAGCCTAGGCAGGAAGGCAGCAAGCAGGGAAGGGTGTGCGCCAGGGAGTGTTCAAGTGGGGCCAGGGCAGTGTGTGTGCAGGGCAGGGCTCCTTGGCTCAGCACCCCTCTGACCTTAGACAAGTGACTTCACCTCCTCCGTGCAATGGAGTTAACAATGGGAGGATTAAACAATGCCTGGGAAGGGCCTGGCACATAGTAAATGCTCAATAAATCAATGAATGTGCTATTAAAAGTATCATTCTATTATTGTGTATCTAAATGAGATGACGTGAATGCCTGAGGCATTGAAAGTGCACTTGCCTAGCATGCATGAGGCACTGGGCTTGACTCTCAGCACCACATAAATATAAACAAATAAAATAAAGGTATAAAAATACAATAACATTTAAAAAAAAAGAAAGAAAGTGCAGGCTTCGATGTGTGCATTTGCGCATGTGCATATGTAGGGCACAGCATGCTGCTGGGAGTAGCTGACCAGCAAGTTTTCAAGCAAAGTTAAAGACAAACATGTGCATTCAAATGTCACAAAAGTGCTAGTTCCATGCAGTCGACAGGATTCTTGGGTTTCAGGAAGCCTTGAGTCATCACTCCCACCTCTGAACTTTTCTTCCAACCTCCTCTGAGTGTCACAGTTCATGCCACCTTGTCACACATCCCTGTCTCCAGGAAGGAGCAGCCAACCCTTCCCAAGCTACCCACTTTAGGGCTGGCCTGCTCTCACCCCAGCCAGGTCACCCAAGTTCTGTGGCTAGAAGCCAGCCTGTCACTGCACAGGCCTGGGCCTGGGGCAAGCGTTCATGACATGGACATCCTGCCTTTGTGCCCACCAGTCCCCATCTGAGTTGCAGAAGTCCCTGCCTGCCAGGTGGGATTGGAGAGGAGACACTGTCTTTCACAGACTGTATGAATCAAAGAGCTGGGCACTGGCTTCCCCAGGTCCAGATGGGGAGGTGTGGATCAGACAGGAACCTACCCGATGGCTGCTGTGTTCTAGGCCAGGACTTCCACACCCCACGGGGGCTGCTAGAGAGCCCTGGTGCCACAGACACAGGTGAGGGCCTCTGCAGGCCTCATCGGCCACCTTCTTCCCCAAGCAGGGCATGGTGGATACAGAGAGCAGCTCCAGAGGGAAGAGGGAAAGGAGGGCCTGCCCGGGCCAGCGCAACTGATTCATATGACTTAGTCTTTGAACAGCTTTATCTCTTGGAATTTCTTCTAAGCAAACAATCCACATGTGTACCAGTGCAGAGTCAAAGAGACTCTGGGCTGTCTTGACCATATTAGGGCAGGTTTGAAAATCACCTAAAATCTCACCAACATAGGCGACTACACAATGGAAAGGCACTAAAAAAGTTGATGTGACTTTACATTTCCTAATGTGAGCAGATGTTCACGGCATGCTGTAGAGTGGAAAAAGGTGGTTTAGGAAGTTAGACAGAGATAAGAAGCCTCTCTCTATATATATGTGTGTATATATATGTACACACACACACACACACACACACACACACACAGATATTTATATGCATTGACCCAGAATATAAATACTAGAACAATTTATACCAACAGGTTAGCAGTTAATCTTTCTACATAGTCAATCTCTTTTTTTTTCTTTCACTGCTTTTGTGGTGCTAAGGAAGGAATCCAGGGCCTTGCACATGCTAGGTGAGGGCTCCACCACAGAGCTACACTCAGGTCCTTGGAACTGGGCAATTTTGTTCCAAGCTTGGTGCTAGAGAGGAGCTCATGAGACAGGATGCTCAGACCTGTCTCATCACCTGCTACTGGAACTTTCTTGAGGAGTTTAGTCTGCCTTCAGACCCACCCTCCAAACCACAAATCCAGGAGCCTCACCTGTATCTCTCCACCCTCTGGAGCGTTCAGACCCTGGTCACATCTGAATAGAAAAACACAAGCACCACAGGCAGGTGGAACATTGTCCTCTTTGGAGCTGAAAGCCTCTCCCTTGGCAGCCATATGCCTCTCCCAGCAGGACAGGGTAAATGAGGACCACCATCCCCAGTTCTGAACACAGTCAAAATTCAGGGAGACCCAGCTACTGGCCAAGGTCAACAACAAAACCAAAGCCACCTGAGCACAGTTGCTGTGGAGAAGATAGAGGCCCAACATCTGGGTGACTGCCCTCCGGCCCACTGCCAGCCTTCCCTGCCCCCACTCTAGCTCCCCAAAGGCCAAGAACATCTGGCTGCTGGCCTCACTCCAAGAGGGTGAGGGGGGCCTCCTTCCGCCAGGCCCAGGCCCAAGGCTGCCTGCCGCAGTGCAAGGCACATCAATCAAGGCTGCAGAGCTAGCTGGTGCTGGGAGAGAAGCCGGCTTCTCCCCACCCCCTTCCCAGACATTCCTGCGTAATGGAATCTCCTTTCCTGTTCATTTATTACCAGCCCACAGAGCTCCGCCAAGCCCAGTCTGCAGACTCAAGTGCTGCCTTTTCTTGGGGAATGAGGTTCCCTGGGGAGGCGGGAAGAGCATCAGATCCTAATGCTCACCAGCATGTCCCCACCACACACCTCTGCCCTGCACATGGACTTGCCCAAGGGGCCAGCTCCGCTGCATACTTCACCGAAGGTATCTTCTGTGTCTATGCTCGTGAACTGAGAGCATTTCTCATTACTTTCATATTATCCGATGAGAAAACTCAGGCTCAGAGATATTAAGTTACTTGCTCAGAGTCACACAGCAAGACCATGACAGAGTTTGCTTGATCCTCAAACCTAGTTCTTTCTTACCCTTCTCTTCCTGTTGAAAAAATTATTCTTCCTCAGACAACCAGTTGACCATAGGTGTGTGGATTTACTTCTGGACTTCCGGTTCTAGCCCCTTGATCTCCGTGTCTAGCTTCAGGCTAGTACCACATTACCTTCATTACTGTTGTTATGTAGTGAGATTTGAAATCTGGAGCTGGATCTTTCTACTTTGTTCTTCTTTTCAGGGTTGTTCCGGCTATTCTGAATTCCTCAGAGTTCTGTATGAATTTTAGAATCAGCTGATTAACTTGAACAAAGAAATCAGCTGCGATTTTGATGGAATTGTGTTGAATCTGTAGATCATTTTGGAGAGTGTTGCCTTTTTAACTATGTCAATGTGTCTTCTGGTTCATGAATATATGATGTCTTCCCACTTATTTAGATCTTTGATTTCTTTCCACCAGTTTTGTGGTTTTTAAAGTTTTACACTTCTTTAAAGTTATTTCTATGTATTTCATTCTTTTGAATGCTGTGTGGATAGAATTGCTTTCTTAATTAATCTTGAGTTGTTCATTGTGAATGTATAGGAAGACAACTGATTTTTGTGTACTGATCTCATATCCTACAATCGTGTTGAACTTATAAGTTCTAATCATTATTTAGTGCATTCCTTAGGATTGTTTATATATGAGATCATGTTGTCTGTGGATATAGTTTAGCTGCTTTCTTTCCAGTCTGGATCGATTTTATTTTATTTATTTATTTATTTCCTTGCCTGATTGCCCTGAATAGATCCTCAAGTTCAATGTTGGGCAGAAGAGGCAAGAGTGGGCATCCTTGTCTTGGCCCTTTTCTTCTTTATGCCCGACATGCTCCCCTTCCTTCCTAGGCTTCCTTTTCCTCTCCTTCCACCCAAGCAGGGATGGGGCAGGGTATTAGGAGAGAAGAGTATATAGACAAGGTGAGTGGAAAAGAAAGACAAAAGGGAGGAAGGGAAGGAGGAAGAAGGGGGAGGGAGGAAGGGAGAAAGGAGGGGGAGAGAAGGAAAGAAAAGAAGAAAGTAAATGTATTGGATACCTAAAATTCTTAAGGACTATACCAAGATCCCCACTGAGGCCCAGAAAAAGAGATGTGACAATTAATATCTACCAAACATGTACTCTATGGCAAGGACTCAGGATACAAAGATGAATCAGACACTCAGGAGTCTGGAATTCAAACTGAGAAAGTCGAGCAGACCCACACTTCCATCCTGTTAAGGGGCAAACAAAAGGAGCCCATTACTGTTACCCCAAAACCCCTTGCAAGCTCTAGAAGTGGCAGGCCCAGAGGTGTGTCGGCAAGGCAGTGGGTGGACAGTCTGGCTCAGGTCGAGCATCTGATAGTTCACTTTCTAGTTATGGGAACGTGGCACGTAAGAGCTTCCCTAGAATTTTGCTTTTTAATATTTTTAGTTGTAGATGGACACAATACCTTTATTTTATTTATTCATTTTTATGTGGTGCTAAGGATCGAACCCAGTGCCCACATGTGCTAGGCAAGCACTCTACCACTGAGCCACAATCCTAGCCCCTTCTCTGGAATTGAGTTCACTCTTCTGTGAAGTGGGGTAAACAACAGCAGACACCTCAGAGAGCTATTGTGAGGATGAATTTAGTTAATAGCTGAAGTATTTAGTAGGGACTGGCATACAATGGATCTCTATGAATTGTTCTTCTTCTGCATGTTTGGTACCCAGAGCAGCCACCCTGGTGTGGTATGGGTAGGCAACTCTTATACTGGGGGAGCCTGAGATGTGGATTCTCTTTGCTGCCTGCACCCCTCTGGAATGATGAAAGAAACTGCCATAACTTGTTTCCCCTTATAAGACAGGATTCCTTGGTAACTGCCAAAGTCCTACTATGTGCAGACCACTGTTGGGAAATCCTCAAAGAAGATAATTATCATAATGATTATTATTATTATAGTTCACTATGTGGTCAGTCAGGGTTCATCCAGAGAAACATAGTCAGTAAGAGATTTCTATCAAGAGATTGCCAGGCCCTGGCTTACGTGACTGTAGAGGTCAACTAGGCAAGTCTGAAATCCACAGATGTGATGGCTGATTTTCTGCGTACATTTGACTGAGCCACAGGGTGCCCAGACATTTGATCAAACATTATTCTGAGTGTATCCATGAGGATGTTCTCGGATGGGATCAGCATTTGAATCACTGGACTGATTAAAGATGATGACTCTTCCCAATGTGAGTGTTCAATTAATCAAAGGCCCCAAACAACAAAAAAGTTGACCCTCTGGGAAGAATTCTTTCTGCCTATCTACCTTGGAACTGGAACATCAGCTTTTTGCTGCCTTTGAACTTGAACCAAAATATTGGCTCTCCTGGTTCTCAGGCCTTCAGACTTCAACTCTAACTATACCGTCAGCTCTTCTGGGCCTCCAGCCTGTCAGCTGCAGGTCTTAAGACTGGTCAGCCTCCATAGTCTCCTGAACCATTCCTTATAACAAACTTCTTTGTATATACAAACACACACAGACAGACAGACATACACACACACACACACCTCCATGGGTTCCCTTCCTCTGAAGAACTCCTGCTCCAGGAGAGCAGGCCATTTGGAAGGATAGGCTGGAACTCTTGGGCATAGCACAAGCTGAAGCTGATGTCCACAGGCAGACTATCCTCTCTAAGGGGACCTCAGGTTTTTTTTGGTACTGGAGATTGAACTCAGGAGCACTCAACCACTGAGACACATCCCCAGCCCTATTTTGTGTTTTATGTAGAGACAGGGTCTCACTGAGTTGCTTAGCACCTTGCTGTTGGTGAGGCTGGCTTTGAACTCGCGATTCTCCTGTCTCAGCCTCCCTAAGTGCTGGGATTACAGGCTTGTGCCACCGCGCCCGGCTAGATTTTAAGCCCTCAAATTGACTAAACTAGGTCCACCCAGGTCACTGAGGATAATCTCCCTTACTTACAGTGAATGAGTTATGGATTCAATCACTGCTAGATCCCTTCAGGCAATACCAGGTGTCTAACTGCACACCTGGGGACTGTGGCCTGGCCAAGTTCACACATCAACTGACCATCACATGTGCCAAAATAATGCCAAGCCCATATCAGCTGATTTGCCTCCCAATAATCCCATGAGGAAGCTTTTTAAAAACTTTCCTAGAAGAATGTGACCTGCCCAAGGTCACACAGCTTGCAGGGAGAAGAGCTGGGTTTGAACCCAGGTGGCCTCCAAGGCACTGGGGACTCTGCACCACTAACTCACCACCTGGGTTCTCCTGCAGCCCTTCCTGGTGGGCTGCTCTTCTCTACCTTAAGGACATGGAGGCTCAGAGAAGGCGGTGGCCAGTAGTCACACAGCTGGGGGGAGGAGGGCCATCCCCCCTTGGCTCCAGCTCCTGCCCTCACCTCAGCAGCCCACCACACTTGGAAACGCTACACGTAACCCACAGCACTCCTCTCCTCCGGCCTCAGCATAGTCCTCTGTAAGGAGGCTCCTCCCAGCTTCACACTGAAGGCCTGGCCTCAGAACACAGGGTAGAGTCTGGGGGTCCTGAGTCCAGAGAGCTGCTGTTCTGGGGAGAGGCTGCCCTTGGGAGGAGAAATGAGGGTGCTGATCATTCAGGACCAAAAGTTCCTCTCCCCAGCCTCAAGCTACACAGGGCCAGAGTAGCCCCATACAGCGTGCATTCCTTGGGAAACCAGAGTACCAGAGACCAGCCCCTAAAGGGTCGCAGCTAAGCCAAGCCTGCGGTCAGTGCCGGCCATGGTCTGGCCTACCCACCCACCCCTTCCTGTGGGGGCCTCCATGCCAGGAGAGGCGGGCCTGTGAACAATGCCCCACTCTGTTCCTGGGCTAAGTGGGGGTGGCTAAGTCAGGTACACCTCATGCTGCTGGGCATCTTACTCTCCTGCTCACCCTCACTAGCAGACACTTTGGGGCCTTGGAGGAAACCCAGATGGTCCACGCACAGAATGTCCTCACTCCCTGACAAGCCACAACTCAGAGGTCAGGGTTGTGGGGTTGGGGGACTAGGAGTGGCACACAAGCAGAGCCAGTCATGAACATCCAGAACCCCACCCCAGCCACCATGACTCCATCCCTGCTCAGCCACTTTGACCAGGCCTCCATCATCATGCAGTGAACGAGGACAGAGGCTCAGAAAGGCTGGGCAGTTTGCTTCTGGTCACATAGCCCAGAAGCAGCAGAAGTGGAACCCAAGCCCAGGTCTGTGACCTCTAGAGCCTGCACCAAACCACGCTTGGGAAACCCTGAAGGGATCATGAGTCCAAAAGTTCATAGATGTCAGCATATACATGCATGTACATGCTATGCACACACACACATCTCTTTTTTAGTAATCGAACCCTGTTGGCAGGGCCCTGCCCTTCCTGGGCAGGCTTGGAAAGGTTCTTGCAAGGGGCTGGGGCATTCCAGGCCTAGCTCCCCACCCTCACCTAGAGGGAGCCTCTCAGCCTCCTACATGCCCAGCCTGGACCCAGGATTCAGGGTCCCAGTCCAGGGTGCCCTTGGAGTGTGTAGATGGTGGAAGGAGGTCAGTCCTACCCTCCCTGCCCCAAGCACCACCAGCCTGGCAGGCCTGTGGGTCAGCAGGCCCTCCTCCCCTACCTCCCAGAGCCCACAGGCCGTGGGCCAAGCCTGGCTTCCGGAGTTGCCGCCACCTTGGCCGGCCATACCACACATGGTTTTAATCAGCAGCCTGCCTGATGAATGGCGCCTTGTGAAAACGCCACAGGGCTCACCTCCATGGCAGGACTGGGCCAGGTGGGGCCTCCTCAGGGAAGGAGCAGTGTGAGGGGACCCCAGCAGTGGAACATACAGGGACAGAGGATAGCACAGCACAGCAGTTATGTGCCAAGGTCTGTGGCCAAACAGAGAGGGGCGGGTCCTGGCCCTGCCGCCCACTGTCTGAGTCTAGGCAACTGAGTGGACCGCTCTGGGACTTGGGTCCACCCTCGGTACACAAGGGTGGTTATGCAGCCCCTGTTGGGGGCTGTGAGGACTCAAAGAGAGGACGTTTGGCACACACATGCATTTCATACCTGGAGTCCAGCCCAACCTGTGGGAGGCAGTGTCAGGGAACTCGCAAACCAGATTTAGTGGGAGGGCAGAGGACCCAGATAGGAGCAGGGGAGCTGGCCTCCAGGAGGCAAGAGGTAGCATTTCTGAAGGGAGGGAGGCTACTGTTGGCTCTGGGGTTTCATCAGCTCCTGGGGCCTGGGCCTCTGCTGCTTCTTCCTCACCTCAAAGTCTCACCTGAGCATCAGGAGAGACCTCAGCACCTGAGGGCCCTCTGCCCCACCTTCGTGACAGCCAGAGCTTCAGACAGCAACGAATGTCCCCTGAGCACTTACTGGGTGCTGCACTGTGGGCATCTCATACTTTATCTCTTGTAACCTTCCTTCTTTTGTTTTTGTTTCCATTTACACATAACAAAATTATGAGTCAGAAAGGACAGCCAGGCCATGGCCACACAGCTCTGGGGAGGAAGACCTGGGCTGAGAAGCCACGTGTGGTACCACTCCAGAGCTCCTGCTCTTGCTTCTATACCTCTTCCTTTCGAGGAAACACCATGTCCCACCTGAGGGTGGCCTGCCTGAGGGAGCTCGGGATGACTTCCCTGTGGGCCTCCCATGGACAGGGCTGTTTTGCCCACTGGCACCCTTGCCCAGGCTCCTTTCCTACCCACAGAGCTTCCACAAGCCCCAGCCAAGGGCCCAGGACCTGTGTCCTCCTTCTTGCCCAGACCTGAGCATCCCACCACCTGGCACAGAGAAGGAGCTACTGGGCGTTGAGAATAGAATGAAGAGAAGAAAGAGATATCTGGGGAAGGCCAGACCTCACCATATCTCTCCTTATTGGACCAGTGTGGGGGTCCTCTCCAACCTCTCCTGTGCAGACTGAGTGATCAGGGCCTCTGCAGTCTTTGCCCTCTGGCTCTCACCTCCAGGTTTGCTCATGCTTCCCCTGCTGAGCCCCCTCCCCACCCCATGACTAGTCCTCTGAGGCCCAGCCCAGCCCCCGAGCACCCTGTGTGCCAGGATGCCTGATTTGTCTGACTGGGTTGGGCCCCTCTGCTCCTGGGCTCCTGAACATATGCCCCAACATCCCAGCACTTCTGGGAGCAGAGCTCTGGGGCTTCTGGGAGCTGCATCAGATTCAGAATCCATCTCTGCTGAGGCAAGAGCTGCTTCCTCTCCCCTCTGCTGGGGACTGATGCCGCCTTTTCAGATTGTTTTGTTCTTGTTCCTTCTAACCCACCACCAGTAGAGTCATGGGCTGTGCTGGCACGTTGCCATTAGTATCATCTGTAGAAGGGTCATTCCTAGCTCCTGGCTTTCCCAACTTCTCTGAACTCAGTTGAGAGACCATTTCTGGGGGACCACTTAAAGAACAAGCCATCTGGCTGTCTTCTACCTAGACTGGAATGTCTCCCTCAAGCTGAGCTGGCACCTCTAAGCTCATGTCACTGGGTCTGCTCCAGAGTCACCCTAACTCCCTTGCCTCTTGGTAGAATGGGTCAGTGAAGGCCACTAGGGAAAACAGCCCTGTGAAAATAACTAAGGACATACTCAAAGGTTAAGCCACAAAAATGTTCAGTATGCCTTTGTTTATGATACTAAAAGCTCTAAAATAATCCACACACTCGATAGTTAAAGTGTGGGGCCTCCACAAAACTGAACCCCCCGGGAAGGATATTTATGTCACAATTTTATCTGTAAGTGAAAAAAGCAGATTTTAAAATATTATGCTGAAAGAGGAAAACCTCCAGACAGCTCTGTAAAAGAGGCAGAAGGGTATGGAGCAGGGAGAGCTCAGAGTGGAGCCTGGGTCCACAGGCAGACCCTGCCCTCTCAGAGCGAGAGACTATGCCATTCATCACCTATAAAATGGGGACACTACTGTGCCTATCGACATATACTGGCACTGAGCACAGTGTAGGAGGCACAGACTGAACCCTGTTAATACACCAAATGTGGGCAATGCTTATTTCCATATCATGAATGATTTTTGTTTTCTTAGATTTTCTTATTTGTATTTTTAGAATTGTCTACAATGACTATGTATTGTTATTAATCTTAAAAATAAAAGAAACATGGCTTTATAAGGAAACAAACCAATGGCACTCATTCTCGTGTTTACTGCCAGCATGTTATTGAGGACATTGCTGGTTATATTGCCTAATGAGATATTTTTTCAGAGAAATTGTGATCTGATCTTGTTATCAGAACATTTCGCCTAGTCACACTGGCTGCCCGTGGGCTTCAAGCTGCAGCTATACACACCTAATCTCAGTTCCCAGTGTGAGGGGATCATTTAAATAAACTATGACACAGCTATACCACATACATATATTTGCAATGTGCAAGGAAAATGTCTGAGGGGTTCCCACCAAAGACCTAGCCGTGTTACCCCAGGAATGGGGACAGGGGACACTTGTGCTTTAGATTCTGTGAACTTCACTAATAACTGCAATTCTTTCAAAATAAGCTGGTATTGTAAGACAAAACAGAACTTAGTGAGACTCTGTCTCAAAATGAAAATAAGGACTAGGGATGGGCCAGGCATGGTGGTGCATGCCTGTAATCCTAGAGGCTCGGGAAGCTGAGGCAGGAGGATCATGAGTTCAAAGCCAGCTATACACACTTTGAACTTTGAAGTTCAAAGCCAGCCTCAGCAAAAAGAGGCACTAAGCAACTCAGTGAGACCCTGTCTCTAAATAAAATACAAAATAGGGCTGGGGGTGTGGGATGTGGTTCAGTGGTCGAGTGCCCCTGAGTTCAATCACCAGTACCCCCTCCCCTCAAAAAAAGAAGGACTAGGGATAAAACTCAGTGGTAGAGTGCTCCTGGGTTCAATCCCCAGTACCACACACACACACACACACACACACACACACACACACACAAATTTGTCTGTATATTCTCTTTTCTACAAAAACAACTTTATATAACAGATAGAAAGCAAAAGTCCTAAAATGGTTATCCCAAGATGGTGGAATATAGACATTTACATTCTTTTTGCTCTGTGTGTTCTAAGTTTTCCACAATGTGAATGAATAAATAAATAAACACACATATACATAGACATACACATATGTCAATCACAGCATATATGCACGTGTGTGTGTATATGAGTGTGTGTATTCTTAAAAGAAAAGATATGGCCAAGCACTGTGGTACAAACCTGTAATCCCAGGCACTTGGGAGGCTAAAGCAGGAAGATCACAAGTTCAAGAACAGCCTGGACAACTTAACAAGACACTCTCTCAAAATAAAAAAAATAAAAAGGGTTGGGGATGAGTTTAGTGGTAGAGTGCACCTGGGTTCAATCCTAGTACCATAAAAGAGAAAAAGGAAAGATTTGGCCCCAATTTCTTCCTATACTGAGTGCCTAAGGCACTACAGACTGTACTTTTAGCCTTTTCCCTACCTCCGCTCCCCCTACCCATGTGTGTCTGTTTTCTCACCGGCTTTTAATTTGCGCCATCTTGCTGTCCTTCCTGTGTCCTTGTAAAAGGCCTGAAGTCCTTGCTGGAACCAGACAAGGCAGAAGCCAGGGCATGGGCCATCCAGTGGTCCCTCACTACCCCACACCACCTCCTGGGGTATTGTTCCAATTAGTGGGGACTTGAAGCAGATCCAAAGGCGGAACTATAAACAACAGAGGCAGAGACCCATAAACAGCTGGGTAACCAACTCCAGCTGTGCAGGTCGGCTCTGGTCCGTGTTCCCATTGGGACCAGAGCCGGGCTGGACTGGCCACTGAGAATCGCCCTCTGCCTCCCCTCCTTAGAATATGAGCTGCCATGATCAGGGCAGGCACCATGAGTTAGAGAACTGAGGGGACAGGAGGAGGCCTGAACAAATCTGGGTGAGCTCACATCCAAGAGAGCAGGGCTGTGGGGGCCAAAGGTTTTCAATCACCTGAGCCCCATTACCTTTATACCTGGGCCTCATTTACCTGTCTGTAAAATGGGGAAGACAGGAAGAAATGGACTAATGGGCCTTCTCGGCTCTATCACATCATGATTAATGTTCATCTATGCACTGGGCCTAAATGCTTATAATATAGTTCTACAATATAATAAAAATATATACCATGTGATAATATATAGATGATATAATAAAATCATCTGTAATGTAAGCCATACATATTCTCTATTTTTGTATCATGCTCTGGAGTATGGTTTTTCTTTATTTTGTAATGACCATCTCTGAGTACCTCTGATCAGAGAGAATGTGGGGCAAGCCAGGAAGACTTCTCGTAGGAAGGAAGATTTAAAGGTTATGAGTTTAACAGGGAAAATGAGCCTCCAAAAAGGTCTTAGTGGAGAGGAAGGGAGAGACTGAGAGTAAGGGAATTTCCAGGACTGCTTAGGTCAATAGTCATCAAGTATAAGGGACTAAAATGACCAAGACTTATCAGTCCATTTATAGCTCCTAAACCTGACTACACAAGAGATGCCCTGGTGAACTTGATAGACTCCTGGACTTTTATCAGAACTCCCAAATCAGAATCAAGGGCAGCAGGGCCCATCTGAATACTTGAAAATTGTGTGGTGAATTCTGAGCCTAGAAGTTAGAAACAGGTGGGTGTTGGGGAACTCCTGGCCCAGTGTTCCCAAGGGCCATGGACAGGATGTGCGGTAAGGGGTCACATCCTGACATGTGTCTGATCACCCAACTACAGGGCACAGTCTTTGCTAGGCAGCCAGGTGCCACTCTATGCTTGGACCCTGGCAGGGCTTGGAACGGGGGAAGCCCATCAGCTAGTGAGGAGTGCAGACCCCCACATCAGTCATCTCAGCTCAGTGCTGGAGGTTGGGGTCTTCCTGACGTCAGAGCCCAGAGAGTGGGTGCCGGGGGAGCTGAGGGGAGAGATCTTCCCCTGAAAGCAGGAGTGGGAGGGACCACAGAAGGAGGGGTGGAGTCCAGTGGTAGAGCATCGCCTAGCAGTGGCGAGACCCAGGGTTGGATCCGCAGCACTAAAAAACACAAACAAAAAAAGACCACAGAAGGCTTTCTGGATAAGGTGCCCTGAAAGATGAGAAGGATCCACGTGGCTGAAGAGGAAAAGTGGAGGTTCTGCAGAGAGGAAAAGTGTGGGCGCTACTTTCTGACCACGTGATTTGCCAGGGGCCGTCCCCTCTGGGCACTGAGTAAAAGCAAGGCACTGACTGCACAGCGCCCAGGGCCACGCAGCATCCCCCATGCCACGGGCAGCTGGCCAAGCCCCGGTGGAAAGCCCAGGCCCAGGAATCCCCCACCTATCTATGGACTTCTTCCTTCGTTACAGGCCCAGCCACATGGCTTCCCAGTCTGTACCCTCCCCTGCATCTGGAATCCCATAAGGGCAGGTATGGGGCAGGGGTGAGTGACAAATTCCTGTCACCAGTATCAAAATCTCCTTTTCCAGAAGGGCCCCTGAGGCCAAGCCATGCTCGACCCAGGTCACATCTCCCAAGCCAACACAGTTCTGGCTGCTGTTCCTACATGCATCCTTTGTCACACTTGAAACATTTCCTGTGTTGTTATAAAAACAGCAGAGCCAGACTGGAGACCCTTGAGAACAGGTAAGGGTGACATAAATACCTGGAAAGACATCCCCTGTTCATGGATCATGGAAGACTTAATATTGTTACGATGGCAGTACTCCCCAAAATGGATCTATAGACTTATTGCATTCCCTATCAAAATCCCAGCTATCTTCTGGGCATAAATTGACAAGCTGATTCTAAGATTCACATGGAAATGCAAGGAACCCCAAATAGCTAAAACCATGTTGAAAAGGAAGAAGAAATCTAATGAACTCACCTATCCCCGTTTCAATAATTATGACTGAGTTACAATACTCAAGCCTGTGTGAAAAACTGGCTTGAGCTTAGACAAATAGATCAATGGAATAGAATTGATAGTTTATTTACATAATTATATTTAAAGTCAATTGTTTTTTGACTAGGCGCCATGACATTTCATGCAGCAAAAGAGTAGTTCTCTTATTTAACGGTGCTGGGATACTGGATATCCACATACAAAAGAAGGAAGTTTAGGCCCCTACCTCACACCATATACAAAAATTATCTCAAGCTTGAGGCCCTGGGTTTAATCCTCAGCATCTCTCTCCCTCCCTCTCTCTCTCTCTCTCTCTCTCACACACACACACACACACAATTTTGACTTAAAATGGACCAAAGACCTAAATGACCTAATGAATAAGAATCTAGGGCTGGGGCTGTGGCTCAGTGGTAGAGTGCTTGCCTTGCATGTGTGAGTCACTGGGTTCGATCCTCAGCACCACATACAAATAAATAAATAAAATAAAGATATTGCGTCCATCTACAACTAAAAAAAAAATTAAAAAAAAAAAAAGAATCTAGAACTAAGCATAGTGGCTCATGCCTGTAATCCTAGGTACTGGGGGGGGGGCAAGGCAGAAGGTTCTCAAGTTCAAGGCCAGCCTGGGTGATTTAGTGAGATCCTGTCTAAAAAGAAAAAAGAAAAAGGGATATATGTCAGTGGTAGAGCACCAGTGAGTTCACTCTCTTTTACTGGGGAAAAAAAAAATCTCTATAACAGAAAGACAAACAGCTCAACTTACAGATAAGCAAATAACCTGAACAACAAACACAAAAAAAGATGATCAACATCATTAGTTATTGGGAAAATGCAAATGAAAACCATAATAAAATACTACTTCACACCCACGAGGATGGTTGTGATAACAAAAAAGTGGAAAATAACCAGTTTTGGTGAGGATGTGGAGAAATTAGAACTTTCCTACATTGTTGGTAGGAAAATAAATTGGTTCAATTGCTATGGAAAACAGTGTGGTATTTCCCCAAAAAGTTAAACATAGAATTACCTTGGGACCCAGCAATTCCCTTCCTGAGTACAAACCAAAAAAATTTCAAACAGATACTAGTACATGAATGTTCATAGCAGCACCATTCACAACAGCCCAATGTCTATCAGCTGATGAACTGATAAACTGCACCAGACTATGGAACATTATTCAGCCATTAAAATGAGTTCTTGATGGACACTACGAAATGGGGGAACTTTGAAAGCATGATGCTAAGTGAAAGACACCAGACAGAAGGCCACATGTTGTAGGATTCCATTTGTGTGAAATGTCCAGAAAGAGCAATCCCTAGAAATAGGAAGTAGCTTGGTGTTGGCCAGGGGCTGGGAAGGAGGAAGAATGGGGAATGACTGCCACTAGAGAGGAGGTCTCTTCCTGAGGTTATGAAATGTTCTGGAATTAGATAGTGGGATGGTTGCACAACTGTGCGTACACTAAAAAGCCACCAAATCATACACTCTGAAGCATCATGGTGATGTGTGTGAATTATATATCGATTTTTAAATATAGAGCTTTCTTGATTTCTGTATAATCCTACATATTTATTTTTATTGTGGTAGGATACATACAAAATCTGTAGTTTTAACCATTCTTAAGTATATAATTCAATGGACATAGGTACAGTCACAGTGTTGAGTAACCATCACTACTTCCTATTTCCAACATCTCCATCACCCCAAGCAGAAACTCTGAGCCCATTAAGTAATAACTCCCATCCTTCCCATCCCTTCAGCCCTGGTTAGGTCTCACCTGTTTCCTCTATGAATTTGCCTCTTCTAGATATTTCATGTAAATGGAATCACACAATATCCTCTTTTGTCTGGATTGCTTTACTTGGCATAATGATTTCAAGCTTAATTCAGGTTGTACCCTGTATCAGAACTTCATTTCTGTTCTGGCTGAAAAACATTCCATTGTATGTATACACCTCATTTTGTGCATGTGTTCGTCTGTTTCAGTTGAGGAACCACACAATCCTTTTCCATAGTAGGGTCGCATTTTATATTCCCGCCATCAACGAAGGATGGTTCTAATTCCTTCACACCTCTGCCTTAAAAAAAAAAAAGTTATAGAAATGCATTTGATTTATGGGTATTAATTTTATATCCTGCTTATTTGCTGAATTCATTTATTAATTCTAGAAGTTTTCTGGTGGAATTTTGGGGATCCTCTAAGTATAGAATCATGTCGTAGGCAAATAATGATAGTTTGAGTTCTTCTTTTCCTATTTGTATCCCTTTAATTTCTTTCGTCTGTCTAATTGTTCTGGCTAGAGTTTCAAGGATTATGTTGAATAGCAGTGGTGAAAGAGGAAATCCCTGTCTTGTTCCCGTTTTTAGAGGGAATGCTTCCGATTTTTCTCCATGTAGGATGATGTTGGCCTTCAGAAAGAAATTGTGGTATATATACACAATGGAATATTACTCAGCATTAAAAGAGAATAAAACTATGGCATTTGCAGGTAAATGGATGGAATTGGAGAATATCATGCTGTTTTATTATTCAAATGCATAAAGTAAGCCAATCCCAAAAAACCAAAGCCTGAATGATCTCTCTGATAAGTGGATGCTGATCCATAATGGGGGAGGGGGCATGAGAAGAATGGAGGAAATTTGGTCAAAGGGGAAGGAGAGGAGGGGAGGGGACATGGGGGCAGGAAAGATGGTGGAATGAGATGGACATCATTGCCATAGGTTCATGTATGACTGCACATACGGTGTGACTCTACATCATGTGCAACCAGAGAAAGGAAGAGTTGTGTTCCATTTGTGCACAATGAATCAAAATGCATTCTGTTGTCATATATACCTAAGTAGAATAAATAATTTTTTTTAATTCAGGAAAAAAATTATAGTCATCTTAGAAGGTATGAAGGTTTGATCAGCATTTCCCCAGTGACTAAAGTTGAGCACCTCCTCACACACTTATTGGCCATTGGAGAAGTCAATTCAAGTCTTTTGCCCTTTTTTTTTTTTGGTACCAGGGATTGAACTCAGGGACACTCGCCCACTGAGCCACATCCTCAGCGCTATTTTGTGTTTTATGTAGAGACAGGGTCTCACTGAATTGCTTAGCACCTCGCCATTGCTGAGGATGGTTTTGAACTTGAGATTCTCCTGCCTCAACCTCCCAAAGTGCTGGGATTACAGGCGTGCGCCACCACGCCCAGCTGCCCATTTTTAGGTTGGGTTACTTATCTTTTTATTGTTCAGTTGTTGTTCTTTTTTGTTTGTTTTCTTGTTTGCTTGTTTGTGGTGCTGAGGATTGAACCCAGGGCCTTGCGTATGCGAAGCAAGCACTCTACCAACTGATCTATATCTCCAGCCCTCAGTTGTTGTTCTTTACATATTTTTTATATTATACCTTTATTAAACATATGATTTGTAAATATTTTCTCTTATTCTGTGTATTTTTTTTCACTATCTTGACAGTGTCCTTTGATGTATAAGAGGGTTTTTTATTATTTGAATGAAGACCTATTTATCTATTTTGTTTTAACCAATTTTGTTTTTCTTTTATTCATCTGGGCTTTATGGTTATAGTTGGGTTCATCCAGACATATTCAAATGCATAAAAATCAATTTTAGTTCATGATCCCTCCTTTTCCCTTCCCCCTTTCCCTCCTGACCACCCCAATTTATCTATTTTTTATTGTTATTTTACTAGTGTTTTTGGTGTCATATTTCAGAAACCATGACCAAATCTAAGGTCATGGAGTGTTGCACCTATATTTTCTTCTAGTAGTTTTATAGTTTTAGATCTTACATCTAGGTGTTTGATCCATTTTGAGCTAATTTTTGTGCATGGTATAAAGTAAAATCCCAACTACCTTCTTTTTCATGTGATATCTAAGTTTTGCCATACCATTTGTTCAAAAATCTGATCTTTCCCCAAAAAGTGGTCTTAGCATTCTTGTCAAAAACCAGTGGATGCCTGTAGTCTCAGCTATTGGGAAGGCTAAAGCAGGAGAATTGTTTGAGCCCAGTAGTTCAAGACCAGCCTGGAGAGCATAGCAAGGCCCTGTTTCTTTAAAAAAAAAAAAATCAATTGAGGATAAGAGGAAGAGTTTGTTTCAACTCTATTCCATAGCTCTGTATCTATACTATGCCAGTACCACACTATTTTAATTACTGTAGGTTTATAATAAGTTTTGAAATCAGAAATTGTGAGTCCTCCTTAACTCTGTCCTTTTTTAAGATTGTTTTGCCTATTTGGGGGTTTCTTAAAATTCATATCAATATTAGGGTGGATATTTTTATTTGGGGGAAAAAAATCGGTTGGGATTTTGATAAGGATTACATTACATCTGTATATTCCTTTGGGTAGTATTGTCATTTTTTCCATTTTTTATTGGTTATTTTTTAAAATATTTTTTAGTTGTCGATGGACTTCTATTTATTTATGATCTTTATTTTATTTATTTATTTATATGCAGTGCTGAGAATCAAACCCAATGACTCTCACATGCTAGGCAAACACTCTACCACTGAGTTTCAACCCCAATTATACATAATATTAGAATTCGTTGTTACATGTTCATGCATGCATCTAATGTAACGATATAATTTGGTCAATATCATTCCCCAGTATTTCCTCTTTCCTAGTATTTTCATTTTAACAATATTTACTTTTAATCAATAACCATGGGCTACCCTTCTGTTTATTTAGGTATACTTTTTTAAAGCAATGTTTAGTAGTTTTCAGATATAATTTTTACCCTCTTCATTAAATTTATTGATATCTGTTTTATTATTTTTTATAATATTACAAATGGAATTATTTTCTTATTTTCCTTTTGGGGTTGTTCATTACCAGTATATAGAAATACAACTGATTTTTGCATGTTGATTTTATATCCTACAACTTTGCTGAATTCATTAGCTCTATCTTTTTCTATGTGTGTATAGATTCTTTAGGGTTTTCTAGACATGCTGTCTGTAACTAGAGAGAATTTCACTTTTTCTTTTCCATAATGGATGCCTTTGATTTCACTTTTGTGGTAATTGCTCTGGCTAGAACTTCTGGTGTTATAAGTTTCCCAACAGAAGTGATGAAAGCAGTCATCCTTGTCTTGTTCCTGAACCTAGGGGGAAAGCTTTCCATTTTTTACCATTGAGAATAGTGTCAGCCGGAGTTTTTCATACATGACTTTTGTCATGTTGAGGAACTTCCCTTCCGCTCCTAGAATATTGAGTATATATATTTTTTATCACAAAATGAGGTTGGATTTTGTCAAAAGCTTTTTCCTGCTTCAATTGAGATGATCATTTTCCCTTTCCACGAATGTGGCATATTATCTTGATTGATTATCATATGCTGAACCACCTTTGCATTCCTAGGATGAAATCTATTTGATCATGGCATATGATTGTTTAGTATGCTGCTGAATTTGGTTTTCCAGTATTTTCTTAACAGATTTTTGCTTTTTTTTTTTTTTTTTTTGGTACTAAGGATTGAACTCAGGGGCACTCGCCTCCTGAGCCACATCCCCAGCCCTATTTTGTGTTTTATATAGAGACAGGGTCTCACTGAGTTGCTTAGCACCTCGCTATTGCTGAGGCTGGCTTTGAACTTGCGATTCTCCTGTCTCAGCCTCCCTAAGTGCTGGGATTACAGGCATGCACCATCGCACCCGGCTCAGATTTTTGCATTTATAATCATAAGGAATACTGCTTACAAAGAGTGTTCTCTAGCTTTAATATGAGAGTAATAATGGTCTTGTACAATGAGTTAGGAAGTGTCCCTCCCCTTCAAACTTTTTGTAAAAATTCGAGGAGGACTGGTGTTAATTCTCCCTTAGATGTTTGGTAGAATTCACCAGTGAAGCCATGTGGTGCTAGCTAGATTATTCTCTGCTGGAAGTTTTATGATTACTGACTGATTCAATCTCCTCACATGCTATAGGTCTATTCAGATTTTCTATTTCTTTTTGAGTCAGTTTTGGTGGTTTGTGTACCTCTAGGAACCCGTCCATTTCATCTAGGTCACTCTGCTTGTCGGTGTGCAGTGGTCCCCTGTAGCTTCTTATACTCCTTTTCATTTCTGTGAAGTGGGCAGTTGTATGTGGATATTGAAGGGTGATTCTCAGTGCCCCAGATCACCCAACTACTTCCATCCCAAGGCTCTCAGGAGGAGCCATCAGATATGATGAGTGTCTAAATTGGTGGGCCTCTCAGACCCTCATCCTCATCAGTCTCAGGACAAGGCAGTAGTGGTGCCCCCAGGCTTGGGTTCAGACATGGGGGTTACTTGAGTGTAACACCAAGAACCAGAGAAGACTTTACAGGTTACTCACTGTGCAGCAGGCTCCTGTCATGGACTTTCCAGGCATTGACTCCTGATTCCTCACAAAAGCCTTGTCACCTGAGTGCTATTACCATCTCCATTTCACAAATGGGGAGACTAAGGCTCAGAGACACAAGGAACCTGTCCAAGGTCACACAGCCAATATGAGCCTATATTTGAGACCAGACTGGCCCACCTGTGTGTACTTTGACAACTATGCTATATAGCCTCATCCCTTCCAAGGGTAGCACCCCAGAAAGGGACAAGGGCTGAGTAATTCAAGCTCCAGCTTCTCCCTCCATCCCTGAAAGGTAAAACAGAGCTGAGCCCAAGTACTTAGGGCAGAAGACAGCCTCCATCTGTTGTCTCACAAAGCAGCAAATAACCCTCCACCCGGTGCCCAGGGAATGAAGGCTACAAACCAGCAGGAAAGGTATATATACTTAGCTGCTCATATATGTAAAATAATTTCTGGAAGCATTCACAAACATTGGTAGTGGTGGTGTCCTCTGAAGAGGTGAGCTGGGAGACAACGGTCAGGGGATGGAAGGAGACTTACATCTCACTATATGTCCTGCTATGCTTTTTTGGGGGGGAGAGGAGGCTTTAGATTCGTGGATACATATACAATAAGTGCCTGAAAGCCCTTAGAGGAGCAGGGTGGGGCTCCATGCATTGGCCCATTCATGCCTCAGGGGCATGGCGGCTCAGCTTGAAATCCCATGACTCACACCCAGCCTCAGGCCCAAGAGGACTTCAGGCTGTGGAGTCTCAAGGACCGGGGACTCCAGGCTTTGTGATCCTAGCAGCTCCATGGCCTCTCTGCACCTCAGACTTCTGCACAGTAGGAAGGTGGAAACACCACCCTCAAAGAAAGTCCTAGGCCAGCAGAGTGCCTGACTGATACACTAGAAATACTTTTTATTTGTTCATGTTTACTTACTACTTTTTATTTGTTCATGTTTACTTAATGTATTGATGTTATTATTAGAATAACCTTACCTCACCATCAACTACAAGGCCAGTCTCCGTGAGTGGGCAAGCCAGAGACTGGGGTGAGAGTGCCCCCTGGTGGACACATTCTGGACTGCATCAGGTAAGTGCCAATCCAACCCTCCGGACAAAGGCGAAATTCAGTTCCATTTCTTCCCTGTTACTCCTAAATATTTCAATGTTTACTTCTTTAAAACAATGATATGTCCTTATAGAACAGCATGATAATCAAAGAGAGAAATTTTAACATCAAGAGAATACTGTTCTCTAGTCTGCACAGTCCATATTCACGTTGCCGGTCATCCCTACGGTGTCTTTCGTAGCTCGTTGCCTCCTAGTCCAAGACCCCTCCAGGGTCTGTGTGGCCTTTGATTACCAGATATCTTTACTATCCTTTAATGCTGAGCTATTTCTCAACCTTTTGTATCTTTCATGACCTTGACATTGTTAATGTCCAGGTCTGTTATTTGACAAAATGTCCCTTTATGTGGTCATATCTGCCATTTCCTCCCAGCTCCCTTCAGGAATCCCTGTTTTTGTCAGGAATTTCACAGGTGTTAGGCCAGGTCCTCAGGGGTCACAACAGGTGGCATATGATGTCAGTTTGTCCCAATGTTGGTATTAACTCTAACTGCCCTTTCAGTGAGATTGAAGCTAAACTCCCAGACCAAACTGGACCTGAGACTTACCTCGAAGGCCAGGCGCCCCAGCTCAGCATAAATATTGCCAAGTAAGAAATTCTCCACCACCACTTGTGCCTCCTCAGGACAAAGCATTGGCCTTTGTGATGCCATCTTGACCAGCTTAGTTGTCTGGAACCTCTCTTTATTCTTTGTCCATTCCTATTAATACTTTTTATCCCATGAATAATATGTGATTACATTACCCTTGTTAAAAAAAAAAAGTGTCCACCAAGACTAAAATCCTCTTTGAAAACTCTCTCCTTCTAGGCCTCCTCTGGAGTCTCCAGAAGTAACCACACTTTTTCACTGTGTCACTAAAAAGACCTGACAAGAACAATTGAAAGAGGAAAAGTTTATTTGGGGACTCACGGATTCAGAAGTTTCAGTCCATAGACAACGTGCCCCATTCTTTGGGGCTCAAGGTGAGGCAGAACATCATGGCAGAAAAGTGTGTGCAGGGAAGTGGCTCAGGACATGCTCAGAAAGCAGAAAGTGTCTCCACTCCCAGATACAAAATATATACCCTAAAGGCATACCCACTATGCCCACCTCCTCCAGCCACACCCTGCCTGCTTTCAGTTACTACCTAGTTAATTCCATCAGGGGCTTAATCCACTGACTGGGTTACGGCTTTCATAACCCCATCATTTCACCTCTGAACCTTCTTGCATTGTCACACATGAGGTTTGGGGAGACACCTCACATCCAAACCACACCAGTATGAGACATTTATATTTATACCCCACAAATGGCCACACTGTGTACAGTTCAGCATTGTAGAAATTTCTTTGGCAGGACTTAGAAATTGAATTATTTTTATTGCCTCATCATTTTCCAACATGTAGATATACACGAGGTCCTTTAGCTGATCCCCTGTTGATGGACGTTTAGGTTGTTGTCATCATTTTGTTGTTATGAGACATACCAGCACATACACATGATCATGGGCTTCTCTGAGAAATCTTCCCACCTCCAGAAGACTGGACCACTTTTGAGGTAGCTGAGTCCCTGCATCAACTCCTCACCACAGGGAAGGAGGGATGGGCTTTTATTCATGGAACCTATTAGAATTTTAAGACTCCTGTGAGCAGGACTTCTGTGAGCAGCTGGGCTAGGTTTCCATCATGTGTTTCAAGGAATCTTAGGGTTCCAAGATAGGATGAAAGAAAAGGAACTGAGCTAGTGAGACCCTCACACCTATCTCAGCAAGAATGCCCATGGTCCTGGTCTTTATCTGGTTTGCTATTAAGTAACTCAACAATTTCTTTTCAGCTGTTTTCAAATCCAGAAACCTATGATGGGGTCTGACCCCATATCTGGCTCAGGCCTCCCTTCTGCACCATGCTTTCTCCAGTTCCGTTTGTGTTGGTAATACCACATGACCTGTACTAGGGTCCCAACTGGCAAACCCCAGGGGCATCTATCTGCAGGTGCTGCCCTGTGCCATCAGGGTTGGCATCTTGGTGTGTTCACTTTGACCCCTTGGTTTCCTCTCTTGGGTCCTCTCTTGGGACCCAGGACCGCAGCAACACCCTAGCACACCCCTCCTCTACCCCTTGAGAGCTGTGCATGGGCTCACACTGGGTGTCAGAGAAATTATTAAATACACATTGCTGGGTCCCACTCCAAGAGGCTCTGAATGAGTGGATTTGGGGGCAGTCCAGGAGTGTGCGTTTTTAAAGCTTCCCACGGGTATTCTGGGAGGAGGCCCAGATTTCTGCACTGTAGACAGCTTTCCAGAACCTCTTTGCTTGGCTGGGCTCTGTCCTTTCCCAAGCAAGTCTCAAGTGTGGCTCTTAATGAGGTAGGGAGGTCTAGAAAGTCACTTATTTTACCTAAAGTTTTCTTGGACAGCACGGCTGTCTGCATTAATTAGAACCTGCAGGAACTTTCAGCCCCCCAGGATTTCCCAAAGTGGAGCTTTCCCCATGCTAGAGAGCTTGTTCAAAAGGCCCACCCCACATCTGCAGGAGCTGAATCACTGCAAGTGAGGTCTGGGAATCTGCAGCTCTGGCACATTCTCTGGTTAAATTCTGGGTAAACAAACTCCCTCCACATCCCTAATAGACAAGGGAAACTGAGGATCAAAAGTAAAAGTGAGGCTAGGTGCGGTGGCACATGCCTGTAATCCCAGCAGCTCCCGAGACCGAGGCAAGAGGATCATGAGTTCAAAGCCAGCCTCAGCAACAGGTACTAAGCAACTCAGTGAGAACCTGTCTCTAAATAAAACACAAAACAGGGCTGGGGATGTGGCTCAGTGGTTGAATGCCCCCCAGTTCAATCCCTGCTACCAAAAAAAAAGGGAAGTAAAAGTGACTTGTCCCTGGTCATGATACACATTAGTAGCAGAAATGATCCCTAGCCCGAGTCTCCTCTTAGTCAAGTATCAACTCCTCAGCACTCTGACAATCCAAGGTGTCTATAGACTTTTGGTCATGTCAGATGCCCCACATGGTGGCCTTGGGATAGGCCTCCACTGGATTTGAAAGGCTTCAATTTACAATTCAGTGGAAATGATCTGCTTTTGGTCACTGTGTGTGTGTTGGGCAAATATTTGGGCCATCGATGCAAATATCCCTAACTCTGCCTCCTTCCAGGTTTTGCAAAGAGATCAGACAGACAGGACCAATGCGTACAAACAGAACCCCACTTTATTAGCAGTTAGTTCGAGATTGTACATTAATGGAGGAAGGTTCCCGCTTTTAACACAACCCAAAACGGCTGGTTCGAGAGCCCTAATCAGGTAAGCCGGGTAGCATCCCCCCTCCTGCCCTCTCCCCACCCCCACAAGGGAAGGAAACCTCAGCCTGCTCCCTAAGGTGCCCCCCACCCACTCAAGTCAGCCCTTTCCTGTCCCCAGGGAACAACATGAGTTTCATGCACACATTACAAAAGGAACCCTCCTGCAGATGAGAAGCCAGCCCAGCCCAAGATGCCCTTGTTCCTCCCCCTCTTCCAGGGCAGAGAGAGGAGGAAGTGCAGGAAGATGAATGACTTAAGAGAGAACACAGCTAAGGTCTTCCCCTGGTACTGATTGCACACAAAGCTCATACCCAACCCTTAGGGGAGCTGGAAACTCACTGGTCCTCTGAGCAGGAGAGCCTCCAGAGCAGGACAGTGAACCCCAGGTTGCCCAGAGGGCTTGGCGGGTGGGCTTGGACCCCATCCACACTTCAACTCAAGTAGAGTTGCTTCCTGCACGTGTGTTAGAAAACCCCCGCTATAGCCCCTATCGGTTCATTCTATAGATGGGGAAACTGAGGTCCTGGGAGGAAGACTGTTATGCAGCCATCAAATGTATGCAGTTAGTAACATTTCAAGCTCCTGCTCCAGCCCAGTGCTCATCTTCCTACCATAGCTTGGGGGAAGCACTTCCCCTAAGGATGTTCCCGGTATGGGCCAGAGGCCTAGTTCTGCTCCAGTGCATTAGGTTGTGGGCCTCTGAAAAGTGAACACCCCGGGACCAAAGAGCAGAGAGATGGATGCTATCTATGTATGGTACCCTGTGGCCCGTCCCAGGGACAAAGGAGCAGCCAGGCTCCTCCAAGCCAGAGATGTCTTACTCCAACAGGCCACATGACTGGCTGGTATCCACCGTGTAGTCACCTCTGCCTGCCCTCCACCCTCTCCTCCCAGGGCAGCATGTGCTGCCGTGTCCTAAGGGCACCCCTCCCAGGAGCTCCTGCCCTCCCAAGAGGTCCCTCCTTCCATGGTCCCTCTGCTGGTTTGGCACTTGCTATACAGAAGATGGTGGAGGTGCATCTTAGGCAGGAGGGCACTGCCAAGTCAGCACAAAAGGCAAAACCACCCTTGAGAATACAGGAGATGAGGAAACAGCTCACAAGACACCATGAGGAAACAATCAGACGGATCCGGACAGTATGACTTCTACCTGATGGAAAGCCTGCTGGCTCCCAAAAGGATGTCACTTAAAAGACCAGATGGGCAGAAGGAAGACTTTTCAGCATCCCAAGAGATTTGAAGAACACAGTGACAAAATGCATTGTGTGCACCTTGAACCAAGGCAATTCCAAAACTAGGTATGGTATCTGGGGGACAACTTGGGGAGAGCAGACGTTGTCAGGAATTGTCCATTTCTTGGCTGTGGTGTTGGCCAGTGTGTAGGAGAAGGCTCTGACTCTGGTGATGCAGGCAGAAGCATCTGGGGATAGAGTCTCATGACGCTTGCAACTTACTTTCAAACTAGGTCAAAAAAACATATATATGTACAGAGAGAAAAAAGCAAATGTGGCAAAACGTTAATCATTTTAGCTCTCGATGCTAGGTAGTGGGCATTCATAATCAAATGTTTGGTAAAATACTTTTATACTTGCTCTTCCCAGTAATACCTGTGAAATGGCTCCATGTTGGGACCTCAGTCTCTGCGGGTCAGGCCAACAGTATTCCTCTGCTGGGAACTGATGGCCACCTCCTCAGCGACCCAGAAGTACTGGCTGTTTGGAGGCAGGGGCTCAGAAAAGGTCCATCTTAAAACTTCAGACTCATCCTCCAAGCAGTAAGAGGCCCAAAGCAGAAAGGGCTTTCAAACCCTGAAGAACACGCCCACCTGCACTCACCCTGGGGCAAAGTCTGGCAGAGGGACTGCAGAATGGACGACAGGGTCACCTGCATCATTTAAGCTACTTTTCTCTCTCTTTTTATTTTTTGCCAAGTGCTTACAGTGGACAATAAAGACATGATGCTGTATCTGCTCACCCTGGTTTTGTCTTCTCATAAAGAGGGATCAGTGTGCCTATTAGCTGAGAGCCTCTAGGACAACTTATCTCCCTGTCCTCACCCAACAGCTACAAGTCCTGGCTGTGTCTGGCCTTGCAGGTCCTTGAGAAAGGCTTGTTGTGGGAAGGGATGCAGCAGCCCACCTACACAGAAACCTAGAAGACAAGCAAGTCCAGTTCCAGGCTTCTAACAGGGCCTAAGCCAAACTCCAGAACATCTCCTCTGCTCTCACACAGGGTCTCAACCGGCCTGCTTCTACCCGAGGCCAGAAGCAGAGAGAAGTAGAGCCTCCCACTCTACCAGGGCCATTCCAGGCCAGCCCAGCCCAGCTCAGCTTGCTGAGCTTCAGCTAAGAACAGACCTCCGGCCCAGAGAGTTGACTCTACAATGTGGGAGCCTCCCTCATCATGGCCCCAATTCCCCATGGACAGCGAGGCTCAAGGCTGGCATTGGTGGAAGCCACGGCCCTACTGAGGGTCCAGTTGCAGCTTGTCCCCAGGAGCACAGGAGTATAAGAGTAGACAAGCCACCCTGTCCCCAGGCACTGTGCTCCTCCATCCTGCAGGGCCAATAAGGGCCAGGGTTCTTGGGCTCACGGGCCCCAATGAGAAACATGGTAGAAACTCTGCTGTGTCCACGGGGCAACCACCACACAGTGGGTCCTGCCAAGCATCCCATTTCCTTCTCTACTCCAGTGGAAAGCTTGAAAAGAGGGAATCAACTGAGAACAGAGACTGATGGGGCCAAAGGATGGGGAAAGACCTCCCGAGATGGAGAGGACAAGGCTGGGAAGTTTATGCAGATCTGGGGGTGAGAAGGCTCAAAGGCACCTGGCTGGGAAGGAGTGGTTTGTCCCCATATCCTGGAATGACCATGGTTGTGACTGAGGGAAGGAAAGGAACCTGGCACAGAGTAGGGTCCCAAGGGTGGGCTCAGAGGCAGTGTGGCACTGGAAGAAGAGCACTGGACTCAGATTTGGGTCCCTGAGTTCAATTCTTGGCCCTGCTTCCAACCAGCCCTGTGACGTTGGCCAAGCAGGCCACCTGCTTCCTGGACCCACTTTATATCTGTCAAGGGACCCTTCCAACCTCAAGATGCCAGAATCTTCTGAATAAGACCAGGCTCTCCAGAAGGAACTTCCCGGTATCAGGTGGAAGCTGAATTGGCAGTTGAGGGGGCCAGGGAGAGGCACCCCAGCCTCAGTCACTTCACATTGTTAAAAGAAGGGGGGCAGGAGCAGAACCCAAGCGGAAAGCAGCCCAGAGATCCCAGGTCTGCAGGGCGCCTGGAGACACTCTGTGGGTCCCAGTGGGCATCCCTGCTCCCAGGGCAGCTCCCAACCTAGCACCATATGAGGGGAGACAGACAGGCCAGTTTGGGGCCCCAGCTCTCCCACCCTAGCCCCGGCCGTTTCCTTTGGCCACAACCCCACCCCTACCCCCAACTCCTGGGCTTCATGAAGCCAGATATCCTACAGACAGTTAGTCTTCCCTGTCCATGTCATCACCTCTGTCCCGCAAGGGCAGGCCCAGGACAGCTGTGGCACTTGAGGGAGCAGAGACCTCTCTAAGGTCACCTCCATAAGATCTCCTTGAGTCCCAGACATGTGAAGACACATCCTCCCTCCTTTCCACATTATTCTCTAGCACTAAGATATGACACCCTTTGAGGCTGGGGCTTACCACCATTGTGTACGACTGAATTAAAAACAAACCCAACCAAAAAAAATATAATATATATATATACACATTTTATATATATATATATATATATATACACACACATATATATATATATATATATAAAACACAGTGCGACCCCAGCACCCAGGGTATAAACTCTGGCACCAAGAAAACAAAACCCAAATATTAAAATACTTTAGCTTCTTAGTATTTGAGAGGTTAAGGGGTCTCTGGAACCCTCAGCCACAGGTCTCTGGGACAAAGCAGTGGGCGGCAGTCTTGCCAGCTCTGTCATGTCTGCCGAGGCCAAGGTGGTGGCATGGGGACAAGGTATGTACATGGGAACGTGTATACTGCAGACTCCTGAACTGCCTCTTTTACCACAGGAAACCACGCTTGTCATACCCCAGGGTGCAGCCAGGGGGCGGGGTCGAGGCCTGAGGCTGGGCCCATAGGGCATGGCAGTGCCCCAGGCCCTGCAGGAGGCCTTGAGGACTGGGTGGATACTGGAGGAACCAAAGATACGGTCCCCAAAAAGGGAAGGTGAGATGTGAAGGTACTGACCCAAATGTGAAGGATCAGCGTTCTCCCAAGGTGGCTGCCCTCACATCTAACCTAGAGACTGCCTCTGGGTACCCAGCTGACCCCTGTGAAAGGCCCGGCTCGAAACACCCAGAGCCATGTTCAGTCTCCCCCCTGGTTTGGAAAAAGGCCCAGCTGGGCTCTTCTCCCTTCCTGTCTGGAGAACAGGGAAGATATGGCAGCTAATACTGAGGAGACGCCCTGCTACAGCAGGGGTAGTGGGGGCAAGGAGAGGGGATGGTGGGTAGAGCACAGTGAGGGCCAGAAAAGAGAGTCTCGAGGACTCCCCCCTACCAGGAAGTGGCCTTCCACCAAGAGGAAACAGCCTCCCAGCACAGGCTGTGCACAGAATGGACCTCTGATGGAGGGAGGTCCTGTAGGCCACAGACCCAGCAGTGGATGCTCGGAGGTGCTTGTGGGCCTGCCTGGGCTTCTCCTGGCCCCATGTGGGCCTTAGCAGAATATTGCTCATCGATGCTTGGCTGGCCCGGCTCCCCTCTCTGCAGGTCAGTCTGGCTCAGCGCACGGCGGGACATCCCTGCAGTCACCAACGTTCAGTCTGGCTATGGTGGCTGCAGCTACCTGGTGTTCTGGAGGTCCTCCCGCAGCCAGGTGGGCAGTGTCTGGCCCATCTTGTACAGCAGCTTGGAAAGCTCAACATTGTGGTCCCGGTAGTAGTCCTTCAGGAAGGCTCGGGACTGCAACAGGAAGGAAATCTCAGATGGGACGACGAGCTGAGGTGAGCGTAGGCCCCCACACTGCTGTCCTGCTGGCCCCACATTCGGACTTCAGATGTATTCCCCTTCCTCTTATAGACAGTAGCCTCCCTGGAAAGCTCTTGTACAGAAGCAGCAAAATCTCAATCACAAGGTCAGAATTCTCGTGAGAGGGAGGCGAAAGCACTCATCAAAGCCAAAGGCTAATAGGAAAGGGAGACAGCATGAGATGCAAGCTGCACCCCCTATCTTACGCAGTTTTCTCCTACGAGAATGGCCCGTCTTTCCATTCCATGGCTCCAAATCTTGTGGCATGGGCTCCAACTCCAGGGACCCTTGCCCCTCCTCTGGAAGCCTTCTTCCCCTCTCTATCCCAGCTTCTAGTGCACCCTGTCCTGAATGCCCACAGCACAGGACACATCCCTTCCTGCACGAAGCTCTCCTGCCATTATTCTAGCCTTACGTGTGACTTATCTTCCCCTAGACTAGGAGTCCTTGAAGGTGAGGACCTGTCTGGTCCATTCTCAAAACCCCACAGCACAGCCCTTAGCAGAAGGGCAGGGTACTGAAAACTTGTATGACTAGATCCATTTTGATACACCATGGCCCAGTCTGTCTTCCTCTCCCTTAAGAATACTGCCCAAGACCTGGGCACGGTTGTGCATGCCTGTAATATCAGCAACTCAGGAGGCTGAGGCAGGAGGATTTCAAGTTCAAGACCAGCCTCAGCAACTTAGAAAGACCCCCAACAACTTAGTAAAATCGTATCTCAAAATAAAAAATAAAATGAACTGGGAATGTGCCAGGGGAGGGTAAAGGGGATAGAGGCTCTGTCCCACATGGGGACAGCTCCCCACTGGTCCAGCTGCCAGAGGTGGGGCGTCCGGCACTTACATCCAAGTCCATCTCTGGGTACTTCCGGCCTTTGCTTTTGCCTAGACACTTGGTTTTTCCTCCTTCAAGCAGCTGGCACCAAAATCCTTTCTTTGGATCAAACCTGCAGAGGTGAAGAAAGATTGGATGGAGCTGACCTGGCAATCACTTCCCCACCCCAAGGCCATGCACCCAGATCTAGGAACAGCAGGATCCAGGAGCCAAAGGAGTCCACTCCCCTGTACACATGCTCACACCCACACCCTACTGTGGGGCTGATATTTAAATGCCATCTCTTGGCCCAAGTTTTGCCCTTGCCCTACGCTAAACACACCGGCCCTTCTCCCCAGCAGAGGGCAGCTCCCATGATCTGCATCTTCTCTTGTCAGGGCTGAGCAGCCCCAGTTCTTCCAGCAATTTATAATGTAGACCCATTCCCACCTTACATGATCTGAGAACAGTTTTCCAAGCATTCTTTTTTTACAAAAAAAAACTCAAGAAATCTTCTTTATCCCTCCCAACTTCAAGTGACAATAGGGTAGCGAAAAGGTTTAGTCAAAGATTTTTGCTTTTAAATAACTTGCACCTTAATCAAGAAGTGCTAAGGCATTTGTACTGGACAGTTTCCAATTTTGGAGTAACTTTCAGAAATGACAAAGCAGGACTACTTCCCATGTGCGACGTCACAGTGCCTTTGAGGGCACGTTGTAGGAGATGAGCTCTGAAGCTCAGGAGCCATCAGAGGATCTTGAGCCTGAGGGCATCAGGCAAGCGGGACACACATGTGGCAGGAAAGGGAGGTAAGCAATTCTGAATGTGTGGCAGGGTAGACATAAGACGGCAATGACAAGCAGTTGGCACTAACTAGCTCTGAGCCAAGAGCACCACATTCATGCTCTCCTCCAATTCAGGGACCCCCGGGTGAGAGGAGCTATTCTCCTTTATCCCCAGCTTACAGGTGAGGGAAGCGAGGCTCCAGGCTAAGGGACCCATCCAGGGTCAGAGCTAATGATGGATCTGGGATCCTGACCTGGCAGCTGAGACACCAGGGCCCACCACTGCGGCTCTGACTGCTTTCTGCCCTGATATGGAAAACCGAGTTCTCTTCGCTTTTCCACCTTCAACCTTCAGCCCAGGAAGGAAAATTCTTTTTTTTTTTTTTTTTGGTACCAGGGGTTGAACTCAGGGTTGAACGACTACTGAGCCACATCCCTAGTCCTATTTTGCAATTTATTTAGAGACAGGGTCTCACTGAGTTGCTTAGTGCCTCTCTATTGCTGAGGCTGGCTGTGAACTCGTAATCCTTCTGCCTCAGTCTCCAGAGCTGCTGGAATTACAGGCATGCGCCATCGCACCCCGCTAGGAGGGAATATTCTTGCTATAAGATTTCCCAAGAAAGCAGCCAGGGAGGGGGCTTTATTCCACTTTCTCTTGGGACCCCTCCTCCAGCTGAGTGTGGCCCACACTGTTACATAGCACTGGAGGCAGCCTCTCCCCAGCTCCACACCCTGCAGCACAGGCTGGCACTTCCTCCCTAGAGGAAGCATCTGCAGAGCACTTGCACCAGGTTCTGGGTGAGCGGGGTTACTGGCCACCGACAACAACAGTTCTAGCTTCCTTTTCCTGAAGTCATAAGTCAAAGTCTGATGTTAGAAAGCCTACGTGGAAGCTGGGGCTGCTCACTGCTGGTCTGACTTACTTAAATACACACTCTGAAAATGTTCAGCCCAAACAGAACTAAACTGAAGAGGACACTCCAGGGTGGGCTGACCAGAGCAGAACAGATTCATCACCTCCCTCTTCCTTAAGTTAGTACTTTTAATATGACTTATATCATATTGATATTAGCTTTTTTTGCTGAACAGCCATCAGGGCAGTGGTGCGTACTTTCTCATACTTGCTGACTAATTAATCTGTGTCTCTCCCATTATCATTCAAGCTTTTAGGTTTTTTTTTTTTGGCCCAGGTGCCAAAAAAACAGGGAAACCGCCCTGTTGAATGGTCAATGCAGTACTCACGCCAAGGTTTTGTGGTAGTCAATGGTATTGGTCACTCCAAGGAATTTCTGCACCGTGTCCATCACTTTGGCAGGTTCTGTTCGCAGCAGTTTGCCATCCAAGACCAGAATCTGGAAAGAAGGAAAGGGAGAAAGGTAATCTGGACTTGCTTTCACCTCAGGGGGCAACAGGATCAGAGGCCACAGCAGCAGGAGTGGCCTGGCTGTAGGTGGAGGGCCTGTGCTTTCTAGTCTGCTTCTGTCCCCAGTTCTGAATGGTAGGTGTCCCCAATGCTCAGTCCTCTCTGGTCTAATTACCTGCTCTCTGCCAACTTCCCTTGGGCCATGTCAATCTCTTCCAGAACTTAAATGATTAAAAAAAAACCTTGCTTAAACCAGGTACAGTGGTTCATGCCAGTGGTGCATACCTGCTACTAGGGAGGCTAAGGCAGGAGGACTGCAAGTCCAGTCTTGACAACTTAATGAGACCCTGTCTCAAAATATAAAATAAAAAGGTCTGGGGATACCAGGTGTGGTGGCACATGCCCATAATCCTAGCAACTCGGGAGGCTGAGGAAGGAGGATCATGAGTTCAAAGCCAGCCTCAGCAATTCAGTGAGGCCCTAAGCAGTTTAGAGAGACCTTTTCTCAAAATAAAACATAAAAAGGGCTGGGGATGTGGTTCAGTGGTTAAGCACCTCTGGCTTCAATCCCCAGTACCAAAGGAGGGTGGCTAGGTTGAGGATTTAGTTCAGTAGTAAAGCATCCCTGGGTTCATTCCCCAGAGCCATAAAAAAAACCCAGCTTACTCTTTGTATCCCTGTAACATCCCTCTTCCAGCCTCTCAACAAGCTTCCAGCTCTAGACTTCAAGGGTTTCTCTAAAAGACTTCATGGGATCTGACCCTGATCCCCTCTCCAGCCAGGCTCTCTCTTCTCCAGCATACCCCAGCCTCCTCCTCCCAGCTGCCACCCAAGGGGCAGGGGCAGGGAGTTACCTGGTTGGCATGAAAGGTGCTGAGCCAGCGCTCAATGTGAGTGGCGTACCAGCCGGGGACCAGGCAGCGGTTCTGGAGGGCACGCAGCTTTGCAGACGCAGCAGGGCCAGCTGTGATCACCTCGTGGAAGGTGTACTTCAGGGCCACTGGGTCGTCATGAGCTCGCTGGTGCTGCAGGCAAGGGGAGAAGGTGAGCATGTCACAGAGAGAACAAAGAAGAAGGTCTTTGTGGAACAGCAGATGGGACGTGGTGCTGGGAGATCCCAGCTGGGAATAGGCCAGTGCCCAAGTACTGACTGCCTCTCCTTGCTGGTTGGCCCCTAGAAGTACTGGCCCCAGAGCCTCAGTTTCACCATCTTTGAACAAGATCAGGTTTCCAGTGTTGGTCATTCCTACGCAGTCCCTGAGTCCCACTGTGCCCACACACCAGCGTGGGCCATAGGCCACACTGTTTCCATCAACTCACCTTTCTTTTTTCACATATTTATTTCAAGAAAACTCAATATCATTTCCAAAAGTGTAAAACTAGAATCAATGATTACATGTAGAAGGCAAGCACTGATAAATACAATAAAAATAAAGCAAAGTTCCTAAACTGGAACCAGACACAGATGTCAGCTGAGAGCCCTGAACCCCATGCTCTAGCTCTCCCTGCTGTGAATAGAGCATGGCTCTGTTAGAAAGGATGTTAGAGACACCTCCTTTTTTATGGAGACCAGAAGGACTGTGTAAAACTGAAAAAGAAAATGCCAGATCTGAACTACCTAAAATAACCCAGTGGGCCATCAACATCTGCAGAACTCTGAGTCCAGAGCTTGGGAACCTGCCCACCAGGAAACGCTCACCAGCCTGAGGCTTTGACAAACACCACATGTAACCCAGGGCGGGAGCAAGCAGTGACAGTGCAGAGCAGCCTCCTGCTCACCAGACCTCCCTTCTCACAAGACACCAGCCTGCCTCTCCTCTGGCTCCTTCTTGGATCCTCCTGGTATAAACTAGTTTCCCTCACCTGCCTTGATCATGGACAGGAGAACAGGTCTTAATTTACAACACCTGAGTTCAAAATGCCATCACATGAAACTTGCTGAGTCTTGGTTTACTATTCCGTGTGAAGGGAACACACACACACACATACAGCCTTCTTCTGCCTTTTAGAAACTACTGTGAAGCTCCAGTGAGGTAGCAGAAGTTAAATACTGTCACCGGTACAGAAGAGAGGACTGACTTCACCTGGACGCCTGTAATGTCCCCCATAAAAGCAGCCAGCCAGCTCCCTGCTCCTTGCCAGGAGGAGGGAGCACATAGCGCAGGAGGATGGGCACATGGTCTACTGTGTTTGTGGGACTTTCCCCTGAGTTAGACTAAGACCATAGGAAAGGCAGATATCAGGGCATGAACCAAAGTCCTGGGGACAAGAAGCAGAGAGGGCTCAGGAAGTGGCAGAGAGGCAAGAGGTCTGAGGGACCTGGAACAGGGAGGACCTGGCACCTGAGGACACAGCATGGCCCAAGGAAGCAGCATGGCGGCAACCAAGTGAAGAGGCCCAAAGGGTGGCAGAGAGCCACTCAAACTGGCCAGATTGGAAGAGAGCTTCCTGGCTAGAATAATGGACACCTCCCCCATAACCACATGCTAAGGCACGGGGGTCCCCTGACACAAAGAATGGACCTGGTCCGCTGGTTTGATGAAGGTGGTCAGGATCCTGGGCTTGGTCATAAGGGCTACTTCTGAATCAAAGCAGCATGGCATAATCCCAAGACCGGCAAGCAGAGCAAGGACCTGTCCCCAGCCCCTCAACAGGCCTGGAAGCATTCCTGCAAGCCCAGCAGACTGCACTTGGAAGGAATTGAGTCAGGCCATAGAAATGAGAAGAAAGCTCTGGCATTTAACATGTCTCCAGTAGAGACTAGGATTCATCCCTCTCAAGATGTACTGCAATCCAGGTAACTGCCTTGCCTGATGAGGCACCCCACTAGGAACAGCAGGTCCTGAGCCAGGCACAGTGGCACACACCTGCAATCCCAGCTACTCGGGAGGCTGAGGCAGGAGGGTCACAAGTTCAAGGCCAGCCTTAGCAATGTAAATTGAGGCAGACCCTGTATTAAAATAAAAATATTAGCCGGGCACGGTGGCACACGCCTATAATCCCAGCACTTAGGGAGGCTGAGACAGGAGAATCACGAGTTCAAAGCCAGCCTCAGCAACGGCGAGGCGCTAAGCAACTCAGTGAGACCCTGTCTCTACATAAAACACAAAATAGGGCTGGGGATGTGGCTCAGTGATCGAGTGCCCCTGAGTTCAATCTTCAGTACCAAAAATAAATAAATAAATAAGTAAATAAAAATATTTAAAAGGCTGGGGGTATACCTCAGTGGCAGAGCACTTGCTGGGCATACAAGAAACCCTGGGTTCAATCCCCAGTACTCTTTCCCCAAAAGAGGCAAGTTCTGTGTCTTGTCCTCTGAGTTCCCACTCCCGCCCCACTGGTGTCCAGTAGAGAAGATACAGTCAATGTGACCTGACAACTGTTGGCAAATCTAGGCTTCATCAAGATCTAATCAGCCTCCAGGTCATGTCCATGACAGAGTCACAAGCAGGACCCCCTGAAGCTCAAGGATGCGTGGTTAACTGGCATTGCCTTTCAGCATCAACTTCTGCCTGGCAGTAGAAGCGCCATGAAGACAGGCTCTGTTCTTATCCATTGCCACATCCACATTTCTCAGGGCTGGCACACAGCAGGCATTTTGCTCAGTATTCGCTGAGTGAATGAGCATCAGACAGGGCACCCAGCCCCCAGGGCCTCCACCATGCTGCTCACCTGGTACCAGGAATAGGCCCGGTCCGCTGGGTTGATGAGGATGGTGAGGATCTTGGCCTTGGGCAACAGGGCAGCTGCACGCCGGGGCGCCACTTCTGAGTCAAAGTAATTGGCGCTTTTCTCAAAGTAGAAGTCGGAGGTGGTGTTGGAAGGGATAGGGAAGAACTCCATGTACCTGCAGGAAGCCCAGAGAGGGGCACTCACAGGCAAGACTCATGAGGAAGGGGCCCCAAGGAAAGCAGTGTGAGAGGGTGAGGGTCCCAGGGGGTAGAGTATTCTCAGAAAGCAAGCAGGGCACACTGCTCCAGCCAAACCAGGACTCGCTGATTCTAGAGAGAATGGCCACCTGGCAGTCTCCCTAGTCCAAACTCATACCTTTTCAGTGAGGCTGTGGGTCAGGAGGACCTGAGGATTCATGGGTGTGATGTGGGTTACAGGCACAGGGTGGGGGTTGTGTCCTTCCATCCTAAACTCCCCTGCCCCAGTGGAGGTTCCCACAGCTGAACTGGCAGGCCCTAACTTTGCCTCTAGGGGGCAAGCTGGGGCTCAGAGTGGCTCCCCTCTAACTCTTATAGGATCAGCCCAGAGGGGAGGGCTGCCCTCTGGAGCTTTCTTTCCTGACCTGGAATGATGTTTAGTCTGTCTCTATGGACTTAGAAACAAAGAGGAAGGTCACCTGCCACCCTCCACCCTTCACGCTCCCCAGCCTGCTGTGGGTGAGCACAACTTTTCAAAATATTGTCCCATATCCCGGCCACTTCTTCATTGAGGACCCCTCTGAAAACTAAACAAACTGTCCAGACTCTCCCAAGAGCACCTACTCATATAAAATCAGGGTGCAACTGGGGATTCATGGGAAGTAAAGTATTCCATAATTAAGGATATAGGTTCTCCATCCCATGAAATGGGGTTTCTGAAGAGTGGGCCCTTGGACCCCTTTACAGATTGCCTAGAGCTTTTTAGATTCCTGTGCCCCACCTAAGACCTACCTACAGAATCAAAATCTTGGGAATGGGGCCAAGGAATCTCCCTCTCCCACTTTTCTAAATCTTGTTTGTGATACCTACTTTGAGAAAGCTCAGAAAACAGACGTTTTGCTTCCTAAGCTATAGCAAAGCCATGTGGCAGCCAACCTTACTTTTCTACTTTACCTGGTAATAAACAGTCACACTTGCTACAGACATGCTAATGTACTGCTGTGGGTGCTGCCCCCAGCCCTGTTGAAGACACTGCTGCATATATGGCATGCACTAGATTACCTTTATTGAAACAAACAAACAAAAAACCCACTGACTTCCAATAATATATCTGGTCACGTGGGGTTTTAGGTAAGAGACTAGACATGTTAGAAATGTAGAAAAATGGATGGATGGATGGCTAAATGGACACATACGTGGACAGACAGATGGAGAGAGAGATGACAGGTAGATAAAAAAGAGAAAAACACACAGAAAAATATCAAAAAGCAAACAGATAGAAGGCACGTAATCTCTCCATCCAGGCAATCTGTCAATACTACATCATAGTCATACATGTACATACAAGGTTTAAAAAGGCAACAGCAAGGAAAGATGTAAACTGAAAAACTGGAGAGTAGAACCACCCCAAGCTATCCCCTAGTGCACGCTGAAGGTCACCTCTGTAGAAGGTTCTGGTGAGCAGCCTCCACTTTAACCACCTCCCCCAGTGGCCCCTGGAAGCCAGTCAGTGTTTCCAAAGGCCCACAGAAGGCCCACCTTCTCTCCACAGTTGGCCATACATGGTGGGAAGGGCCAGCTGTCAGCCAGAGCACCTGGATTTTAGCCCCTGCTTTGTCACCAGCAGACCCTGAGAGCTTGTGTGAGTTCTTCCCCTCCTCTAGGACTCAGGATGTTTTGTGCAAACCAGGGAGGGGCTCAACTCTGCCTTCAGCAGTCTCTGTCCCAGGCGATAATGCAAAGGGGCAAAGGGCTTCCTCGTGGAGTGCCCTGCCTGTGACAACACTCTTACCATGACTCAAGGGTCACTGTGCCTTGTCCCTGTTTATAGGAACTTTAGCTGCCTGTGTACAAGTAGCAGCTGCTTCCTGCTGTGGCCACAGTGACCTCCTCACCACTTCTGGGATGGCTTTCCTGTCCTGCTGTAGACCGAGGCTCACTCACCAGTCAATGCCTCTGTGATAGTTGTGGCCGTTAAAAAACTGGATCTCCTCGAAGGTCTCTGAGCTGGGGTAGTTGCTGCTTAGATCCGGGTGCATGCCCAGGAACAAGTAGAGGGCTGTGGTACCTGTAGGGATGGGAGGCAGCTGAGCCCACAGCCCAAACCCCAACTCAAAGATGGAACCTGGGTTCTGGGCCTTGCTCCTGTTTATTCACTATAAGGACCTGGGAAAGTTCCTCCCCTTCTCTAGATCTTAGTTTTCTCATCTGTACAGGGAATTACACTACATCCAGGATGGCAAATACAGGGCCTGCATGTGGACACCCCCAACATGTGTACCCCTGCAGACATCACTAATCTATTATCACATTCTTCATTCCTAAACAAGAACTTGACCTCTGACTCCTTAACACAGCACTCTGACAGCCACGTCCTACTGACTGCTGTATCCTTAGAATCAGAACTAGATGCTTCCTGCTGGCCTTTTCAGTTTGGGGTCTCTGTCTGCTGGCACTTGGGAGAAGCCCATGGAGCAGGGTGCTCAGACTCTCCCTGTGTTAACGTGGAACTCTGAGGAGCCACGAGTTCTGGCTCTGATGCCTCCTATTCCAGCTCTGCTCCTCCCTCCTCCCTAGGAAGACTCCTCATTCATTTCCTATGGCATGATTCCATGGTTCATATGCGACAGAAGCATCCAGAAGAGGAGGCCATAGAGCTTGGTGATTAAGAATATAAGCTTTGGGGTCAGAGATCAGGACCTGGCACTGTCATTTCCTAACTGTGTTAGGGAAGTCACTGAACCTCTCTGAGCTGTAAAATGGGAGTACACAGTTGTGCCTTACAGGATCGTGTGGATGGCAAACGCCTGGCAATCATGTCACTACTTCTCCTTCCTATACCTCTGGTAGGCATGACTAACCCACTTTGCATTGAATCAGTTTTACCAAGCACTGCTTAAACTTGCAGATAAGCTGCCAGGACACAGAGAGAGGTCCCTGAGGCTGTGGTTCAGGAGAAATAGGAGAATGCCATGTGCACCCTCCATCCTCTTCCCACCTCCAGACTGATGGGAGATTCACGTTCCCTCCAAAATTACTCTCACTTCTGAGGAAGGAGTGCGTAGACTCCTGGGAAGTGGAACCAAGGAAATGTGGTCCCTAGAATTCTGTGGCTGAGATGTCAGGTGTTCGGAGAGGCTGGGTGAAGGGTAGAGAGCCCTACCTGTTTTTTGGGGACCGATGATGAGGAGCTTTGGGAAGCGGTCACATGTCTTCTCCTTGGACCAGATGTCTTTATGGCGTTTGTCTTCGCAGGGGTCCTAAAACAACATTGAGAGGATGTGAGGAAAGCCCAAAACCCAGTGAGCAGACTCTCAGGAACATGTGGCCCTTCCGGCACTGACCAACAGGCATAGTATCGACATGTGGCCTTGCCACCTCTCACTCCCAGACACTTGGGCTGCAATAGGCAGGGACCATTTCTGGTTAGTCTCATGTCCCCCACAGAGCCTGGCGAAATGCCCAGCTGTGTGCTTGACACATAATGGGAACTCACGAGCACTCAAATTCAAATGGACAAGCAGTGTCTGGACCAGGGGTCTGCAAACTTTCCCTACAAAGTTGGTAAATCTCTTGGTAAATGTTTGGTAAATATCGAGGGCTTTGGGTACTGTCCAGCTTCTGCTGCAGCTTCTCAACTCTGCTGCTAGGGCATGAAAGCAGTCAGAGAGTGCTCACAAGCGTGAGCGTGGCTGTGTGCCAGGAAAACTGTCTTTACAAAAGCAGACCACAGGCTGGAATTGGCCCGTGAATCAAGGTTTGGGGACCCTGGGTCTGAACTATGAGACTACCAGTCTCATATCCTGCTTCCTATTTTTAGCAACCCCCAGGTGCAGACTTTCCCAAGAACTGGTTCCCTTAAATCCTCCCAGCGAGCTCCCTTCCCAGTGGCTCAGAGCCTGCTGTAGTTACAGAGGCTGGGAGATTACCTGAGAGTCTAACCAAGGCAGGGCAGGCACTTCCTACACTTCCCTAGTCTATGTTCACCCAAAGGGTTCTGGGGGTTTTTGTGTGTATGTGTCTATGTGTCTATGTATGTATGCACTGGGAATTTAACTCAGGGGCACTTGACCACTGAGCCACATCCCCAGCCCTTTTTATTTTGAGACAGGTCTCAGTAAATTGTTAACAGACTTCTTAAGTTGCTGAGGTTGGCCTCAAACTTGTGATCCTCCTGCCTCAGCCTCCTGAGTGGCTGTGATTACAGGTGTGTGCTACCACACCCAGCTCCACAAGTTTTTTTAAAGTTGTTCTTTCTAAGGCTGTGTATGAGTGTGCATGTGTACAGGTCCGTGGGGAGGTGGACACATACATATGCATGTACATACACGTTCACAGGAGTAGATGTGCCCACACTGGAGAGCAAACAGACACCTGGGATTCCCCTGGGGACAGAGTGTGAGAATATGAAGGCTGAGCCTTGAGCCCGTGCCTGGAGCGTGAGCCTGTGAGCAGAGGGCTTTCCACTCCTGCAGCAAGGCACCAGGCCTCTCTGCCCCACCTGCCACAGTGGGTCCTTCTCCTCAGAGAATATCTGGAAGTACTTCTGGGCCAGCTGCACGGGCGGTAGTGTCTGCAGCCGCAGGTTGGTCCAGGAGTGCAGGAAGCGCACCAGGTGCTTGAAGGTATACAGGCCCAGCCGGTCGTTCCCGTAGTTGGACAAGTGCGTCATGAAGATGCTGATCTGCTCCAGGGAGGTGGAGAGGGAGGGAGGGGCCAGGTCAGCATCTGAGACACCTTACCCCCACCTCTGACCTTTCTAGCCCTGCTTCAGCTTGCAGGGCTGCCTGATGAGCAGGGCAAGATACTCCAAGGCCACCAAGTTGTTGTGCAGGCTGGGTACAGACAGTGATGAACCCAGGTCTGACTGACCCCCATCCATGCATTTCAACCCTAAGGTGGGAGGCTGATCTGAGGTGGGAGCCATCTGTTTTGTCTTATAAATCAGGCGGAGAGGTATGCACGGAAAAAAAGTACTCAGCCCAGAGAACTGAACAAAAATGACCACTTCACATTTATTTAATATTATTAAAGTACAGATGATTATTTCCATTTTGAAGATAAGGAAAGAAAGGCCCAGAAAGCTCAAACAAAGAGATTGTGTGTGTGTGTGTGTGTGCGCATGCATATATGTGCACACATACACACAGGAACAAAGACCGGAAAAAAAAACAAGCACAAAAATGCAAGTACTCCAGTATTAAAGTGCATGATTATGAAAGAAAAAAAAGCATGTATATCTAAAAAGAATAACAAAAAAGGGCAAACTAAAAGAATGAAAAAGAAAGCTCCAATCCTTTAGTCAAGGTCCCGCAGTGACCCTGACAGTGCCAGAGCTGGGGAGCAGGTCTGCCAACCCCCAGGTTCTCACGGCAGCCTCTCCAGTCTTTCCCAGCCAGGGAGGTCCCTGCAGCCTATGACAGGCTGCCCAGCAGCCCCTCTTCCCACTAGCTGCGGACCATGGAGCACTCACAGGATTGAGGAGCACGGTGAGGAAGAGCTCGCCACCATTGATGATCTTGTCCAGTTCACTGGAGCCCCCAGGGTACTCATTGTAGAAGATGGTGTGGGTGAAGAGGCCACAGGTCTGCCGTGGGAGGACCTGTGGGAGGATGAGGGGAGGAGCTATGGTGCTTCTGGCATGGATGGCAGTAGGAGAGGGGTAGGGATGTCTCCACAGAAAGGCAGCCTGGCAGGTGCTTGGTCCTAAAGACCCAGAAGCCTGTGATATTTCCCCAGGTGAACCACAGGCCCTTGACATCTTAGACTCCATTACTATTCTCTGCACAAAATAATAAGTAGTACCCAAAGTAATAGAGTGAGAACATTTCAGGAAATCGGAACCATTTGCAGTGAGAGTCCTTGCCTTCCCACAGCCGCCTCATCCCTTCCTGATGAGGACATAGGACAGTCTTCTGTTCATTTGCTCATTAAGAACTTCTCTTGAACTTCTACTGTGTCTGTCCTGGAAGGACAGCGCATCCTTCCAGTGCCTCAGGCTGAAAGCCCTGAAGTCAGCCTCGACTCCTCTTTCTCCTCCATCCCATAACCAGCTCATGAGCAGATCTCACTGGCAATAACTTCTACCAAGTCCATTAGATGATCACACTCCAATCTTGACCCAGGTCCTAGCCACCATCATCTTTGGTCTGGAAGATGGTCTGGTCTGCCTGCCTCTAATTTGGTACCCTACACTCTCCATTCCACACAAGAATGATAAACAGGGGCTGAGGCTGTAGCTCAGTGGTAGAGCACTTGCCTTGCAAGTGTGAGGCACTGGGTTCGATTCTCAGCACCACATAAAAATAAATAAATAAAGCTATTGTGTGTCTATCTACAAATAAAAAAAATATTCAAAAAAATTAAAAAAAGAAAAAGAATGATAAACACCTGTTAAAGCATGAGTGATGCCCTGCTTCTTCAAAACCTTCCCATCTCTCACTAAAAACTGAAGTGCCTTGATGACTAGCCTTACATAACCCCACAGCATCTTGACATCCTCTACCATCGGCCCCTAACTTGCACCCCTCCATCCATACCAGTCTCCTACTTGGTCCTCAAACACACCCAGCACAAGCCTATCTCAGGGCCTTTGCACTTGCTGTTTTCTCTGCCTTGAACATTCTTCCATATATAGCAGCATGGCTCATCCCAGGAAGGTCCTTCCTAATCTTTATTGAAAATTGCCTCCCCCATCTCCCTTCCCTACTGATTCTCTGAAGGGCATTTATCACCACCTGATTATTATTTACTTTACATAAACATTGCCTGTTTTTCTGCCACTAGGACATTAGGTCTACAAGGACAGGAAGCTTTCTGGGTTTTATGTAGTTCTGTGTCCCTAATGCATAAAAAAAGGACAGACATAGTAGAAGCTCAATGAGCAAATGAATGGAGCAGAAGACTGTCCTACATCCTCATCAGGACCTCTTTAAAGAATGTCCACTCCTCAACCTCTAAGGAACTCATGAGAGGAGCCGGACAGGCAGCCCACCTTTCCGGAGACAGACTCAAAAGCCAAAGTAGCAGCAGAAGTTGGTCTGAAGCTGTGAGCCAGCCAACCACAGCCCTGCTTTCCAGGACAGTGCACGCCCGTCCCCACCTCCGTACTGCCATGGCCCACTCGCCACACTTGCCATGATGCCATTGTGGATGAAGCCGCGGCGGTAGCGGGCTGGCTTCAGATGGGGGTACTCCTCTGTGCTGGTCACACGGATGTTCCACACCTGCTTCCAGGCCTCGTACAGCTGCACATGCACAGGATACACGCCCGAGTGATGCGGTGCCACCGCGTACCCCATGTCTGTGGGAATGCCATGCTCCTGGGAAGAGGATGACCAAGGCAGGATGAGGACGGGGTTATTTCCCCTTTGGGCCTTATTCCCCCTTCGTAGAACATGAGAGAAAACTCAGAGGATAAATGACAAGGCAGTTGGTCCAAGCCCTCGTGGTGCAAATGGGGAAGCTGAGGCCTGGGAGGGAAGAGTCAGTGCTCAGAATCTCTGAGTCAGAGTCACAGGCAGAGCTGGGCCTACAGTCCAGGTCTCCCAACTCTTTGTCTAGTTCAAGGGCCTCATGTACCCCACAGTGAGAGACAAGGATAGAAACCTTGCCTGCCTTCTCTTGCCTCTAATTGGCCAGTGAACCCAGGCTGGGTACCTCCTAGCCCAGGCAGGAGGTAGCAGCTTGGGCCCAGGGAACACACAGATTTGGGTTTAGGTCCTGGTATGACCTCCCTGAGCCTGTTTCTTATCTATAAAGTGAGGCTCTTCTCTTGGGGCTTCTCAGAGACAGAGGCTATAGGAGCAGCTCCCCTCACCTTGCCCCGGGCCCCTGGTGTGGGCATATAGATATTGGTGAAAATCCATCAGACTGAACTGCAAAAGCTATATGACACCAGCAGTCAGGACCTCAGGCCCAGCCCCTAGCCCGCCCAGCTCTGCCCTGTAGGGAATCTTACTCACGACAGCGAACTTCTTGTTCAGGGCCATCTGCTCTGCCAGCACGGACTGGTTATGGAAAAGGTGAGGCTGCATGTGGCTCCACATGTGGGGGAACCACCAGAACTCCTTCACATACGACAGCAGCAGGTCGTCCCCAGCATCCTCAGCATCAGTACCTGCAGTCCCAGCACAATGGCTCAGCTCAGCCCACAGGGCCATGAGGCCCTCTAAGCTGGCCCAGGCCTGGGGATAGGCGTGCACAGCCATGGCCCATCCAGATGCTGCCATTAGTTATAGTGCAGGAGAAGACATAGTCCCAGAGCCCTGGTTTCTGACCTAGAGTGTGTCCTTCACTCAGGAGTGACTTTGGCCAAGACCCTTGGCCCTAGGGGAGCAGAATCAGCTGTCTCAAGGGTTTCCTCCACCTCTGACATGTCTGCTCCGACCCTGTTCTGATAACCCAAATGGGTCATTTGTCTTCTACTGATTTTTAGAAGGGCTTTGTGTATATACAGGATTGTTACCCCCTGTCTAGTGTGTATTACCACAACCACCACTGCTGATAGGCTAAAGGTTAAGAAAATAAAAATGCAGAGCTGGGTGTGGTAGTGCATGGCTGTGATGCAAGAGGATCACAAGTTCAAGGCCAGCCGGGACAACTTAGTAAGATCCTACCTCGGAACAAAATTTGCAAAGGGCTAGAGACACACCTCAGAGATAGAGGGTACCCTTCCCGCACCCCCAAATGCAAGACAGCCAGCAGCATTACTCCTACTTTGCTCAGGGCTGTGTTGCACATTCTGCGCTTCTACCCCCGCTCCCACTGTTGACTAAAATGTTTTTCCTAGAATGCAGGAGAGGCTGTCCTCGCTATGGCCTGAGCTGAAGACAGCTAAAGGGCAAGGCCACTACAGATGACCCGTCCAGGGGCTGTTCCCTCTTGCCCAACTCCAGAACAGCAGTATGGGAAGAATGTGAAAGCTGAAGAGGAAGGCAGGCAGGTGTGAACCAAGCAGCCTACTGCCCTCAACCTCAATCCTTTTGACTACAAACTAAACTTGGAACATTGGTCATTGGAGAGGTACAAGTACAGGGTATCTTCATTTTCAGTGCTACATATTTCTGTAACGTTCTTAAAATTCAACCAGTTTTTCCTATAAGCAGAAATAATACAAATAATTTTAAAAGGATGGGGCAGGGGAGGCGGAAGGGAAGGAGGATGGCCCACCTAGGACAGCACAACCTGAAGGTCAGGGAGTGATGCATGGAAACTGTCGTCATTGTTGTTGTCCCCAAATGACTGGCTCTGGGAGACTTTTGCCCTTGGTGTGGGCAAGCTCGGCTGCTGCCATCATGACAGACAACTCCGAGAATGTGGGTGTGGATAGCCTTGGAGGTCATTAGAAGGGGCAGGGCAGGCTCACGTACCTGTGTGGAAGAATTTCCCTGAGTAGCCCAGGTTGAAGGTGAAGTTTGGGATGTGTGTGCGTAGTTCATTCTGCGTATCAAACAGGGCCTGGGACAGCAGAGGAGAAAGGAAGGCCAGAAAGGAAGTCAGAAGCTCCTGGTCCTTCCATGGAGACCTGAGAAGTGTCCTGTTCCAGCAAGACCAGCTGCAAAGCTGACAGGGCCCAGTAAAAATGCAAATGTGCAGGGCTGTGGGTGTGGCTCTGTGGTAGGGTTCCTGCCTGGCACACAAGGCCCTGGGTTTGATCCCTAGCACTTGCTCCAACAGTGAAACCATGGAACCCTTGTGCAAAAGTAACCAAGAACGTCAAGGAGCTACAAGCAGAGCATTCCACCGTGTTCAAGCCCAGGTAAGCACAGGAGTACAGGCTCTGTGGGACACCATGGGCTGTGCACCGGGGGACTGCCTTTGCTGCCTTCACCAGGCCTCCAGCACGGGAAGACCTGGACTGCAGCCAGGCTCTGTTGTGTGTCCTTAAAAAGTTTTGTGACTCCTCAAGGTCTCAGTTTCCTCAACTGCAATATGGAGATGATCTCTCTCTCTCTCATGGGAGAATTATAAGTGAGATGCTGTACATAAAACTGCCTGCTGGGCGCAATGGCACAAGCTTGCAATCCCAACAGCCTGTGAGGATAAGGCAGGAGGACTGAGAGTTCAAAGCCAGCCTTAGCAACAATGAGGCTCTAAGCAATTCAGTGAAACCCTGTCTCTAAATCAAATACAAAATAGGGCTGAGGATGTGGCTCAGTGGTTGAGTGCCCCTGAATTTAATCCCCAGTACCAAAAAAAGAAAAGAAAAAGAAAAAGAAAAAGAAAAAAGAACCGCCTGATATTTGGTTAAGTGGTGAAAAATGGGGGCCATGTGGTGACATTTGTGGTCACTGCCACTGCGAACCTCAGTGTCTACATGGGAAGGGTTTCTTGCCTTTGGCGGAATGCCAGGCTGATGTTAAAGGACATGACTTGTCCATGGATGTGCTGTGTGCCCAGCACTGTGATGTTCCCTCACCTGGCACGCACAGCTGTCTACAGGTCAGTGAAGGGCTGCTGGCCCTTGGGAAACGGATGTGCCACTGCACTTTAGGGCCAGGACTGCAGGGTTCACAGGCTGCTAGGAAACCTCTCAAACTCTGCTTTCAGGACATGTTGCAAACTAAAAGTCCTGGCCCTCTTAGGGCAGTGTTGTCACCACCTGACCAAAGCTGAGCACTGCCTGCTAGACGTGCATGCTCCAGTTGTGTGGCCTACAGCAAGCTACTTCACTTCTTTGAGTCTCAGTGCCCTTCTTTGCAAAAGTGGACTCAGAAAAACACCCACTTTGCCAGGCCGCTGGGAGGACCAAATGAGGTGGTGCACAGAGTGGGCTGAGCACAGTGCAGCATCCACGGAGCCCTGCATAAGCAGCTTCTATTTGTGTTTTGTCAACTGTGCTGCAGAGCCAACACTGTACAAGCTAGCAAGGCAACATGCACATCCATGAAAGAAGGCCCCAGTGCTCACCTGTGCTGGGATTAAAGCGGAAACTACTCTGCCCTTTCCTACTGACAAGGATGTTTAAGGGTAATGAGACCTGGGCTGGAGAAGCACTTTGCAGTTTACCCTGAGCTGAGTGCACGGGAGAGGGCACCTTGATTTGTATTCTTCCATAGAAATATTGTGCTTCCAAACTGCTATCGTGCTTCTCACTTTAGAAATGGGGAGAATAAGAAACCTAAATGCACAATTCAGGGCTCACTGGGGGACAGTGACATCATGAGCTCAACCCTGGAGCCCAGTCCTGGATCATAGTCTCACAAGGGCTCCCCCTGCACAGGCAGCAAGGGCCTGGTCTGAGCAGGAGAGAGCAGGGCTGTGCCCTGGAAGGGACATCCCAAGTAAGGAACAGGGCAATCTACTCTGCTAAAGGTTGGTCCACTAGCTTCACATGAAGATGTTTACAGCAAAGACTCCACAGGGGTCATCTTCAGTTCTTCAACAGGATAGCCCTTCAGGAAATAAAATTTCAGGAGGAAACAATCAAAGCCACACTGCCCTGTCCAGCTCCATGGGTGGCATGGAGGGTGGAGTGTGGTCATCTGAACATGACCTTTGCCCCACCTAGCTCACTGGGCACCCCTGTGAAGGCCCTGGGAATGCTATGAAACAGCTTAAGATCCCCTGTCATTTCACAGCTGAAGCTCAGCAATGGGAAGGGACTGGCATGCATCCCCTAGTCAATCAGGGTCACACTGGGACTTGACTCAAATTGGTCTCAAATCATCACAGGGTGACCATTCCCCAACACGATCCACTCTATTCTTCTCACTTGGGGTTATAAAGAAGAGCAGAGAGTGCACTCCTGACCAAGAAAAGGGCACAGATCCCACTGGGGACCCTCCCTGCAGAGCCCAGGCCACCCTAGAAAACTTTCAGGTGGACAGAGAATACAGTGCACCAGGCAGGTCTGCTCAGGGACAGCTGTGCTCCTCTCTTAGGTCTCTTTAAAGCCTCCTAGGAGCATCAAAGAGAAGTCTTGGTTTGGTGCTAATATGTTTCTAACACTCACTAATCTCCTGTGAGAGAGGACACCGGTCAGCAGGCGGCCGCATCTCTCAGAATTTAATCCCCTGTTTTGTTTTCATTGGATTTATTGTTATCGTGCCTTCTACTCCCAGCAACCGACTCTGATTCCCATTTACACTAGGATATAGTCTCCTTTGCAAGTAATCTGAAAACTGTATTTTCAAGACTGTTTAGTGGTCTTAATTTGTAGGCTTCTCCTTCACAGTGACAGCTCATGTGTACATAAAATCTTGTGGTTTGCACAAGTGTTTTTTACATACAGCTTTGTTGGGTAAACACTTTTTGAATTCAACACATGCAAATATGCTGTTATGTGTAATTCAAGCTCTCCATTTTTGTTTTAAGAATTTTATGGGCACTCTGATATTGACACAAATATTTTTAAGAGTTTTAAATCATATCTAGATGAAAAGGCAGATGGCTGGCACTGCAGTTCCTACTTCCATGTTCTGACAACTGGATCTTCTCCTCCTCCACACAACATGCACTTCCACTCTGCACTCAGGTGCAGAAGTCCTCTACGTTTGCCAGGCGTGGGTGGCACACGCCTGTAATCCCTGTGGCTTGGGAGGCTGAGGCAGGAGGACTGAGAGTTCAAAGCCAGCTTCAGCAACTTTGCAAGGCCCTAAGCAACTTAGTGAGAACCTATCTCTACATAAAATATTTTTTAAAAGGCTGGGAATGCGGATCAATGGCTGAGTGCCCCTGGGTTCAATTCCAATCCTCAGTAGACCCTCCAACCCCCCCCCAAAAAAAAGTCCTCCATGTTTAATACTTCAGCAAAATTTTAAATGACACTTCCTTTGAAGGAAACAATTAATATAAACTTGGTGGCAGGGTGGGAGAAACTGTACTCTGAATAACTAACGGCGCAGGGGAAGTGCAGCTAGGGAAGTCATGTGGGGCACACAAGGACTGGAGTCCACATGGCCCGCCTTACCTTGACATCCTCCACCTTCATGCGTGTGCCCTCCTTGCCCACGAAGATATCATCGATGTCCACCAGGATGTAGCGGTCCAGAGGCAGCGAGAGGCGCTTACCCGTGAGGAAGGCCACAGCATCAACAAAGACCAGCTTATGCAGCCAGAAGTTGAGATTGTTGCCAAATAGCACGCGCTGGATGCCGTCGTGGAGGCCCAGGTCCTGGACCACTGTGGCATGCAGTGCCGCATGCAGGCCCGCATCAGCTCCCAGGTGTGGGATGGACTCGGATGAGCGTGTCTTGGCTAGCAGCACCGGCTCATAGGTGGAGTGGTTGGACTGGAACACAGTCCAGTCCTCGCCAGGCAGCACGCCCTTCTCCACCTCGCTGGGCCGCGTCACATAGAGCAGTGGGGACTTGGGGTTGATGCTGCAGTCCTTCAGGCCCAGGTTAGAGTGCAGGAACAGGGGGAAGCCCTTGAGCTGTGCGCTCAGCAGGCTGTTCTCATTGGCCTGCAGCCGGGGCAGGGTGGGAAGGGGAACAGCTGTCAGATCTGGAACTCCAAGGGACATGGAACTCAGATATGCACCGAAAATTATGAAACACAGTTTATATGAATATGAAACATCAACAATATTTACAACCTTCATGGGTGGGCTCACCATGCCCCTGGCTCAGTGGTCTATCCTCTGCTCTGCCTACAAAAGTACACTAGTGAACATGTCTGATTCGCTTACCAAAACCAGGCAGCGGATCTGTGCACTTTGCACACTGGAATGCTGCTAATCTTCCCAGTGACCCCATGGTGGACGTGTTGTCAGATCATTTTTACATATAGAGACGGAGGCCCAGAGAGGCCAAATCACCAGGAGGAAAGTCCAGCAGTTGAGAGCATGGGCTCTGCTACCAAACTGCCTGGTCTTGGCCAGTTACGTCTCTTCTCCAGGCCAGAGGAGTTGGCTGGGGTGGGGGAGCAAAGACACTCTGCCACCCAGTATTCCTAACCTCCCTTATACCCCAGCACCCGAGGCCACCCTCTTACAGGAGCTGAGCTCCTATGTCCACCCAATCACTGCCAGCGATGGTGAGGTCTCTGGGGCTCCCAGCTCCCTGGGGGTCTACAGACAGCCACATCACTCCACTGCCTCCTCCCTAGGCCCATGGCACCTGCTTTGTACTGCTACAAAGAGGAGAGTCACAGTTATAGACAAGTAGATTTCTGGACACAGCTGGCTCAGGGAGCCTTCCAGAGAAAGACTTCTGAGATAATATTTAAAGAAAAAGCAATCAACTAGGAAAAGGTGGGCTCCAAGACCCACGAATAGCAAGTGCAAAGGCCCTGAGGTAGGAGAGGTTCAATCAAGAGGGACAGGAAGAGGTGAGGTGGAACATTCTGCTGGGGCCAGACCTCCAGAACCCTGGAGGATAGTAAGGATAGCAGGAAGCCACAAAGACTCCATCAAAGGGTATGCAACAGGGATGATGGGTTCCAATCTATTTTGAAAAGATCTATGTGACTATCTTCTGGAAAATGAATGGGGTGGGGCAAAGCATGAGTGAACAAAAGGCATATAATGCATTTGGAGAGGGGGACAGACTTGTGTGTGGGTGCCATCAGGGCTGCCCGGGTGAGCACTGACCTTGGCTCACAGCCGAACAGTGATAGTCTCAGTCGAGTCCTATGCCCCACTATGAAACTGCGCCTGCCCAGAAGGGTGCCTTGCACTGATCTCCTCTATAGACTCTGCTTTTTCCCCATTTCCTCAACAGTTCTTTGGGACCCTGGCCTTGTAAGATAAGGAGCCCATACTGGTTGTTCCACACACAAAGTATACCTGCCCACTCCACCTGGCAGCACCCTGAGCTGGCCCCAGAGGTGGCCCCATGCTAAGCCCCATCAGCCCCATCCTCAGAGGCTACTTCCCCCAGCTCCAGGCTACCCATGGCCCAAGTCAGCACTAGCCAAGGATGGAACTGCTTCAGCTATGTGAGGGCCAGAGATACTTTAGGCCCTGTTCATATGTGCCAAGGCCTGGGAAGCCACACAGGACATGAGGGCTAAAGATCCTATTTCAAAGTCCCGACCCTGAACTGACTGCCAGGTGCTGACACTCAGCCCGCTGCCCAGACAGAGAGAGAGAAAGCCAAGTTGCTGATAGCTGACCCCAGTCGGCAATGATAGGAACCAGCCAGGGAAGGGAACAAAGCACCTGGCATTGCCAGACTGGCCCCATTTCAGGCTGCACGCCCGGGAGTAGAAACTTCTCCTGTTCCTCAGCTCTGAGGACCCCCTTCCCAGGAGACACTGGTTCTTCTCATGGGGTCACCCAGGCAGAGGAAGGAGGAGCCTTGAGCCAGGCATGGGAAGGTGGAGGCCCCACAGACTTGAGCATCAACTGGCTGGTGCCCTGAGGACCCCACGTCCCTTCTCTGGGCTCAGATCTCCCAATAGCCAGTTTCCTCTTACATGGTCTCCTGTGGTCAGATTAGAAGCAACAAGCTTAGCTGTCAAATCCTGGCTCTATGACTTCCTAGCTATGTGGCTTTGGTAAAGCCATTTAACTTTTTCAGCCTCATGTTCTTATCTGAAAATGAAGTGTCCACTTCATAAGGCAGTTGTGAAAATTAAACATGATAATGCCTGAGAAGCAATGAGTTCAGTGTCTGGAACATGTAAGTGCTCAATTAAAAGAGGCCAGGTAGCCCCTGCCAGGCCTCTGCCAGGCGTGCTCAGGGCCGGAGCACTTGGAGTTGCAAGGATGGGGCACAACAGTGCCAGGAACTGGGGCCACAGATGAGGAAACCCAATTCCACCCTCCAGGACCTAGTAGGAGCACAAGGGTTAAAGCCACAAGACAAACTGCCAGCACTACTACGTTGGCTGAACTTGGAATGGCAAAAAACATTACAGTTGCCAATTGTTGAGTGGCTCTGGGTCCCAGGCACAGTGCTCGGTGCTTCCCGCCCATTGTCTTATTTTCTCTCCAATACAGACCAGCAAGGCAAAAGCTATCATTAGTCCCGCTTTACAAATGGGCTGAGCATCCTGCCCAAGGTCACTCTGCTTTTAAGTCCCAGAAAGATTTAACCCAAACCATGAGTTTTAAGTCCCTGCTCTCATGCTGCCCTAGGAGTCCAGTCTCAGTGGGAACAGGAGCACGAGCATCTCCAGAGCCCCACAGTCCACAAGCCGCTCAGGGCTCGACAAGTCCAAGGCACAGTGCTGAAGCTCATCTTGCAGAAAGAGCCAAGAGATGTGCCTTGACCACCAGGGTGCACGAGTTTGAACTGAAAAATCACAGGCCTGTGCTCAAAACCAAGGAGGGGGCTTGTTACAAGCAATAATGTAGAAAAATTAGGAAAACCTAGAACTGCCACTGACTCCACAGTGGGATGCTGGGCATACCCTGCTCCTTCCTGAGCCTCACATTCCTCTTCTCTAAAGCAAGGAATCGCAGCTAGATAGGGTCCAAACTCTGCTGCACCAGTCGTGCCCAATGTCCTGTGCCCACTGCCTGGTTGCAGAGACTGAGAGTTCTATGCACATGTGGCCTCTGATGCAGATTTCTACTAAATAAATGGTGGTGAGACTCCTGGACTCGCCACACAGTGGTTGAGACCAAGGCCTCTAGAGCTGGACTGCTTGGCTTCAAATCCTAGAGAATATTTATTGGAGGTGTGAGCCTGGGCCATTTCTTAATCTCTTTGCCTCAGTTTCCTTCTCTCTTAAATAAGGACACCATCTGCCTGGCCAGGTGGATGGCTTATCAGAATGCAGTGAGTTCATTTGCGTAGAGCATGTGGACAGGGCACTGCACTAAGCAGGCTCTCAATAAATGTCAGCCATTCTGACGATCTTCGGGCCTGGGGCTCTGAATCAAACTTAATGAAGTTCATGGCAGGAAAGGGTACAGAGTCCAGGAGAAAAGGGGGGAAAAAATAGACAATGGAAACAGTCTGACTTTCTGTAAAGCCATAAACCAGGCCAGTGCTCCCCAGAGTGTGCTCTGTGAAAGAGATCAAGCTAGTGAGAGAACAAATCTCACCAGCTCGCTCTACTGCAGGACTTCTAAGGTCCTTCCATTTCGTGGCTCATAATGCCTTTTTAATGGCAGAGCCTCCTGCTGTATTAGAGCATGAAACAACATGCCGTGGGAAACACTCAACCAGACCAGCCTTCCCAGCACCAAGCATGGGGCCCTACACACGATACGCCAGGAAGGCCTGGGACACGAGCCACCTCTGATCATCTCCTATGCCTCCCCTCCTGACTCACGCCAAGCAAGAGCCTGCATAGAACCCATGCACTTACTGTCCCTTCCTTCTGGAGGGCTCTTTGCACTGAAAGCCATCCAGCTCCTTCTCTCACTTCCCTCAGGTGGCTTTATCAAAGACGACCTCCCTGGCCTGCTGTGAAAGTGCTGCCAACCACCCACACACCACGACCCTCTGGGCTGCTCCCTGCTTTGCTCCTTGGGCACTTCTCACTGCCACATGCTAAGTTTGTTTGCCTAGTGCCAGTCCCCCACCCACTCCTGCTATGCTGTGCTGTGCTGTGCTGGCACGTCAGCTCCCTGAGTGCAGGGGCTTCGTCCATTCCAATTACCACTCTGCCCTGCACCTAGCACAGGACCTGGAACACTTCAGTACTCGGTACCTATGTGTTCAGTGAAGAAGCAAATGTCCCCCAAATGACCCAACCAGAGTCCTGCCAGTGCCTGTTTTCATCTTGCCTGACCACACCCTTGGAACGTGCATCCACTGCTCCCCTTCCTTGGGTAGATTCTCCTTCTCAGCAAGGACCCCAAACCCAGTGGTCATTTTGAAAGCCCCACTGAAAACAGAACAGCTCCCCACTCACCCACTGGGATTTCTTTCTGCGTCTCCCAATGCAAAATGGCTCTTGTCTGGCAGGTGCATAAACTCCACACCCTATTGCAGCCAGGAGCAAAGAGCAAGGGGTAGAACCCAAATTGCCCAAGCATGGGTTCCAATCTCAGCTCCCCACTGAGATTGAGAGCCTCAAATAGGTAACCCAACTCCTCAAGCCTTGATTTTTCTCATCTGCAAAATGAGAACAAAACCCCTCCCTTGAAAGGATTGCCATGACAGGATTCAGAGTCCCGAGTATGCCCTCTTGGACCCTGGACCCATCTTCAGGGATTCTCCAGTGCAAATGGCTTCTATGTGCTGAACCCACTGTGTCGGGAAGTCCCCCTGCCAAGCACCCCTAAAACTTACAAAGCACTCACCAGGCACCAGGCACCAGGCCTTCACCCACCTAAACTTTATGACAAGCCTGGGAGTAGGTATGACCATTACACCCATTTTACAAATGAGGAAAGTTCAGTGCTCCACTAGTGAGCAGAGATCAGGGTCTGAAGGGCTCAGGGCCCTGCTCCCTGCCTACCTTGAAGAAGCCAATGATGCCCACGCCATAAGCCACACAGTACTTGTCCAGCAGCTCGCGGTTCCAGGCATCCAGATTGACGTACTTGAGGATGTTCTCGTAGATGATGAGGGCGAAGCGGCCACGGCCCTTGTCAGTGAGTGTGGGCATGTCCCCCTTGCCTGGCGCAATCTCAGTGCGGTACTTGAAGCGGCTAGACTCCAGGATGGCCACCACCTCCTGACCTAGCTGCGAGTAGAGACTCTCCACAAACACCAACACCAGTGGGTCGGTGCGGGAAGGGGTAACCACCTGCACAGGCTTGAGAGGCAGTAGGCGGCTAGGGGCCACAGGTGGTGGGTCCCCACAGTCAGACTCAGGGGCATCTGCAGAGGGCTCCAGACCCCGCTTCCAGCCATATAGGTAGTAGGCCGAGACAAAAACGCTGAACAGGCAGAAGATGAACAGCAAGAAAAGGACGGCCTGTGGGGACACATGCCGACATAGTCTCCGGAGGCACGCCAGGGCAGGCATCCTGGCCCCCGAGACCTTGGCCACCGGAGGCCCGGCCTGCCCTGGCCGCCCCAAGGCCCCACACAGGAGACACAAGAGTTGTCAACCAACCAACAAATTCACAGAGACTTAGGAAGCGAGGCCCTCAGTGGGCAGCAAGAGTGGAGGATCCGGGTCCCCAGCCCTTCCTCCCAGCCAGGGGCGCAGTCTAGAGGCTGGTCTCGCTCCTTCCTTCCTCTGCGCCCCTTTATGTCACCATGGCAAACCCCCACTTTGTCCTGCACAGAGAAGTGCCCCAGGGCATCAGGGCCTTGTGGGGGGACTGGGCAGCAGGCCAGAGGACACTAGGCTGGCCCAGGGGTGTCGCATGCCGCTCACTTGGTAGGGCCCACAGGGCTGAGGCTGTGGAGAGAACAGGAAAGTCAGTCAGACACACAGGTCCTGACTAAGTCGTCCAAGTCTGTCCTGCTGCCAAAGCTGGTGGAATGATTTGAGGCAATGGAGCTCTTTAGTTTCCCTGTGTGTGAAATGGGACAAACAGTACATAGTACCCATCTCACAAGGGTTAGAATATGAAGTCCAATGATATATATAACTCATATAAAGCAGTACTTAACACATAGTATCTATAAATAGTAACTGTTCGTTTTCATTATTATCAGAGTCTAAGACTAGGCCAAGAAAAATTCAGAAGCAGAAAGAACAAAGTGAATCACTAAACAGTTGCAAGGCCTAAGAACAAGAGGCGGAACTCTAAATCAGAACCCTCCCATCCCTACCCATTTCTCTCTGAGTGACTGCAGCAGCCCCATGCAGCAGAGGAAAAGACTGTCTCTAGCAGAAGCAGCCCACAGCAGGATTCAGGCCAGGACTGTGAGGCGCCTGTGCCTTGGTGGTGCAGGAAGGCCCAGGTGAATCGCTGCACCTCTCAAGCACCAATGAGCTCATTTGTAAGATCATTACCCCTGCACAGGGCTGCAGCTGAGGGTTAACTGAGGAAATGTATCCGTGGGGCTTGACACAAGACACATTCAGAAAGGGCAACTGTTGCCATGTGCTACTAATGCAGCCACATGTCCCTTGCCCTAGGGATACAGGCTCACAGTGCACACAGTGACTCTGGACACCATATGACCACATCCATTGGCTGGAGATCTCAGGCTGCCAGGAGACAGAAGTCTTCCCCCACACTGGGTCTTTCCACCCAGATACCCAGAACCTGGGGTTCTAGCCTCCTCCTCCAGCCTGAAACGCCCATCCCAGCCATGCCACTGCCCCATTTCACTAGGAAGAGTACACAGAGACCCACGTACACTGTACAAAGGCCCCAATTCCCTGTCCCAACAGCAACTCCAACAAAGCCCTCCAGTGTCCCCTAAACACAAGTGGAAGCCACCAAGAGTGAGATTTCCTAGCAATTCAAGGAGCTACTTTCTACTAGCTGCAGTTACTGAGAGTCAGCAGGAGAACATCCCACGTGGGAATTCAAGTATGAGAGCCTGGGCTGAGGCAGCTAGCAAGGGAACTGGAGTCCCAGGTGTGGCCTTGAGGGTGAATGCCTTGGAAGTCCCTCCTAGACTATATGCTATGACTATATGCTATGCTTACAGCAGTCCTGTACACCAGAGACCCAATGATCGCACTTCTAGGATAAATTCCTAGAAGGAGTAATTGTAGGAGTATGTGGATTTCTCCACAAGAATACAAATCTGGTGGGCGCGGTGGCACAAGCCTGTAATCCCAGGACTTAGGGAGGCTGACACAGGAGAATCGCGAGTTCAAAGCCAGCCTCAGCAAAGGTGAGGCGCTAAGCAACTCAGTGAGACCCTGTCTCTACACAAAACAAAATAGGGCTGGGGATGTGGCTCAGTTGTCGAGTACCCCTGAGTTCAGTCCTCAGTACTAAAAAAAAAAGAATACAAATCCCAGTGCTGTTTACAATGGCAAATTTTCAATAGTGGGGGACTATCATTAGAAACTATAATGCAAGCATTGACAGAATCCTAGGAGCCATTTATAGTATCTCCAAGGAAGACATTTAATGACATTTACCATATATATTGTTGAAGTAGAGAACATTTATAAAACAGTTTGTATGTGTGGTCATATTTTTGTTAAATATTTTTATGCATAGACTAGAAACTGGTACTAAGTAAAAAAAAAAATTAACAGTAATTACCTCTGGGTGAGATTCAATTTCTGATTTTTGTGAAATGAAGAGAAGAGCTGGGCAGCAGGTTTGGTCCCAGCTGTGGCAGGACACACTGTGTGATGCCCAGCACACCCTACCCCTCTCTGGGCTTCCTGCCTCTTAGCGGGAGCTCAGGTCAGATGGTTTCTGGAGCTTCTTCCACTTCTGCTCCTCTACACTGCAGTCCTCACCATGTGCCAGTACCGTGGGGAACCTGAGGCACCAGGAGAGCAGGCTTCCAGGATGCTGGGGGACAAGTGTGGCAGCTGGGGTGAGGAAAGGCATTTGGGAGAACTGAGGGGTACTTAACATCTCCAGAGAGGGAGAGCAGCACCAGGGAAGGATTCTTGGAGAAACTGGCACCAGAACTGGCCAGAACGAGAAGGGCAGGCTGGCTGGGGGCACGGAAACGGAATGACCTACACTGTAGCCTGAAGATAAGGGGATATGTGGCACTTTCCAGGGACTCCTTGCAATTCTCGGTGAGAGCAGGGCAAGAACGGGCAGGTATTCTGGGGAGAGCTAGGAAGGCTGCAGTGGCTGGTCCTATTCATGCCCAGGGGTGTACCTGTGTCCCATTCACCACTGATGATGGCTGCCTGCAGCCACAGCCAAGCCCCACCCTTGGCCTGTGGCCAGGGCAAAGGCAGGAGGGTGGGAGGGCAGGATGCCCTGATGGTGCCCTGTCCACTCGGGCACCCGACCCCACAGTAGAGAAAAGCCTGAGCTGTGGCCACTGATACTCCAGCACATTAACAGCCTCTCAGTGTGTTAATGATGCAGTTCACAGAATCTCAGGCATCTGGGGGTCATGGATGCTTGTGGGAATCTGACAACATTTCTCAGATATTAAAAAAAAAATATATCATTTTAAAAATGCATGTGGCTGCCAAGGGTTAGGAATGGAGGGATGAGTGGGGAGCACAAAGGACTGTTAAGCCACTCTGAATGATGTTGTGTGGTGGATACGTGTCATTGTGCACTTGTTTGTTTAAGCCCATGGAATGCACAACACCAAGAGTGAACCCTACTGTCCACTAAGGGAGCTGGGTGACAGTGACATGTCCATGTGGATCATCGACTGTAGCAAAGGGGCAACTCCATGGGGAATGTTGATGCTGCCTGCCCTGCACCTGGAGGGGCCTCTCCTTGCAGCCCCAGAGTGGCCTCCTCTCACTGCACACCTGAGAAAAATGCCCACCCTTGGAGGCCTTGGCCTTTCCACAGAGGCTGGGATAACGCCATAGCAAAACCCAGGCCAGAGAGGGCAAAAGAGGCCCTGTCCCTGGAGAAAGCCAAGTGCCGGGCCTGAGGAGAGCCCACTGCTTTGTAAACAAAGTGCCGCCCACCCAGCGTGCTGGCAGAAGCCTCGCGGCATCACTGCCACCCACTCAGAGGCCCACGGCCAGCCAGGAAGCCCTTCTCCCAGTCCACCCCTAGTCATGGAGTCCTGTGGCTCAGTCCCACGGGGGGCTTCTCCTCCCCCTGGCCACCAAAGCATAAAAGAGAGCTGGGGCTTCAACACCTGCCTAGAACAAGGGCCATGCACCCTCGCCATGCTTCCCCCTAAACCACAGCCTGGCCCGGCCCATCACCTAACTGGGTCAACCATCCAGGCCTTAACTGAGAAGTTCCCATGGACAGGAATGCCTCCCCCAGCCACCCGGGACACTGACTCATCTATCACCATCCCAGTTCCAATGTCATCACCTCTCTGAAGTCATCTCCAGCCCCCACCCCTCCTGCCCCAGAGTCCCATTCCCCAGCCTCCACCCACCTCACTCACCGTGAGAGGCTGGGAACCAGGACCCGTGGGCCCAAACAGAACATAGATGTGTGGTCTTTGGCCTGCACAGTGTTTTTTTTTAATTTGGGACTAGTTATCAACATGTTAAAATCAGGAGGTTTCACATAAAAGTTAGAACTTCTCTCTTAAAACATCACATTCTAGAAACACTGGGCATACATCACAACCAGCCACCATCAGCTGAGGCACATGCAGTGCCCTCCTCAAGGGCCATGCACCATGCAGCTGGCACAGTCACCAGCCAACCTCCGGCTCTCACTGCCTCCTGCTAGCATCCAGGGCATCAGAGCCTGCAATCTGTGCAGAGCAGGCCAGGGAGCATTTTCACACCACCCTGCCCCAGTAACCTGCAGACCCACAGGGCAGGCCCAGCACTCGCTGACCCCTGGGTGGGCAGGCCCTGCCCAGCACCTGGTACACAGAGGCCCGGGCAAACAATGGTTTGCTTTCTTCCCTCTCCCCCAGGCTTGGGTCCACTCAAGGACAGGAACCAAGTCTGGTTCATCATGGAAGCTCCCACTTACCCTAGAGCCAGGTCCTTATTGAGGACTCAGGATGTGAATGAAGGAGTAGTTGTTGTTATTCCCAATTTCCAGATAATGAGAAGGCGTCTCCAAGGTAAAGTGACTTGCCAGGGTCACATGGAAACCGCTAAACCTTGATTCAAACAGATTTCCTTTCTGACTTTGAGTTTGGTCTTTCATTCCTCCATGACACTCAGGGATTTCTATAATAAAATAACAACAACAGTGCCATTATAATTATCATCATTATTAATACTGATATCACAACTGAGCATTTACTATGAGCCTGGCACTATGCTATGCATTTTTCACACCTTATCTTATTCAATCCTTACAACTTATATTGTCATTATCTACATCTACAGTTAAGGAAAATGAGACACAGAGAAGTTAAGTCATTTGTCCAAGATCACAGAGCTAGTCAGTGGCAGAGTTGAAATTTAAGCCCAGACCCCATGAGAAGGAGCACTCCGGAGACTGCAAGAGACTTTTAACTGAGGAGCACAAGGGGGACCTCAGCCACCAAGGCCTCCAGCCCTTGGTCAGGCTCCCACTGTGTTCTCCCAGCCCTAGCCCCAGCTTTCCCTGCCAAGGTGCTGAGGATAATGAATGAGATGCTCTGGTTGTCATGGAGACACCATGGCAACGCTGCACTTTCGGGAAATACCACAGTAACTGTGGCCACTGCTCTGGAGTTGAAAGTCATTCTTTACCCTACCTCCCTACCCAAAAGTGCTCTGGTCCTCGCAGCCCTCAGAACCCCTAAGGGAAGGGAGCCTCTTCACAGAGTAAGCAGGGAAGGGGTCCTGGCTTGGGCCCTGGATGACCGAGTGGGCTCCAGTGGTGAGACAAGAGCTCCCCGAGAGCAGGCAGAGACTGAGCTAACTGGGCCTCGATGGTGAGGTATGTCAGAGAGTTCAACTCACATGTGTTTGGTGCCTACTGCATGCCACCAGGCCCTGGGGAAGGGCTGTGCGCTCATCCCGTTTCACCCTAAAAAGCCTGGAAAATGGCAGTAGGGGCCACTAGCAATGTAGTAAGGCTCAGTCGAGAGCCAGCTGCCTGGGCTGGAATCTCAGCTCCATTTTCTATCAGTCTTGTAACTTTGGTACGAATCCTTCAACATCTCTGAGACTATTTTCCCGATTATAAAGTTTATACTATTATGTATCTCCAGGGGCAACTGCCACAACTAAGAGAGATGACACATGTAAAACGCTCAGCTGAGTGCCTGGCACATGATAATACAGGCTAACAAAGTGATTGTCCATTTAACAGATCTGAAAACTGAGGCTCAGGAAGGACTAGCCCAAGGCCACATATCAAAATAAGAATGGACCCAGAAAGAGAAAACAGCAAGTCAGGCCAGAGGAAAGGAGCAAGAGAAGGGATCCAGGAGGGATCTTCAGGTGGGATATCACCCTGGGAGCTAGGAAGGATGATGATCATTCCCTGTTCCCTTGGTCTGTATATAAGGTGCTGAGCACAGTCCTAGGCACTAAAAAGATAGTGGTGACTCAGACCTTCAAACTAGAATTTCTAAAGGCCTTTGAGCATCTTGGTTTTATGTCTCTGATGTGATGCCACTGTTGGCCAAATGGGGACAGGTCCCTGCAGCCCCCAGAGCTCACCCACTACACAGTATATTTACAGCCTGGCCCCTTCCCACACACTTGCTAACTCAGATGCACATGAATGCATAAGCAAACGCACACAGTACTGACATGCCCAAAAGGTGCCGTCACGGGCATCTCAGCCATGTGGACACTGGGAGGAGGGAGGGAAAGCTGAGAAGAGATCAATGTGGGAAGAACCTGCAGACAGGCTCAAAAGTAAGTGAATGGGAGACGCAGACTGAGCAACTCAGCCAGACCCCATCTGGAAGCAAAATAAATAAAATGCACTGGGGTGTGGCTCAGTGGTAGAGCAGTCACACAGCATGCTTGAGGACCTAGGTTCAATCCCCAGTGTACCCCCCATACACACACACACACGTGAAGTGGTACCAGAACTGGGGCAGGGATGGGGTAGGGGAAGGTGGTGTGGTTGCAGGCCAGGCATTGATAGCCCTACACCCTACACTCACCCAGAGCCACTCCCCACAGCTGCCCCAGCCCCTCCCAGCCTGTCACACCCCCAGCACATTCATACTACCACCCACCACCCAGCCACACCTCAATCCACCCAGTTCCACCAGCTACCCTGACATGGCCCACCCCACCCATCATGTCCAGTGCAGAGAAGAAAATCCTTCACATTTGCTTTCCAGCTGTGCGGGAGTTTCTCAGGGCAATTACACCCCTGGGAGGCCCAGCCAGAGCAAATCCCTTCCTCTGTTAGAATCTGCCGCCTGCTGCATGCCCCATCCCCCACTGCCTCTGCAGTGCTGCCTGGCCAGGGGCCAAGCTGCTGCCTGTCAGTCACCCCACCACCACCAGGGCTGCCACCAACAGGGGATGTCAGTGGTGTGGCTCAGAATCCCAGGGCCACAGAGAGCAAAGTCCACCCTGCAGCGGACACTGAGGCCTAGAGAGGAAAGGGAAGGACCCCTGGCATGGCATTACACCAGCCAGGACTGCCCCATTCCCACCTACCTTGGCCCCTTTTCTTGTCCATTAAACCCCTGCTCATCCTCCTTGAAGGCCAGTCTCAACAGAGAATCAGACTTTGCTCACTGTGGATTTCAAAAGTCCGGCTGAGCTCCTTTCTGCACCACCCCTCACCATGCCAGGCCTAGCTCAGCTGCTTCCTAACTAGAACAACACCTCTCAACTCCAGAAGAGCTTCCTCCCAAGGCAGAGAAGCTTCCTACCACACACAGTAGGTGCTCTAGATCCATGTGCCCTTGACAATTATCTTCACCTTCATGAATCTGCTACAAGGAGAATGGGATCCTAATTAGAATAAGTTATACTCCACATGTGTATATGTCAAAATACACTCTACTGTCATGTATATCTAAAAAGAATTTAAAAATAAAATAAAAATAAATGAATCTGCTAGAGGGAATCTCTAAGCTAAACACATTACTAATAGTAATGTCCATTTCTAAGACATTGTGTCTGTAATGCATGCTATTATTTCTTCCCTACAGCAGTGCCATGACCTATATCCCCCTCATTTCACAGATGAGAAACAGGCCCAGAGGGGCCCAGGGCACGGATTAGTGGGTGACAGGAAACTCAGCTAGAAGCCTGGACTCCCTCAGCTCCTGGCCACTCGGTTCACCAGACCCAACAGGCACTTGCCAGGTGCCCCGCATATCCCATTCTCTACTCCTGTTGACTAGTTCCCTTTATGGTTTTGTTTTCACCCATTCTGTGTGTGTTTTAACCTCACAAGCAGCAGCTAATGATCCCTCCTGGAAGCAGCCCCACAATGTGCACCAAAGAGCACACACAGCATGAGGCGCAGACTCACTTCCTGGTTTTCAGCTTGGGACTCTGTCTGGGTTCCCTGGCAGGCAGAGAAGGCCCCAGAGAAAACCCTGGGAACTTAGACCCACTTGAGAATCTGTCCTTCCTCCCACAGGGCCTGAGTTGAGAGCTCATCTTTGTACCAGCTCTGAAGAAAGGGTTTACCAGGCAAACAAACCAGATGGCTTGTGGGAGGGTGTGAAGGACAAGGCAGCCCAGGGCCACTACCCAGGACCAGCTCCCTCCAATCCCACCAAGGGCTCTCTGCAGACTAAGGCCAACAGGAAAGGTTAGTGATTGCCCAAAAAGCTCCTACAAACAGAGCTCTGCTCACCCCTCGAGTCTGTCAGGACAGTCTGATCCATCCCCAATTTTTTGTCTTAGGTTCTAATCACAGACACTCAAAATGAAAAGAGCACTTTCTTACCAACATCACAACCTTCCTAGTCGACAGCAGCCAACATGGACTGAGCTCCTGCTCACTCCCTAAGGCTAGGCTCACTTCCCCACGCCAGGCCTCACACCCTAAGAGGGTGCCACTGGGCATCACTCCACAAAAAAGGAAACTGAGGCTCAGAAAGGGTGAGACTCAGAAGGGGTGACTCAACACAGGCTTGATAGAGACGGAGTTAGAGTGGCCCCTCCGAGCACCTTGGAGCCCCTGTAGGATGCTGCTGCCCACACTCCACGGCCCAGGGGACGGCTTCCTGCAGGTGGCCAGCCCAAGGGCTGCTAAGCCAGCTTCTCTAGCAATAGTGAGCTTCAACTTTGGGGAAAGTTGCACATGCAGAGGGGGGCACTACGGTCTCCAGAAAGGTCTGTATATTCTGCTCAGGAGTCTCACATGAGAAAAGGGGGCTACCTGCATGCCCCAGTCAGAAGCCTCCTCCTTCAAAAGGAGAGAGGGAGGAGTGAGGATTACAGGAGGCAATCCCAGCTGCGGGACTACATGAGGGACAATGCCTCATGGGCTTGCTACAAGTCAGGCTCTATACCAAGCACTTCCAATCACTGCCTAGAGTTATTTGTCACTTACTCTCAATGAAGTAAAAATAACTTTGGACCTTGGGCTTCTCCCCTGTCTGCCTCCCCAGCAGAGGAGCTGGGAAGTATTGTCATCCCTGCCTTCCCACATGTCCAGCTCCAGGCTGCCAGGCCTCCCCTGGGAGATTCTGAGCAGCAGGTTTACTAGTGGGCCAGTTCATGGATATGGGAACCAAATTCTGTATGCAATCCACATCAAAGTCCACACCCCTCCCAAGCTCTGAATATTCAAGAGCTGGAGAGGAGAGGCTAGTGTCCCCCACCCACAATGAGCCAGGTTCCCTCAGGCCTGGAGGCAGGAGCTAAGGACAAGGTACTGGCAGAAAAGAGGAGGCATCTCAGCACCTGCATCACTCGCTGTGTGTCTCTGGGAAGTTCTTTCCCTCTTCTGAGCCTTTGTTTCCTCAACTACACAAAGAGGTGTGTGGATCAGATCAGAAGTTTGGGTATTACAAATACCTTTTGGGTATTACAGAGCCTTTTGAGAAGCCAATGATGGTTGCTACCAGACTCTTTCCCCAGACACATATATTCAAATGGGCCTACACAAAAAGCCAAGTTATGAACATGGCACCCCTTGTTCTGTCTATACCAAGAGAACCAGGGATTGCTACAGGGGTGCCTTGCCTTTGGCAAGCCCCGGCTTTCATGGTCTACGTAAGACTGAAGTCACAATTGTCACTTCCTAGCACCCTAGGGCTCACCATTCCAGCTTTCCCAGGGCCCTGAAGTAAATCTTTAACTCTTGGACCTGTTGTCCTCAGGTGGATTTGTGGACTTGCTCAGCTGTCCTAAAAAGCTGCAAGAGAAACTGAGCCCTACCTCCTTATCCCTCAGCCTTCTCCTCCTCTTCCCTCGGCCATCAGTCCACCACTGCAGATACAACGTCCTCGTCACCATCAGCACACCACAGCCACCACCTGCCACTTTTTAATCGTTAACACAAGTGTAATCTGCTCCTGGGACAGTGCTGGGAGCTGACACACTTGAGGAACCTGCTTCTGACTCTGACCGTAGACAGAGCTGCACACCAGGCTCAGGGACCAGCCTGCAGCCTAGGCCCTCCTGCATGGGAACATACACACACATGTTCAGACAGATGAAAAGGACTAGACAGGGTGAGGGACTAGGAATAGTGGTTGGAGAGTCCAGGGAGACCAGCACAGACCAGGGGAGCCAGGGAGAAAAGTACAAGACCCACCAGAGCTCCAGGAGTTCCAGACTTGGCAGCTCTGCTCCTCTGCACTTGGCTACGTCCTCTCCATGACTCCACACTCCTCACTAACTCGGCTGGCACCTAATCCCAGGGCCAGACAAATGGCATTACTATCAGTCCAGTCCCCTCCCCAGGAGGGAGTGAAGGAGGTGTCCCTAGGGCACCCTGAGCCACCAACCACATTCCTGGAAACCTCTCCTCCCCCCAACATTGCTTCCCTTGCCAGGGCTGCCAGTCCCTACCTCCTGGGCCTCAGAAAGAGGAGGCCCTCTCCAAGTCTGCCCAGCACCAGAGATCCACAAAGCAGGCAATGGCCCACCTAGAGGTGCCCCCCATGGAAAAGGAGAAAGCATGTCAACAACCCTCATGCCAGTGAGCCCTGTGGTCTCTCTAAAAAAGTGGCAGTGAGGAGTAGAAGGAGCTCTTTTTGGCAATAAAAATAACCGGGTTCCAGCTCTGCCTGACTTCCCACGTGACCTCAGGCAAGGCCTTTCCCTCTAGTTCTGTTTCCCTACCAGTCCTGAGAGGAAGAGGAAGACCGATATCTCCTCTTGGAACCAATTGGTGGTCACAGTGTCCATGACATTGGTTTTTGGACCCTGCCTCCACCCAGTTCAGTTGTCTGGCCCTTCTCGTTGCCTTGCCCTGCAGAGGGGGAACAAGGGCAACTGGCAGAGGTGTGGACAATGCTAGTCTTTGCCGGAATCAAAATGCTAGAGTTGAAAAAAGGACTTTTTTTCCCCCTTTCCTATATATTTTTTTCTTTGACATTTTTTATTGGTGCATTATGGTGGTACATAATAATGGGATTTGTTGTTATATATTCATACATGCATACAATGTAACTATAATTTGGCCAATATCACTCCCCAGCAATCACCCTCACCCTCCCGTCTCTGAAAAAGGAATTTTGAAGCCAAGGTCCAGAGAGGAGAAGCAACTCAGCCCTGGTCTAGAAAAAGACAGGGCAGCCTGGGTTCAATTCTTGGCAGCAAGCACTTCTAAGTGTCCACTTGAAAAAGTATTTGAGGGGCTGGAGTTGTAGCTCAGTGGCAGAGCACCTGCCCGGCACATGGCACATGTGAAGCACTGGGTTCAATCCCAGCACCACATAAAAACAAATAAATACATTGAATCCATATACAACCAAAAAAAAATTAAAAAGAAAAAAAAAAAAAAGAAAACGTATTTGACTTCTCAGAGGACACCAAATGACAGCACAAGGCACCTTGCTAATGGTAGAATCTCAGGCCCCAAGAGCAGCAGTAGAACAAAAAAGATGGTGTGTCCATACATGTGGAGCCCTGGAACACTAGGCCAACCTCTCAGCCTCTCATGTCACACCATGAGGATGGCTGAGGTCCTGCCAGCCACAGGTAAATCCTAGAAACTCCTTATGGAGATTAACAGCCATAGCCACCTCTTAAGAAGTCACCTGAGGCCCAGCAGGCAGTCCCAACAGTAGAGACAGAGAACCTGACCCAGAAGGCCACCCCAAGACCAGCTGGCTCTGGAAGATGCCAAAGCCTTGGAAAAACTGAAAAGCCTCCAGGAGGGTGCCCAGGCAAGCCAGGTGGACTGGATGACAGAGGAAGGGAAAAGCTCTGAGGCTCTAGGAGCCACAGAAGCCCCCTAATCTCCTAGAGCCCTGGTGGGCACAACACAGGGCCTGCTGAGTCCAACGAGGCTTCACTGGGGGCACACATGAAAGCAGCCTATCCCTACAGACTTGCTGGGGCTTGTCACCACAACAAGCACCTGCTGACAACACTCCTGGGTGGGAGGGGGCTCAGCACACTCACAGGAGGCACAGCTGGCAGGGAGAGGATGCTGGTGGGCAGGAGGTCCTGACTGTCTCTAGAACCCAGCCAGCTAGAGGCGGGAACCAGTGCAAAAAGCAAAGCGCCAGGTGATCTACTTCACACAGGTTCTCTTTAAAAGGGGATCAGAGGCTTCTGTGAGACCCTAGAAGGTGCCTCTAGGTGCTCCTGAATGTGAGTCCTAAATTAGGCACTAACCACCACGGCGGTGCTCAAGTAAGGCTAGCAAGGGGCCCCTACTCTCCACAGCCTGCCAGAGGGGTCCCTCCTGAGACGGCACCCAGATACCCCAGATACTTTACCCTGGTCCAAGCCTTACACTGACTCCTTTCTGGGCCTTGCTTTGTTTACCTGTAAAATGGGACAGCACCAGATGATCACACAGATCCTCCTAACCCTAAGCTGGGTGATTCTATAGGAAGCATAAGCAACCTCCACAGCAAGTCCTCAGAGGGCCACAGATCACTATGCTGCAAGTGGAAATCACACTGTACAACTACCCTGTACCATGAGGTGCTGGGTCCTTTGCTAATTGCTTGGTCTCCCCGACCAGAGCCTCATTTTACAAATATGGAAACGATGGTTTGTGGAGGTGAAGCAACTTGCTCAAGCTCCCCAATGGGAAATGGTAAGCTGAGATCTGAACTAGCATCTGTCTGGCTCTTAATCCCCGCATTCCCAGCCATCAGCCACAGAGAACCCAAAACCCACCAGGGCCTGGAAAGCGCTGTCAGGTCTTTGCACCGCCCACATTTTCTAGAATGTAATGTTGGGGCTAATGTGCCAGCCAAGAACAGGCAGGCAGGATGGGGAAGTCCGTGTGGGTGCTGGACATTCTGCAGATTGACTAGCCTGCAGCCAGCCAGTTGTCCAACACTGTGGTTACCATGTCCTCATCACCATTAGCACACCACGGCTACCATGTGCCATGTTTAAATCTTACACACATGCATAGCTCTTTCATAGGCATTGCTCTGTCATTAAAGGACAGCTTTATACAAGCAGAGAGAGAGTTTCTTACCACTTTCTCAGGAGAGAAAAGAGGGGGTCCCAGAGAATGAGTGACTTCCCACAAGGAATACAGGAAGGCAGTTTCTGAGAGTAAACTTGGAGCCCACCTCCTTTGCCTCCCTGTGCAGGACTGGGTCTACTCCAACCAGCCAAATGGCCCTGAAGCACCTTCGTAACAACAGCGACTACTTCAGAGACCTCACTCCATGCCAGCACATCACATGTCATCTCAGTTACCTGTCCCGACATCCTATAAATTAGTGTTGCTACTGCTTTCATTGAGCAGATGGGAAGCGCTGAGGCTCAGAAAGGTAGGTCATCATGCCTAGGTTGGCCCAGCTATGAAGGGGCAGAGCTGGCATTCAAACCAAGTCCTCTGGTTCCAAGCCCAAGGCCTAAACCTCTATGCTGCAGGGCTCTGCTTGGGAGGTACCATCCCAAGCAGTCACTTGAAGGAATGGGAGGCTAGAAACATCAAATAATGTGAATGCCTGGCAGGGTACGGCGAGATCACGATAACAGGAGGACAAACAAAGCTCTTGGGGAGTCCACAAAATGGAGGCTGGTATAAACATCTGTCTGGGCAGCAGGCCAGGAGTCTGAGTAAGGGACACAGGAACAGGAGGTAAGATACAGGAGGAGGCCTTGTGAAGGACTTGGTCTAGTGCCTTGCTCTCTCTGAACCTTGATTTACTCAGGTATTAAGGACAGTCTTTGGAGTATCTCCCAAGGCCCTGCTATCCTAAAGACCCTTGGACCCTGGGAAAACAAGCAAGGCCCAGTGACATTCTGGCTATGAGCCCCAGGGACTCTGAAATGTCCTTGGTTGTCCTGGCACAGCTCAACTGCTGGAAAACAGGCTTGCAGAAGCAAAGGCTTGGCTGGCAGGCATGCCTGGGCACCAGTGAAGTGTGGGTCCTTAGGGGGCACATTCCACCCCTTGTCAACCTCTCCATGGCTCTACTGGAGGAGGTACCACCCAGCCTGGACCCAGACCAGGAGCCGAGGTCACATCCAAGTGCCCAGTGGAATGCCTCTCCAGGCCCTGCCCTGTCCCATCAGCCCTGTTCAGACCCATATGATACTTTTGGCGGGGGGGAGGGGGACACACGGACGGACTGCCTGTGTTGCACAGGCTGACTTTGAACTTTTGGGCTTAAGCAATCCTCCTGCCCCAACCTCTGGAACAGCTGGGACTATGGACTTGTGCCACCATGCCTCACTCAAGAACCTTATAAGACACTAAGTCCCCTCAATGTCACCCACCCCTCAAAGACCCTCACTCACATTTCCCTAAGGCTCACCACTGGGGTGGAGAGATAAGAAGTCCTATTGGAAGCCATAGAGAAAATGGCTACCCTCTTTCCCAATGGACCTGTGCAAATCAGAGGCTGCCATGTCAAATCAATACAGACCTTCAGCTAAGGAATGGGCAGAGTCCAACAGGGCCAGCCTCAGTTCTTACTCTGGGAGGTAGAAGGGCCAGGGACTTGCAAAAGGGACTCAGCCCAAGACTCTGTACTCACAGTTCTCATAGCTGCCCCATGAAATCACATGCATAAAATGTTTCTGCTCAATAACCTCCCATGAGTCCCACCAGGACAAAGCCCCTTAGGCAGATGAACCACACGAGTTATTGCTAACAGCCTCTATTAACAGGGTGCAGAGTGTGCCAGGGCCTCTGCTTGGTGCTTTCTGTTCATTTATCATTTAACCATCATAGTAACTCTGTGAAATAGGTGACCATTTTTTTTTAATAGCTTTATTTTATTTTTATGTGGTGCTGAGGATCGAAGCCAGTGCCTCCCGCGTGCTAGGCAAGCACGCTACCACTGCGCCATAACCCCAGCCCAGGCGACCATTTTTGTAGATGCAAAACGGAGGCTCAGAAAAGTTATGTTACTTGCCCAGAGTCACAGCCATGTGGCCCTCATACCTGACTGACTCCAAGTCTAGATTCCTAACAACTGTATTGTATCATCTCTTCAAATGTTCCCTGCCATCCTTAGAATTCTGGAGCCAGCTCAACACTTTTACACAAAGGAGTATAAACTCAGGCATAGAGCAAGCTCTGTTGGTTAGATCCAGGACTAGGCCTGAGGCCTCCAGCCTCCCCTTCCATCTCCACTGGTCCCACCCTAGAAGAACTTCCACTCATGAGGCATGCCAGGTGGGAAAGTTGGGACCTCCACCGTGACAACAAGTCCCCTCTGTCCAGAAGGAAGGAGAAAGTGAGAGAAGGTTTGCAGAGAGGCAGAAAAACATGAAAGAGCCAGGAAACATGTGTTCTCATAGAAGAGTCTCAAAGCTGGGGCATCCCTCACCCCTGACAGCAACAGGAGCATGCAGGCTCCAAGACCCACTTATTTATACCCATGGGACCCCCAACAACAAGTGCCCAAATCTAACACAGCTGACTGCCACTTCTCTCCCCAAACCTACTTGTCCTGTGACCTTCCCCATCTCAGTAAAGGACAACACTGTCTTTTTAGCTCCTCCAGCCAGAATCCTAATAGTCAACACTCTCTCCTCTCATACCCCACAGCTAATCCCTCAGCAAATCCTGTCAGCTCATCCTGCAAAATGAATCCAGAGCACGACCCCTAACACCACCCTTCTACTCCCCTACCACAGCCCAGCCACCTTCCTCTTTCATCTGCTTCATCACAGCCACCTCCTGGCCAGGTGTCTTCCATCCCCTGCCAATCTTCCCCCACCCTCCAGTGTCTTCTTCACACAGTAGTCCACATGATCCCTCTAAATATAGGGCAAAGCCAGGTTCAGCGGTGCATATCTGTAATCCCAGCAACTAGGGAGGCTGAGGCAGGAGGATACCAAATTTGAGGCCAGTCTTGGCAACTTAGTGAGACCCTGTCTCAAAATAAAGAAAATGAAATGCGCTGGGGATGTAGCTCAGTGGTAAAGCATCCTTGGGTTCAATTCCCAGTAACAATAAATAAATAAATATAGAGCAAAGCAATCAGTTCTATCCAAGCCCTCCATCCAGCACCTTCCCTTTCACTCAAATTTAAAAGAACAAAGTCTTCCTGTGGACCAAGAAGCACAACTCTATCTGCCCCCATGTCACTCATGCTCTGCTGGCCACTGGGCCTCCTGGTTGTTCTTTACACATGCTCTGCACCCTCCTGCCTCACAGCCTATATGACTGCTCCCTCTCAGAATGCTCTTCCCCAGATTTCCTGTAGCTCCCTACTTCCCTTCTGGATTCTGCAGCCCCCTTGCTGGAAACTCCCACCTGACATGGCAGAGATGTGCCCCCAAGTCATACTTTCTTTCCCCAAGCCAGCTTGTTTTTCTTTCAGGCACTTCTTGCCACCTGGACATTATAAGTATTTGGTGGTTTGTTGATTCTATCTCACTAGCCACCCCATGTCCAAAACAGGGACTTGGTCTGTTTTGTTCATCCCTGTATCACAGTTCCTAGAAAAGGGCCTGGAACAAAGTAGATGTGTAATAAAAATGGGTCAAATGAGGAACTATTACCTCCCTCATTTGGACATATCTCTTAGTCTCTGCAGCCCCCAGGAGACCAGGAGGCTGATACCACACCTATGCCAGGTAAAACCCTGAGGAAGAGGTTTCACACAACCAGATCCTGGGCAAATCCCCAGTACTGCTCTGGGACAACTGACCACATGGATCAGTGGACAGGACTTCACATCTGTCCCTGACTGGTACCTCTGTACATCCTTTTGGTCACTGAGGGAGAACTTCTGGGTACTGACATGGGCCAGGCTGGGGCTATTGTTGGCCTGCCTCAGCCCATCAGTGCTGCCCCATGATCCCACCAAGTGAGATGGAGGAAGGAGGCCTAGCACCATGCCTGTCCTGTTCCTGTTGTCAGTAGGAAGACTGTCAGAAGGAAGCTTTGTTCTCAGAAGAAAGAGCAAGAAGCCAGTGCCAAGCGGAAGTGGGCAGAGACAGCTGGCCCATAAGAGTTCAAGGAAAAACAAAACAGTGGGATGGAGGATGTGCGAGGGGTCATTCGCACACCCAACCAGTTTCATGCCTCCAGGGTGCTGTGACCATGGTTCATTTTCCAGGACCTTGCTTCTAGGTCCTTATATATCATCAGATGGTTGTCCTAGCTGGGTGATCTGTACTAATGTGCAGAGGCAGAGGGGACAGAATCAGAAGATCTGGGGCTCCAGTCCAGCTGACCATTCATGTGTGACATTAGGAGAGCCTCCTCCCTCTACCTGCCTCAGTTTACCCCACTATAAATGGCCTGTTCATTTGATGTCTCAAGCTGTCACAGCACCGTACAGTTGGGGATCTTCAGCCTGTTGCCAGGTCTCTGGGCCACTCAGGCTCTGCCCTCCCTGCAGGGCCCTACACCAGAGGCACAGCACTTTCCTGCTCCAACCCACTCTTCCAGCCTGCTTCCTCCTGTGATCAGAGCACTCTCCTGAGCTGTTGCCTGACATGACTGAAACCCTATGGGCCTGGCCAGGGTGAGGCCAGACCTCCTTATCCTACCTGCCAACACACCTACCTGATGTTCTCTCTGTTACCCTCTCTCTAAGGTAGTTTACAAGGCACAAAGACTGGGAGGAGTTCAGCATGCTGCTACAGAGGGTGAATGAGCAGCCCAGAGAGAGAAAGAGGCATGTGGAAGTCACAAGGCACAACTGTCACCCACAGTCCTCCTCCCTAGCAGCTCTGGGCTCCACGCACTAAGACATGATCCTCAAGGTGTGCTCTAAGGACCTCCATGAGCACACCCCATGTCTGGATCTTCTGAGGAGGGGAGACTGTATCCCAGGCAGAATGAATCAAAGCAGGGGACAAGGGTGAAGAGAAGGAGAGATCTGCATGCATTTTTTTGCAAATTCCCAGGTTTTTCTTATACCCAGACTATTGCAACCTCTCAGCTAAGACCTTTTCCAGGAGGAGATATCTTAGCTGGCTATGAGAATTGCTTGAATGCAAAGACAGAGGGACAAAGGAGCTGATGGACAAAGTAACATATTCTAGAAGGAGCATGAGACACATAAAGGGGAAGCCCAGTAAACACCTGAACCCTCCACCCAGGAAGCAGAAGTCTGCAACCCCAAGACTGCTGGACTACTCCTTCTCCAAACTCCCCCAAGCTCCTGTGAGTGTGAGTGAGGGGCAGGGCAGCAGGCAGAGGGCTCCTCTTCTGTTGTGCTCCTGGGCTGTCATCTGCAGCTTAAGATATTGCCTGAGTCAGTGACTACTGAGTGGCTATGCAGCCAGAGCTTATCTTGGGGGAGGATTCCAGAGCCACAGGGCAGGATGACCCAGAGCCTCTACCAAATGGAACCCTGACCACTGGCAGGGACACACCACTGCCACACCTTTCTTCCCATAAAAAGCACTTATTATGTTCCTGGTGTGTACAAAATCCTGAGCCTAAGCACAATGCTTTGAGGGACACACAGAAGAGGCAGCCCCCACCCCCAACAGCTCCCAGGAAGACAGATAAGGCTGCTGACTACCACACAGGAGGGAAAGTTGTCATGCCTTAAGGACAGGCCAGCAAACTCAAGCCTCCAGGGACCACAAAGATCACTGAACTACATGAAGCAGCCAGCCAGGAATGGGGCACTGGCCACTGGAGAATGCAGGTTCAAGGTTTTTCAATCTTCCAATTTTTGAAGTAAAGCCAGAAGTCTGGATTTTTATGTAAAATCTCTTGTGGCAATTCACTCAATATTTGGCATGAACCAAACAAAATCTGCCCATGGGGCAGATGTGGCCTGCCAGTTTGTGACCTGTTTTCTTAAAAGGGACAGAGAACACACTGTGAGGCTTAACAAAGGCCCCCATACCTGTGGCTGAGGTGGCTGGGAAGGCTTCCTGGAGGAGGAGATATTGGTGCTGGGCTGCAGGAATCGGGGAGGCTCTCCAGGGAGGGAATCTTGCAGAAGGAATGGGGCTTACATTGTCGCTGGAACCACCAGGGCGCAAGCAGAAGCCGCCTAGCAGGCAAAAGCAGAGACCCAAGCCACTTAGGCAGCCTGCATCCCCACCCTCCCAAAAGAGGAGAGCTGGTCACTGTCCCCAAAGCAAGCACTGAAGCATCAGCTCGGTTTGGTCCCCAGCTAATGGGAGGAGGGGCGGCCAGGCCCAGCAAACCTTCGGAACTCAGTATATCAGTGGCAGACTAGCAGGGGTCTGATTTCAAACCTGAAGCCTGAGGAAGGCCAGCAAACAACAGCTCTGTGGGGGAAGGGAGAGAAAGAGACAATGGAGGGACAAAATGAATCTGAGAATGTGTCTTGCCTGGCCAGGCCCCTGCTGTTACATAACCCTGCCTCAGGACAAAGCCAGGGAGGGCCTGGGCAGGGAGTCCCAGAATGTGGAGAGGGATGCCTCCCTCCCCTGCCCACCGCTGCTCTCCAACCTTGCCCTGCTGCTCCTGGAAAGCCCAACAGAGAGTGCAGAGCTGGGGGAGGGGACCAAGACTCCAAGATAAGGAACTTACAGGATCACATCTCAACTTAGCAGTGAGACCAACACCAAGAGCAAACTCTTACCCTTTCACCAAGTGATTACTTGGTACCAGGCACTGGATTAAGTTCTTTACGTGCATTATCTTATTTAAAAGTCCAATGATAACATCATGAGATAAATATCCTTATTACTGCCATTTTCCACATAAGGAAACTGAAGCACAGACAAGACAACTTACCCAAGGTCACACAACTAGCTGTAAATGCAGGAGCTGTCTTAGAACCTGACAGCCGCCTCTGAGACCACACTGACACTCAGTGCTACACTGCCACTGGGCTGCTTTCTGGCCTGCACTCCATCACGGCTGCAAGTCTCTCAAGTCTGCAATGCATGTGGCTCCTGTCCTCCCATTGGCACTTCACAGAGACACCCAGTCTTCTGCAAACCTGATGAAACTCACAAGACTTTTTCTTAAGAAAAGAATGTATGAAAATGCAGACAAAATGTACCTGATTTCAGGGGCTCACAGACCCCGCACTGTTGGGAGGGCGAGTCAAGATCATGCAGTACTTGAGACAGGAGGCAGCAGAGGGAAAGGAGGCACTCAGGCCCTGTGGGCCCCTCCTATCTGCAAACCCAGAGCCCTTCATCCACAGGCGTGGGCACAAATCAGGGCTCAGGGCCTACTCATTCCTACAGGACTGGGAGAACAGAATGAATCACAACACACAATGGCCTGCTCCTCTGTACCCACTAGGTGTGACTCACAGCTCCCAGCTGCTGGGCAGACAGAGCACAGCTGGGCCGAGCATCTGGATGGGGGTGGCACCCCCAGGCACACCATCCAGCCTTTTCCCCACCCCTGGGCCACCTTGCTGTAGACCAGGAGCTCCCAGCAGTAAGGAGCATTTCCAAGAGCCCTCTCTTCAACCCCTGCTCAGTCCCAACAGCAGTAAGAGCCCTGGGGTGGTAAGTCAAAACAGAAATCCCCTTGCAGGGTGCTAGAAGACTAGTTCTAGCCCAAGTCCTCTGCTGCCTTTCTGTGTCACAGTGCAGGCCCCTCCCACCTCAGCCTCCATTTCACCAACTATAAAATGGGAGTACTTCCCAACAGAGACCTGCCCAGAGTCCACAACCTGAGGCTATCAACAGCAGCACCTGACAACTTCACAGAGCTCTGAGATCCTGCTTTCAGCAAGTTCCATAAACATCCTTCTTGAAAAACAAAAGTCCAACCTAGAGACTACTTATTTTTAAGGATATCAAGAAGTCCTTTTTATAGTCTAGCTTCCCCCATCCCACCTCCATTGTTCCAAATATCCTCTCAGGACCTAGAAAATACATTTGGTTTCCGTCCAGGGTTTGGGCTTGGTGTTCTTCCTCTTGGAAGTCACCCTGCCCCTTGCTGGCAGCCTTCTCACAGGACACCCCAGCAGCGTCCTGAGCCACCCTGAGGGTTACAGCTACCTAGTCTGCCGAATATGAAGTGGGGTATGGAGAGTTGTGGGAAGCACATCCTTCCCTGCTTGGGACAATGACAATTCTGTGGTCTGACCCCAACAGTGACTCTGACACTCTGCACAATGTGGGCAAGTCCATGCTCCTCTCTGGGCCTTAGTCTCCTAAATGAGGTAGAAAGATCCCTATACTGTCAGGGAAGCCTTTGGACTCCTGGGAAGTACTTTGGGGACATTAAGGCAGGAAAGAACAGCAGAAGGGATAACAGGCTCTGATCCTAACCCTCCCACACCCTCTGCTAGAACCAAAGGAGACCCGCTTTAATGTCTCTAATTTCATCTCTCACCCTAATTATGCATCTTAAACTCACCACTGAGTCTCAGATCCTGAGTTTTGTGGCCCATCCACAAAACAGGAAGGACAACAATGTCTACAGGAAAGGTTCCAATTACCCCAAAAAAGTCCCATCAGCCTTTCTCCAATGCCTCACTCATTTACTAGGATACATATTTGGGGACATCTTTAGAAAATCAATCTAAATTGTGCTACACAAACACTCTAGGACAATTCCCCATTGTCCTTCTTCCAATGAGATCATGCTTCTAAGCACCTCTATAGAATTGCTAGATCTAGCCCCTTACAGCTAAAGGGCCTTGGTGTTTTCATCTATAAAATGGAGACAATAATAGTTCCTACCTAATTTATAGTATTCTGAGAATCATTCCAGAGTAGGTCACATGGAAGTATCTAGCAAGCATTGATAAGCTGTCAATAAATGTGGGCAACAATTATGATCATCATTGTTTCAATTATTGAGATGCTTAAAACCACTGACCTGGTGATGGTTCAGGTCCCTTAGCCCTCTCAGCCTACATCTGGCCACTGTAGCCATTCATGTGCGTGTCCACATGTGCACACACTCGAGCACACACCATTCTCTAAGTCAGGACCCATACTCTCTGTCTGGTCTCAGCCCTGGAATGCAGCTAGCTGGCTTGTCTTTCTTCCAATGAGATCCTTGTCACCCATTCTTTTTTTTTTTTTTTTTTAAATATTTATTTTTTTTTAGTTGTAGATGGACAGAATATCTTTATTTTATATTTATGTGGTGCTGAGGATCGAACCCAGTGCCTCACGCGTGCTAGGCGAACACGCTACCACTGCGCCATAACCCCAGCCCCGTCACCCATTCTTATTACCCACAGAACTGCCTACTCTTCCAGCTGCCCAATCCTGTCTCCCTCAAGTTGTCCCAGCACTGTCTCCTGTAATCACATTTGGGTTCGGCTGTACCTCCCTTCTATGTCCCAAGATTGTTTCTTGGGGAACAGGGAGATATTCCAAGATGGTGGCTCCTTGAAGAAGGTAGAGAGAAACTTTAATCTGCATCCCTCATGTTTTTTGGGGGAGAAGGTAACCGGGAATTGAACCCAGGTATGCTTAACCACTAAGCCACATCCCCAGCTGTGCCTCCCCTCCCCCATCTTTAAATATCTTTTACTTAGAGACAGGATCTCACTGAGTTGCTTAGGGCCTTGTTAAGTTGCCAAGGCTGGCTTTGAACCTGAGATCCTCCTGCCTCAGCCACTTGAGCCGCCAAGATTACAGGAGAGCACCACCACTCCCAGCCCATCCCCCCCATTTACTAGGTATCTGAATATGCTGAAAGGTGAAGAGCTTGAGAAAAAGAGCATTGATTTTTTAAATTTTTATTTTATGACAACCTAGTGGTTCTCAAACTTTAGCATCCATCAGAAACACTGGAAGGGCATCTTAAAACACAGATTGTTGGGCCTCACCTTCCAGAGTATCTGATTCAGTAGGTCTTGGGTAGGGCCAGATGATTTATTTGCACTTCTAACAAATTCCCAGCTGATGATGATGCTGCTGATCCACAACTCAACTTTGAGAACTGCTGACTTAACCTGCAGGTGAAGCCGGATGAGTAGGCGACACTTCCACTCCTGTACAAGCAGTTGTAAGGAGGAAGGGCATGCAGGCAGAGGGTGCAGCACGAATAAACGCCTTGCTATGACAACACTCACTTCTCCTCACAAGGCCTCTGCCTGGGCAGGCAGCTCTATGTGCAAGGCTGGGGGTGCAAACCAGAGGTAGCTGCCGCTCAGCAATGACTACAGCAAACCTCCACCCATCATCACCTGGGACCTGCCCAGACAAGCCAATCCTTGGCCAGCCTGGGGATGCTGAGAATTCAAGCCCTCCCTCTTGGAGCTAGACCACAGGTCTGAACGAGACCAGAATCCCCACCACATCTAAATCACATGAGCTCTAAGATTCTGCTCCCACCTCCAGAAACAGGGAGCTCGATCCCTCCAGACACAGCCCTACCATCTTGGCCTAATGTGATATTTTTGTTGTTTCATTATTACAGTGAGTTGAAGTCAGTCTCCCCTGACACATCCACCAATTGAATCTGCCTCTCAGTGCCTTCTAGAACCAGGAACAGGCCATAGCAGCCCCTCATAAATCAGCGACCCTAGATGTAATCCCCTGAGTCTAAACTTCTCCAGGTTGAGCCACCCACCTCTCTAAGCCTTAGCTGCCACATCTGTTAAAAGGGAGTGATAACAGTATCTATCTCCTAATGCTGTTGTGAGGGTTACATGAGCTCCTCAATCAAGACTAGCAGTATTGGAGGGAAATGTGTAGAACTATATCTCTCTACATACAGCCTTGATTATAATTCTGATAAGACAGTTGGAATGTATTCAGAAGTATGCTAAAAATGTAAAAAAAGATCATACCTGAAAAAAAAGACTAACAACACCAGGCTGGGGAAATAGCTCAGTGGTAGAACACTTGCTTAGCATGTGTGAGGCCCTGGGTTTATCACTAGCACCACAAAAACAAAATAACTACAGCAACAAATGACAGCCACAACAATAATCATAACTAACCTGAATTGAGGTTGTAGTCAAGCACTGCCTTGCCTTATCTTTCTAAAGCCTGCAAAATGGGGACAGGCATTATCCTTTTTGTGCAGATGAAGGACTAAACTGTTTGCCTAAGATCCTACAAGCAGAAAGTGGCCCAGGAGGAACATAACCCCAGCCTGTCTGGCTCTGAGTCTTGTTTCCATCCCTGGCTCTGTCTGGATCTCCTAGTCACCATTCCAAGATCAAGCACAGGTCACCTTTCCCTGACACCATCTACTCGTCCTTCCCAGGCATCGGGAGGCTAGGCAGGAGGACTCACAAATCTCCAACCCATATCCCATGCAATATGAGGATGGGTCTCTGATAATGAGAGTAGCCACAGGGCTATCAGCCCAACTCATCTGGTACAAGCTTAGACAACACTCACCCTGGCCACCAGGAAGGAGACTGAGCCTATAGAACTAGACCATTTTCACAGAGGCATAACAAGGAGAAATTCTAGCCAGGCTGCCTAGATGTGACCAGTAGCTACTACATACCATGCAACTGTCCTCTCTCTCCAGGCCTGTTTCCTCATCAGCACAAGACTTCTCTGGCCATGCGGTAGAAAATTCATAATTTGTCCTGTCCCCACCACTTTTTTTTTTTTTGGTACTAGGTCTTGAACCAGGGGCACTCCACCAGAGTTACAGCCCTTGTCTTTTTTTTTTTTTTAAATATCCTTATTTTATTTATTTATTTTTATGTGGTGCTGAGGATCGAACCCAGTGCCTCACGCATGCAAGGCAAGCGCTCTACCGCTGAGGCACAATCCCAGCCCCCAGCCCTTGTCTTTTAATTATTTATTTTGAGACAGAGTCCCACCAAGTTGCTGAGACTGGCCTCAAACTTGTAATCCTCCTGCCTCAGCCTCCTAAATTGCTGGGATTACAGGCATGTGCCTCAGCCTCCTAAATTGCTGGGATTACAGGCATGTGCCACCATGCACGGGCCCCCCACATCTTAATCATACATGAATTCCTGGATTCTGTCCCTGCCTCCAGACTTTCCTCAGATTCTAGAGATTCTTCCTTCTATCTGTAAAAGGACAGATCACTTCCTAGCCATAAACACCAGAAACCACTGCTATCCGGAAACAGTCCCTACATACTGAACTCAGTATGTCTCAGGCACCAACTATTCAACCTCCCTGCCAAAACAAGGCTATTACTATCCCCATATTACAGCTGAGGAAACCAATGCCCAAGGAGATTTAGGTATTTTGCCCTACACCACATAGCTAACAATGCCAAAACTCGGATTTGAACCCAGGACTCTGTACTCCATGCTGCAATGCTGCCAACCTTCTCTAGAAATAAGGCAACCCTACCTCTGGAGCACAGAGCCTAGAAGAGATGAGAGAGAGCACTTAAAGGATTCAGAGTTCAAAGCCAGTAATGGAAGGGACCCATGAGAGGTCCCTTTTGCATAACAGGTTCTACACATGTAAAGAAAAGCACAGGCAATGCCAGCTCTGGAATATTACGAATGACTGCATGGAAGAAGTGACACCAGAGCTGTGCACAAGCTGGGAGGATTTGGGAGTGGGTGAGGGGAAGTGAGGGGGTATAGCCTCCTCACCATGAGGAGAGATGTAAAGGCAGGAGGAGACAGGGCATAGCCAGGGAGGGGAAGAAGCGGCCCTGCTTGAGGCTTGAGGGGATAGGACATTACGTGCTGCCATCACATATTGGGCCACCTCTAAAACCTGGTGCTCAAATAAACATTCATTTGTCAAGCACATCTTAAGTTTAAATTCATCCAACTTGTATCAAAAAACACTGTCGTTACCAAAAAAAAAAAAAAAGCCAGGAAGCACAAAGCCTCCTCCACCTGGAAAAGAACTTTGCTGGCAGACTGGCTCTATCCCTGAGACCACACATTCCAAGACCTGTCCACCCCTTCCACTGACCTCCAAACCTCCAAGAACCAAACTGATGAGCTGAGCTTTGTAACAGCCCCACAGGCAGGAAAGACAGCTTTGCTGGTGATCCCTATAGACCAGGAGACCCTCCTTCCTCTACTACAGGGAAGGAGAGGAGTAGCCCTGTCATCCCACCCCCCACTTCTCACTTTCAAACCCACGAACCCACCAGCCATTTTCCCCAAACTGTACTGATTCAACCTAATTCATCATTCAGTCTTATCTACTCATAGTTGAGGAAAAGAGACTGACCTCATTTCACAGGGACACAAAAGCGAAGGTTCAAGTCCTCTGTGAAACCACAGTCTTCAGCAGCCCAGGCCCTGGCGACGGCTCCAGACATCCTGGAGGGGCTGAGAGCATTCCAAGACACAGCACTATTCCTAGGCTGAGCTCTGCAGGCTGGTGGGTATGGAACTTCCCAAGTCGCGCAGGAAGGGCAGCTCCAAAAGCCATGAGAAAAGCAGGAGCTGGAGCCGGGCGCGGTGGTGCAAGCCTGTAATCCCAGCACTTAGGGAAGCTGAGACAGGAGAATTGCGAGTTCATAGCCAGCCTCAGCAACAGCCAGGCACTAAGCAACTCAGTGAGACCCTGTCTCTACATATAATACAAAATAGGGCTGGGAATGTGGCTCAGTGGTCGAGTGCCCCTGAGTTCAATCTCCAGTACCAAAAAAAAAAAAAAAGCAGGAGCTGGAAGGGGGCCGAGCACCACCCAGATGCTAGATTCTTGGGTGAAAAGGGAACTGACAGCAGTCATCCAGGCCTGACCCTACTGTACCCGCTCCTGCACCTTCACTGGCTCTCCAGTCTCTCCACACTCCTTCAGCTATGGGGCCCACACCTCCGCCCCAAGCAGCTTGTTCCTGAGTGAGCTTCCCTGGGCCTCTGCCACTTTGGTACTGCTTCTGTCCTCAAAGGCCCCACAGGACAAGACTCTGCCCTTTGCCCACTGTGAGCCTTTCGGGGATTTGAAAGCAGTGATGCTGCTTTTTAAGGATCCTTCCCCAAACTTAGGCCACATGTGATGACCCCAATTCCTAAAGCAGCTACAAAGTCCTTTGGTCCCCCTTCCTCCCTCAGTCCCACTGCCTGAGTCAGCTCTCTGCTAGTCCATGATGAGCATCTCTGAGCTGGTCTCAACCCAGCCACCATCTTTGGTCAAACGACCCCTGAGAAAAATAACACAAGAGGTCCAAACAGGCAGGTGTGGGTTCAAATTCCAGCTCTATAAGTGACTCCACCCCTCCGAGCCTCCATTTCCCCATCTGAAATTAGGGCGGGGGTGGGGTTACCAGCAGCAGCAGCTACTTTGCAGGGTATTGTGAGACTTCAATGGAGTATCTGTAAAGAGTCTGGCATAGTGCCTGACACAAGGCACAGTAACAGGCAGCGACTCAACGAGCTGCTTACAACCCTCTGTCTTCTCTGTCAGTTACAGAATAAAACTCCGGAGCAGGACGCTGCAGGCTCCCCACAATCCAATCTTGTCCCCATTGCCCCTTCCCACAGTCTGCAGCTCACAAACATGTCCTCTTTCAGGAAGCCTCACTGACATTAACAACCAGAGAACTTTCCCTTCTGCCAACCTTACAGAGCCTGTCTATCACTAATCACAATCACCTCCTGCCTGACAGCCATCACTTGGATCCTCTGCCTCCCCCATCAGACCAGGAGCTTCTCCAGTCAAAATCTAGCAGCACCTCACCCCATTCCATGTCCCCTGTCACCCTGGTCACAGATATTTTCCATACATATTTAACAAATTACCCTAACGTTCCACTTCAAGTCAAGAATGTCTAAGTCCTCCAAACAGTCTAGATATTTCAAGCTATACTCAAAACCAAATTCCAATCCAGTAGAAGTCTGCCTACTCTCTAGAGACTTGGAGGCCTGGCTTTGGTCCCAAAGCATGGGCTAGCAAGTCCCAAGCCCAGGACAGAGAGAGCTTTGGGCTGCTGAGACCATGGCCCACTTCTAAGTTTTTCAGATGCAGTTTCTCAGTTGGCTCCTAAGCCAGCCCTGCCTATGATTTCTCATTCTTGACCACATCCTCAATCTATGATTGCAAAACTGTTGCCCCTGTGTCAAGAGGTTTAATATCCATCTTTTCTTGCTTGCTGACTCCCTCCCTTCTCCTGTTGACTTTCCCAGAGGCCTCTCCTCCTACTCTGCCCACATTAGCAAGGAGAGTCTGACACATGACAAGGGACAGCCCCAGCACTCAGGACCCCTTTCACTCTATCACTCAATTCGTTGCTTGCCTGAGTCCGCTCAATATCAAGCTAAGTAGTGGAATTTCCACTTCTGTTCCTACAAGCAGGAAGTGAACTGTCAACCCAGAAGGGTTCCCTATTCCCAGGGCCCAAGAAACCCTGCAAATTTCACACTTTCTGCTGCAGCAGCCCTCAGAGCTGTTAGGGTATAATACACAAACTTTCCTCCCCCAAGAATTTCTTTCATCATCTACCCTACCCTCTCCCACAGTCCTAGGTTCTAATGGCTTTACCATTTTTTAAATAATTAGTTAAAGTCCCTAGTCAGAGACTGATTGGTAGTCAGGAGACGTCACCCCACCAAAATATGGGGATAATCCTGGATGGGAAAGCCAGTAGAGTCTGAGTCACCCTACACATTCACTCTCGAAGATTTCCTGAGGGACTACAGGGGGCCCTGGCTAGGTGAGGAACCTGTAAACATATTTTCCACTAGGATTCTGCACCCCTGACACTGGTTCAAAGCCTCCCTCACCCCACCCCCACCCATTCTAGCCTCAAGGACCTTCAAGGGCTGGAGTACAGAGACTTGTCTCTTAGCAATGAGGACCTACTGTCACAGGGGCCATAACACACAAGAATACACTTAGGATCTAAATCTCTTGGCCTCAGGTTTCTCATCTGCCTAAGGGCTCCATTTCTGAGCTCTATCTCTGCCCCCTGCTGATCTCAAAGTGACAGGGTCTGAATGGAGATGAAAGACTTTGCCCTCCCATGGGTGCTAGAGAAAGGTCTGTTGACAAAGCCCCAGCTGTCCCCAGTCAGAGCCAGGAAGACCAACTCCTCCCTGCACCACCCACATGGGTAGATCACTCCTGCCACCCACCCAGCCAGCAACAGAACTTGGACCATCAAGGAGTTCCAGGCCCAGGCTCCAACTGACCTCCCTCCTGCACCAGCTGGCCACACAAATAAGAGCCAGGGCACAAGATCTCACCCTAGCAAGTGCCAGACAGAAGGGAGCATCACTCTGGGGTAAGGGTGATGGGGGAGGATGGGCAGGAGTTCTTAGAATTTAAACTGAAAATGAAACTGAGCACAGTCACAGCAAGACCTTGCAGGGACCTATAGCTGAAACACAGGGTTGGGAGAGGGGGTCAAATCCCCTGCTGCACTTCCTACCTGTGTGATCTTTACTATTCTGGGCCTTAGTTTCCCCCTCTGTAAAATGTAGCTAATAGTAATGTGGGAGAAATAAGCGAAATAATGTATGCAAACAATTAATTAGCCCAGAGCCTGGCACAGAGTAAATATGCAATAAATACTTGTTGAATACAAGCATGCCACCATTTGCTGAGGGATCAGACTCATTTCATCCTCACTTTGGTAGATACTTTATTTTTCCCATTTTATAGATGAGGAAACTGAGGTTAGGGGAAGGTAAGGAATCCGCACAGGCCACAGAGCTGAAGGAACAAACGCCCAGATCTGTCTGACCCTCAGACCAAGGGGCAATACTGCCCAAGACATTCTGAAACCTCTCCTGCAGGCATGGGGAGGACAGACAATGGGGCATGAAGGGTGGTGCCATGTATCCTCGGAGCCTGGCACAGTTCCTGGCACTAAAGAGCCAGGTGGCGATTCCTCCGATTCCTCGCAGGTCCCAGAGCCCAAGCGTCCTACGGACGTCCCCTCCTCGCTTCTGTCCCAAGGCATTAAAAATAGCGTTCAAAGCTGGAGGCTCCTCGCTCCCCAGAACCTGAGGAAGGAGGGAAGTTAGCGACCAGGCCGCTCAGAGCCGAGAGAAAACCGGTCCGGCTGCCTAACCCTTCCCGAAGCCGGGACCCGGCCTCTAACCCCCTCCCTTGCTAGACAAAAGTTTCCCCTGTTCGGGAGCAGGGGAGGGGGAGGGGGCATTCCTCGTGAGTGACATTATCCGTGACCTACAGCTGCCGCGCTGCCCTCGCCCGCACCCCAGCCTGCCCCCGGCCCCCGAGCGGCCCCCCACCCCTTTGTCCTCCCACCCCCGCGCGCGGGGCCCAGCAGACTCCACCCGCCCGCCCGGCGCCCGCGCGTACCAAACTTGCGCCGGCTGCAGCTTGGGGCCCGCGCGGCCTGCAAACCCAGTTCGGGCCCCGCCGGCTCGGCCACAGGGAACTGGCCGGCTCCGGCCCTCTCGGCCTCTTACCTGCCACGGCTGGGGCGCTGCCGGGGGAAGAGACGCTCCCGGCCAGACGCCTGGCGACGGGTTCCCCCGGGCAGTGCGTGAGCCGCTGGGCTCCGGCCCGGACCAGGTTAACCCCTTCGCGGCCGCCTCCCGCCGCTCCCACCCCCGCTCCACGCCGCAGCCGCCGCCGCCGCCGCCGCCCGCTCCGCCTCCCGCTTGCCCTCCTCCCCACCCCTCCCTCCCGGTGCCCAGCCCCCAGTCCCGGCCCGACACTGCGCTGGGGCAGCTCGCAGCCTCCCCGGATCCCGCGGCGGGGAGGGGACTCTCCCTGAAGACTGGAAGTTGGGGCGCGCTGCCTCGCCGCTCGGGCCTGAGGAGCACAGAGGGGTTCCCCGCGCACCCGGGGCTCTCCAGCCCGTCTCCCGTAAAAGCCCTCCAGCCCCGCGCCTACCTTCCCAAATCGCTGCGGCTGCGAGCGGGGTTCGATCCGGCGGTGGCGCGTGGGTGCGGGTCGGGGATCCGCTGCGGAGGCCAGGGCAGCCGGCGGGCGTGCGGCGAGCGCCCCGGGGCGGGGGCCGGGGCGGGACCGGGCACTGCTATCGGGGTTGGATTTCTCGGCTTCCACCCGGATTCTCCCTCGGCTCTCCCGACCGATTCGGTGCTGCTCGGCGACCACGTGACGCGAGCTGCCTTTGACCCTAGTCTTGGAGCGGGTAGGGGGCGGGGGCCAGAGAGGGGGGTGTCAGATGCGGGACCCACCAGGGCCGGGCGGCTGCCGAAGGTCCCGGAGGCGATGACCCCCGGAGAAACAAAGCCCAAGGGAAACCAACAAGTTATCTGGGGTCAGAGAGGGAACGGCGCTGGGGGTCGGGAAAGACGGCAGAGACAACTAGGGAGACAAAGACCCGCGCCCGCCGCGTCTTGGAGGGCTTTAGGAGCGCCTGGGCTGGCCCACGGGGTTCTAGCTGTGCCACTGCAGGGCTTCTGACAACCCTCCAGGGCCGCCTCGGACAGCTCCAGACAACCAAGTCGCTGCCGGAGTGACCCCTTCTGGGCAGGACCTCCCCACCCTGCACACTCACACTCTTGCCCTGACCGGCAAACCCCTTTTATTTCCTTTACCATGATTATTGGCTTCACTTACTGGTTTCATTGTTTACTAGACTGTCATCTCCCCCCCAACAAGTTGTTCCCAGCTGAATCTCATCTGGCAGATAACTGGCAGATGAAGAACTGGATGACCTTGTACAAATCTCTCCTCTCACTGAATCTGTTTCCAACCCCCAGTGCGATTCCATCATCCCAAGGACCCTGAAAGGCAAGATGACAATGGTTGTCCCCATTAAGTATATGACAACATTAAGGCCCAGAGAGAAGAGAAGATTTTGGAGGAGTCTATGTAGTTGAAAGTCCAAGCTGGTGATGAAATCTAACTGCTCCCCAGCCCAGAGCTTTCTGCCATTCATAAGCCACTCTGTAAACTGAGAGGTGGTTGGGGACAGGAATGTTGACTGTGAATCCCTTTAGGTCCTTGCACTTTGCCAGATTCCTCCCCTGGAGATCCTGATTCTGATTCTGTGGGTCTTGGCTAGGCCTGGAGCAAATCTAGAAAACAGTGGATTGGTAGATCTTAAGGACCTTCTGAGGCTTAAGATTATTAACTGTGGGAACAAGTTCAAAAAATGTGTAAGAGCAATCAATGCAGAACAGACAAGGATAGAGAAGGCAAACTAGCCAAGTGAAGACTGGATAGACCTGTCCTGTTTTTCCTTAAGTGTAGCCTCCTTGCTCTGGTAGGAAGAGGCTTTCTGTCAGCCTATTCATTGTCTCCCAAGGGGAAAAGTGTAGAGGCCTGAACAGTATGAGATGCTTAGGAATGAAACCAGCCTTCTGACTCTCATAGGTACCCAAATGACACCTCTGGGTAGGATATAATCATATAGGCTTTAGCCTAAGGATGGTGGCCACAATCCCAAATGCAGGTCATATACCAACAGGTCACCTCTCCAGGCACCACCAGATTAGGCACCAGCATAGACAGCAAATTCGTGGTAACCTGGGTTCCTGAGGCAGGCAGTCTAAAATACTTAAAAGATGCCTTGAGTCTTGGGCAGGTCAAACAAGCTCCTAGAACCTTATTCATATTAATCTGTGCTTTTAAGGACCTTTATATCTGGTGGCCCTGTGAGCATCTCCTCTGTTCTAGAAACTTCTGGCAAGGGAAATGCAGAGTTGAAAGGGACAGGCGTCTATACTCAAGAAGCGTACAGGCTTGCCAGGTGCAGTGACACACACCTGTAATCCCAGTGACTCCGGATGTTGAGGCAGGAGTAGTTCAAGATCAAGGGCAACCTCAACAATTTAGTGAGACTCTCAGAAAACTTAGCAAGCACCTATCTCAAAAAATAAAGCCGGGCACGGTGGCACACGCCTGTAATCCCAGCACTTAGGGAGGCTGAGACAGGAGAATCGTGAGTTCAAAGCCAGCCTCAGCAATGGCGAGGTGCTAAGCAACTCAGTGAGACCCTGTCTCTACATAAAACACAAAATAGGGCTGGGGACGTGGCTCAGTGGTCGAGTGCCCCTGAGTTCAATCTCCAGTACCAAAAATAAACAAACAAACAAAAAAAAGAGGGCTGAGGATATAGCTCAGTGGTAAAGAACCCCTCCGTTCAATTCTCAGTCCCCCCCCCCTAAAAAGTGCCCAAGCTTCTTTGGAGATGACCCACATGTCCCTCCTTTGTGTCCAGAGTCTGGCCAAATTGAGCCTGAATGGGGAAGTACAGGACAAGTGCTATGATTCACAGGAAGAGGGGAGAAAATGAGAAGGTTTTGAAGGGGAGACAGTATCTGAACAGGATCAGGAAGAATGGGTGGGACTGGGGTGGGGAGATGGACAATCCCAGGAAAGAGAACCACCTGTCCAAAGGCCACATGGAAGGGCTCAGGAAAAGCTGAGTGTTGCTTGGGAAGGAGTGGAAAGGCAGGAAGGAAAGAATGAGCAAGAAAACTGAACAGGGGTCAGGAGCAGATGATAAGTGACCTGATGTGAGTGACTCTGCAGTCTCAAAGTTATCCTGAGGCCTGGCAGAGTGAGAAGGCTATAAGGAAGCAGAGCAGGTGACAGAGGCATGGAAAGGGAGGGAGGGTCGGAGGTGAAGTGCTCAGTTAGGTTAAGGAGCCATGCTCCAGGCACACTGAACAAGAGCCAGTCTTTGAGCAGCACCTCTGAAGGAGCTTGACCTCAGCATGTGGAAGCAGCCTGTGAGTTGGGGTCTGGTAGTCTTTCTTGCTCTTTTAGAGTCTTCAAATTCACTCTTCAATGAGTACCAGAAGCCTTCAGCTTACTACCACCTGAAAAGTCTGAGGGACAATGAGGCCCTGGACCCCAACCAGGGAATGGGCCACATAAATCTAGATGAAGTACAGGACTTGCACTTCTAACCTCACCCCAGATCTGAGGAACACTGTCCTTGACAGTGTTCCTGCCCTGCTCCTCCCTTCCTTTGGGACCTTCTTCATGCCCAGGGGACCCCTATAAGGCCCCTGCTCACACCCACATGACCCCACTGCTCACCTGACTGCCCCAAAGTCAGCCCCAACCCAACAAGTCAAAGGCTGAACTTACTGACTTCTGCCCAATTCTGTTTCTCCCCTACCTATGTGCCCAATACACAGGTTTGGTACAGAAACCTGACACCCTCCTTTGCCCCAACACCCTATCTATGAGCCCATTATATGGTCCTGACTCCAGTGTGTTTGTTTTTTTATCTCACCCAATCCCATTTTCCCTTCGCCACCACCCTCCTAGTCCAAGCCCCCACCATCTCTGCAGCCTCTTCACTGCTGCCCTCCTCCTTCTCTCTTTGCATTTAATGCAACCTCAACATGTCCATTTTCTACTGAAAACCACCAATGGCTTCCCATTGCTCCCAAGATAAGTGCTCTGCCTTTGTGTCCAGTTTCATCAATTCTTTGTCCTAAGTGGGCATTTATCCCCACCTTCCCCATTATCTGAACTATCCTCTTTAAGGGTGTGACCTTGAACCAGACTTCCTGGGTTTGAATCCTGGCTCTGCCACACATGAAACTGTGACCTTGTCCAGTTCCTCAGCCTTTCTGTGCTGTTTCCTCATATCTTCAGTGTAGGTAATAATAGTATGTACTTCCTCGGGCTGTTGTGAGAATTAAACAGGTTAAATATGTAAAGCCCTTAGTGTAGTATTTTTCACAAGATAAGCACTATGTAAGAGTTAGTTAAGTGAGCCAGTGTAATCCTGTAGGTCTCAGGTTAAACTTTATTTCCTCCCAGCCTTTCCCTAGTGCAGACCAAGCCTACTGGTATACACTTCACCTCTCCCTCAGCACTGCCTTTGTACTTACTTGTCAGCTGCCCATCTCTTCTTCCAGAGTGCAAACTCTATGTGGGTAGGACTGAGTTTGTCACAGACACCACGGTGCCCTAGTGCCCCGCAATAGCACTAAGCACATGACAGGCAGGCAACCAGCATACATTTGTGGAACAAACAATATGAAAGTAAATAAGTTCATCACAAAACAGAGGACACTGTCTACCTACAAAATACCCATCAGGGCTAGGGATGTAGCTCAGTGGTAGAGCACCTGCCTAGCGTGTGCAAGGCCCTGGGTTCTACTCCCAGCAGGTTAAAAAAAAAAAGTGACCTTTAATGGTACTTCATTCATTCATTCATTCATTTGACATTAGTACCTCTTCTAGAGTCTTCCTCACACCATCCTGTGTGAGGAAGGAAAGGGGGGGAAGGGAGGAGGACCACAGGGATGAACAAGATAGATGCTGTATTATGAATATACTGCAGAGACAGACATGTAAATACATAGGAAGATACAATACAATATAGCCATATTATTTTAATGGTCTATAACATTTCCCTGCCCAGGAGGCTAGGGTGGTCTTTGGAACAATAAAAATTAAAAGTGGAAAATAAAAACCAAAACATTGTTATCTTCTTTAGCCAGCATCATCAGTTACCAGCAAGTCTGTCTCTTTTTCTTTTTCGGTACTGAGGATTGAACCCAGGGGCACTTTACCACTAGACTACACTCCCAATCCTTTTTATTTTATTGTTTTTACTTTGAGACAGGGTCTCACTGAGGGTCTTGCTAAATTGCTGAGGCTGGCCTGTAACTTACTATCCTCCTGCCTCAACCCCCAAAGTTGCTGGAATTATAGGCATGCACCACTGTGCCCAGCCCAATAGGGTTGTCTTTAGAGCAGGAACAGTAGATCCTATCCCAAGTTCATTCAGACCATCCCTTCCTTCTCTGTTTGCAGACCTCCTATTCAGTGTTCAAAGCCTCACTTAAGCAATACCTGTCCATGAAACTTTGCTTGCAGAGGTCTGTATGGGTCCGAGCTCTGTTGATTTTCTAGGAATATAGTGGAATCTGTTAAGAAGAATCCAAATTTCATGTTATTTGCTTCTTTAAAAAAAGAAAAGAAAAAGGTGATTCAATGAATGTATAACTACATGTGATTTCATGTTTGGATTTCAGTGGAGGCAGAAAATAGTCTCTGTCAGACCATGTGACCTGATTTGTGGTTTGGAGAACATGGTCACCATAATTACAGAATTGACCACATGGTGTAACAGTTTCCTCTCTCTCTCTCTCTCTCTCTCTCTCTCTCTCTCTCTCTCTCTCACACACACACACACACACACACACACACAAACACAGAGTGAGCTCTTTAGAGACAAGGACATTTTGCTTACTGGCAGACCTTGATATCCATTAAACAAACAAAGGAGACAATCTGTAAAATGGGCAAGTTATTCATACTTTAGGTGGACAACAGATGTAAAACATTCTAGCAAGCAAAGTGTGTCTGAGGTAGGAAATGGGGGCAATTGACAGCAATTACTCATGCATGCCACCTGTTCTCTTTTGTTATTACCTCCGGCAACCCAGAACTCATGAAGCTCAGAGATGTGCAGTAACTTCCTTAAGGTCACACAGAGAGGCATGGAAGAGGCTTCAAATCTAGGGCCATTCAACTAAAGACTAAGTCTTTTGTCACTACTTTCCTTGTGCCCAAGTGCCCAGGGTTCATAAACCCCCCAAACATCTAGGACCACTGGGTTTTGTGTCTCCTTTCATCACTCCTAAGGCATCCCCTCAGCCCTTCTGTATTATATATCACTTTCAGCAACAATGCTGCTATCTGAAGAGTATGTCTAGCTGGTTCCCAAAGCAGTCCCATCTTGGGGGCCAGGTTCCCTGTATCAGGCAGAGCCTAAGGATACAGGTCATGTCTTCCCCAGACCAACTCTCACTCCCAGGAGCTGACACCAGGGAAAAAATGGTCCTCAGATTCACATGTAGCACTTTTTCTGGTTTTTATATAGCATTTACCCATTCTGTGCACCAATTCCTGTGGACCCCACAGCAGTCCTGAGAGGTACACATGGTGGAGATTTTTCACCCTCATTTTACAGGAGATTTTTCACCCCCATTTTACAGAATTAAAAATGAAGGTCTGGCTAACCTGCAGGAGATCCCTTCAGTTTGCAAAAGAGCCAACCTGGGGCTAAACTCGGATTTTCAGAGTTCTTATCCTGGAAGGTTTAACTTGCCCGAGATAACTGGGAAAGAGAGAGAAAGATCTTTAAACTCCTCACATAGAGAAGATGATGGTTACTGGAAACTAATGGAAATCAGTTAATTTCACCTATTTCTGTGTTCATTCTGATGCACCAATTACTAGCAGACAAGGGACAAACACTCCCAAGCACTGGTGGTTTCTAAGTGACCATTTTCAGCAAGAGGCTTCAAGTTCTCGGAGAGCAGGGCCAGGTGGCTGGTGGCAGGGCCAGGACTCAAGGTCAGGAGTGCTGCCACCAGGGTAGTTCCTTCATCAATATGAAGAAATCATCAATAAGATGTTTCATATTCTTTCCTCTGTACTAAGTGTTCAAAATATACTGTGTTAAAAAAAAGGAAAGAAGCCGGGCGCGGTGGCTCACGCTTGTAATCCCAGCACTCAGGGAGGCTGAGACAGGAGAATCGCGAGTTCAAAGCCAGCCTCAGCAACGGCGAGGCGCTAAGCAACTCAGTGAGACCCTGTCTCTACATAAAACACAAAATAGGGCTGGGGATGTGGCTCAGTGGTCGAGTGCCCCTGAGTTCAATCCCCGGTACCAAAAAAA
>CM053405.1:92955691-93181290 GCA_028644305.1 Xerus rutilus | reverse complement strand
GGCTCACGCTTGTAATCCCAGCACTCAGGGAGGCTGAGACAGGAGAATCGCGAGTTCAAAGCCAGCCTCAGCAACGGCGAGGCGCTAAGCAACTCAGTGAGACCCTGTCTCTACATAAAACACAAAATAGGGCTGGGGATGTGGCTCAGTGGTCGAGTGCCCCTGAGTTCAATCCCCGGTACCAAAAAAAAAAAAAAAAAAGGAAAGATATATTTAAATCACCATAAAACTTAAAAAATCTAAATGTTCAAAATCTACATTAGCACACCTCAATTCAAACTAGTCCCATTCCAAGTGCTCCAAAACCACATATGGCTAGTGGCCACAGTGTTGGAGAGCATGATTTAACAACCTAAAATCTTATGACTCACTTTTCTAACATTCCAGGATGTTGGGCCTCAGGATTCTAGAATTCTGTAGCATACTAAGGTTTTTTTTTATGCTACAACTGGGATTCCACCAGATTAAAATCTCTTATTAGCTCTAAGTCTGCTTGTAGAGAAGGTTTTTCCGCATGTCTTTTGTGTGGAAAGAAATCTGTATCCATGCAGAGTCCAGGGGGAAGGTGGGGCAAAGAGCCCTCCCCTTGGTGGCCCCCACCATCTGGCCAGCCTGTGGGAGAGGGAGTGGGCATGACTCTCCATGGAGCTGCCTCCCCCACCATCCCTCCAGGTCATCTCTCCATCCATGTGCACTAGCCTGGAAGTGAGACTCCGGCCTTTGAGTCCTCCTTGGGGTGGGGGTGTGGCCCTGCATCCCTCTAGTTTCTAGCCACTGTGGACAGCATGGGGTGGGGGTGCTACAACAGATGGAGATGAGGAGTTGAAACCCCAGATGGAATCCCCAAAGGCTCGGACTGATCTCCATTTGCTCAAGGCTGGAGCCTGGAGGCCTGGGAGGACAGAAGTGAGAGGCCCTCAGTCAGGGGTTAGAGGTCCAGAAGGCCTCTCTGAGGGCATATCACATATGCCTTTCATAGTGCAGATGAGGAAACTGAGACTCAAGAGCAGAAGGGCTTTCTCAAGTTAGGACCACAGTGTCACACACACTGCCAAAAGGAACTTCTGGGTAGCCACAAGTCTCCTTTTCCTGCTCCCCAGCTCCCTTTCCCATCTCCACTTGTGGGGAAAGCCAAGGAGCAAGATGTCAAGGAGGATGCAGGAAGGGTTTGCATCTGGGTGGCTGCCTTCTTGTCTTTGGGAGGTATCTTAGTCCATTTGGGTTGCCGTAACAAAATATCATAGAATGGGTGGCTAAAGCAACAGAAATTTGCTTTTGCACTATTCTAGAGAACAGAAGTCCAATCAAGGCTCCAGCAGATTCTATATCTGATGGGGACCAATGTGTCCTAGAAGGTGCTTTCCCGTCATGTCCTCCTGTTGGGAGGGACAAATGAATTCCCTTGGCCTATTTTTTTTTCCCTTGGTACCAGGGATTTAACTCAAGGGTGCTTAACCACTGAGCCACACTCCAGCCCTTTTTATTTTTCATTTTGAGACAGGGTCTCACTAAGTTGCTCAAGGCCTCACTAAGTTGCTGAGGCTGGCTTTGAACTTGTGATCCTCCTGCCTCAGCCTCCTGAACCGCTGGGATTACAGGCATGCACCATGGTGTCAGGCTCCGTTAGCCTGTTTTATAAGGGCACTAATTCCATTCCTAAGAGTTCTGCCTTCATGACATAATCACTTCCCAAAGATACCCCCCACCTCCTAACACCATCACCTTGGGGGTTAGGTTTTCAACATATGGATGTGGGTGACACACAAATATTCAGATCATAGTGTAATACTCATGCCAGGCCCAGAAATGTCCTGATTACAGAGCCTTGCCCCAGGCTCCCCTTGAGCACATAACTCCCTGCCTTAATACCACACAAAGGGCCAGCACTGGAGCTTTGGGGAAACTGAATCCTAGAGCAGAGCTATGACTTGTCTCAGTAGAGACAAGGAGGCTAGGCTTCTGGGAGTCACTGGCTCAGCACCCATCAAGGAAGCTCCCACCACTCTCTGCCCTGAGACGCCCAGATGCCCTGTAGCTGAGATAAACATCAGGAGTCACTCACAGCCACATTTTCCATGGGCTGCTTCCAGGCTGGGTTTCCCCTCTGAGGAAAGCCCCAAGGTTGTTCCTCATGGTCAGAACCAAAGAGGAAATGACAAAGATCCTGCTACAGAAGGCAACTGAAAACAGCACAACTTGGGCCTCGAGGGATCTGGTTCTGCCAAAGCAGAGGTGGGGGAGGCAAGTGGGGGTCCAACAGGAATGTAGACCTAGAATCTAGATTTGGAAAAATGCAAACATTGGAGTGAGGTGAGCATTCAAGTACCCAGGCATGCTGCTTGGGAGCTGTGTGATCTTGATCCGGGGTCCACCTGAGCTCTCTCCTGTTAATTGCACAATGCTCATTCACAACCAGAGGAGTGAGGATATGAATACATGTGGCCAAGCCCACAGGTACTAGTTCTCACTCACACGCCCCTCTGGAAAGCCATCTGGTTTCATCTGCCATTCTTTGCTGCTATATGCCCCATAAATATTTATTGAATAAAAAATGAATGAATGAATGAATGCTGCCAACCAAAAATACAACAACATACAGGGGAAGGCACTCACCTAGTCTATCAGGAGATCTGATAGAGTCGGGGTTTTTTGTTTGTTTGTTTTTTGGTACTGGGGATTGAACTCAGGGACACTCGACCATTGAGCCACATCCTCAGCCCTATTTTGTGTTTTATGTAGAGGCAGGGTCTCACTGAGTTGCTTATCGCCTGGCCGTTGCTGAGGCTGGCTTTGAACTCGTGATTCTCCTGTCTCAGCCTCCCAAAGTGTTGGGATTACAGGCGTGTGCCACCACGTCCTGCTTCGTTTTTAAAACAATATGAAAATAATTAACTTTTTTTAAAATATTTATTTTTTAGTTGTAGGCAGACAGAATATATTTTTATGTGGTGCTGAGGATCGAACCCAGTGCCTCATGCATGCTAGGCGAGCATGCTACCACTGCGCCATAACCCCAGCCCAATAATGAACCCTTTTAAAGCACTCAGTAAGCCATGGTGCACGGCTGTAATCCTAGCACTCTGGGAGGCTGAGATAGGAGAATCACGAGTTCAAAGCCAGCCTCAGCAATCATAAGGCGCTAAGCAACACAGTGAGACCTTGTCTCTAAATAAAAACACAAAATAGGGCTGGGGATGTGAATAGCCCTGAGTTCAATCCCTGGTGCCAAAAAAAAAAAAAAGATTGTCAGGCATGCTAATAACTTGAGAGTACTCAGTTTTCCCAGCAGCACTATGAGAAGGAATGATTATTATCCCCATATTCCAGATGGGCAAATTGACACACAAAGAGGCTAAGTAGTCCTGGGTCTCATTACAGCTGAGCCTACACTTGTAGCTAAACAGTGGTGACCCCAGAGATCACATTTTCCACTCTGAATGACACTGAAGGTCCTTTTAGCCTTCTCTTTCAGGTTTCTCAGGAAAGGAATACTGTAGGGGATGAGGCTCCCCTCCTTGAGATGGTGATCCTCAGGGTTTCCAAGAGTTTTAGAGGCTCCTGCAATTCAGCCACTGGAGAGTGTATGTGGGAGATGAAGTGGGCCCTTTTTCAGAGACTAATTCTCTGCAGCTTTCCAGCTGCTTCCTGCTCCAAAGTAAGGCAGGAAGCAAGGCCACCAGGAATTCTGGCTCCAACATTTTTGTCCTCCCTCAGCCCATCCTCCCACTCCTTGCCGTGATTTCTGGATCTTCCTCTTTCTTACCCAACCATGGACCTTGAGCTGGAGGTTCATTCCCAAGCACACTTTCCAAAGTGAGAGCAACAACTCAGGGCTGGGAATCCAGAAACTGGGTTCTCTATATAGCCAAGAAATAGAGGATGCTTTTCTTTCTGAGCAGGCAGGTTTGGAGAAAACCTACCCTAGGTGGGAAAGATAGGGATTGGGAGTGTGCAAGCAACTCACATGTGCAAAACTAACAAAGACTCTCCATAGAAACCTGACCATCCAGGTTAGAGATGGGATAGATTGCTAACACTCTAATTTAACAGAAGTAAAAACCAAGACCCAGAAGCATCATAATGCTCATGACTATGCAGACATTAAGAGGAGAAGCCAATGTCTACCCAAGCTTCCAGAGGCTATAGGATAATTATAACTATTACTACTATTGCAAATATTTACCTACCTCTGACTCAGCCAAGAGTTTTCTTTTCATTACCTCATTTAATCCTCTCAACAATTGTTAAGTAGTGAGCCCCATTTCATAGATGAGGAAACTGAGGCTCAAAGAAGCAAGTCACTTGCATAAAGCCTACTTAGTCACATCTACTAGTTAAGAGTGTCAAAGTCAAATGTGAACTCACATCTGTCTGGCCCCAAAGTCTTGGGCCTCACAGGCAAGACAGAGTTACCCCCACCTGGGACAGAGGAATCACTCTGTTTCCCAAAGCAGGACCTAGGGCAAGCGGGGCCCCACCCAACCACCCAAAGTTCCTGGGGGGTCTGCAAGCAGCAGGCTGTGGACAGTATACCAGGCACTGCAGGGTATGGGGCCACATCTGTGAGTGAACACTCTCCACATAGCAGCAGCCCTGATCTAGGCAAATGTAGCCGCTCTGATGACCTCACAGATGAGCTCCCCACGTGGACACAGAGAGTTACTTGCCCATTCATTCATTCATTCACTCACCAACATCAGCCAAATGGCCCTCATATTTCTACACGCAGGCACCCATTTATTTTGCCAACCTCCTCAACCAGGGCCAGCTAGCTATATAATTTGCAAGGTGAAGTGCAAAATGAAAATGCAGAAGCCCTTATTCAAAAATTAAGAATTTCAGGACAGTGACAACAGAGCATTCAACCAAGCATGGGGACTTGTGCAACTGAAGAGCTCGCAAGCCATGCCACCAACTCTGTCCCCATCCCATCTCCTACTCCTCCCTCCAGTGCCCCCACCTGCCTACTTCATCCTCTTTCACACCCTCAGGCATGCTAAGCTCTTTCCCACCTCAGGGTTTTTTTTGCAAGGGCTGTTTTTCTAGCCAAGAACTCTTTTCCCAGTCTCCCTCAAAACTGGGTCCTTCTCATCATTTGGGGATCCTCCTAAACATCACCTGCCTGGTCCCCCAGTCAAAAGTAGCCACCCATATAGCTTTCATCAGAACTGTATTTATACCCTTCACTGTGCAAACCACAACCTGTGACCTTTGCACGTCTGTCGGTTTACTATTTATTGTCCATCTTCCCTGCTAGAATGTCGACTTGTGGGGACAGGACCCATGTCACTGAGTCCCTGGTGCCCATCCCACGGCTTGCTGCACAAAATGGGTTCAATAACTTTGTAAAACAGTGAATAAGTGAATGAATGAATCCGCAGACACACACCAGAACATACACCCTCTTGCCACTACATCTCTTCTCCCTCTCACCCTGCAACCTAGACTAGCATAGGGGGTTCTCCTAACAGCCTGGCACCCAAGGCATGCCAATACAGACAGCTGATGGATGATACCAAGAGAGGAAAGCAGATCCTGAGGCTTTGAAGGACAGACCACAGTGGCAAGGCCTAGGGCAAAAGGAGAAGGGAGGCAGGAGGAAAATAGGGGGAAAGGAGCCAACCGGAAGGAGAGAAGTAGACAGAAGGGAGAACAAGCTGAGCTTGATGATAATCCCATTTCTTCACTTTATTAGTGAAACTAATAATTACTATTAATACCTGGCTCTCTCATCCAGGCTGGTGGGAGGCTGTGAACATGAAAGGCTGGGGCCTCTCACACAGGCTCAAGGCTTCCTAACCACCAATTAAGCTTGGCAGCCCCTCCAATTACCCCTCACCCCCAAAGCATTGCTGTGCCACCTGATTCAACACCTTTCCAGGTGGGACCAGCAGGCCACTGCTCCCTGGGCCTAGCCCTCCTCAGAGGGAAAGACTGAGGAGCTGCAGCTGGCAGGTGCGGCTGGCAGCCCAGATAGTCATGAGGGAGGTGACAAAAAGAGGAACCCCGCACCAGGTGGTTGAAACTCAGGAGTCCTGCCCCCAGCTGAAATTACAGCCTCATTCCCGAGGCTGCCCTCCACCCCCACTCCACCCTCAGGACAGTGAGCCTCTGGGCCCTGCCAGATGGCAGTGGGGGGAGGGCACCCCTTGGAAAGGAGGATCTAATCAAACAGACAGAGTCATCAAGGCCAGCTCCTCCTCACTGCCCCAGAGTCACCCTGGCCCTGGTCTCTGATGTCCTCAGGTTCTATTTCACACTACCTTCCCTCAAAAAGGCCTCCTCTTGCAGTCATGGCTGACACCAACCAGCCTCTCCTGCACACCACAGCGATGGGACCCTCACCATCTCCACCTGCCACGCTGCCAAGACTGGGGGGAGGTTGTTTGCAGTGATTTCATCCAGTCTCTTCACTCCTAGAGTCACATCAGAAGCCCTAGTCTTTCCAATGAGCTCCAACTGCTTGTGCCACCATTACTAGGACATCACACAAATGACTCCAAATATAACAGGGCCTGATTACCTGTTAATTGCCATCTTCCCCCCAAGCCATGACACCACCCCCCTTCTCGGTAGAGGTCTCAAGCCTGAGCCTGGAATTATCCTCATCCCTGTTCCAAATCATCTGAAAGTGCTGCAGATTCTGCTTCTAAAGTCTCTTCATCATCTTCATCTCTTCATCTTTACAGCTGCCATGGTGGTCTACCTCACCATTGTCTCTCACTTACATAACCATCTTCCCCTCCTCTTGTTTCCACTTCTGCTCCCCTTCCACTGATCCTCCAAACAAAACCAGAGTGAATCTTTCTTTCTTTCCTTCCTTTCTTTTCTTTTTCTTTTTCATAGTACCAGGGATGGAACCCTGGGGCACTTCACCACCACTGAGCTACATCCCCAGCCACTTTTATTTATTTATTTTTTTGGTACTAGAGATTGAACTCAGGGGTGCTCAGCCACTGAGCCACATCCCCAGCCCTATTTTGTGTTTTATGTAGAGACAGGGTCTCACTGAGTTGCTTAGTGCCTCACCGTTGCTGAGGCTGGCTTTGAACTTGTGTTTCTCCTGTCTCGGCCTCCCAAAGTGCTGGGATTACAAGCGTGCAGCACCGCGCCTGGCATTTCCAGCCATTTTTATTTAAGTTTCCCAGGCTGGCCTCAAATGTGCTATCCTCCTGCCTCAGCCACCCAAGTTATTGGAATTACAGGCATGTGCCACCACATTTGGCCAGAGTGGACTTTAAAAGACACCAATTAGAACATGCTGCTCCCTGTTCAAAGCTCTCCACTGGCTTTTCACAGCATGTGGAATGTACTCCACAGGCCCTCTGCCCTGCTGGGTGAGCTCACGGCTTTCCCCTCCCCTGCATCGCCCCTGCCTCCTTGCAGTTCCTTGGGAGCTTCCTGGCCTTGGCAGCTTTTGCCCTCTAAGAGTGAACCCACTCCTGTAACCTTCCCAGGTCAGTCCTTTTCCTTCACACACTGACCACAATCCATAATGATAAAGTTATTGGCTGGTTTACATGTAACGTCTACCTGTTTCCACATTAGAGGACCCAAGTCTACTTTATCCATTGCTGGGTTGGTTTTTTTGTTTTTGTTTTTGTTTTTTGATGCTAAGGATTGAATCCAGGGGTGTTCTGTCACTGAATTACAACCCTAGCACTTTTATTTTTTATTTTGAGACAGGGCCTCGCTAAGTTACCCAGGCTCAGTTTGAACTTGTGATCCTCCTGCCTCAGCCTCCTGAGTGGCTGGGGTTACAAGTTGTGCCTGGTCTTTATTCATGGCTTTGTAGCTTCATCATTCACCAGTATCTGCACATACCAGGCACTCAATAACTTCTGCTGAACAAGTAAGTGACCCAGGATCTATCCCCGTGGTGCCAAGCCAGTGAGTCCCGTTCTTCTATGTGAGGGAACTCAGAGAGGGCCCTAGGCAAGTCAGCCCAGGGCATGCCAAAGTGCAGAACCCTGGACACAATCTTCACCTGAACCTTCAAATGACTGGGCATCGCCTTCTCCTCCTGCTTCAATCTCCCACTCTGTGAAACTAGGATAATCATTTGAGCCCCTGCAGTGTGCTGAAGCACAAAGGAAGTGTACACACTAAGGCTCTGGTCGCATCACAGCCCTGTCCTAGGGAGGATGTCTTGTCTGAAGTGCAGATAAACACACACACACACACATATACCAACTCCCTGGATGCAGAAACTGTAAGAAGGTGGGCAATGCCCCATCCACGGTCTTCTCTGAGCAGTGTGGATCAGGCGCCATCTAGCGGGCCCTTAGGCAAGAGCAGGTATTCACAGTAAATAGTGCAGGTGCCTGGGACTCGCCCAGACTTCTCCACCTAGCAGGGCTGGGTTCAAGACAGAGGGGCTTCCTCAGAGCCCAGCTTAAAGTCCTACCCCAGTGCCATTTAGGCCCAGCCCCAATCTTTGCTCTCAACTCCCCCACTTCCTCCCCTCAGCCACAAAGACCTTCCCCCAAATTCCTTAAAGATCCAAGTTCCCTTTGACTCCAGACCTCCACAGGCTGCTCGGCTAAGGGACTCTCCACCACTCTCTCCCTGTCCTGACTGACCCCTCCTCCCACCCTGGGTCTGCACTTAAAAGGCACCTCCCCAGAGGGGACCCAAGCTAGAAGTGGCCTCTGTCCTCCAATCGGCCCCCTCCGCTCTTGCTGACACCCCCACCCACCCACCCACCCACACACAGACATCTTGTTTCTTTTTTTTTTCTTTTTTCTTTTTTTGGTACTGAGGATTGAACTCTGGGGCACTTGACCACTGAGCCACATCTCCAGCCCTATTCTGTGTTTTAAGTAGACAGAGTCTCACTGAGTTGCTTAGTGCCTCGCCATTGCTGAGGCTGGCTTTGAACTCGTGAGTCTCCTGTCTCAGCCTCCCAAAGTGCTGGGATTGCAGGCATTCTGCACTGTGCCTGGCTGACATCTTGTTTCTTGTTCATATTCCTCATTAGAGAAAGAATCCTTGGCAGGGGATCCTGGCACATTCATGTATGTATAGTAAGTAGGGACAGGTCTTGGGCCCACAAGGGAGTTCCATGAGACTCTAAGACATGGGGCAGGGTTGTGTGCATCGGGGCAGGCAAGGCAGCCCAGGGAGGATGGACACTGGAGGCCTCCAGAAAGCGGGCAGGGCATTGCCTCAGCCTGAACCATCTCCCCACTGAGGGTGTGTGCTAGCTTAACCCCTGTTCATGCAGCCCCCTCTTCACCTTTTTCCCCACATTCAGACACAGAGACCAGAGTTCCTGTGGGTTCTGGGGCTCAGACCAAACCCAGAACCACAGTGACATCACAACAGCTTCACAGGGACCAACACTGTTTTTGTGTGTGTACTGGGGACTGAAGCCAGGGGCACTTTACAACTGAGCCACATTAATCACTAAATTGCTCAGGGCCTCACGAAGTTGCTGAGACTGGCTTTGAACTTGTGATCCTCTTGCCTCAGTCTCCTGAGCTGCTGGGATTATAGATTACAGGTGTACACCACCACACCCATCTAGGGACCAACACTTTTGAAGGTCCTACTTCCAAGTCCCACAGCCTACTGGTTGGTGTCTGACTGCTAGCTATGTGTCAGGATAAACTAACTCACCCTCTGGGCCTTCTCTCCACCCCTCCCTCTCTCCTATTTGGAAAACTATTCTCCAAAGGGAGAAGATAGAGCCCATGAGCAAATTAAAGTATGAACTTTCCTAAGAGCACGGAGTGCAAGTATTCCAGGCTGGGCCTGGAGGTCCAGGAAGAGGGCCCAGGTTCTGTTTTCTCAAGGCCTATTACCCGCTCTTCATTCACCCACATGTTCTAAGTGTCCAGTTAAGGCCATTATCATCCACTGAACGAGGTGTCAGTCACTCATCTCCTAGTCTCATTCTGCTTTTATCTGCCCACACCCAGGGCATGCCTTGTCCGCAGTCCTCTAGTCCTGGTCCGCAGTCCCCCCCTCACACCCCTCCCCCACACCCCTCCCCCAGGCCCTCGGCTACCCTCGGGCATTCTAGAAGGTATGAATGGGAACCTCCTCTATCCCTAGTCTTTTCTCTGCACAGCTCCATTTTGTCCTTCTGCAGTCCATGGAAATGAGAGGAGGAGGGGGCAGAAGACAGGGACACTGCCTCCCTGCTTCTCACTGCCACATTCAGGCTATCCTCACTCCTTCCTCCCCAGAGACCCAGCTTTAATTTCATGTCACATCATAAGAGGCACCCAACATCAGCCCACCTTAGCACAGGGGTCTCCCAGCCCCTGGGTCCACCCTAGCCTTCTTTGGATGCTGTACCCTGGACTCATGGTCACCCTCAGCCCATCAGTGTCTCAATTCTTGGCTATTTCAATGGTCACATGGATGATGCTTCCAATACTCCAGCCTCTAGTCTCTCTGGGGAGACTCCTCCCTAAACTATTATCTCAGTGATGCCCCCTAGTCCTTGACCATCAGCTTGAAGGTAGCAGCTGGCGGGTTGATTTCAGCCATCCCTATCTACGTTGGGACCCCCAGTCCCTTGCTCCACCCTCTACACGCCATCCCTGCCAGTGCGGACACTTAACTATTCCAGCTGTCCATGTCAACACCACACTTAGACACCATCATCCTTCCTTTGTACTCACCCTCCATTCCACTGGCCTCTCTTAAGCTGTCCTCTCTTGGCAAAATTACAACCCTGGTTAAATCCAACGCTCTACAGGTTAAATCCCACTCCATGCCTGTATCTAGGAAGCCAAGCCAGCTGGAGAAAGCACCACCTACTAACCTCAAAAGGACCAACCCTAAGGCTGCTCAGCAACCACACTCAATTGCTCCAGCCTTGGTGACTGTGTCAGGCCCTCTCTCACCTTGCATCTGCAGCCACAGGGCTGGCTGCTGCTGCTTCCCTGCACAGCCTCCCAAGCCCCTCCTGCCACATGACCATCTTCCCACCTTCCTGCTCGTTGGCACTGAGGACACATCCACTCTCCTACCAAAGCCCATCCTCCCACTTGTGCCCTAGATCCCCTCACCTCTCACCTAAGCAAGGTCAGGTCTCCATCTCCAGCTTTCTACTCCCTTTTTTTTTTTGGTACTGGAGATTGAACTCAGGGGCACTCGACCACTGAGCCACATCCCCTATTTTGTGTTTTATGTAGAGACAGGGTCTCACTGAGTTGCTTAGCACCTCACCATTGCTGAGGCTGTCTTTGAACTCACGATTCTCCTGTCTCAGCCTCCCAAAGTGCTGGGATTACAGGCATGCGCCACTGTGCCCATCTTCCCCTTCTTGACTGTGTCTTCATGTGACTTCCTGGAACACCTCTGTGGAGTTCTCCTATCTCACCGCTCACTACTTCCTTCTCGCTTGCTGTCTCCTCCTCTTAGTCCATCGTGTGTGCACACGCACGTGTGCAAAGGCACACACTGCGGGGGAAGAACCCCAGGACTTCGTGCATGCTGGGCAAGCATTCCACCACCAACCCCATCGCCATGCTCTTTGACGTTCGGTCCTTAGAGCTCTTCTCTACCTACACCAAGGCCCTCGGTGGTCACAGTCTCCTGATTTTAAATACCACGCATACGCCCAAGACTCCCAAATTTATATACCAGCCAGGCCTACCCCTCAATTCTCGGTTCATCTATACTGACAACCTCCTGGACATGTCCACTTGGTGTGTAATAAATACCCAGAACTCAGGCCTAAGACCTACTCTGGTTTCCTCTAAAAACCCACTCTACCCTCAGCCCTCCCAGCCCCAGCAGCTGCAGCTTCATCTTTCAGGTACTCCAGCCCTGAATGATGGAGTCAGCTTTGACAATGCTTTTCCTCCAGCCCACGTCTCATCTATGGGAAATCCTGTTGGATCTGCTTTTAAAACACAGGCAGATTTGAACCACTTCCCTCCGCTCGACTGATGCCCCTTTGGTCTCGGCTGCCAATACATTTCACTTGGTTTACTGCAAAAGCCTCTTAACCCTGAGCCTGCTTCTATTTTTGCCCCTCCCTCCTCCCCAGGCTGAGTCTGCTCCGCACAGAGCTTCCACAGTGAACCTATCAGAACAAGTCAGACGTCTCTCCTCTGCTTAAAACCCTCCAAAAGCCCCACTTGGAGCAAAAGCCAAAGTCTTTACAATGCCCTGTGGGGCCACACGACCTCCTCTAGCATGACCTCTGATTATCACATTGCTTCTCTGCCCGCCCCTTCCGCGCCACATCGTTCCAGTCACACTGGCTTCCACCACGCCCAGAATATGGCTCCACACTTGGGCATGCCCACATGCTGGGCCCTCCACCTATAACGGCTCCTCTCCTGGGCACTGGCGAGGCTCACGTCCTCAGCTCCCTCAGGCCTCTGCTCAAACCTCTCCTCCAGACTACCCGACTTCTCTATTTAATTCTGCCACCTGCCCCACCACTTGCCCTTCTCTACCTGCCTGGTTTTTTCTTTTTCCCCTAGTACTGACCACCTACTAACCCAATGGGAAATTTGCTTAGATGCTGTATCTGCTTTTTCTTCCAAAATGTCAACTTTAAGAGGTGGGAATCATTGTCTGATTTGGTCATCAATGTATCCCAAGTGTCAAGAACACAACCAGGGGCTGGGATTGTAGCTCAGCGGTGGAGCGCTTGCCTTGCATGCGTGAGGCCCTGGGTTCGATCCTCAGCACCACATACAAAGCAATAAAATAAAGACATTGTGTCCATCTACAACTAAAAAAAAAAAAATTAAAAAAAAAAAAAAGAACACAACCAGACACATACTCAATGCTATAAACCTTCACTGATGGAATAAATAAGCTCTGAGTAGTAAACACACTACTTGTACTCACAATATTGACAGTGTATGCAGTCAGGTGGGGTGAGAGAGACAAGGCAACAGAGAGGCAAGACGCTGCAGGAGTGGCTCTACCGCATCCTCCAATCTGATCTCCCATCCTTCTCCCCTGACTCACAGCACACTAGTCATACTGGCTGTTTCAGTTATTTCAACTCTCCAAACACATTCCTACTTCAGGACCTTTGCATGTACGATTCTCCCTGCTCAGACCATTCTTGCATTCTTCCTGTCTTCATTTAACTAATTTCTACTTTATTTATTTACTCATTTTTGCACTACTGAGTATTGAACCCAAGGATATTGTACCAGTGAGCCACATCCTCAGCCCTTCTTAATTTTTATTTTGAGACAGGGTCCCATTAAGTTTCCAAGGCTGGCCTCAAACTTGTGATCCTCCTGCCTTAGCCTCCAGAGTAGCTGGGGTTACAGGTACGTGCCACTCCATGCTCCAGCTTCCCTACTCTATTTTCAAATCTTAATTTAAATACCATTATTATTGTGTCCTAGTGCGCGGCTACAGAGTTGGAGCGCAATGAAGATATACATTTTCAACATACTTTTTTGAGTACTGGGAATTGAACCCACTTTACCACTGAGCCATTTCCTCAGCCCTTTTTATTTTTTATTTTGAGTCAGGGTCTCACTAAGTTGCTTAGGGCCTCACACAGTCGTTGAGACTGGCCTCAAACTTGTGAACCTCCTGCCTCAGCCTCCTAAGCCACTGAAATTACAGGCACATGCTACCACAGCTGGATCAATGTGTTTTTAAAAGCACTATTATTATACTATTTTACATATGAGAAAACTAAACCCCAGAGAGGCTCTAATTTTTATTCAAGAATACACAGCTAAAAACTATTTGTAGAATCAACAAATGTATTGATTCAATAATCCAAGTGGAGGGGCTGGGGCTGTAGCTCAGTGGTAGAGTGCTTGCCTAGCATGCGTGAGGCACTGGGTTCGAGCCTCAGCACCACATATAAATAACAAGTGAATAAAATAAAAATCCATTAACAACTAAAAAAGATATTTAAAAAAAAATAATCCAAGTGGAGTTTTGAAGTACTAACTTCAGCAGTTTCTGAAGTAAGACTTCCCTGGGGAAAATGTGTCCTGAGGAAATTGTGTGGGCTGCCTTTGGCCCTGCTCCCTCCACAAAGCCTTCCCTCTGCCAGATAGAGAGGTCTCTGCTTAGTACAATCCGATTCAAAGCAGGAACTCAGGGCTGGGATTGTGGCTCAGTGGTGGAGTGCTTGCCTAGCATGTGTGAAGCACTGGATTCCATTCTCAGCATCATATAAAAATAAATAAAATAAAAGTCCATTGACACTAAAGAATATTTAAAAAAAAAAAAAAAAGCAAGAACTCATTCCACAACACTCCAGTCCCCACCACTATCCCTCCTCTATTGGGGAACACACCACCTGAGAACAAAAAGCCCTGGCCTTCAAAGAATACAGAGACAATTCACAGAACAGATGCAAATGGTCCAAACATCCAGAGAGAGACATCTGACCTCACTAATCATGAAGAGAAGCGATGCAACAAGGATATATTTAGATTCTCAGCTTATGGAAATGAAGTGATATGAACTTCTGAAGAACTGTTTAGCATGATATATCAAAATTTAATGGAGCTGGGATTATAGCTCAGTGGTAGAGCACTTGCCTCCTCCATGTGAGGTACTGGGTTCTATCCTCAGCACCACATAAAAAAATAAAATAAAGGTATTCTGTCCATCTACAACTGAAAGTATAAAAATGAAAAATTTAATGCCAGGAGCAGTAGAACGCTTGTAATTCCAGCAACTCAGGAGGCTAAGGTAAGAGGATCACAAGTTTGAGGCCAGCCTCAGCAACTTAGTGAGGTCCCAAGCAAAAATAGCAAGGCCTGTCTCAAACATAAAAAATAAAAAGGGCTGGAGACGTAGCTCAATGGTAAAGAGCCCCTGGGTAAAATCCCAGATACCAAAATAGAAAAAAAATTTTTTTCTTAAATGCATGTTTCCTTTGGTTTCAAGCAATTTACCTTGAGGAAAGGATAGTAGAAGTGGGTTATTTTTGTTGTAGTTGTTTTGTTTTGTTGAAGAAATGGGATCTCATTACATTGCCTAGGCTGGCCCCAAACTCCTGGGCTCAAGCAATCCTCCTGTCTCATCCTCCTGGGCATCTAGCACCACCACAGGCTGTGCCACCACCTTCAGTACAAGTGTGTTCCTGACAGATTCATATTTGAAAATTCTGGAGGTTAATCTAAACATCCATCAATAGAGAACTGGTTAAATAAGCAACTATACAGCTATACAAAGTGATATCAATAGTAGCTGAAAAGACACAACATGGTTGCTAGTAAGGAAGAGGATTTCTGGGGACAAAGTTGAGAAGATGAAGGTTTAGGAGAGACTTTGGTATACTTTTTGGTAACCTTAAAAAGAGCTTTGTGAATGACTTTATATTCAAAATAATAAAATTTAAATATTTGTTTAAAAACTGCCGTAGGGCCAGGAATAGTGGCACACAACTATAATCTCAGTTATCCTGGAGGCTGAGGCAGGAGAATCTCAAGGTCAGCCTGGGCAACTTAGTGAGACCCTGTTTCAAAATAAAATTTAGAGGGGGCTGGGGTTCTGGCTCAGTTGTAGAGCACTTGCCTAGCATGTGTGAGGAACTGGGTTCGATTCTCAGCACTGCATATAAATAAATGCTTAAAAATAAATAAATAAGTCCAGCATGGTGGCGCACACCTGTAATCCCAGCACTTAGGGAGGCTGAGACAGGAGAATCACAAGTTCAAAGCCAGCTTTAGCAATGGTGGGGTGCTAAGCAACTCAGTGAGACCCTGTCTCTAAATAAAATACAAAATAGGAGCCGGGCACGGTGGCTCAAGCCTGTAATCCCAGCACTTAGGGAGGCTGAGACAGGAGAATCGCGAGTTTAAAGCCAGCCTCAGCAACGGCGAGGCACTAAGCACCTCAGTGAGACCCTGTCTCTACATAAAACACAAAATAGGGCTGGGGATGTGGCTCAGTGGTCGAGTGTCCCTGAGTTCAATCCCTGGTACCAAAAAAAAAAAAAAAAAAAGCAAGGAAACAAATAAATAAAATGCTGCAGATCTCTACTGGTTGTTACAGAAACATATCTACAGTGATGTTGGGTGAAAAAAGTGAAATAGCAAATAAAATGTAATTTTCATTTACATAAAATTGTAGATTATAAGCCAGGCGCAGTGGCACACACTTGTAATCCCAGCACTTTGGGAGGCTGAGACAGGAGAATCACAAGTTCAAAGCCAGCCTCAGCAATGGCAAGGTGCTAAGCAACTCAGTGAGACCTTGTCTCTACATAAAACACAAAATATAGCTGGGGATGTGTTTCAGTGGTCAAGTGCCCCTGAGTTCAATACCCGGTACCAAAAAAAAAAATTGTAGATTATATAATAAAGATATAGGTATACATATGGGTATAAAATGTTGTTTCTGGAATGATGTACTTTAATTTCATAATAGTGTATTTCTAGAAGGAAAACCTGGGGGTCAATTCTTACTTATTTACTATATACTTCTCTGTATTGTGTTGACTATTTATAATGAGCATGCCTTTTTTTTTAAAACCATAAAAAAGGCAAATTATTGTAAAGCTATTTTCTTTTCTTAAAAAAGAAAGTCCTTCAGCCTTAAAGAAGAATGAAATTATGACATTTGCTGGTAAATGTATGGAGCTGGAGCCTATCATGCTAAGTGAAATAAGCCAATCTCAAAAAAACCAAAGGCCAAATGTTTTCTCTGATATGCAAATGCTAATTCACAGTAAGTAGGGACTGGGGAAAAATAGAGGTACTCTGGATTAGGTAGAGTGGAGTTAAGAGAGGGGAGGGGATATGTGGGTAGGAATGATTTGACATTATTACCCTATGTACATATATTATTATACAGCTGGTATGATTCTACATCATGTACAACCAAAAGAATGAGAAATTATATTCCATTTATGTATGATGTATCAAAATGTATTCTACTGTCATATATAACTGATTAGAAAAAAATTTTAAAGAGAGTTCTTTCCTGTATGTACATGCATAAGTGATTCCTGGGAAGGACATATGCCTAGCTATGAATAGCAGTAGGTAAGACTGTTACTTCTTTTTTTTCTCATTCTCTTCATGTTTATGTCTTATGGGTTTTCTGTAATTAATTTTTGTTGTTGTTGTTGTTGTTGTTGTTTTGGTACCAGGGATTGAACCCAGGGGCGCTTAACTACTGAGCCACATCCCTAGCCCTTTTTTATATTTTATTTAGAGACAGAGTCTTCCTGAATTACTTAGGGCCTCGCCATTGCTGAGGCTGGCTTTGAACTCACAATCCTCCTGCATCAGCCTCCTAAGCCACTGGGATTACAGGCATAGCACACTGCACCCAGCAATTAATTGTTTTTATAAAGTAGAAAGAGGATACTACAAATTTTATTTATTTATTTATTTATTATTTTTATTTTTGGGTACTGGAGATTGAACTCAGGGGCACTTGACTACTGAGCCACATCCCCAGCCCTATTTTGTGTTTTATGTAGAGACAGGGTCTCACTGAGTTGCTTAGCGCCTCGCCGTTGCTAAGGCTGGTTTTGAACTCGCGATTCTCCTGTCTCAGCCTCCCTAAATGCTGGGATTACAAACTTGCCCCACCGTGCCCGGCTGGATACTACAAAATTTTTTTTATTTTTTATTTTTTTTGGTACCAGGGATTGAACTCAGGGGCACTCGACCACTGAGCCACATCCCCAGCCCTATTTTGTGTTTTATGTAGAGACAGGGTCTCACTGAGGTGCTTAGCGCCTCACCGTTGCTGAGGCTGGCTTTGAACTCGCGATTCTCCTGTCTCAGCCTCCCTAAGTGCTGGGATTACAGACTTGAGCCACCGCGCCCGGCTTGGATACTACAAATTTTAAAAGAAAATTTTGCCTACATAAACCAAAGTCTTTCAAAGTGGTCAACAGTTCATACAGCCATATGCTATTCTTCATACTAGCTCATTTTTTCCAACATATACTGTACATACATTTTATTATATAGGTTCATATATATTGTGCATGCATGTATGTACGTGAATGTGCCTGTGTATAAAGTACATTGTATCTACTGCTTGCCCAGTTCTGCTAGATACACTTACTGGCCCTTCCCACATCTCCATCTACACATTCTTCCAATCCTTCAAGGTCCTTCGATATTGTTTATTAAAGGGATATATGGAAGTGGTTATTCAACATACGAGTTTTAAATCAGAATGTCAAATCCACTACAGGTATGTGGTCTCAGTTAACATCTCTTATCTGTACAAGGGAAACCAAAAGACTTTGATAATGTGAGAATTAAATGAAACAATGTATATAAATTGCTTAGCATAGGCTGCCATATAAATATTATTTTGCCCGGTGCTACACAAAATAAGCCCAAGGTACGTTATCAGAGGTCTTGTTGTTCTTCCCCTCCACGCCACGAGGTGCGCTGCTTCTCCCAGGATCCTAGGTCCGGAGTTAGAATGGCGGAAGTCTTTCTAGTCGCGGCCACCGCCATCTTGGAACATAAACCCGCCTCACCTCGTGGGTGTATCCGCTTCGTTCGTTCCCGTAGGCAAACCCGCTCGCAGCAACACATCCTGGTGCTTCTTTTCGCTCTCCTTTAAGTTAACTATCTTCCCCGAGAGCGAGTCTTAGTCTCCTCGTGAGCAATAAAGGCGGCGTATTCTGGGATCCGACCTCGCCCCAGTGACCTCAGAAGTATACTTCCGGGACACGGAAATGACCCGTCGCTCCTCCCTCCCCCAATCTCTCTTTCCGGTGGCGGAGTCTGGAGACGACGCGCAGGTAGGAGGCCTAGCCACCGATAATCGTGCGGCATCCTGTGGCCAGAGGACCCGGCGGGGCTCGGGACGAGGGACTTGGGGTCTTTCGGTGGAAGCCAAGCCAGGTGCTGGGCAACAGACGCGCTACAGGCAGACTAAGAGCCCGGCCAATCTAGGATCAACTTCGCGCCTTGTTTCGGAAGGGGGTCGCCTGGTCTTAAGGGTGGGGGAAGTCTGGTTTCTGTGAAGTGGACCTGATCTCGAATCCAGGTCTTGGCCCCGAGCTAAGCCACCTTTGAGCGACTGCATAGGGCTCCTTACCGGAGCCAAGGACCGGGGCCTGTAGGCTCCTCCCCCGCTGCCCCGCCAGCGTCTTCCTGGGCGACCGCAGACTCTTATCAAATCTCAAGTTAGAATTTGGAAAACAGGAATAATAGCGCCGGTCCTATGGGGTTGTAGTGAAAATTAATGGAGAGATGGCAGGAAAAACTCAGGCCCTGTGTTTGGTGCTTCTGAATCAGTGATTCTTGATGCTAGTTGGGCACATTGCATGTTCTGGGTGCTCAGGACCCAACTCTTAAAGTCAGAAGCTGATGATAGGGGCTGCACATCAGTGTTTGAGGTGTGTTTACATTACTTCTGAATGACCATTTCCTCGTCACTTTAGGGCCGTAGGGACAGGGAAATGCAGGTAGACATTGGGATATAATGCTTGCTTCCTTAGTTAAGATTCACTGTGTCACCTTCCTTACAATACTTACCCACTGAGTCGTATCTAATTTGAAGGTGGGAATAGGTGGTTTTGCACACCCAAGACCTGCACTCATAGTACTGACTATAATCAGATACTAAAAGTGTTACCTCATGGCACATTGCTTTTTAGCCACCAGATGACATCAACCAGGTACAGGGAGAAGTGGATTTTAGTGAAACACAGAGGAGAAAGTACACCATAGTTCTAGGTGTAGGGAATCAGGGATAGAAAGAAGCAAAACTTGGGATTTCTTTAAAAGCTGAATAGCAGATTCTGGAATTTAAAAAAAAAAAATTGTGTGTGTGTGCACATGCACCCCAGGGATTAAACCCAAGGGCATATAACCACTGAGCCATGTCCCCAGTCCTTTTCATTTTTTATTTTGAGACAGGGCCTCACTTAAAATTACTTAGAGCCTCACTAAGTTACTGAGGCTATCCTTGAATTTGCAATCCTTCTGTCTCAGCCTCCTGAGTTGCTGGGATTACAGGCATGTGCCATCACACCTAGCTATGGAAGTCTTTTGTTGTCATTAACACTGAGGTTCTTCTGTTTAGATATGGCACCTCGCAAGGGAAAAGAAAAGAAGGAAGAACAGGTCATCAGCCTTGGACCTCAGGTGGCTGAAGGAGAGAATGTATTTGGTGTCTGCCACATCTTTGCATCCTTCAATGACACCTTTGTCCACGTCACTGATCTTTCTGGCAAGTGAGTACCTGGGTGGAGAGGCACAAAACTCAGCTGGCAAGAGGTTGAGGGAAGAAATGTCCGCAGTTTAGAAAGTTCTCTCTAAGGAATTGATGCTTTGTCCAGGTAAGGAAATATGTTTGCTCATTTTGTCCAAAAATGTACAATTTTGTAGAAATTAAAAGAGAAGACATTCTTGTGTGAAATCACTCAAGATTCTGAGTTTGATTTTCTCCTACATAAAATGAAGATATTAGTACATACTTTATGGGGTAATCTTAAAGATTGAATGCAAAAATAAATACAAAGTTTAGCTACATTGGGTCTTTGAACCCACTAAACTGGATCCCATGAAGACAGAGCTCATGGCTGTCTTGTCCAGGATCAGGATATATGCTCAAGTTGACTATCACACTATGCCATACCTGAGTTGTGGCAGTCTTTATTTGTTAGACATGATAATCACTCAGTGAATCCTTGTTGGGAGATGAAAAAGAATGACTCTGCTTTTGTCCTCAGGGAAACTATCTGTCGTGTGACAGGTGGAATGAAAGTGAAGGCTGACAGAGATGAATCCTCTCCATATGCTGCCATGTTGGCTGCCCAGGATGTTGCCCAGAGGTGCAAGGAGCTAGGCATCACTGCCCTACATATCAAACTCCGGGCCACAGGAGGAAACAGGTATATAAGGCTGAAGCTGAGTGGTGGTAAGGCAACTGGGCTTAGGTGCCAGGGTACTTTGAGAATTGGTTTTCTGTTGTAACCTAAAACAATATATTTTAGGTATATACATATAATTGGCTCCTGCATGTACCCTATCCTTACCAAGTGCCCACTTTATACCAGTTACTATGTTTCCAGTACTGAAAAAAAAGAGTAATAGAAGAAAGCAGATAATGGCCTTTGTCCTCCTTGTGTGGAACCTAGGCTGATGGGAGAGTCAGACTTTAAACAATGTAGAGCAGCAGTGGATGTGTGGCTTCCATTTGTGGCAAATGCTAGGAGGCAAAAGTATGGTGTTAGTGATAAAATATATTTTAAACTGAGGCCTAAATGATAGCCAGAAGTCTTTCAGAGAGGAAAAGACAGGAGGAGGGTATTCCAATTAGAGACAGCTGCAAGAAAAAGTTCTTGGAGTAAGGATGAATTTGGACAACTAGGAGGAGGAAAGTAGCATAAGGTGTGATTCAAGAGGTGCAGGACTGGCCGAGCGAGGTGGCTCAAGCCTGTAATCCCAGCACTTAGGGAGGCTGAGACAGGAGAATCCCGAGTTCAAAGCCAGCCTCAGCAATGGCGAGGCGCTAAGCAACTCAGTGAAACCTTGTCTCTACATAAAACACAAAATAGGGCTGGGGATGTGGCTCAGTGGTCGAGTGCCCCGGAGTTCAATACCGAGTACCAAAAAAAAAGAGAGAGACGGAGGGCTGGAGCCTTACTGGGTCTTCTAGAACAGGGCAAACATTTGAGCTTTATTGGGCATGAAAACTGGAATAGATGACTGCCAGGTAGGGAATAGACAGAAAGTTGTTCAAGTGGTCTCATGGAGAGGTGGTGGTGGTGTCTTGGACAGAGCAGCAAAGAAGGCTTAAGGGTCAGCCAGTTGCAGTGGCACATGCCTATAATCCCAGCACTATGGGAAGCTGAGACAGGAGAATCGTGAGTTCAAAGCCAGCCTCAGCAATGGCAAGGCGCTAAGCAACCCAGTGAGACCTTGTTTCTACATAAAATACAAAATAGGCTGGGGATATGACCCAGTGGTTGAGTACCCCTGAGTTCAATTCCTGGTGCCAAAAAATAAAAAAGACGTAAGGGTCACAGCATGTGGCACGAAGGGAAAGGGCTTTACCTGCAAGCAGAGCAGGGCAAACTGACCTATGACCAGGTTGACCTGCCATTCATTTTTGTACATTCTGTACAAGTTACTCTAATTTTTAAAAGAGATTTTTGTTTGTTGGGTATACAACAAAAACCATAGTGACCCACTAAGCCTAAGATGTTTATTGTCTGGCCCTTTACACAAAGTTTACACATCTCTAAACTAGAGAATTGTAAGATCTTAAGAAAATTGCTATTGGCTTATCTAACTTGAACTTTCATTTCCTAGGACCAAGACCCCAGGACCTGGTGCCCAATCAGCTCTCAGAGCCCTTGCTCGTTCAGGAATGAAGATTGGGCGGATTGGTAAGTCGTGTGCGCCCCCCAACACACACACGCACACACACTTACTTAGATTAGTTTTGAAGCATTGATCCCCAAAATCATGTTCTGTTCCTGTTGGGTACAGGGCCTGATCTGGTGTCTCTTGGCAGATAGGTTGAAGGGAGCTTCAGAGTTCTTCTCATTTGTCTTGGGATTGACCTAGTGTCAATCTGTCTCCCTGATTTAGAAGTTGAGACATTGACGGGAAACTTGGGGCTGTTCCCCATTCATCTGTCGATAATGGGAACACATTTGGGGAGCAACAGGATCTGCTGCTGAATGGTTAGACCACTGGCTTAGAGAGGCCTGGGGGCCTTCCCACCCAGCTTCAAGCACTGATGTTTTCTTTTCTCCCCCACAGAGGATGTCACCCCCATCCCCTCCGACAGCACCCGCAGGAAGGGGGGTCGCCGTGGTCGCCGTCTGTGAACAGGACTCCTCAGATTATTTTCTGTTAATAAATGCCTTGTAAGCTATTTCAATACTAGTCTTTTCTTGTTGTGTAGGACCTACCCAGGGGGTATTTATTTCCCTCCTCCTCTTTAGGTGTGATGAGGGCATGGGCTGACTTGAGGTTCTAGGAGCAGTGACAACATAGTGTATTGCCTCAGAAGATGTAGAAGACACTTTATGGAGGAACAAAAGTGGAACTGTTTCAGTCCTTGGTGCAGGACTGGTGAGCCTGGGTTCTGCAAACTGGCTTCCTGGGAAAGGTGAGGTGTTTGGGCTGCACTTAGGTCTTTTCCATGCTGCTTATTAAGGCGTTAGGCTGCCTCAGTCACCTAAAGCAGATCAAGGCCTTGGAGGCCTTGTTTTTAAAATGGAGATGTTGATTCTAAAAATGAACCAATTCTTAAAGAGCCAGAGCAGAGTGGGAACTGTTGATCCAAGTGTAGCCTGAGCAGAAGAGGAGCCTTCCAGACCTGAGCCATATATAAACACAAGTGGGCGTGTATCTCCCCCCACACCTTCTGTGCAAAACGGGCAGCTCACTCTGCTGTGCGTTGCTTTTCTTCACTTGGCAGATCTTGGAGGTTGTTCCACATTGGTACATAAAGTACATAAAGATTCAACCACCCCACAAATACACACCAAGTCCTATTTTCTCATCAGCAATAAAAAGAAAAGTTCTTGCTTTTCCGGAAGCTTGTATCCAGCTCCAAGGACACAGTGGCACCAGATGGTGCGGAATGTTCTGCAAGGGATTGCCACAGGACCCTGTGGTGGTGAGGAGCAGTGGGATTAGCCAGGCCAGTGGAGAGAAGAGGCCACTGAAACAAGGTGGTAAGTTCTGGAGGAAGGAAATCAGCAAGAGGGGAAAGTTTGAGGGGATGCTGCTGTTAGGGAGAACCGCAGACGGCATGTTTTGAGCAATGCATTCAGGGAGAGGGAATAAGCAGATCATCCTGAGGCACAAATGGGTTACTATAAGGAACACCATTAGTTACGTGCCAGACCCTATTTTAATTATGCATTGAGTCTTAAACCTGATGAAAAACCGCAACAGCTAAGAAAACCAGTGTAGAAAATGACCTGGCAAAGGTCTGACTCCTGAGCTGCACTTTTTGTTTTTGCTGTACCAGGGCCTTAGGTATACTAGATAAGTACTCACTGGGCTACATCCAGTTTTTTCTTTTTTTTCTTTTTGTACTGGGAACTGAACCCCAGGCAGGACACTTAACCACTGGATCATATCCCTGGTCCTTTTATGTATTTTATTTAGAGACAGGGTCTTCCTGAATCTCACTTCTGCCTTTGAACTTTGATCCTCCTGCCTAAGCCTCCTGAGCCACTGAATTTACAGAGGTGTGCCATCATGCCAGGCCACATCTAGCCCTTTTCATTTTGAGACAGATGTGCTGAGGCTGACCTAGAATTTGAAATCATCTTGCCTCAGCCTCCTGAACTGGTGAGATTACAGGTGTGAGCCACCCCACTGGCTTGAGCTGCACTTATTAAATAGTAGCTGCTTTCACATGTCATACAGCTCACCTCTTAATGCAGTTCAGTGGTTTGTTTTGTTTTTGGTACCAGGGATTGACCCCAAGGGTGCTCAACTACTGAGCAACATCCCCAGCCCTTTTTATTTCTTATTTTGAGACAGGATCTCGCTAGGTAGCTTACAGCCTCAATAAATTGCTGAGACTGGCTTCAAACCTGCAATTCTGAGCTCCTGGGATTACAGGCACGCACCACTATGCCTACCCCAATTCAGTGATTTTTTTAAGTACATCCAGAATTGTGCAACAATCAGTTTTAGGACAACCACACCAAAGCAAATCCTGTTAGTGGTCACTGTCCTGGGCAGCTTTTAATTTGCCTGCTCTGGGCATTTATGTAAATGAAATTACATTATGTGGTCTCATCTATAAATTTTTTACCTTGGCATGATGTTTGTTGTCAGTGGTCAAGTGCCCCTGGGCTCAATCCCAGTACCAAAAATAATAAAATCTGTTTCTTCATCTTAAAGTGAAGCATGCGGTTAAACCAAAGCATAAAATAATGAGTCTATGTTGATCTATTAGTGTGTTTTATTTGGAATTGAACCCAGGGGTTCTATACCACTGAGCTACATCCTCAGCCGTGGGGGGGCGGGGGTTCAAGTTGCCAAGGCTCACTTCTGCCTTAGCTTTGTGAGTTGCTGGGATTATAGACATGCACCACTGCACCTGGCCCATATTGATCTTAACAATTTTAATAAATGGGAATCAGGAGAAATAAATCTTAGAATTCCAAGAAATATAAGTAGATATTCTACTTCAGAGTAGGCCTAACTTAGTGACTCACTTCCCAAAGATTATAATATAAAAGAGGGAAAACAGTAACTTCACTGTGGAGCAAACTAAGATTAACCTAACCAAGTAAAGATGGCATCACTTGTGAAAAATCATGTCAGTATGTGCCCTCTGGGTTGACATGGTGGGAAGAGCACATCCATATAACCCAATTAGAAGACATTCTACAAGATACTCCTTAAATCATCATGTTATGAAAATCAAGGACAAAGACCAGAGGAGGTTGGGATGTACCAGCGTTCATTTCTTGTGACAAATACAGAAAAGATAGTAGCAGTAAAGAAATGGGAACATTTGTAACTTTTGCAGGGGTACTTGACCACTGAGTCACATCCCCAGCCCTATTTATTTAGAGACAGGTTCTGAGTTGCTTAGCACCTCACAGTTGCTGAGGCTGACTTTGAACTCGCGATTCTCCAGTTTCTGCCTCCCAAAGGGAGCATTACAGGTGTGTGCCACCTCACCCCACTCATTTGTAACTTTTTGATACATCTAAAATTCTTTCAAAATCAAATTGTTAAGAGAAACAAAGGGTGCTTCCATCCTGTCTGCTTCCCAGGCAGGGTACATCAGAGACACTCAAAAGGTGGACATGCCAGTATGAAAATCCTACTACGCAGCTTCCGGCTGCAACCTTAGGCAGAGTCAGCCATTTAGTGAAAACGCCTGCGATGATGGCTGCCTGGAGATCACAGGATGGAAGTGTTTAGCACAGTGCCTGGCACTGAAGAAGCTGCTGCTATTCTTAATGCCTCTTCAGTTCTTGTGCCAAGCAGCATAAAGGACAGCTGGCTGAAATCCTGGTGGAAAAATGCTGGCAGTTGCTGGAGCATTCTTTATATTTCCTGTGATGGGACATTGCAACTTGTTCTGCTGTATCCTGGTAACCAGGAATCCAGTCATCCAGGTCTCTGGAAGCAGGGCCAAAGTTTTGTTTGCAAGGAAGGAGAGGTAAGTTGTGATGCAGCTCAGTTTGGAACTTGGCAGCCTGTGAGCCGCCGAGGTGGAGAAGGACTTGACGTGGGCTATTGCCTACTGCACCTGCAGACCATGAAAGCCCAGCCTGAGTAGATAAGCCTGAAGCTGATGGCTATGACTGCAACCCCACCAGGCCCCTAGAGATGGCTCCCACTTCACTCATTACTTAGGGTGACCTCTCAGTCACCCTAACATCATACTAACAAGTATTCTGTCTTCTCTCTGGCCCCTTCCTAGCCCTAGACCATACTGCAGCTGTGTAAGCTCAAACTAATTGCAGGGCTGCATGCGAAGCTCAGTAGTAGAGGGCCTGCCTAGCAAGTGTGAGGCCCTTGCTTCCATTCTGGGCACTGTGGAGGTAAATGCTAACTGCTGTTCCCTTCTGTTCAGTCACTGCCCCACCCTATTTTATTCAGAATAGAATTCAGACTCCTCAAGGAATCTCTGTTTTGTCTGCCCCAGCCAGCCACACCCTTCATCCTTCCCTCACATTGCCCAAACCAAACAGTTCCTTTCCCTTTTCAAATCCCCAAGTCCCTCTATGGCCTCCTCACCCTCAGTTTGGCTCCTTTGGCATCTACTCACTTTCATGTGGCCTCACTGTCTTCTGCTCATCTTAGAATCAGCTCTTCATCGCTCACTGAGTTTCCTTCCTCACTGCCCCTCAGGATGCCCCTCCACTGAATTCCCACAGTGCCTCTATTCCCACATGACACCATTGGTCACCCTCTAGTGTAATAGCCTATTTTTCCCCACTAATGTGGGCTCTGAGAGGGCAAGGAGTATGCCCTGCTCTGTCTGCTACCCAGCACCTGGCCCATTTTACACAAAGGAGGGCCTCAGTAAAGATTGTTAGATTGTTTGATGAATCGTAGAAAGATGGATGAATAGATTTCCATCCTCTGTGGTTCAGCCAAGTGGTATTTTGAAGGACTTTTCTAGATCCTGGATAAATTAAAACAAAATGTGTATTTCAGGGCTCAAAGGAGAAAAGGAGATTTCCAGGGGCTTTAAAGAACTGTGAAAGATAAAGAATGTCAAGATGAAATGGATTAGGGAACAGAAAGATTCAAAGAATGCTGAACCAGCCCTGAGCAAATGTGGGATCAGTGGCCAGGAGTTGAGCTGAGGCTCTGTCCTCGCACCCTCCAAACCAAAGTGAGGGAGCTGAACATTCACATGATGCCAGAAATACTGATTTCTGGGCCAATGTGGGCCCAGGGAAGAGTATTCCTAAACTCTTGGCAGAAACAAAAGCCAATCTTCACTGTTGAAAGCCATCCACAATGGAAGCCATCTGGTGTCCCATGGATTAGGTCAAACAATGTGGACTCACCACAAAGAAGTCAGTACACACAAAAACAAGCCACCAGAACAAGAGATAGCAGAAAGATCAAACAGATTTAGATACTCCCAAAGACTTAAGATATTAGAATATACATGTGTACATAAGACCTCCCCACCAAAGCTGATTACATCAGAATCATTGTGGCAGAGACAATCTCTTCATTTTCTATTGTAAATAGAAGTCTTAATTTTAGCTGGATGTATGACTGATCAGAATAAAGACTGCAATTCTCGGGGCTGGGGTTGTGGCGCAGTGGTAGCGTGCTCGCCTGGCATGCGTGAGGCACTGGGTTCGATCCTCAGCACCACATAAAAATAAAATAAAGATATTCTGTCCGCCTACAACTAAAAAATAAATGTTTAAAAAAAAAAAAAAAAAAAAAAAGACTGCAATTCTCAGCTGGGTGGGCTCACACCTGTAATTCCAGTGGCTCAAGAGGCTGAGACAAGAGGATTGCAAGTTCAAAGCCAGCTCAGCAATTTAGTGAGACCCTCTCTCAAAATAAAAAATAAAATAGAAAGGACTGGGATGTGGCTCTGGGGTTAAGTGCCCCTGGGTTCAATCCCTGGTACCAGAAAATAAAAAATAAAAATAAGACTTCAATTCTCAGCTTCCCCAGACAGCTAGGTATGGCTCATGTGACTAAATTGTGGAGATGTAAGGTGAGGAGATGTAGGCAGAGCTGTGTGTGTGTGATTCGCGGGAAGTATCTTAAAGTGAATCATGTCCTGCCTCTTCCCTTTCCTCCAGGTGTTTGCTTTCAGATCTTTGCTGGAACTTGTCATTTTATTAGCCAGATCTTCTCTGATCAGCCCATCTGACCGTCACTAGCATCCCTCACCTCTGGCCATCATTCTCCAGTTATTCATTTATTCTGCTGTATTTATAGCCCTTAATGCCACCTGATGCATGTGTCTTTATCACAAGTCCAGTGCTTCTCAAACACGAGCATACATCAGATTCAGATCCCATAGTTTCAGCTGGAGGCCTGAAGATTTGCATTTCTAATAAGTTCCCAAGTAGTGCTGACATTGGTCCACAAACCTCACTTTTAGAGCCTGGGTGATTATTGGACTTGTCTGTTGAGGTCATTCTGTATCCCAGCACCTGAAACAGTGCACACCTATAGCCACAGATTGTGTTCTTTTTTTTTTTTTTTTTTAATATTTTTTTAGTTGTAGATGGACACAATGTCTTTTTTTTTTTCTTTTTTTTTTTATGTGATGCTGAGGATCAAACCCAGTGCCCCATGCTTGCAAGGCAAGCACTCTACCACTGAGCTACTATCCCAGCCCCACAGATTGTGTTTGGTTTTTTTTTTTTTTTTTGGTACTGGGGATTGAACTCAGGGGGACTCGGCCACTGAGCCACATCCCCAGCCCTATTTTGTGTTTTATGTAGAGACAGGGTCTCACTGAGTTGCTTAGTGCCTCGCCATTGCTGAGGCTGGCTTTGAACTCGCGATTCTCCTGTCTCAGCCTCCCTAAGTGCTGGGATTACAAGCGTGAGCCACCGCGCCCCGCCAGATTGTGTTCTTAATCACCCTACTGTCTACAGCGGTCAGGCTGCCAAGGGTTACAGAGGAGGAGGAGGTCCTGGCCTGCAGAGGTTGAGAAGTAGATGGTAGGAGTCCTGCGTCTGAAGGCAGCCCAGTTGCTGTTAGGAGTTTGTAGCTATTGTATATGAATGACCACAAGGTGGCAGCATTGTTGTGGCAGGAAGCTGCCTGCTATGTGGGATGCCTGGGTTCTAAATCTGTGGTCTTTAGCAGCATACCTTTATCTGTTTCCTGTGTGTGTGTGTGTGTGTGTGTGTGTGTGTGTGTGCGCGCGCGCGCGCGCGCACGCGCGTGTGTATACACTGAGGATTGAACCCCAACCCTCACAAATGCTAGGCAAGTGCTCTACCACTGAGCTATATCCCCAGCCCTGCACATTTATTTTTTGTTGTTTTTATTGTTGTTTTGGAACTGAGATTGAACCCAGGGGTGCTTAACTATTGAACCATGTCCCCAGCCCTTTTCATTTTTTATTTTGAGACAGAGTCTTGCTAAGTTGCTGAGGACTTCACTCAGCAATTGCTGAGACTGGCCTCAAACTTGCTATACTCCTGCTTCAGCCTCTTGAGTCATTGGGATTACAGATGTGTACTACCAAGCCCAGCTTGCATATCTCATTTCTTTCTTTCTTTTTTTTTTTTTAATGTTTTTTAGTTGTAAATGGACACAATGTCTTTATTTTATTTATTTTTATGTGGTGCTGAGGATCAAACCCAGTGCCTCACACATGTGTGGCAAGCGCTCTGCCACTGAGCTATAGCCCCGACCCCACATATCCCATTTCTTATAGGCCTTTTCTCATCTTTACAGAGAGGAGGTTGTATCTCTATGCTATCCAAAGAGCCCTTGCAGCTCAGATAACATATGAAAGACAGATACAATCTGTAAAATTTAAGTATCTCTTCTCCCCTACTGAAAAACGGCAGAACCCATTAGAATTAGCACAAAAAAGAAATATAATTCAAGCCACAAAATGAGCCACATATGTATTTTCAAATTTTGTAGTAGCCATATTAATAAAGCATAAAAAGCAACATTAATTTTAGTAATATTTTATTTAATCCAATGTCCAAAATATTTTATGGCAATATGTAATCAATATAAAGAGACTATTATATTTTACTTTTTTGCACTAAATCTGAAATCCATTGTGTATTTTATACTTTCAGTGTATCTTAATTTGGACTAGCTAGTTGGGGTTGTAGCTCAGTGGTAGAGTGCTTGCTCAGAATGTGCAAGGCCTGGGTCAATCCCCAGTACTGAAAAAAAATTGTCTAGTTTGGACTAGCCATATATTGAGGGCTCGACCACCAGATGTGGCTAGGGCTGCCATATTAAATAGCATAGCCCTATATATTCATGCTAAATATTTATTGAGATAGATACTATGCTAAGTGTTTTACATTCTCTTACTCCACACAGTACCCTATGAAGTAGGCTAGATTAGTGTTAGTCCCATTTTTCAGATGAAGAAACTGAGGCTTTGGGAGACTGAGCGTGTCAGCCAAGATCACACCACATGTAAGTGGAAGAGTCTGGATTTGAACTTAGCTGTTTGACTCCAGAATCTGGGCTCTTTATCATAATATAATCCTACCCTAATAGTAGATGTTTAGGGTATATAAACAGATTTAGAAACCCACTAACAGGGTTTCTAAATCTATGAGATGCAAATATCTGGTAGCAATATACAGGCCTGTGAAGGCAGGAGCAGGGGCCTTGAAGCTACCATTCTCCCACCCCTAGTTGTGTGTTTGGCAAAGTTGAGCCCACTTGGAAAACAGTTACTCGGTAAGGGAGAAACAATGGTCTTAGGGAAATCATGTTTGTGCAATGAGTAACTGAACTTGAATTAAAAAATCCTGGCTTCAGGAAAAAACAAAAATTGAGAAATGCAAAAAAATAGGAATAACCTGCAGGTAAGTGAATGAGAGGATGGGCTAGACCTAAGTGTGGTGGTTATGGGAGGCGAGTTGTAGCTCTACTCAGGAATATAACATTATTGATTGTGATGATGTTAGTAAATGTAAATTTATTAAACCTTTATTGTGTTAGCCTATTGTCTCTGTGACCAAAATACCTGACAAGAACCACTTAAAGGAGGAAAGATTTATTTTGGCTCATAGTATTAGAGGATTCAGTCCATTCTCTGCTGGTTCCAAGGCAGAAACATGGCAGGAGAGCATTGTAGAGGCACCTGCTTAGCTCAGGGCAGCCAGGAAGCAGAGAATGAGAGGAGGGGGCTAGAGAGAAAATAAACCCCTCCAGAGCACGCTCCCAGTGACCTACTTCCTCCAAATAGTTCCCATCTCCTAGTAGTCCATCCAGCTATGAATGTATTAATCCATCAACTGGATTAATCCACTGATGAGGTCAGAGCCCTCATGATCCAATCACTGCCTAAAAACCCCACTGCAAGCTGGGCACAGTGGCACATGCCTGTAATCCCAGTGCCTCGGGAGGCTGAGGCAAGAGAATCGAGAGTTCAAAGCCAGCCTCAGCAAAAGCAAGGCACTAAGTGACTCAGTGAGACCCTGTCTCTAAATAAGATACAAAATAGGGCTGGGGATGTGGTTCAGTGATTGGGTGCCCTGAGCTCAATCACTGGCAGCTCCCACAATGAAAATAAATAAATAAGTAAACAATTTTTTTTAAAAACCCACCTTTGAACTTTGCTGCATTAGGGACCATGCTACCAGCGCATGGGCTTTTGGAGACATTCCAGATTTAAACCATAACAAAGCAACTAAAATGTAGCATCTTATTTAATTCTCATGATCACATTAAGAAAAGATACTGCTATTGTTACCATTTTGCAGTTGAAGAAACTGAGGTACAAGACGCTAGTAGGCAGCAGAGTTAAGATTAAACCAAAGCAACTTGGATCAGATCCATGCACTGAACTGCTCTGCTGTTCTACTGCCTACATCGATTTGTTCATGGAGGTAATAAGCGTACTGACTCTAAGGCATGAAAGCAGAATATCAGAGATGTGAGAAAAGGCTCAAAAGCCTTCATTCCTGAGTAGGACTGGTATTAAGCTTGTCTGGAGAGTAATGGAGATAGAAGTTATCCATATGAACCAGGTATGGTGGCACATGCCTATAATCCCAGCAGCTCAGGTGGCTGAGGCAGAAGGATTGAAAGTTCAAGGCTAGCCTCAGCAATTTAGTGAGGCCCTATCTCAAAATAAAACATAAAGGGGCGGGGAGGGGGGGGCGGGGGCTGGGAATGTGGCTCAGTGGTTAAGTGCCCCTGGGTTCAATCCCTGGTACCAAAAAAAAGAAAGAAAGAAAATGCTACCCATATGAAAAATGATTAGGAAGGAATCCCATATGTTTATGTGATCCAGCCCCTTCAGAAAGGGCTGCTGAATCCATGACTTTCACTAAGGCTAGCCAAAATAAGGGGCTTGTGAGAGACGGCCTGCATTTTAGTTAAGAAAATGGGCTCTCTGCAGCCAGTCAGACCTGGGTTCAAATCCCAACTTTACTACTTACTAACACTTAGCTAGTGCTTGTGCAATTCGCTAAATTCCTCTGATGCTCATAGAGCTATTGTAACAAAAAAGTGAGAAACCACATGGGAATAATTTGCACTCCATCAAAAGACTATGTGCTCCTTTAATCCCAGTTACTTAGGAAGCTGACGCAGGAAGATCTCAATTTTGAGGCCGGGCAGGCAAATTAGACCCTGCCTCAAAATAATAGAAAAGCACTGACGATGTGGCTCAGTGGTCAAGCTCATGGCAACCTGCTCAATCCCTAGTACCAAATAAATGAATAATGAATGAATGAGGAGGTGAACAGAGCTCTGCCGAGAGCCCTGAGGGTCAGGAGCTAGGGCTTGTGTGATTCAGGAGCACCACTCTCCCCTCCAGCCCACTGGGTGGGAGTTGTGGTAGCAGAGTGAAGGAAATAAGCCAAGGAGGATGGTCTGAGTCCTGGTCTGAGCAGGAAAAATGGAGGGTGTCAGGAAGTTGCTTTGGCCTCATGGAGAGGCAATCCAGGGCCCAGCCAGAGGCCATTCCTGTTCCCTCTGTCCCATGTTTATGATGGGGCTCCCAGTGCTAGCCCTGTAGGACCCCTCCTGGTGCCTCCTTTCAGCAGCCTCATCCACCTCTCCATCCCTGCTGTGTTGATCCCCTGGCAGAAGTACACTCACACACATGCCTGTGCCGTCCCCTCCTAGCTGCTGCCGCGCCCTGCTTCCCCTCACAGTACTGGCTCCACAGTACTTCAGCCCTCCCCCAGTTAGCAGACCTACTCTGATCAGTGTCGCCAAGGACCTCCATGCGGCCAAGTGAAGTGGGCATTTCCCTGGTTTTGTCTGGCTTGTCCTCTGACCAATGTTTGACACAGGTGATCACTTCCTCTCCAAGCCTTTGTCCAGATAGGAGATGGAAGCTTCCTCTCCTCCTCACTGCTGAGGGCCCTTTCATCCAATCTGTAAACCCAGAGGCTCCTCAGAGCACGGCCCTCATCCTATGGCTTTAAATACTGTCTGCATGTTGAGCATTCACAAATGTATATGTTCGCTCCTTTTAAATTTCAGAGTGGTATCCTCGGCTGTCTACTTGATGTCTGCGCGTGGGTGGCAGCAGAGCCCAGCCAGAACAGAACTCTGGGTTCTACCTATTTCAGGATGTGTTCTCAGTCTTCCTCATCTCTGTGGCCATCTCACTTGTGCCACCACCATGGGTGCCATCTTTTCTTCTCTCTCCCCTCTCCCATAGCAAGTCCTAACATTTCTACCTTCTAAACAGCTTTTGAATTTTTCCCTTTTTCTCCATCTCCATCACCACCTGAAGTCACCACTCTCTTTAAACTCCTGGACTCCTAACTAGCTTCCAGAGTCCCACTCTGACTCCCTTAAATCTCTACCCTTCCACACATCAATCCTCAATAAGCCAGATCCAGCACTTGCCTGCCCCCTGCCCTCCCCTGATTGGCCATCGTGTCTAGAATAATTCGCAAGAAGCCAAGGCCTGCATGATCTGGACCAGGCCTATGTCACCAATGACATCTGAAACCTCTCCTGGCTTCCCCTCGCTTGTTTGCTCGCTGCGCTCAAAAGCACTGTACTTCTTTCTGTTCCTCAAATATGCCAAGGGCTTCCTGTTTTTATGAACAACGTCATCACTTCTCCATCACCCACACGTGAAGGCTCAGTGGCATCTCAGTCCCACCCTCTCTCCGCGTACAGTTGGGCAGAGCTGTGTCCACTCTTCCTCTGGAATTTTTACTCGTCATCCCCTTTTCCCCATATTCAGGGCTGCAGCCCCATCAGGCCTGGATTTCCAGCTTGCAGTCAGGAGGCTGCTTCCCCTCTGCCTACAACCTCAGGTTTCAACTTGTCCTGGCCACAGCTAGACTCTTGATCCCCCCAACAGCCACTGATAGCTTTCATTTCAGCTAATATCTGACACCCTCACCCCCACCCTACCCCCACACAGACTCAACCATCACTCCACGTCACTCCTCCCTCGCTGGCTGGCTCTAAACGCCTCTGTCCCAGCTCCCAGTTCAGATCCTGCTTGACACAGAACTGCTACTTAATAAATATTGCTGAATGAATGAATCACAGGGGCAGGACTCAATCCCACTCAGCAGCTATCCAAAGTTATGCCTTTACCTACCTGCCAGATGGTGCCTCGCCCTAGGGAAGAGTGGGGGAGTCCCAGATGCTAAATTGGTTATGGAACATACAACCCAGGCAAGCCCTAATCCTGGCAATCCTCACTGGGGCTCAATTGCCTCTTAAATCGGATGGGAAAGAGCAGAGCTCCTCTTTTCTCAGAACATTGTAACTATACATAGGGCCTTTTGTTACAAAGTGTTTTCCAAAAACTGGATAGCTCTGTGTAAAAAGATGATACTAGATCCCTCTCACCCTGCACAGAAGTCAAATTGAAATAGATCAAATGGAATTAGACCAGAAACCTTGCAACTGTTAGAAGAAAACAGGGTCAACACTCCATCACATGGGTATAGGCATGGACTTCCTCAACAACACTCCTAAAGCTCAAGAAATAAAATCAAGAGTCAATGAATGTATTGCCATCAAATTAAAAAGCATCTCCAGTGAAGGAAGCAATTAAGAATGTGAAGAAAGAGCTGGGCGCGGTGGCGCAAGCCTGTAATCCCAGCACTTAGGGAGGCTAAGACAGGAGAATTGTTGAGTTCAAAGCCAGCCTCAGCAACGGCGAGGCGCTAAGCAACTCAGTGAGACCCTGTCTACATAAAACACAAAATAGGGCTGGGGATGTGGCTCAGTGGTCGAGTGCCCCTGAGTTCAATCTCCAGTACCAAAAAAAAAAAAAAATGTGAAGAAAGAACCTACAAAATGGAAGAAAATCTTTGCCACCTACTGCAGCAATAGGGGATTAATATCCAGAACTAAAAAAACTTAACACCAAAAAAAAAAATAATAATAACCCTATCAATAAGTGGGCAAAAGAACTAAACAGAAACCTCAAAAGAAGAAACCCAAATGGCCAAGAAATATGTGAAAAAAAATGTTCAACATCTCTAGTAAACAAGGAAATATAAATCAAAACTATACTAAGATTTTATCTTACTCTAGTCAGAATGGCAATGGTCAAGAATATAAACAATAATAAATACTGGCAAGGTTGTGGGGAAAGGTACACTTGTACATTGTTGGTAGGACCTCAGACTAGTACATACAACCACTCTGGCAAGCAGTATGGAAAGCCCTCAAAAAATGAGGGATGGAACCACCATATAGCCCAGCTATCCCACTCTTTGGTATTTCCCAAAAGAACTAAAATCAGCATACTTTAGCAAAACAGCCACTTCAATATGTATTATAGCAACACAATTCACAATAGCTAAAATATGGAATCAATCAAGATGCCTATCAGTGGACAAATGGGTTAAGAAATTGTGGTATATATACACAATGGAGTTGCACTCAGCCATAAAGAAGAATGAATTTATGGCATTTGCCAGCAAATGCATGGAAATGTAGAACATCATAATGCTAAGTGAAAAAAGCCAGACTTAGAAACTCAAAGGTGGAATGTTTTCTCCCATATCTGGAAGCTAGAGTACAATAAAAAAGGAGGATGAGCCAGGCGTGGTGGCACACTCCTATAATCCCAGCGGCTCGGGAGGCTGAGACAGGAGGATCACAAGTTCAAAGCCAGCCTCAGCAACTTAGTGAGGCCCTAAGTAACTCGGTTAGACCATGTCTCTAAATAAAATATAAAAAAGCTCTGGGGACGTGGCTCAGTGGTTAAACGCCTCTGGGTCCAATCCCTGGTACTAAAAAAAAGGGAAGAGGGAAGAATAGAATATCAGAAAGATGTAGGGAAGATCAGGAGTGTATAAGGAGGAGAAGCAGAGTAGAGGGTGGGAAAGGGGAGGCAACGCCAAACCAATTCTCAAAAATCACGTTATGCGCATTTATATAAATACACCACAGGTAATTTCACCTTCACATATAAGTAAAAAGAACCAATCAAATGTAAATAGGCAAGCGAAAGGAAGTCCAGCAGAATAGAGGAAGGAAAGGGGGTGGGGAGAATGAGGGGGGAGGAGATGGAGAATGGGAGGGGGAAGCGGGGGGGAACTGAAATTGAATTTCTTCCACGTTTGTCAAGATGAACCCAACTACTATGTATAACTCTAAAGCTCTAATAAATAAATTTTTTAAAAAGCGTTTCCCCAGCCCATCTCCCCTCTGATCTTAACAGCAGTCCCGTGGGATCATCTTCCTCCGTTGAACAGATTCTCAATGCAGCAAGTAGAGCCATCCTTTTAACACACAAGTCAGATAACAGCCCTCCTCTGCTCAAAACCTTCCCCTGGCTCCCTCTTCCACTCAGAGTAAAATCAGAGTCCGGTCGGTGACCACTTCTGCCCCCAGCCTCCTTATTGTTCCTGAGACATACTGGGCAGGTTCCCACGGTAGGAATAGCTCTGGCCTTCCTTCTGTCAGGAACTCTTCCTGCAGACACAAGCGTGGTGAACTTGCCTCACCTCCCTCAAGCTTGCATTCAGATCTCACCTTGTCAATGAGGTCCATCCCAACACCCTAAAAATATGGGAACCTGCCCCTTCTCCAGCAGTGTCTTTCCTTTGTGCCATGGCACTTACCACTCTCTAACACAATATAAATTACTCGCTTGTCTCCTGCCACTCGGATGTAATCTCCATACAGATACGGATATCCATGTGTTGTTATGTATCCCAAGCACCTAGAACAGTGCCTGGTACCAAGTAGATGCTCAATGAATAGTTGTTGAAGGATGAATTAATGAATGACCAAGAGAAATGAATATTTTCCTGGGACAAGTATAGCAAATAAAGGACTGGAACTCAGGCCTGTTCCCTCCCCACAAGGAGCGCCCTTTTCAGTCCCTGTTCATGACCAAAGTGTAGTGGGGTCCAAGGAGGCCCCATAAAGAAGTCAACACCTAAAGTTACTACCTTGTTGGATGGTGGACAGATTGGGCATGCACTGCCTTCCTGCCACTTGGCATTGCTCATCAGGGATTTAGGGACCATGGAGAAGAACAGGGAGAGAGAGGTCCCAGGAGACTACCTGCCTAGCCCACACCAGGATGAGCTGGAAGAAATTCATATTTCTGGGGCCTAGAGCTCAAGCAGTCACCAAGACTAGTGCAGGGAGGATACCTTGGGACCAGACTCCCAGGAAGGACCAGAGATGACGAGGTCCCCTTGGTCTCTGGTGGCAGCTCCAAACCTCTGCATATGCAGGATCCCAGATTTAGATTTAACACGTTTGCAGAAGAAGTTTTATCACTGAACTATCTAATATTTATTGCACACCTTTTCTGTCTCAGGCATGTGTGCATTTATTTAATCCTTGGAGTAACCCGATGAGATAGGTTTTACTAGCATGCCCATTTTACAGATGAGGAAACTGAGACACAGATAAATTAAATAACTTGCCAATCACATATATTATAAGTGGTGGGGCTGAGATTTTTTTCCTTATCAAAAGAAAAGACTTGGCCAGGCATGGTGATGCATGCCTGTAATTCCAGCAGCTTGGAAAGCTGAGACAGGAGGATCGCAAGTTCAAAGCCAGCTTCAACAACAGTGAGGTGCTAAGCAACTCAGTGAGACCCTGTCTCTAAATACAGCACAAAATAGGGCTGGGGATGTGGCTCAGTGATTGAGTGTCCCTGAGTTCAATCCCCAATACCAAAAGAGAGAGAGAGAGGGAAAACTTCAGTGATAGAGTGTTTGCCTAGCACATGCAAAGTCCTGGGTTCACTTCCTAATACCATAAAAAAATAAAAATAAAAATAAAAACTTTTGGCAATTTTTTGTTTTGTTTTTCAGTTTTAGAATTGAACCCAGGGGTACTCTGCCACTGAGCTACATCCCCATCCCTTTTTATTTTATTTTGAAACAGGATCTCACTAGGTTACACAGATGGACCTTGAAATAGCTCTCCTTCTGCCTCAGCCTCCCAACTTGCTGGCATCACAGGTGTGTACCACCATACCTGGCAATTTTTGATAGTTGCTGAGAAATTTCAATGAGGTTTAAACACATGAAGTGCCTATGCTGTGAAAGAACCTACCCCCACCAGTGTCAGTGTTACAGTGGTCTAATGCTTTAATTTAATATGCTCTTCTACTCTCTGTATGTACTATAAATTGGAATTAAGACCTAAAGGCAGCAGACACAGTGGCGCACACCTGTAATCCCAGAGGCTTGGGAGGCTGAGATAGGAGGCTCATAAGTTGAAAGCCAGCCTAACAATGGTGAGGCGCTAAGCAACTCAGTGAGACCCTGTCTCTAAAAAAAATAAAAAAGACCTAAAGGCAGATTCAGGATAACGAATCTTCTATTAGGAGGCACATGTCAGGTTGTCCCATCACTGATGAAGCTGTTTGACCACTTGCTTGAAGTGGGGACAGCAAAATGCCACTATTTTAACTCTTGTTAAGCACCTTTCCCTGTTTTTAAGCAGCAAGGAGCTTTGGGTTGCTACTTTGGCATGTATTCTGTTCTCCCCAAGTTTCCATTTGATGGCCTTGGCCTTCCTTGATGACACTTTCCTGATCACTTATTACACTGGGAGTTACGAAAAGGTCATTTTCAAATTCTACCTCTTCCTCTGTAACAATGCAAGAAACCTCCATTGTTCTGGAAAAGTTCTTTCTCGTCAATTGGAATGGAACTACAGTTTTTTCTAAAGAAGCAGATAAATTATTCTATTTAAATCTGGCATTGACCTGTATTTGGCTGGCAGCTGACCCTTCCAGTTGGCTCCTGAGTCATTCTACCAAACCCCAGGAGTCTTTGAGGCTCATGGGCAGGGCCTGGCAGGCAAGGAGAGATAACTCAGATTCACCTTCTTCAGCCCTGGAATTGGCTGTTTTGGAGCAGTCTGCCTGGAATTCTTTTGTTCTGAACACTTATACCATACTGCAAGGGCCATTTCCAACTCTGCAACCTTGCTGTATGACCGTGGGTCAGTTCCTCTCCCCTTTCTGAGTCAGACTTTCTTCTATGAACAATGTGGGAGGTGGATTCCACCTTTCTCATCTCCCCACAAGGTGTGGCATTTAAGTCCTCTGCTTCCTGTCACTCTGTCTCTCTCTCCAGATAGGCAGGGGTGTGTGGGACAAGGCTTCTCCACTGGGCTGTGGGCCTGTGTAATAATTAGGAAGCTGGAACTTCTTATCCCATTAGGAGGGATAGAGGGAGCCATCACCGGGCTCACCCTGGGCACTCTGTTGGGACCAACCTTCCTGGCTGGAATCAGTCTATAGCCTGCTGTGAAGAGAACAGGATGACCTTGGGGTCACCCTCAGCCTTGTCCTAAAGCTGCTTCACAGGGAAAAGGCTTTGGACTCTCATTTTATCACAATCAGCTTAGAATCTACTGGCTTTGATGTATCTTTTACTCATTTTAAATTTAGTTTTACTTAGTATCAAAGTTATGAATTCACATAGTTTGAAGCATCAAATACTTCTTCTCCAAGGCTTGCTGTAAAAAATAGCAGATCCTCAATTCCCTTTTCATATCACTTTCAAAATTTTCAGCTGATTTAGGTATTTACGTCTCTGTCTCTGAATGACTCCAGTATTGCTACTTCCTGAATTTTCCAGTTTTGACATCATCTGTTTGGTTTTCCACTGTGGAAGATGAAGATTTAGCTCTCTCTTCTCCCTTGCCTCTCCCACTCCACCAAGGCCCTGCTCCTGTCTTCTCATCTTCCCATATGCCCTTAACATGTGTTTGGTTCGATCAGCGTTCAACATTTACCGTATTATGACAATGTGAGCACTATTTGTAAGTCAGCTACATGGTACACTAGCTTTCACTGCTCATTCCCTGTATAACTTCTGTTTCCCGAGGCGTTAGTAGTGGTCTTGATTTTTATTTGCTTCATTTTCTACAAAATTATTATAATTCAACCTTATGTTTTCCAAAAATGACCTGAATGGCCTATCAATACATTCAGACATACCAGATAACTATTAATTTTTCTCATTGAAGAATTATGTCTCAGAACTGTTGGGCTTGATCCATCTAAGCCCTGTTGCTTGACTCCTGGGATTTCTCCTTGCTAGCAATCCTTGGGATCCCCATTTCCCCTCTTCAGCTGAGTTTTAGTTTCCCATTATCCTGTCTCTTCCTTTTTTCTTGATGAACTCCTTCATTTTCATGGAGGCCTTCTGAGGAAGGATATTATGGAAGGAATTTTTTTAGATAGTGGAAGGCTGAAAATATAATTACCTATTCAATAATTTGGTTCAGTGAAAATTCTACAGTGGAAATAATTTTCCCATAGGATTTTGAAGGCATTGCTTCATTATCTATGGTTTCCAGCATTACAATTAAGAAATCTAAGCTGGGTGTGCTGGCGCACACCTGTAATCCCAGCAACTCAGGAGGTAAGACAGAAGGATTAAAGGTTCAAAGCCAAAGGGTACATATACACACAATGGAATATTACTCACCATAAAAAGAATGAAATTATAGCATTTTCTGGTAAATAGATGGAACTGGAGACTATTGTGCTAAGTGAAATAAGCCAGTCACCCAAACCAAAGACCAAATGTTCTCTCTGATATGCAGATGCTGACCCACAATAGGCTGGAGGGAGGTAGGGAGGGAGGGAGGGAGGAGTGGAAGTTTACTGGATTGGACAGTGGGAATGAAGAGAAGGGAGGGGTGATGGGAAAGGGAAAGACAGTAGAATGAATTGGACATAACTTTCCTATGTTCATATATAAATACACGACTAGTGTAACTCCACATCATGTACAACCACAAAAATGGGAAGTTATACTCCATGTATGTATGATATGTCAAAATACGTTCTACTGTCATGTATAACTAAAAAGAACAAAGTAAAAAAGATTTTTTAAAAAGTTCAAAGCCAGCTGGGCTCGATGGCACAAGCTGCAATCCCAGCACTTAGGGAGGCTGAGACAGGAGAATCGCGAGTTCAAAGCCAGCCTCAGCAATGGCGAGGCGCTAAGCAACTCAGTGAGACCCTGTCTCTACATAAAACACAAAATAGGGCTGGGGATGTGGCTCAGTGGTCATGTGCTCCTGAGTTCAATCTCCGGTACCAAAAAAAAAGTTCAAAGCCAGCGTCAGCAACTTAGTATGGCCCTAAGCAACTTTGTGAGGAGACTCAGTCTCAAAGTCAAAGCACCCCTGGATTTGATCCCCAGTACTGAAGAAATCATCTAAAGTCACTTTCATTCTGTATTCTTTGTATCTATTTTGCTTTCTCTGTCTGGAAATTTGCAGAATCTTCTTTTAGTCTTTATTTTTCTTAAACTTCACAACGATTTGTTTCTGCTGTGAAATTATCTTTATATCTTGTCCTTGGTATTCACTGGGCCTTTTCAGTTTATCAATATATGTCCTGGAGTTCTGGAAAATTTGAAGAATCATTGTTTCACTAGATTTTCTCTGTTCTCTATTTCTGGAATTCTGACATTTAACAATTGAACCCTCCTACATTGGTCTTTAATTCTCTTCTCTCTCTCTCTCTCTCTTTTAAATCTTTGTGGTCTACTTTCTGGAATAACAAAAAATATCTTTCATTTTCTACTGTTTAATATCTGCCCTTATTTTTGATATTGGGTATTGAAACCAGGAATGATTTACTACTGAACTACATCCTTGGCCCCTTGGTCACTTTTTTTTTTTTTTTTTTAGCTTTCTTTCTTTCTTTTTTTTTTTTTTTGAGACAGTGTCTCACTAAATTGCCAAGGCTGGCCTTAAGCTTGCAAACCTCCTGCCTCAGGCTCCCAAGTAGCTGGGATTATAGACGTGTGTACCATAAGTGCCAGACCTGTATTTTTAATCTTTTTTTTTTTTTTTTAGTACAGGGGATTAAACTCTGGGGCACTTGACCACTGAGCCACATCCCTAGCCCTGTTTTGTGTTTTATTTAGAGACAAGGTCTCACTGAGTTGCTTAGGGCCTCACCGTTGCTGAGGCTGGCTTTGAACTCGCAATCCTCCTGTCTCAGCCTCTCAAGCCACTGAGACTACAGGCGTGCACCATTGCACCTGGCCTGTATTTTTTTGTCTTGAAGATCTCTTTTTCTTGTTCTGTAGTACTTATACCTTATAACATCTTATTCTTTGTTTTAGATGGATCTCACTATATTGCCCAAGCTGGGCTTGTACTGCATGTGATCCTCTTGATCCCCCATCCCCACCCCCAGTACTAGGGATCAAACCCAGGGCCTCACATGTGCTAGGCAAGCACTCTACCGCTGAGACACAACTCCAGTCCATGATCCTTGATTTTCTAAACATCAAGTGGAAGCTGTGGCCTATGAGTAGGGCTTATTCAATAGGGCTTCCTATAGGGCTACCTGGCTGAGTTGTTTCATCAGGGAACCCCCAATGTCAGAATCTCAGGTACATCCTCTTGGCATGTAGGTTCCTTGAGTCTGTTTCCCAGAGGGAAAAAGCCTAGCTTCTGGCATTCTGGCCAGGAGACAAGACTGGCCAGCTTCAGTGCAGGGTCATGCCCTTTCCTATGTCTGGGGAGTAAGCTTCCAGTCTGTTCTCTGGGAGGAGGGGGCACTCAGGGAAACATTTTATTTACCAGTTTATCATAAAAGATACAGTTTATTATAAAGGAACAGCCAAAAAGGTACATGGGGTAAAGTATGGAAAGGGTCCCTGGCACAGGAGTTTCTGCTATGGAGTTTAGGTGCACCACCCTACTGGCACATGGACAAAGAAGATTTCCAAGCCCCGTTGGTTAAAGTATTGTTTTGTTTTGTTTTTGTTTTTGTACTGGAGATTGAACTCAGGGGCACTCAACCACTGAGCCACATCCCCAGCACTATTTTGTATTTTACTTAGAGACAGGGTCTCACTGAGTTGCTTAGCACCTCACTTTGCTGAGGCTGGCTTTGAACTCATGAGTCTCCTGTCTCAGCCTTCCAAAGTGCTGGGATTATAGGTGTGCGCCACCGTGCCCGGCTTGGTTAAAGTTTTTATGGAAGTTCCATTATATAGACATGATTGATTACATCATTGGTCATTAGTGATTGAACTCAATCTCCAGCCTCTCTCCCTTTCATAGAAATCTGGAAGCACCAACCCTCTCGACACCTGGTTTGTTCCTTTGGCAACCAGTCCCAATCCTGAAGCTATTGAGAGGGGTGAGGGCTTTCAGCCACAAGTTTCCTCATTAGCCAACAAAAAGACCACTCCAGAGATTCCAGGGATCTTAGTAGTTCTTATGTCAGGAACCAGGAGGGAGACCAAATACGCTTCTCCTTGTGTCACACACAGTACACAAGCCACAGATATGAGGCTTGCCAGCACTGTTAATTCTCCCCGGGCCACTTTCCCCAGCCTCTCTGCATCATTTTGCCCTCGGGCCAGAGGCCTCCATTCTCCTTCATTTGAACCACACAATTTGAGCTTTAGGAGGTAGAAGGGGAGAGTAGTCAAGAATGTGGGTTCAGGGGCTGGGGTTGTAGCTCAGCGGTAGAGCACTTGCCTAGCACATGCGAGGCACTGGGTTCGATCCTCAGCATCACATAAAAATAAATAAATTAAATAAAGGTATTGTGTCCATCTACAACTAAAAAATATTAAAAAAAAAAAAGAATGTGGGTTCAGTCATTTTTTAGACTTAAACCATGGACAAACATTTGGCCTCTTCAAGTCTCAGGGTTCCCACCTGAAAAATCTCAGGGTCCCAACAGGTGAATGATTAGCACAGTGCCTGGCACAAAAGCTTCCTAAATGGTGGCAAGCGCTAGTGCCAGGGCCTCAACACTATCGACCCTCAATTGGGAGCAGAGCAGACACCAATCTCAACCTTCCTTTCCCATTTTGAGAGGACATATCTGAGGCCAGAGAGAACTTGTTTAAGCTCATCGAGCATACACAGCCCCTTCCTACACCCACTCATGCATGGAGGAGAAGGGGAGTCAGATACAGCCATTTTCTGCTTCAAAGTGATTTCCTGTCTAGGCAGTGAACACATTTGTCTGTTTCTGGAAACATCCTATGAGCCTTATGAATCCAAAGGTCTGCCCAGAAACAAGTGATGAGGGCTCTAGGCAGCCAATGGGATTATGCTGTCCTTTCTACCTGCCTGGGAGCTCTCCCTCCTCATCTTGGCCCTCAAGAGGCAGCTTTGACTGAGTTGGGTATTTCCAGCTTTGTGGCTTTCACTTCCACATCTACCAGGTGGGCGGAGTGACCTCCTGTGGACAAATCAGATTCCTCCCAGCACTAACTTCAAGAGGTGAGCCAGGGACTCAGGGTCCCAGATACACGAGCAGCAGCAGCAGCAGCAGCAGCAGCAGCAGCAGGAACTGAGCAAAAGACCAGAGGCCAGAGCCATGGAAGACCAGCGTGACCTCATCTCCAACCATGAACAGCTGCCCATACTGGGCCAGCGCCCCAGAGAGCAGGAGAGGTATGTGTGAGTACCAGAAGAGACCACACAAACCCTGGACTGCACAGATATGTGCAGGTGCCCAAAAGGAGCACCAACCAGGGATTGTAGGGAGGCGTCATGGATGCAATGACTTGGACACTTTCTGGGTGGTTTTGAGCAACTCTTTGGCCACCTCTGGGCTTTGACTCCCCCTTTTGTAAAGTGAGTTTTTTTTTGTTTTTTTTTTGTTTTTTTTTTGTACTAGGAATTGAACTCAGGGGCACTCAACCACTGAGCCACATCCTCAGCCCTATTCTGTATTTTATCTTTATTTTTAAATTAATTTATTTTTTTATAATTTATTTTTATTTATTAATTTGTATGTGGTGCTGAGGATTGAACCCAGTGCCTCACAGGAGCTAGGCGAGCTCTCTACCACTGAGCCACAACCCCAGCCCCCTATTTTGTGTGTTTTTTTTTTTTTTAAATATTTTTTTTAGTTGTTGATGGATCTTTATTTTATTCACTTATTATTTATATGTGGTGCTGAGGATCAAACCCAGTGCCTCATGCATGCAAGGCAAGCGCCCTGCCACTGAGCCACAACCCCAGCCCCCTATTTTGTGTTTTATGTAGAGACAGGGTCTCCCTGAGTTGCTTAGTACCTTGCTTTTGCTGAGGCTGGCTTTGAACTCACGATCCTCCTGCCTCAGCCTCCCGAGCCACTGGGATTACTGGCATGCACCACTGTGCTTGGCTAAAGGGTTCTTTTAGATCAGGGGTTTGTAACTATCTTTGTGTGATGAAAAAAATCAGAACACCTGGATTCTCTCTGTAGACTTTCATACAATATTGGAGGCCTTGCAGACCCCACCTTCTCCCCTGAAGCTGGGCTATGAATCCTCGGTTAGAAAACTTGCACTAGATTTTGAAAATGTTCTGGATCCCAGCAGAGAAACAGAGTTTCTAAAAAATGATAGAAGCAGCTCCTGGTTGAGGAGTTTCCCTGATTACCATGAGTGGGCACAGGGGGCTGTATCAAGGGAATGAGATTTGCAGGTGTCTGTAGGATACAGAGATGTCTGCCATCACGGTAGTGCCTCCAAGTGGAGGGAGGAGCTCCAGCTATTTCTGAGGGGCTTCAGGGTGGATGTGCATTGTACCCCTGTCTGGGCCATCTCCCTTGTAGCAAGAGGCCAGCACAGCCATCCAGAGACTCTAGGCCCCTCTCCTGGTCCAGAAATGGCCTCTCCCCAAAACCAAAAGGGGCTAGAATGTAGCGCCCTAATGCTCCTGCTTCCCCCATCTCCACAAAAGTAATTTGCCCTCTATGGGGACTTACAGCTAGACGTGATGTCAGCTGTTGCCAGGCAGAAAGGAGCTTGGGAGAGACACTAGAGAGTTGTCATGAGGAACTATGTTCTAGAAGAAAAGGTAACCAGATACAGACCATTAAAGCAGCAGCCTATGAAAATCCCAGGGCATCCCATGGTGAGGAGTCCCTCTCTTCAGCGAGGACTGAATTTTGGTCAGCATTCTGCTATTGTTATGTGTGACCTCAGATACATCACTGCTTCTCTCTGGGTCTCAATAATAAACAATAGCCATGATACTAGTTCCCATCCACCTGTCCTCGGTCACTGTTATTTGTTACGATGACTCTTTATCAGATACAAAACTAAAGGCTAACCTCTTATTTCTCACACTTGTAGTTCCCTATGAGTCGAGTATATTTCTTTTCCCCAATTTTATACAAAAGGAAATTGGGGCTCTAATTGGTAAGTAACTTAGCCAAGTTCTCACACTGGTGAATGTTGAAGACAGAATTTGAACTAGTACTAGTCTGATCTTAGTTTTTTTAAAAAATATTTTTTTAAGTCAGGCGCAGTGGCGCAAGCCTGTAATCCCAGCACTTTGGGAGGCTGAGACAGGAGAATGGCGAGTTCAAAGCCAACCTCAGCAACGGCGAGGCGCTAAGCAACTCAGTGAGACCCTGTCTCTACATAAAACACAAAACAGGGCTGGGGATGTGGCTCAGTGGTTGAGTGCCCCTGAGTTCAATCTCCAGTACCAAAAAATATATATATTTTAGTCGTAGATGGATATAATATCTGTTTTATTTATTTATTTTGATGTGGTGCTGAGGATTGAACCCAGTGCCTCACACATGCTATGCAAGTGCTCTACCGCTGAGCCACAACCCCAGCACCTGATTTCAGTTTGAGTCCGTTCTTCCTTCTAGCCCCTTCTAAAGGCAGGATTTGTGAGGAGGGGGAGGTGGGCCCCTCAGGCTCCACAGTGAGTGGCAGAAGCAGGTGGGCTCAGTGTTCAGACAGTGACTCTCATCAAATCCTTGTCTGGTTGTCACTTTAATTCAGTTACTGCTTCTAAAGCTGGCCTGGACTTTTGTGCACAGGCCATTCCAGGCTGGACCCTGATTCATACCCTTTTGTGAACACTTCTGCCTGGCAACATCTGTACCATGATTCTTGCTAGTTCTGGTTGGCTCCTGACGTCGGCTAATTACTTTTTTTTTTTAACTCCTCAAGGAGGCAGTGCAAAGGAGGAAATAAAAATAGGGGGTGACAAGAGTTGGCCCTGTACCAGAACCAGGGGACAGGCCTTCAAAAGGCATAAAGAGGAAGGAAGTCAAATGCTAAAGTTAACTATTAACTCCCTTGAGAATAGTGTATTTATTTATAGAGAGCTAACAATGTGCTAGGTATGGAGCAAGAGTTTTACCCTCATTACCACTGTGTGTGTGTTGCTGGGAATTGAACCCGGGGTCTCACAGATGTTAGGCAAACACTGCCACTGAGCTACATTCCCAGCCCTAATCTCATTACATTATTTAACATAGCATTTTTGTGGGGGATACTGAGGACTGAGCCCAAGGGCTCTTTACCACAGAGCTACATCTTCAGTCTGGTTTTTTTTTTTAAATGTTGAGACAGGGTCTCACTAAGTTGCTGAGGCTGGCTTCAAACTTGTTACCTCCTGCCTCAGCCTGAGTCACTGAGATTAACACATTCACCTGGCTTGACACAACAGTTGGAGGCAATGCTCTTTTCCAATTTTACTCATGCAGAGGGGGTACGTGACTTGCCCATGACGAGAACTAAGTGAGTGACCGGGCTGGGATTCCAATTCAGATTACATGGTCTTATCTTCAATAAGAATTTCTCAATTCCTAACGTCTTCCGAGAAGCTGAGATTCAGAAAGGAGAAAGGATAGGACTTCCTCAAGTTTATGTGGTGGGAGGTAGAGCTGAGTGTAGAATAGGGTATGGGTTGAAAAGAGATTTGGGGTGCCAGGCGAGGTGGCACACGCTTGTAATCCCAGCAGCTCAGGAGGCTGAGGCAGGAGGATTGCAAGTTCAAAGCCAGCCTCAGTAAACTAGTGAGGCCCCAAGCAACTCAATGAAACCCTGTCTCAAAATAAAATACTAAAAAGGGCTGAGGATGTGGCTCAATGAGTTAAGTGCCCCTGGGTTCAATCCCCAGTACCGAAAAAAAAAAAAAAGGTAGTGGTGGTGGTGGTGGTTCAGGGTGCTCTGGGTAATGATAAGAAGACAGTGAGCCAGGCATGGTGGCTCATGCCAGAAATTCCAGCTACTTGGACAGCTATATAGCAGGATTGCAAGTTTGAGGCCAGCCTCAGCTATTTAGTGAGACACTATTTCAAAATAAAAATTAAAAGGACTTGGGATGTGGTTCACTGGTAGAGCACCCCTGAATTCAATCCCAAGTACTTCTATACATAAGTAAATGAATACATGAAAAAATTTTTTAAAAGAATAAATAATGAAGCTGGGGAGCTTGGACCCAGGCGAGAGTGAAGATGGGTGAACTTTTCACTGTCTTTGGAGCCCAGTCTGACCCTTCCTTGGGAAAGCCAATAAGTGGGCTTCGTTTCCCCCTCCTATTTGGTTTCCTCCTTTTCCCCACAGAGTTTTTTGCTTTGTTCCTTCCAGAATAACTCTCCTGTGGGCTGACTTGGTTCAGAAAGCAGAGGGCTGGCGAACAGTCAATGAGAGTGAGCTATGTCTGTGATGTCATGAGTTACTAGGCAGAAGCGTCTCCTGAAGTTTCCTAAAGCATCCTTGCCAGAGGTTGGAGAAGCTGGGTGCAGACTCATCCTGACATTTCCAGTGGGCTCTGTCTTAGTCTATTTTGCTGTTATAACGAAATATCATGAATTGAATAATTTATATAAACCAGATTTATTTCCCACAATTCTGGAGGCTGGAAGTCCAAGATCAAGGTGCTGAAATCTGGGGATGACTCTCTTGTTGCATCTTCACACAGCAGCAAGCAGAAGGGCAAGAGGACACAAGTCTCTCTGTCAGGTCCTCTTACAAGGGCCCCAATCCCACTCACCCACCAACACCAGCACACTTGCAAACCTGAATTCGGATGGGACACATAAAACCATAGCAGAGTCCTGGTAGTCCCCCTCCACCCCAGGGGTGGGCGCAGGTCTGAGAACAGGCCATGAACTCTCAGTCTTGGAACAGGATCCTTATATCCCCCATGCACTTACACCCCAAAACTGCATCCAAGGCCCCCAGCTGCAAGGGCTCCCTGAGGCATGAGGGTCTGGCCACACCTCATTGTGCAGTGGCCAGTCCAGAGGGTATGAGAAATTCACCCAGGTCACACAGGCTCAGGTACCTACTCTGTTGCCCCAGCTGGCTATTACCATGAGATACTTAGTGCTCACAGACAGATCTTGTTTCAAAGAAGAAAATTACATCCTAGAAATGCTGAGGCGAGGAGTACCCATGTGACAGATGAGGACTTTGAGACCCAGAGATGGTAGGGATGTACCAAAAGAGGCAGAGGATGTGTCGCTGGATGGGTGATGCTTGGCCATGCTCTAGTGTGACAATGATCAGTGTTCCCCTTACCTGCCCATGAAATGTCAAAGGCCACACTTCTGCTTTCTAGGTGGGCCACATTCTCTGCTGTCCCAGTCTCATTTCCTTCCTTTTTCTCCTTAAGTATGACTTCACTGGGGAGGCATACCCTCTTCCCCTTACACAGTAAACGCACAGGTTTTTTTTTTTGTCAGTTACAAAATAATAAAACAAAAAACCCTCCTTTTGAGGGCAGCCCTCATCCACAGCAGAATCCCATGGCACAGGGAATTTGGGGATACCCTCTGCTCTGACCTGTCACTGCACACGTGGGCCACCATGAACCAGAAAGGACAAAGAACTTGTCTTGTCTCTTCTCCATTTGACCTAGGCCTGGGATCAGCTCCAGGCATTCTGCTTGGGAGGATCCTCGGGGAACCATGGGTGGAAGGAGGCTGCAGACGTCTTCAAGCTGTATCTCCATAGCCAGTTTATAATGTGGGTGGGTGGGTGGCTTACGGCCGATGCGGGTGTGTTCCCAGCCACTGGGCAGCTCTCTGAAGTCTCTTCTGACTCAGCCCTTCACCCTTCCCCACAGCAAATGCAGCCGTGGAACCCTGTACACAGGCTTTTCTATCCTGATGGCTTTGCTCCTGGCTGGCCAGGCCACCACTGCCTACTTCCTGTACCAGCAGCAGGGCCGGCTGGACAAGCTGACAGTCACCTCACAGAATCTACAGCTGGAGAACCTACGCATGAAGCTTCCCAAGCGTGTGTACCCGCCTCCACCCTGACCCACCCCTGCTGTCCTCCCTGCCTCGACCCCATTCCTGCACCCAGCTGGGTCCTGTCCTTCCCTGAGTGCCCTCCTCTCTGGGCACTGGGCCCATACTCATGCTGTTCCCTTCCCCACAGCTCCCAAGCCTGTGAGCCAGCTGCGGATGGCCACACCCCTGCTCATGCAGGCGCTGCCCATGGAAGGCCGGCCCCAGGGGGTAAGGACAGCTCAAGGTTGTGGGAGGGAAATGTGATGTAGCCTGGATGAAGGACAGGTGCCAAGGAGAGGGGCAGGGAGAAGGGACCAGAAGAGGCCCAGTGGGGAGTGTCCTGACTACTAGGGAGAAGGCCGCCTCAGGAAGGGGCTCCCCAGGGAGGTGAGGGCAAGAGTATCTTGGGGCCATGCCTAGGAGGAGGCCCGCCCTCCATTTTATAAAGCGCCTCTCATTTTCCACAGCCTGGCAGCCTCCTCCTTTTCTCTTGTTATTATGTATGGATTAAAGGTTTCTGTTCACAAAACTGCTCTTGGTAAGGCCCCCCAGCAGGAAAGCTTATGCCAGTTGTGACCAATGAATACCCTGAGGTTGGAGGTTCAAGTAACACAGCAGCTCTCTTGTTTGGAGGTGGCAGGGATAGGCCTGCTGAGTGCCTGGAACTTGACTCTTTCCCAGACCCTTGCTGCTGGTTCCTGCTGCAGGTCCCCACTTCCAGGGCCACAGCAGGTGACCCTCTGTTCCCTCCCTCTACAGCCCAAGCAGAATGCCACCAAGTATGGCAATATGACGCAGGACCATGTGATGCACCTGCTCCTGGTGAGTGCAAGCAGCTGATGTGCCCACAGTAGCTCGCGCCTACACCTCACTGTAAACTCATGTGCTCACCTGAAGGAACTCAGTAAGGTGGCCCCTAAATGATGTGTTCAGCCTGCCCTTATTTTTGAGATGGAGAAACAAAGGTCAAAAGCTCTGAAGTGACTTGCTCCAGCTATTTCCCTCCCCCTTTAAAAAAACAAACAAATGAACTTCCTACCTTCTGTGCAAAACTCAGAGGCCACAATGGGAGCGATCAAACCCAGCTCCGGAGGCCACAGGGATCCCAGGCGAGTGAGTGATCCCAGGCAAGTGACCACGTTGCCAGCCAAGTATAGGTGGCTTTGTAGTAACAGGCGGATAACCCAACCTACTGGGGATGGTCATAGTCTTCCCAGAGAAGGTAAGACCTGGAAGATAAGCAGGTGTCCATAAGGTCAAGACTACAGGTGGGTATTGGTAGAGCTGATCTGGAACCTGGAGCTTGACTCCCAGCCCTGGGACCTTATCACTGGACAGGTAGACAGCCCTCACTCCTTCCCTTTCCATTGTGGCTGAGGTCCAGGGTCTAGGCTTGGTGCAGCTCAGGTCTACATCTCAGAATGGAAGACAGGGGGAAACATGGGCTTCACATTTCACCTTGGTTGCCAGGGAGCTCTTTTTTAAATATATATATATTTTTTAGTTGTAGATGGATACACTATCCTTATTTTATTTATTTTTATGTGGTGCTGAGGATCGAACCCAGTGTGTCATACATGCAAGGCAAGCGCTCTACCACTGAGCCACAACCCCTGCCCCTGGGGAGCTCTTTTAACCTTCTTTCCTGCCTTGCCACTTTGCAGAAGTCCAATCCCCTGAAGGTGTACCCACAGCTGAAGGGAAGCTTCCCAGAGAACATGAAACACCTTAAGAACACCATGGATGACCTGGACTGGAAGGTCAGTAGGTTTCCCAACAATGGAGCCTTCTTTTCTGATGTTTCTGGTAGAGCTGGAAAGAGGTGGGGTGAGGAGGGCTGGGCTGGGGGAACCGTTCTCTGGAAGCTGCTCAGGGTCTAACAGCACTTACAAAGCCCTGATTACTGGAGAATGCATAGAGTTGAGGAATCCTCTCAGCAAATCCCTGTGAATCTTTAATGGAAACCAGGCTGCAACTGGACTCTGGGTATTAGGGCCCCCTGTCTGATCCCTGTCCCCAGGGCAAGAGCCAGGCAGGGTAGCAGCTTGATGATGTCAACGGAACCTGATCTCTTACCTCTACCCACATTAGATCTTTGAGAACTGGATGCACCAGTGGCTCCTGTTTGAAATGAGCAAGAACTCCCTGGAGGAGAAGCCCACTGAGGCTCCAACAAGAGGTACAGGGAGCAGGAACTTTGGGGTGCCGGGGCTCTCTCCTCGCTTTGCCAGCGAGGGCCTGCAGCACTCGCCAATTTCAGCACCATGGCCACGCGCCACTCTCCTGCCTCTCACCACTCTCCTGTTTCCCTCTGGGCTTGGCTGCCCTGGACCCTCTTGGTCTGTTCTTTCACACCATAAGTGTTCTTGATGTACAGAGGCCTCTTGTCATGATGTCATCTCCCTCACAGAGGATGACACTGCCCAAGAGGGCCTGGAGCAAACCCATCAAACACACCAGGCAGGACCCCCAGTACTACACCAGGTTTTTTGTTTTTGTTTTTTGTTTTGTCTGAAAGCCTTTATGAGTGCTATCATCTCATCTTGGTGCTGTTCCTAATTTGCTATGTAATTGAGAGGAAGTCTCTTCCTTATCTTCTTCCATGTCCTTAAGTGGAAGTTCAATGGTCCACCCTGGGCCTATTTCTCCATCCGATTCCCAAAAGGAACCATACATGCGATCTTGACCAACTCCTACCTGATGTGTGAATCCACTCTATAGCACCCCCAACAAATGGTAACCCTCACTTCTATCTGGGTACTCCCAATAACAAAAAGCTAATTTGAAATCAATCATGGGTGCAATTCCAAACTTTAAGGTTTGATTGTCAGAGGGATCATCAAGTTCTGGGGTGAACTAGCCACACAGCCATTCACTTCTTTGATCTTGGACCTTGTTGGTCTAGGCCTCAGGCCTCAGTTTTCGCACCTATGCAATGAGTGGAGCAGGCAGACACGGGGGCAGAAGGCATCAGGCCCACAGCAGGGTGTGTAAGTCTGGCTCTGCTGAAACCCCAGCCCAGAGCCTGCTCACTCACTGTCTTCATCACACCTGTCGCTTCAGTACTGACCAAGTGCCAGGAAGAGGTCAGCCACATCCCTGCCGTCCACCCAGGCACGTTCCGTCCCAAGTGTGATGAGAACGGCAACTATATGCCGCTCCAGTGCCACGGGAGCATCGGCTACTGCTGGTGTGTCTTCCCCAACGGCACTGAGGTCCCTCACACCAGGAGCCGCGGGCGCCATAACTGCAGTGGTAAGCAGGGGCCACCATGCCAGCAGTTTGAAGGACTAGCAAAGACTAGGAAAGCTGAGGGGCAAGAGGTCCCTCCTGGCACATGGGGCCAGGACACAGGATGACAGCTCCCAGGGACAGCCACTGTCCGCCATGTATCCAGCCCTTGATCCCTCCACCCATCTGGGCATTCCTCTTCTGTCTCTTTGTCACTTGTCTCCTCTTACATCCACACATCTTCCACGTGCTGTCCTCCTGCATCTGGGAGTTCTACGGACCCCCACTGTGCTGCACCACCCCTTCCTGGGCTTTCACTCAGGCCCAAACACCTTCCACACTGCGGAGCCTGCTCCACCCCCAGGGAAGAACATCTTCAGGCACTTTGCCCAGAGGTGGGGTGGTTGGTATTACAAGGAACAAACGGATCTGATGCTCCTCGCAGAGCCCCTGGAACTGGAGGATCTGTCTTCTGGACTGGGTGTGACCAAGCAGGACATGGGCCAAGGTGAGAGCCCTGTGCAGGGGGACCTGGTCCCACAGCTCATTGCCACAGGACTCTGGGCTCTTCTCTGACAGCCTGGGATGACTGTTTCCCAGATGAGGAACAAGGTTGGGGGCTGTCGGGGGTGGCATGAGCCTCTGCTGGGTAAGACTTGTAGCTGAACAGTGGGCAGTGGAGGGTGGAGAGTCCTTGACTATTCTGAAGCCCCAGGATGCTGGGATGGGACAGGGACAACAGGGGACCAACCTCACTCTGATGCTTCTTTCCATAGTCATCATGTGAAAACAAGAAGCCGTCTCTAGCACACAGCCAGCTCTGCATGGACACAGCTTTCCTGCTCCTCTGTGCCTCCAGCCTTCCCCAGTCTCCCCAAACCCCACCCTCTGACTCTTATCCTGTACCTTGTCCCATGAAACTATGGCGACTGGCTCTCCATCATCCTTGAACATGACAGATCAAAACAGCACAGATGACACAGGAGGGCCCTGGTGCCCAACTCCTAGCCATCAACAGCGAAGCAAAACTAGGAGGTCTCCAACTACGAGGACCCCCATTTCTGACATCATAGCAGTCACCAACATGGGGCTCAGAGATCTAGGCCCATGGATAGGGAAAGGAACACCTCGCCCCCAAGCCCTAGGGTAGACACATTTGTTGTCCTTTCCCCTTCTGCCCTTTTTCTTATCACTCCTCCAAGAACCCAGACTCCCCCACCAACCTCCCCTCCTCACTTATGCCTACCCCCATCTTCCCTGCTCAGCCAAGCTTGTCATCAGCCTCAGGGCCATGGCTCACGTAAGAATAAAAGGTAGTACGTAGAACAATCTGGCTCCTGGCTTTTCTGTTGGAATCCAATTAATTTATCACAAGGAAGTCAGCAAAGACCTAAATACAGCCATCTAGGTATGCAGCCCAAGGAACCCAAGCACTGAGGCCGGTGGGCTAGGGATTACATCTTTTTTTTTTTTTTTTTTGGTACCAGGGATTGAACTCAGGGGCACTCGACCACTGAGCCACATCCCCAGCCCTATTTTGTGTTTTATGTAGAGACAGGGTCTCAATGAGATGCTTAGCGCCTCGCCATTGCTGAGGCTGGCTTTGAACTCGCTATTCTCCTGTCTCAGCCTCCCTAAGTGCTGGGATTACAGGCTTGAGCCACTGTGCCCGGCTTAGGGATTACATCTTTGAACAGAGACACACTTGGATACACAAAGACTCTTTACTTCCAAAAGAAGTTTGTTCTTTTTTTTGCAGTACTGGAGACTGAGCCCAGGACTTTGTGCATGCTAGGCAAGCATTCTACCGCTAAGCTATATCTCCAGCCCAAGAAGTAGATTTTTGCATACAGTTTTTTAAGCACAAAATCCTCTTGGTTCAGCTTCCATTTTCCCATGTCCCCAATTTCATTTCCATACTAAAAACAGCACAAGTATGATGACAGATGGCAACCAACACGGGGCCGCAGTGTCAGGAATGGACAGGAAGCGGGGGCTATGGAGAATGGGGTACCCAGGCTGAACTAACTGGGTCAAACACTACTCAGCTCCAGCTACTTGTTACCAGGAGGCGGCACAGGACCCCTGTGGTTAGGTTTGTTTATATTTAAGTTGAAGAATCAGAAATCAAGAACATTAGTGAAATCACTCCATTTCTTTAAAGACTTCCACGGAGCTGCGAGTGGTGACATTTGCTTGTAATCCCAGGTACATAGGAGGATCCCAAGTCTAAGGCCAGCCGCAGCAACCTAGCAAGACCCTGTCTCAAAAATAAAAAACAAAAAGGGCTGGGAATATGGCTTAGTGGTAGAGTGCTTGCCCAGCACACGTGAGGCCCTGGGTCTGCTAGCCTTTGTCTCACAAGAAAAAAAAGAAAAAGAAAAGAAAAAACGTGTGGGTCAACATGCGCAATGATGATGCTTCCTTGCAGTCTCTGATCTAGACCAACACACTGGTAGAGGAGAGATAAGCCACTGGGGTAGAGGGGTGGTCTAAAGCCCTGAATGCAGGTGAATGCAAGCCTGAGTCTCCAAGACCTTCAGCCCCAATTTTTTTCTGCATTGCCACTGTCTGTTTCCAGGGGGAGGCTAAGAGCCTAGGCAGTATCCACAACTTCTGGACCTCCAGTGTGCCACCTGATTGGGGTGGAAGTGGGCCTTCTCAGGTCTAGGAAGGAGCAGCAGGAGGTGGCTTTGCTACCTCTCTCCTCCCTCCATCCACACCCACACCACCAAGTCCTGCCTACACTACCCATAAAGCCTCTGACTTCATCGTCTCTTGCCTTCATCATCACAGAACATGAGGGCAACTTACTCCTAACTGGTGTTCTGGCTCCTGCTGCACCTGCCACAGCTGTTCTACCTCAAGAGCCTGTCCCCACCCTCTCAGTTCCTAAGGCCCTTTCCTATCTCCCCTCTCTGGGTACTTATAGGACGTTTCCTGGTATCAGGAAACCAATCCTAAACACCCTTCAGTTCCATGTAAGCTTGGCTGCAGCCTCTTTTCTGATGCCTTCCCTATGGACTCAGCCCTGGGGAGCTCCCCTGAGGCTCTTTCTTTGGCAAACTGTTCCACTCATAGAATCCCAGAGCCCTGACTCCAGTCAAGGAATCCCAAGTGCTGCCTGCTCACCACCAGGTGTCAGACAGCCTTTTCCAAGTAGCCAACTACACAGCCTTGTCCTAGATACACCAGGAACTTGCACCTTTCCTTTGAGTCTTTTATTTTGAGTTCTTTAAAAAAAGGGAAACAACGAAACACAGAAACCACAACCAGAAGAATAGACAAAAAGAGGACAAAGGCTTGGGATCAGCGAGAGACCAAGTGCAGGGGATGAGCACATACTTGGCCTCACTGGGTCTGCAGAGCATAGTGGTGGGAAGTCCCAGCCCTTGGGCATGTTAGATTTGGAGAGAGAGAGACAGGTCACTTAAAAAAATATATATACTGTACACATCTCTATGCAGCGCCCTCTGCTGGGGTTAGTGGGGCAAGGTCCCAGGAGCTGGGCCTGCCTCCTCCTCAGATCAGGCTTCCGGTAGACTCACAGGCTTGGCCAGCACAGGGACCCTGCACTGGCCATCTTCTGCAGAGGGAGATGTATAAAAATTCAGTCCCAAGCCATGGTAGACAGAAGTCAGAGGCCTGGAGATGGTCACCACTCTGTTAAGAACTCCCTAAGGGAAGGAAACACATCCAGACATAAGATCTCCTGACCTTTCCTTCCATCAGGGAGGATAAAACCTGGCCTTCTTGCTGCAGGAGAGGGACACTGATTATCCCCCACATGCTGGTGTTGGTCACTCTATTCTGGATCTTTCTGACACCAAAGCTCCAACTCCTGGCACTGCCCCACTGCCCTTGAGGAATGGAACCTTCTCTAGCCCTCCTTCCTTTGGGGCCTCCCATGGCTGGGAAGGGTCAGAAGCATACCTGTCTTGTGCCCGGCCCCTCACACAGTCTGCTCTGCTGTCTTCTTCTGTGAGGAGAGAAGCGTCAGGGCTCTTGTCCCTGAGGTTTATCCCCACTGCTGCCCCCACACCTGCCGAGGATCGGTGATTCCACCAGAATAGATACGAGGTTTGCACAGATCCCTGGGGACAGGGCAGTGCCTCATGTGCCCTCCAGGAAGGAGCCCAGGGCTTTCCTGACAAATCGAGCCCTACTGGACACAGTGGGAATTCCATTCTGTCTGAGGGGCTGAGGCTATGGCCATAGCACAGTCCCTGCTCTGTGCTATGCACCAGCCCTTGAAACCCCCGCATCCCCAAATAGGGTAGGTAGATGGGTATTCTTTAGTGGAGACAGCCTGCCAGCTGGGTACATGAAGTCCAAGTCCTGTTTCCTTTTACTTAGAAGTCTGCAACAGCCTATGTGCTCATCCTGCCCTCTGGGGGTATCCCTTCCCTTCATCTCTAACGCCCTCCATGTCCTCTACTTCATAAACCAGATAGGGCCACTTCTGTGGCTTCCAGAGGCTAGGAATACACCCTCCTGGCTCTTTGCCACAAGGTCCCCTTTTGGAGTCAAGAATGGAGAGGGCAGGGACAAGTCTGGGTGTGGGAAAGGCTAACATTCACCCTGGAAACTGGGTTTGGTCTCTTTTTTGGTGTGAGACCCTGCAGAAGCTCATTCTACCTTTTTCTTCTTTTTCTTCTGGAGCGGTGGGTCAGGGTCTTTGGCTGAGGCCTTCTTTGCTTTCTTCTTTTTTTCCTTTTTGTCCTTGTCTTTTTTTCCTGAGGGAAGAAAGGAAGCTTCCTGAACAATAGATTTTAATCCTGAGTGCTGGGTCATGTTGGAGGTGCACAGGGGCAGGGCTCCAGGGCTCCTAGGGCCCTGCTCTTCCTGGTACTGGTCTTCAGCTCTTCCCACAGCCCAGCAATCCATCAACACAGCCAGGGTGGGTCCAGGACACCTGTCCTTCAGGGCCAGCCTCAGGTCTTCTTCATTCTTAGGTCACTTGGACTATGACTAATTTTCTTTAAATTACCCACCCTGCCACCTCTCCGCAGTGCTGGGGATGAAACCCAGGGCCTCACACATGCTAGGTAAGTGCTCTACCACTGAGCTACATCCCCAGTCCTAAATTAACTAATATTAAAAACTCCCACATAGGGCTAGGGATGTGGTTCAGTAATAGGATGCTTGTCTAGCATGTGTGAAGCCCTGGGTTTCATCCCCAAAAACACAAAAAAGAAAAAAGAAACAAAGAAAAAACAACAAAACCTCCCACAATTATTTTGAAAGCTAAGTGGGAACCTAGTACAGTTTTAAGCACCGAAGAGCCAAGTGTCCTGCTCTGAGCGCCACCCTGCCCTCGCCCTAGAGGGTAGGGGCATTAGGCATCTATCAGCATCCTGTACTCCTCTACCACTGCTGGTGCAGCACTTGAGAGGGCTGCCTACTTGGAACCAGTGAAAACCTGTGACCCTGGGCAGCCTCCTTCTCTGAGCCTCAGTTCTCCACCTGCAAAATGGGAATGAGATACCTCTTGTGTTGGCATGAGGACTGACAAGGACCTACTGTGCAGACTCTTGCATAGGTCTCAATGAATGGGAAACCGAGGTCTAGAGAGATGAAGACGACTCAGGTGTTCTGGTCCATTTTGCACCCCAGAGCTGGCAGGAGAAATAGGCTCCTCCAAAATCTGACATGGCCCAAAGGGGCAGAGAATACCATTCCCTGGCCTCGTCAGGCTGCAGCCTAAGCCTTGATCTTTTGGAAGCCTGAAGCTGAAAATGAATGTGATTGCCAAATTCTGGGTTTGGGGAGCTGGCATGCAGCACTGGCCCAGGTGCTCTGGAATCTATTCTGGCTTGGCCACTAACTGCCCCCAAGACCCTGGACAAACCACTTCCCAGGATCTCCCTCTCCATGGGTAGGAGAGCAAGAGTTGGCTGAGGGCCTCTGCCAGCCTCAGCACCGGTCCAGGGAAGCAAGGTCTTACTTACTCTTATCAGATTTCTTCTTCTCTTTTTTGCTTTTTGCGTCATTTTGATCTCCACCCTCCACCTTCACTGTCTCCAGCTCCCCTTCTGGCTTGTCCTTGGCCCCCTGTGAGCTGGAGGATCCCTTCCCTTTCTTCTCCTTTGTGTTGCCACTTGCTTTGTCTCTCTTTGATTTCCCTTTGGAAGTCCCAGAGGCCTTTTCTGAAGAAATAGTGCCCTCCCCGCCTTCCCCAGCCACCAGCTGCTTCTTCTTCTTGCTCTTGGGGGCTCTGGTGGCTGACTGGTCTCCTGACAGCTTCCGCTTCCGGCCCTTCCTGCTGCTCTCCTTGGTGGCGTCTGCGGCCTTCTTCCTTTCCTGCTCCAGCAGCTCCGTCAGGACCTTCATCACTGAGGCCTGCACCTGGGCCTCATTCAGGGGCCAGAGCTCCCCCAGGAAGCGCTGGGCAACGCTGCTCTGCAGTGCCTGTGTTGAATCTGTGGAGCTTGGGGCTCCCTTTGTGGGCTTCTCAGATGTGGTGCCTGAGGTGGTTTCCTTTTTACCTGTGGAGAGGGGAGTTGGGGTCATGGGTCTGGGGGAGCTGGGGACAAATTTCATTTGGTAAGAACTGAGAGGATGCAAGGGAAGAATGCTCCTCCTCCTCTTACAATGGTATAGACAGGAAGGCGAGGTCCCATGGTCACTCTGCCCCATCTATTCTCCAAAGTTCATGACTTCCTGGACCTTGCCTTCAGAGCAAGGAGCTCTTTTGTGTTCTTATACCAAAACTCCGCTCAAATTAGGGTTGGGGATGGATAATGAACCCAGAATGTTGATACAAGGCCCTGAAACGGAGATGAAAGGGCAAACAGGAGGGAGATGGTATCGTTTAGCCAGGAGTCCAGAGCTGGGTCAGGAGATCTGGTCTCTGAGTCTGACTTTACCACCAACCTAAGTAACTCTAGCTGGGACCCAGCTCCTCTCAAGGGCTCAGTTTCCTTGCTTGTAAAATGAGGGAATGGATGAATTATGAAGTCTCTCTATTATTATAAAGTGTAGATTTAAAATAAAAGTGAAGGGCTTGTAGACACTCAATTCACAATCCATCGACACAGTGCGTGGGCCCTGGGCCCTTCCAGGCCAGGGGTCTAGGCAGCTTGTGGGGGTACTGGGTGCACCAGTGGCAGCTGACTAAGCAGTTTACTGCCTGCCAGAACGACTTCTGGTGCAGCCTTTGTTTAGAATTTTCCACGCCTCTGCTTGCCTTTGATAATTGTGTGCTGACTACACGTGTAAAAAAAACCTTCCACAGCCCCCTCTAAAATGTCTCCTTGTCACACCCGCCTCTCACAAAGAGAACACTGGGGAGGAAAGTGAGCAACAACTCTACTTCTGACCCAGCACGCGAAGCTAAAGCTTAAAACCCAAAGACGGGGCCTCGCCACTGCCTCTGCCTGGACAAGTCTCTACTCCATTCTGGACTATATAAGCACAAAGCTCTTCCACGCTGGGCTCTGGAAGAGGGCTCAGAGGTTTGGCTCTGGAGGTGATTGCTTTGAAGAGGAACACAGGTAAGCATCCATGTCACACATGGCTGGGAGCTGCTCCCTGCAGCATGCAGTGAGCCTGACTGTGCTCAGAGGCCCTCCAGTCTGCCTTCCAAAGGTCATGTGACTATTTTCTGTGTGCCACACCTTGACATGACCTGGAGGCACCATCCTCTGCAGGGCCTGTTCTAGACATGTTTAGAAACCCAGGGTGGCCAGGGGATTGTCAATGCTTTAGGGTGCGTCAGAGTGGTTCTGGGCTGGTCCATTGCCAACTCCTACAAACGGGCTTCCAGTCTTCTGAGTCATCTTTAGTGCCTATACCCCACACCATAATCCTGCGTGTAGGGAAGAAAAGTCAACAGGAATGGCTGGAGAAAGCAAGGTCTACTCCACAAGTCAAGATGCTGCTGCCCCAGGGAGATGTTCTCCTAAAGCTGCAACCAGTTTCCCCTGGCTGGCTACATCTGGCTCCTGGGCTGCCCAGACCATGGGAGCCAGACACCTGAGGGCAGGCCCCACTTGCACACCAAAGCCCCTTACTTGGAGAGGCCCTGGTGGCAGACAGGACCATGTTGGTGGCACTGTTGCTGCAGGAGGATAGAAAGAGGCCTATTTCTTGTCCTTCCAAGTCCTACCGCCCCTTGACTTACCTGTTTTAAGGGAAATGGTGCCTGCGGTGTGCTGAGACTCCAGTTTGCCATCTGGGTCATCTTTGGTCGCCAGAGCAGAGGAAACCAAGGGGCTGGAGTCTGACTTTGGAGTCACCTTTGAAGCCTGGGAATTGGCCAGGGTCAGCCCCGGGGTCACATAACCTGAGAGGAGAGACTGAAGAAGCCCAGTGTGAAATAGGCTGCAAGCCCACCCGCCTAGCCCAGAAGCATGGCCTGTTGTGAGAAAAGCAGCCCCGTGTTCAGGCTCAGGCCTGCCCTGTTGGTGCAGGACTGAGTGCACCCCGAGGCCCCGAGGGTGCTTCGGCCCTCAGAGTGCACCTGCTGAACTATTTAATCAATACACATTTTAGACAAGTACATCCAAAAAGGAAATTTCTTATTATGGACGCAAAGACAAAAACCATTAGCACTTGCCATGTACTGAGACAGGAACCTTAAAGAAACCTGGTTAAGAAATGTTTTTGCTTGGGAATCACCTAGAATCACAGACCCAGGTTAACTGCTTGGGCTCCTAAGGCTTGGGGTAGGAGCTTGCCTGGCTCTTTTCTTTCTTTCTTTCTTTCCTTCTTTTTTGTCCCAGGAACTGAACTGAGCCACATCCCTAGCCCTTTTTAATATTTTATTTAGAGGCAGTCTCACTAAGTTGCTGAGGTTGGCTTTGAACTTGTGATCCTCCTACCTCACCCTCCTGAACCACTGGGATTAAAGGTGTGCACCATCATGCCCAGTCCTCTGGTGCCTTTGCAGTTAGGACCTTGCCCAAGGCAAGAGGAGGGGTCCAGATGTCTGACCTGAAGGATATCTGGTCTAAGAGTGCAGCCCAACCCTGCGGGCAGCCAGCCCTCTCCCTGGCAGTTACCTGTGAAGGTGCCACCACTTCATCCTCACTGGACTCTGCTGAGGTCTCCTCCACCAAGGTCTCCTTCCTGGAGGGGGTTGGACCTACCAGAGAAGAAAAGGTATCCCATAGAGAGCCTCTGGTGGCCCTTGTCAGTTAGGCAGAGTGAGCCCTTAAGAAGCCTGAGATGCCAGGTCTGTCCCTCCTGCTCCCGCCCAAGGCTTCCTACTGCTCCTGCTACATCAGTGTCACTCACTGTCTTCATCGCCCCCTCCCAAGGCCCCACGTACATTTCCTGCTTTCCCTTGTGGGGAAGCATGGTCTTGGGATTTAGGGGAGTCAATAAGGGGAGTCTGATACCAAGAAGCCACCGGTAGTTCACAAGAGTCAGGTCTTTGAAATCACCTGGATGGACTTCCTCAGAGGGCTATATAAATGGGTAAACTGAGGCCTGATGTTGGATGACATAGCCAATGTCTCAGATCAAGCTGGATACAGAGCTGAGGCCCAAGCCTAGGGTTCTACCAGGCTGCAATCCCATTTCCTGCCCTGGACCTTCCCTCTGAGCACCCTCACCTATGCTGGGGGTTGACTTGGCTGTCTGAGGTCTCCTAGTATCCTCGCTCCCTGAAGAGCTGTCGCTGCTGTCCTCGCTGTCATCTGAGCTCCCAGGGGCTTTAGCTTTGGGGTGGCCTGAGAGTGTGGCTGTGGCCTGCTGGCCTGTAGGAAGCTTGGGTTGTTTGAGCTTGTTGGTCACTCTGGTCTGGACAGAGGAGCTCTGGGGATGAGTCACAGGGAGTGCTCCCACAGCACTGCAAACCTAATTTGGTGAAAGAAAGAGTGGAAGGTCACGCTGAGCATTATGGCACCTACTGAGCACAGCAACAGGCCAGGCACTGTGTCAGGGCTACACGAGTGGCCTCCCGATCCTTCCCGCAGCTCTTTAAGGTGGACACTATAGTTCCTCCTTACACACCAGCCCCCAAGGAGGTAAGTCCTGGGACTCAGGGCTGTGCCTGGGCCCTTCCCGTGGCAGGTCTGGTAGCCCTGCTTTCCGGCTCACCTCGCTTGAAGACTGGGTCCTGGCAGGAGGCTGGGCCTCATTTGCTTTATGAGCGAGGACTTTCAGGGCAGCCTGTGTCAGTGGGAGGGAAGCTGGGTTCCGCTTTGCCACCTATAGACAGTGAGGGGCAGCCCTGAGACCCATGGGTAACCAGGACACCATCTAGGTCATGCCTGGTCAGACCCTGTCTGGCTGGGGTGAGAGGGGACCCAAGCACCAAAAATCATGGGCTGGAGTTGGGGACAGAGTGGCAACTAAAGGGGCAATGTCACAATTTGCGCAGAAAGATGGGTGGCAGGTTTAAGATTATGAGCAAATCACTTTGTTCTTAGAATAGAGAGGTACCTCCCAGCAAGGAAGGGAAATAGCTCAGTCCCACCAAAGGCCCACCATTACCCACACCCTCTTCTGGATGTACCTCTAGCTGGGGGGTCGCCCGGGTGCCTCTCCTACTTCCTGCACCCACCGACAAGTCAGGGAGTGATAATCTCAACTTCCCTATCTGCAGGGTGCCCCCAGCTCACCTCCTGGGGGGACTTCTCTGACCATCCTTCCTAAAGTAGATCTCTCGTTGTTCTCTAGTTTATATTCTGTTTCCTTTATAGCATCAAGCAGTTGGTGAGAACCTTGTTTCTATTTAATTTCCTCGTTTAATGGCTGCTTTCCCGCTGGTCTGAGAACTCTGTGAGGGCAGGGACCTTCCCTGTCTTGTTCCTGCTATAGCCTGTGTCTAGCATGGGCAGATGGTCAGCACCATAACTGGCTGTGTAGCCAAACAGGGGTGGGTTTGCGGGGTGTAGTGACCACAGGTTGGTCATCTACCCAGCACGCACACTCCGAAGTCATTCTTGAGGTGTAGGCTTGTGGTGCACCCAGCAGGTGGGTAGCACAGCAACCCCAAGATGGCACCACCCCCTAGGTGCATGGCAACTTTCTCTTGCCCTCTCAAGAAGTGGGCAGAGTGCAGTGTTATCCTCAATGGGATAACAAACCAATAAGGCTGACAGAGCAGGGGCTGGGAGTCAGGAGACCTGAGTTTTGGCCCTGCCCAATTCTGATCAAGCCACAGCTACAGTAGGGGCGTGTGCTCAGTTTTATCATCCAAACAGTGGGCCACTGCAGTTTTAGATTCAGGCAAGGGCCAAATAACAATGCACTAAAAATGGTGAAGGTTGGGAAAAATGCTAAAGTCATTGTTCCACACACTATAACTTTGTTCATGGCATTTCAAAGGTGAGAGGAAGAAAACGAATCAAAAGCTCCACCATCCTGAAAAAGCTGAGACGGACTCCAGAGTGAAGTTGGCTGGTTCCCTGAAAGCAACTCTTGATACTATGTTTCTTGTTTTGGGTACTGGGGAGTGAACCTAGGGCTGCTTTACCACTGAGCTACATCCTCAGCCCCTTTCCTTTTTTATTTAAAGACAGAGTCTCCCTAAGTTGCTGAGGTTGGCCTCAAACTTGTGATCTTCCTGCTTTAGCTTCCTGATTCACTGGGATAACAGTGTTTGCCACCATGCCCTAGGAAAGCAATCCCTAACAATACAAAAGTGATTTGGGAATCTGGCATCAGGCCAGGAAGGCCTCTGGCTAGGAGGCCAATGCTGCTCGGTGGTGGGAGACCACCACTGCAGTGGGATCCAGCTGCCCTCCCTCCCTGTTCACGAGGTACCTGAGTGGCTGCTGCCTCCTGTTTCTTGCCTTCTGATGCCCGACTGGCCTCCTCACTGCTGTTGGCTTTGGGGGTTGTCCGTGCATGGGCAGTGGGCACATTGGTTTTAACAGCTGAAATGGAGGACAGGAGTACATCAGGATGCAGAAACCCCATGACCTCCTCAGTGGTGGCATGACCCAGTCACCAGCCCATTTGGGGACCCGATGCTGTGCTCAGGCCTTACACAGGGAGAGGTTTCACTCCACACCCCAAGCATTCCAGCAGGGACCTGTCATCTGACAAGGCTTGGGGATATCAAATGGCTGCTATGGCAGTGACCCTGGCTTTTCCCTCATGCCCTCCTCTCCTCTCGGCCAGTCAGGCTGCTACTTCAGAGCCATGTGCCAGAACACTCGTACCAGAGATTCCTCAGGTAAAATGGTCTCTCCTGAGTCACCCAGACATTTGCACAGGCTGTTCTACAAGAGTTCACTGGAGAGCTGCTCGTCAGAGCCCAAGACAAGACCCTCTGTCTCCTCCGATATGGTGCTAGCAGAATGGAACATGGCACTACCTTGTAGCCAGTAGGAATCACACCATAAGTATGTACTGTCAAACCCATGACAATGTCACAACATACCCACTGAAGATGACAAGCTCTATGTACAGTATGGTCTACTTTAGAAACACAGGTATACCTTAGGCTTCGGTCAAGTCAGCAGCAGTGAAATGTTAGTAGTAATGACTTGAGATGCAGGCAGTGGGTTACAGGTGACATTTTTTCTCTCTCTTCTTTTTGTGGTACTAAGATTGAACCCAGAGCCTCACATATGCTAGACAAGAGCTCTACCAATGAGCTACATGCCCAGACTATTCAATTTTGAGATAGAGTCTCACTAAGTTGCCCAGACTGGCCTTGAACTTGCAGTTCTCCTGCCTCAGCCTCTATAGCTGGGATTATAGGCAGGCACCATGGTGCCCAGCTGATATTTTTTCTTTTGTGCTAATCTGCATTTCTTAATTATCTTACCAGTATTAGGTATGGTTTCCTCATTAAAGTGTTATAACAATAAGAGTAATAGCCATTTTCTGTTGTTATTGGTAGAATCACAGATTATTTTAAGTCAAGGACACACCAGATCTGGTTCTACCTTCTGCAGATAGATGAAATTCATCCTTGCAACATTTCTGCTTAGATTACCTCAACTCTTATATACCACCAGGGATGGCAAGCTCACTGCCACCCTGAGGGCCCCCCCCACAGTCAGTCAGTGGTTAAGACAGCTCTTCCTCAGACTATGAAGATCCTGGTCCCTGCAGCTTCTAGCCACTGTCCTGGGTCTCACGCTGCTTGAAGCTGGTAGACAAGCCTTGGAAATGAATGCTCTAGAATCAGAGTTGGAGTTAGCCCTTTGTCAGAGTGACAACACAGGGCTTAGACATCTGGCCCCTGACCAATGCCTGGCTATGCTCCTTGACCTGCGCCCTGTTCCTTCTGGCCTCAATGGGGACAGTGCCAGCAGCTCCGCCCAGCTGAGCCTGGCAGGTGAAGCAGGGCAGTCGGCACTGTGTGTGGGGCACTCACCAGGAGTGGAGGACTGCGTGGCGGGGATCAGGTCCTCATCCTCACTCTCGGAGGAAGAGTGCCGAATGGTGCTGTCTGAGGCCCGGGCCTTCCTCGGGGTGTTCGCAGCTTGGGCCTGTGCAGGAGTAGCAGCCGGGCCAGCTGGACTACGATTAGGGTCGACAAAAATCAGAGGGGGTTTAATCACCTTGAAAAACAAAAACAGAACATACCCCCCAGTGATTAAAGGCTTGGCCAGGGAAAGAGGAAGACAGGGTTGGGGAGGGCTTTGTAAGGTAAGGGGTCCAAGGAGCTCATGGGCAACTGGGCACAGAGGCCACTCTAGCTGCCTAGGGCACTCTCAGCCCACACCTATCCCATGTTACCTTCTAAGACCCAGCACAGCACCTCACAGCTCACAGGAGCCCACCTGACCCTGGCAGTGAACCCCTGAGGGCAGTAGTTATCAGTTGCACCCACAGATGGGAGGTCTACAAGTCCAGAGAGGGAAAGACAGGTGCCCACCATCACACAGCCTACTAGACGCAAGGCCAGGGCCACAGTGTTCAACCGAGCCTTCTTTCCTCTGGATGACTTCAGAGACCTGGTGAGCGGGAGTCCTAAAGTCTTTCCCACAGTGACCTGGCCATAATGTAAGAGTCCCCCAGGAAGGCGCTTGTAGTCTAGCTCTCTTCATTGCAGCAACTCTGACATGTCCTCCTGAGATGTGGCTCAGGATGCAGCCCCAGCTACACTGACCTAGTTTCTTCAACACATAAAACACATGAGGAAAACAAGGGTGGCTGGGTAGGAAAAAAACACTGGATTAAGATTTAAAGGGATTAATAACCTAATGCAGCTTGTGGCCTTTATTTGGAATCTTATGTGAACACATCAAATATAAAAAACACCATTCATGAGATAATTGGGGGAAATGAGAACACTGCCTGGATAGGTCAGTTTTTTTAGTTGTGATATAGAATTGTGGCTGTGCTTAAAAGGAAGAAAAAAGAAAAGAGTCCTCATTCAGAGCAGCACACTGAAATCCTAGTGGATGAGATGACAGGTCTGAGACCAGCTTCAAAGTGGCCAGGGTGCTGGGGAGGTGAGCGGGGGGTGTGTGTGCAGCTAGCCTGCCCGGCATGCGTGACCGCAGAGGCTGAGATAGCTGTGGGGTTTACACTGCTTCACCTTTGGGTGGGCTCTCCATGTTCCAATGAGAAAGTGACTGGAAAAGCAGGTGGTAGCAGCAGCTTCCTGGTATTGTGCAGGCCAGTCTGGCTGGGCACTGCAGCTCCTAGAACATGCCACTCACACACCAGGGGACTCTAGGTCTGCTTCTTCCTAAAAGCCCTCAGCTAGTGAGAACAGGCAGAGTCATCAGCCGAGGACTGGGAACATCCACTTTCCACTTTTGAAATGTCAGCGCTGACTTGAGGTCTGTTCCTGCTCTGGCCAGTGGGGAGATTCAGGGCAGGAGTGGAGAGGTGCCTGAGGCCTTGGAGATGGGAGGGGCAGCCTGGGGCTGGGTTGGGTCTCTGTTCGACACACCACCCTGCCCACCTCTTGGGCCTGACTTGTCACTCGCTATCCCTAAGCTACTGTGCTGAGAGAGGTAAAGTAAAGAGTAAAGCAGAAAGGTGTCTGCCCAAGGGTGCAAGCTCTGCTGGGCTGTTAGGCCCTTCCCACCCCTGCCAAACAGCCTCCCCCGCGGCTGCTCTGATCTGCCACTTCCAGAGCCTTCCTTCCCACGTGATGAAAAAGAGAAGGATGCAAAGTGGGAGAAGGCTTGCAGTGGAGGGAGGGGGATCTATATATATGTGAGAAGACAGAAGAACAGATTGTCGGGGACCAAGAGAGGCAACGAACCCACTGAGGCAAACAATAGCGTCTCGGGATGTTAAAAGCAGCGCAGCAGCAGAGCCTCCTCCCAGCTCCACCTGCCCACGCCACCCCGGCCTGGCTGGGCCGCTGGGCTGTGGGAGGGAGGTGGTGCAGAGGCCCGGATGCAGAGGGCGGCTGGGCCACAAGGGGTCCACAGCCCAGTACTATTCTAAGCAGGAGCACAAGGATCAGGCCTGGAGAGTTCAAAGAGGAGGGCTGTGTCACCCAGGGTGCAGGGGACAACCAATTCTGTGCCTGCCTCTGCCATGATGACCCTGTGTGGTCAAGCCCCAGAAGCCCCACTTTCTCACCTATTCAAAGGGCTAACAGTAATCCCTATCAGGTCACTCACTGGGGTGGGGGCATTGCAAAACAGCTCATGCAGGGGTGCTCCTGGGCTGGTCAGAGGAGCTCCTTGGAAGCAAAGTAGTGTTACTGCCCTGCCCGAGCCCATGGCTGCACCCGTAGGTGCAGGTACTAAGGACAAGAAGCCCAGGGGCTCCCTTCCCACTCGTGCTCTGGTGCCTGTGGGAAGAAGCCAGAGGCTTCCTGGGCAGTACCTGCTGCTTATTAAAACTGAGCTCACAACTTGTGTCCTCACTGAGCAAGTCTGGGGCCAGCATGGGACACAGTCACAAAGGCATGACTGCCCCAGGGATCCTCTGTCCAAACTGCCTGAGGCTAAAAGTGTAGCTCAGTGGTAGGGGAAGTGCTGAGCATAGGGAGGCCCTGGAGCACCTCAAAAACAAGACAAAAACCTGCCTATGGGTTGGGTAGCAGATCCTGGACCCGTCTACCCTAGGGGACTAAGAAATGCCACTCTTTGGGGATGTGGCTGAGAATTTTGAGTTTTGAGGCTTGCCCCAGGGGTTGAAAAGGTTGATGCCCAAAGAGGACAAAGTGCCTTGCCCAGGGTGACCAGCAAATTGCTCTGAAATGCAAGATTGGAAGGTGGTTCTCCAGGGACCAGCCAGGAGCTTCTCCTAGTACCAATCACACCAGGCCTTAATCTAACACCCTAACTTAGTTTCTTACAGGTTTCTTTTTTTCTTTCTGGAACTCTGAGGGCAGGGCCTATGTCTTTTGTTGTTTTGGCACAATGATAGAGGAAGTGGTACTTTCAAAAAAATTAATTAAGCTGGGAGACCATGTGTACTCTGGTGTACATCCATGCCATGACACGTGCACGTTGTGGAATGGCTTCTTTGAGCTATTTAATGCACGCATTGCCTCATACACTTACCACTTTCTTTCTAATCAGCACCCACGCCAGGATGCAGCGCCCCTAGCTGAGGCCCAAGCTCTACACACAATGGGGCTGAGGTGCAGTCAGGGGCTTGAGATTGGAGCCTGGGGCTCAGCCCACCACCCTGGCATCAAGCTCTTACCCAGTCGGTGGGCTAATAAGAAAAACAGCAACAATTGCCAATAGCAAAATGTTTGATAAATGCTTAATAATGATAGTAATCTTAATTAAGGAACTGGGGACTGAGAAGCTGAAAGTCCCCTAGCTAGGAGGAGGCCACAGCTTCCCCAGGAAGTGCCTGTCTTCCCTGAATCTTCCCTGGGGAATGCACAAACTGCCGACTATTTTCCCTTCTGCTTTTCAAATAGGGGCTCCAGAATCTTCAGGACTAACGTACCAATTAAATGGTTCAGTTTAAGCATGATGTTCATTTTAATTGTGTTAGCCCGCCCCCACAGAGAAAGGCAGAGAGGCCCCTCCCTCCCAGCTGTTCTGAGCCCTCCAAGAGGGAGGCTTCACAAAGTTCCATAGCAAGCCAGGTGCACAGCCCAAGCTCCAGAGAGATGTCCAGACAGGACCAGGGAGCAGGCAAGTGTGGATGGCCTGGGTTCAAATGGATGGGCAGCTCGCTCAACTCTGAGCCTCATTCTCCCTCCTTAAGATAGAAATAACAAAAGGACCTTCCCTCAGGGTTCTTGTAGGGATTAAACAAAATAATTCGAAATGGGGTTTAGCACAGCCCTAGGCACACAGCAAGGGACCAATAATATCAGCTGTTCACCATGGTTTTGGTGGAGGTGTGTGAGCATCGGGAGGACCTGACTGATGGGCTGACACCTGATACCGAAGGGCAGTGGTGAAGGAGCCACACTGCTGTGGGGGCTGCAGGATCCCAGCATCTCTGGTGAGGCCAGGCAGATGCTTCCAGAAGCACCGGGCCAGGAGACAAAGGGCAGCGCGGCTGCTAGAAAGGCCTGGGTTTACACGGCAATGTGGGCCACAGCAGTCAACCTCCCTTGGCCTCTGCAGTCAGACAGAAGGTGGGCTTGGTCCCTCCCTTGGGGATGTGGTCTGAGGAGGACCAGGGGTACAGCAGAGCATGCTAAGGTGCCACTGTGGCTCAGGCTGGGGTCTTGGGTGAGGCCCATGGGATTCTGAAGAGCCCTGCAGAGAAGCTTGGGTCTCAAGCAGGAAAAGGGAGATATGGGGGCCAGGAGCCAGTGTTTGTGCCCTTCTCAGCCTCTTCCTGAGAATCTGGGGACATTGCTTCAACTCTCAGGGCCTCCATTCCTGAACTATCAAATGGGGAAATACCACCTGCCCTCCTGACAATCACAGGCATTCCTGCACAGGCAGGGGACCATGCCAAGGACTTGAGGTACTTGTGTCACCATTACTGACCACATCCATTTTTCAACTGAAACACTGAGCCTCAGGAAGGTCACAGCATTTGCTGGGGTCCCGGGCTGGTAGGTGTGGACCTGGCTTCTACCCTTTGCCACCCTACTCGGAAGCCTGTGTGTTCAACTGTTCCCTGCAGCCTGCCTCATGGGGTTACTGTCCAGACAAATTTATCAAAGGAGAGAGCTTTGGAAACTGTGAAGTGCTGTTTAAAAGTGGCAAGTTTTCCCTGTGGGAAAGATGTGCATCCTACCCCAGTTTACCACCCCTGCTGAGCTGAGCCTGGAATGTTTTCAGACAAGGTGCTGCCTACCTGGCTCGATGGCAGCTCTTCACCACTGCTGTCTGAGGACACCTCTGTGTTCTTCTCAGTGGGTCCTGAGGTCAGGGCCTTGCCTCTGGCAGTTTTGGAGGTACCATCCTTCTGATGGGGCAAGAACATGATTGGGAGGGGGTATTAGCCGAGGGGGAACACAGCTAATGAGCAATGCCCCTCACGTGCTCTGGCTCTTTGGGGGAAGATGGCATAATACCATTCTGTGTGCATGTGTGCACACGCATACACACACACACACACACAAAGGGACAGCTGCTGGCCATGCATGCCCCATAGCCACTAGACACACATGCATCTACCTGCTTACCTTTTGCAGAGCTGACTCTGAACTTGAAAGGGACTTATGACTTAGACACAGCTAAAACCTGGGGGCTATGGTGCTGGTGGCCTGGGGTCTGAAAGGTGACAGCAGCCTGGGACAAGTTTGTAGGTCTGTGGTCTCAATACAGCTCGCATCTGGTTCCAACAACCCCAGCTAAAGTGGGAACCACTTAGGAGTGGCCTGCTTGCCGCCATCCCTCCCTGCCAGGCCAGGCATGAGGGGCTGGCTGGCTGGTCAGGCCCTGTAGTCAGGCCAGAGGGTGGCTCTGTGCTCCGACCAGGATAGAGACTCTACCTGTCATTACTCAGCTCAGCCAGAAGAGGCACCGGGTATGCCTGAGCCCTTTATTCTTCAGGAGGAGCTGAAAGAACCAGTATGTGGCATTTCCCAATTTTAATTTTTCTTATTTTTGTCTTTCTCAGTACTGATATTGAACCCGGGGGAGCTTTATCACTGAGCCACATCCTTAGGCCTTTTTGTTTTTGAGTTGCCATTTAAGTTGCCAAGGCTAGCCTAGAACTTGCCATCCTCCTTCCTCAGCCACCTTTACTGGAATTACAGGCTTATGGCACAGTGCCCAGCTTCCCAATTCTTTTTTTTTTTTTTGTACCTGGGATTGAACTCAGGGGCCCTTAACCATGGAGCCACATCCCCACCTCTTTTTAATATTTTATTTAGAGACAGGGTCTCTCTGAGTCAATTAGGGCCTCACTATGCTGAGACTAGCTTTGAATTCGCGATCCTCTGCCTCAGACTCCCAAGCTGCTAGGATTACAGGCATGCACTACCACGTCTGGCTCCAGCTTCCCAATTTTTAAATGAGGCAACTACAGTGCACACTGGTGACTGCTTCCCCAGCAGCTATGCCTCTTCCTTGCTCATGTATCTTCCTTGCTTATGTATCTTTCTTGCTCATGGACTCTGACTCTGCTCTAGTGGCTCTCATCACATGCCCTGGGGGGATTGCTCTCTTCCTAGCCACTCATGGGAACTATAGGCTCCTTATCAATGACAGGGAGAGGGGTTGGGCACCTCCAGCCTGGGATCTGGATAAGGAGACCTGAGAAGGGGTTTACTGGGGACATTTGCAGTTCTTCAGGAGATGCTATAGCCCTGCTGTGACCAAGAGGCTGGTGGATCATTGTGGAAGCTGAGCTGCTGAAGAATTGGTCCCCTTAGTGCTGAAACTTTTTTGAACTGGGTTTTCTCCTGAACTTGGGACATTGTGACTGACATAGCAACTCACTGAAAACTTAAGAATCAAAAAGCTATACAGGTCAATATGTGGCCATGTCTTAAAGTCTGGGATCTAGACCCTCCATATATGTTAACAGTAGCAAGCAACTGGCAAGATGTTGTCCGTGAAACACGCCTTTACTGACACCTGGCCTCGTGTCTATCTGCTGCACACACATTGCTTTGTGAAGTTTATATCTCCACCTGTGCCTGGGAACGCCTGGTCTTCCTTTTAGCCAGCTCAATCATACTTGCCCCTGGCCTCTCACAGACCTGTTTTCCTAGCTCTGGGAGACAAGAGCACTACCAGAATATTCTTCCATGGTCCAGTCACCTGCCTCACCCTACAGACTGCAGGATCCTTGAAGGGAGGGCCAATGCCTTCCATTCACAAAGGTAGAGGTTAGCCCTAGGAGCATTTAACACAGTTCTTGGTGTTTGTTTTACTCATGAAGAAAACAGAAATCTAAGAGGGGATGGAACTTGGCCAGATGTGATTTATGGCTTCCTTCAAGAAACAAAAGATTTGGCTATAATGAGGGTACATTTCTACAAGGTCACAACTGGCAGTTTTATGATAGGGCTGTCCTTAATTTTGCTACACACCTATTGTCTCTCCTAATACCAAGGCTCAATGTCAGTTGCCCTCATCTATCATTTCTGTCAGGCCAGTGTCAACCATTTCCATCACATGCCTGAGCCCTAACTAGAATCTATCACCCTAAATTTCTGTAGGACATAGCCAGCCCTGCTGCCTTCTATAATCAGAGAAGAAAATTGTCCCGATAAAAAGTCATTTCTCTTTCCCTTTCTCCTGACTCCCCAGGACCAAGGCTTCATACTAAACTCGCTGGGACTTCCCTGGGGAGATGCACCTGTCTATGAGGCCCAGGTCTAGGTAAGTGACATGACTTCTTCCACCCCTCGGATCTCATGATCCCTGCACCACAGCCCAAGCCTCTGTGCCTTGGCAGTAGCTGCTGAATTGGACTTGCATGGGTGTCTGCTCATGCTGGGGAGGCCCTGGTAGTTAAGGGAATGCCTAGGACACCTTTTACTGGGGAGACCTTGGTTTGGGGGTTTATAGCAGATTTCACCTAAGCCACATGGAGAACAGAAATAGAGGAAGGGATCCTAGAGCTGGAGCCTTACTGTGCTCCTTTCCCCACCTGGCCCTGAACTTGAGTTCCAACTGAGGAGTGGATGGTGGTGGCTTAGAGGCCTGGCAGGTCTCACCTGAGCTGGTGTCACGGCTGCTCGTGTCTCTCCTTCACTGTCGGACTCCTCGCTGCTACTGTCTGAATCATCCTCCTGCTTCCCCACTGGGGCCTGGGCCTGGGTGGATGCAGGTTTAGGGGGCGCTGGAGGGGCTCCTTTCCTGGGGGACCCCTTGGCAGGGCCTGAGACAGCCCTGACCTGGAGCTTCTTTTCCAAGGGCTTTGCCTGCAGTAAGACATAGAGTGAGGGCAGAGAGATGGGGGATATGTGGAGACAAGGAGGTGGACGGGCAAAGGGCCCTTGCAGGGGCTGGGCTTGGGGATCCCTGTGACTCCCGGCACAGTGAAGCACAGAGCTGCTTCCCACTAAGCACCCTGGCCTACCTGTGCTGGTGCCACCTCCTCCTCCTCACTGTCTGACTCCTCCTCGCTGCTCTCCGAGTCCTCCTCCTCTGCCCTGCCAATGGGCCCCTTCTGGGCCTGGGCAGCTCCAGCCACTGCCCTTCCCACAGTGGGCACAGACGCCTGGCCCCTCCTTGTGACAGTGCTGTTCTGGGGGTTTCTCACTGGTGGTTTCCCCTGAAATGGGAGGAGATAATGGTACTGGGGACAGGAGGACAACACAGCTCCTTTCAGGATAAACTCCCCCATGGTATGACTGCCAAGGTCACCCCACCCAGGCAGGGCCTTGTCCAGGCTCAGGACACTGCTTGGTCATCCTTTCTGTCCCAACTCCTGACACTTCTTGTGACTTCTGGCCCCACTTGCCTTGGCCGGGGACCCCTGTTTGGCTGGAGTAGCTGCAATGAGCACTTTTCCAGGGGCTGATGGTGTGCCTTTGGCTGAAGATGCTCTAGTGGGAGCTGGGCTGGCTTTGGCCTGAGGGGTGTTCCCCGAGGCTTTCACCTGGAAGGAGAAGAAGAAGTTACAGGAGCAGGTGACATGCACAGGCAGAGTTAGCCAAGAATGTGGATTCTGTAGTCAGATCCTGAGCTTGGATTTGGGCTCCTTCATTTAATAGCTGTGTGAACATGAAAGCATTTGATCTCACTGTGTCTCCGTTTCCTCTTCTGTAAAATGAGGACAATAACCCCACTTATAGTGTTACTGTGAAGATTAAGTAGGAAACTCCATGTTTAACATAGTGCTGGCACACATTAAGCACTCAAACTCATTATTGTAAGCATTTTTCTTTGTGTGAGTTAAACATAAGCCTATCCAGGACAAAGGTGTTTTCTAGGCCTCTTTCAGCTAGGTACCCTTAAATTCTGGTAAATGGAATATAAGTTGAGGGCCATAAAAGGGAGGAAACATTTCTCCTCCTCCCTGCTAGCTGGAATGCTGAAGTAATAACTGGGGCTCAAGCAGCCCTATTAATCTATGAGTAGGGAGCCAGGTTCTGAGGATAACAGAATAAGGCAAAAACACTGTTGTTTGAAGTTTTCTGCAGTCTACTCCAACTTAACTGACATCCAGAGAATTTCCAAAATGCCTGTCAGGGACTGGGATTGTGGCTTAGTGGTAGAGCGCTTGCCTCGCATGTGGGAGGCACTGGGTTCGATCCTCAGCACCACATACAAATAAATGAATAAATAAAGGTCAATCAACAACTAAAAACAAAATAAAACAAACAAACAAACAAAAAAACCAAAATGCCTGTCAGGGTGTCCAGCAAATACAGATCTACAGTGACAAAGGGAAATTTCCAGGGATCCTTGCCTGGAGTATAGCAGTAGGCCTGGCTTATGTGAAACAGAAGGTGGAAGTTGGGAGCATTTCAAGGCCCTGTCTCATTCAGAGATGTCATCTGGTCAGTGTCAGCAGACACCATACTCAGTGTCCCTCATGTGCATGAAAATAAGGGGAATGAAGAGTTAGGATTTTAGGAAGAAGTCCCCAAGGCTGGGAGCTCATCGGCACAGCGCTCCTGTCATCCTAAGGGGGTCTTGTCTTTTACACACGCGAGAAAACAAACAGAAACTGCGAGGCCACCTTGACCCAACAAGTCTCAACACATAAAAAAAGGACTGAAATCATATAAAATCTGTTCTCCAACTACAATGTGATCAAATTAGAAATCAACAACAGAAAGAAACCTGGGTAATCCCAGATATTTGGAAATTCAACAACCCACTTCTAAATAACCCATGGTTCAATGAATAAAAATAAAACGCCCACCTCATGGTACAGGTGGGAGGCTCAGATGGGAAGACAAATACTTAAGTGATCTGCACAATGAAACCCTGGAGGCACTGGATGTGCAACGTGTCTGCAGCAAGGAGGAAGAGGAGGAGCCTGCTGGGCTTGGAAGGAGCCCCGCAGAGCCTGAGACCTTGGTGAAGGAATCCTGGGACCTTGGGTGCCACAAGTCAAAAAGATTCAGAGAAATGTGTCTGGTATAAAGAAAGAAGAAATGACTAATATCTAAGTGATTACTGAAAAAAAGCAAGAGCAACAATTAAAAATAATAAAAGTGGGGGTAGATGAGTGTAGGGACTCTTGGGAGCAGGGAGGCCAAACTGGATTCTGCTGCACATCAGCCTGGCCACCTGCACATCGCCCAGGTGAAAGCTTGCCAGATGCAGGGGCCCTGCTGGGTGCAGCAGCTGAGATACACCCCCATTCTCACCCACCTGGGAGGGCTGGTTCCAGACACACAGTAGTGTAATCAGAGGCCCCACAAATTAAAACACATGCAAGGACATAGAGCTGGAACTTGAACCAGGCAGTCTGGCTCCAAACCCCTGCCCATCTTGCCCCTGCCACCAGAAAGATGTGCAGTACCCATGCCAGGTGTGCTCCCTTAATCCCCCATCTGGCCTTTGTACAAGTTTTCTGTCCAGAATCCTCTACCCTCTGCTTCAAGGGTGACTTTCAGCCCCTGGCTTAGATGCCATTCCTGAAAACCCTCGGAGTGACTGCCTTACTCTGCTAGTCCAGGCACACATCTTCTACTGTAACCTTGCCTCACCCTGCTGCAACGACACATGCCTTTGTCTGCACCCTGCTCCAGGGAGGACTTCCTTGAGGGCCGGGCCACGGCAACCCCAGCCCAGGAGAGCCCTTGGCAGAGTGGGTATTCAACAAAGCATGTGGAAAGCACTGGAATCTATGGGAGCTCACAGGGCCACAGGGCTCACTCTGGAGTCCTGCTGGGCAGAGAAGCTATGAAGAGAAGAGTGGGGAGCGGAACTGGTAAAGGCCAGTCCTGGGGCTTCTGTGAGAAGTTGGCAAGAGTGGCTTCAGATGAGCCCATCCTCAGACTTGGCCTGGGCCCCAGTGTGGGAAATGTTACTGGCTCCTCATAGGCCTTACCAGTGCTGGAGCAGCAGCCTCCTCCTCACTGTCAGACTCTTCCTCACTGCTCTCAGAGTCTTCAGGATCCTGAGCTCTAACCTGAGAAACCGAAGGCCCTGTCTTCCCAGGGGGCGCTGGGGCAGTTTCTTGCCCTGTGGGCCCTTTGGTGGGCACCAAGGCAGCCTTCACTTGGAGGCCTTTCCCCACAGACTTCACCTGGAATGAAGAAAGGAAGACGGGTCTCACAGGAGCCCAGAGAGCACCACGGGGCCGACCCTGAGGCTGGTGAGCCTTTGCGGGCCTCACCTGTGCCACTGCTGGGGCAGAAGCAGCCTCCTCCTCTTCTGACTCCTCTTCACTGCTCGAAGAATCCTCCTCTGGCCTCTGGGTGCCCCGGGCCACAGTTGGGGACGATGAAGAGGTCACCGTTCCTGCTTTCCAGGGAGCTGGGGTGCCCACATGCACTGGGGTGACCTTGGAAGATGCAGGGGTAATGAGGGTGCCTTTCTTGGGGGAAGCCTTAGTCTGAGGAGTTTTCAGAGCTGGTCTTGCCTGTAGGGACAATGAAGACAGGTTAGAGAAGCCTCCTGGACTCAAGCTGCCATCTCCTCTCAGGTACAGCCCCACTGCTGTCCTCCCCCTACCAGCCAGAAGCCATATGCTGACTGAGGGTCAGCACAGCCCCTTGCAGGGCTGAGGGTGAGGGCCCTCCAGGTCAGGATGTGTAGCTACCTTGGTGCCCAGGCCTCACCTGGGCTGGAGTCACAGGCGTTGATGCTTCTTCCTCACTGTCAGAAGATGCCTCACTACTCTCTGAGTCCTCCTTGGACCTTTCAGCCTTGATCTGGCTGATCCCAGGCCCTGCCTTCTGGGGGAGCGCTGGGGCAGCCACTTTTCCTAAGTGCCCTTTGGCAGAACCCGAGGCAGGTCTGACCTGGAGGGTTTTCCCGGAGAGCTTTGCCTGGGGTGAGACATATGAGATCAGGAGAGGGAGCCCAAGGGGTGATTTGTGCAGAGACAAAAGACCAAGGGCAAGCCGAGTTCCAGTGCAGAAGGGGGCAGGGGATGGCAGGCCATGCAGGCTCCCGCACTGAGGAAAGGAAGGGCCTGGCAGAAGGACCTCACCTGGGCCAAGGTTGCTGGTGGGGCTTCCTCTTCACTATCCGACTCCTCACTGCTGCTCTCCGAATCCTCTTCCACCTTTCTCACCTTGGCTGCGGGGGCCTCTGAGCCTGCTTTCCCAGGGGCCACTAGGCCTACGCCTTTCCCTAGAGGTCCCCGAACCACAGTGGAGGCAGGTCTCACCTGGGAGTTTTTCCCCAGGGGCTTTGCCTAGGAATGACAAAGAATAAGATCAGGGGAAGGTGCCCTGAGGAGGGTGTACAAGTTCACAGAAGACCTTTCTAGGCAGCGTGTCCTTCAGCCTCACCTGAGTGGGGTTCACTGTTAGGGTCATGGCTATTGGTGTCTCTCCCTCACTGTCTGACTCCTCACTGCTGCTGTCTGAGTCCTCTTCTGGCTTCCCTGCTGAAGCCTGGATGGCTGTAGGCTCTGTTTTCCCAGGGGGCCCCAGAGGGACTCCTTTCTTGGGGGACTCCTTGGCAGGGGCTGAGACAGCTCTGACCGGAGGGATCTTCTCTGAGGGCTTTGCCTGCAGTGAGACAGCGTTGGGGTGAGTCAGTGTGTAGATGTCTACAGACACATGACCTGAAAGGCCAATGACACCACAGGGCAAGAGGGTAAGGAGCTGGGGCCCAGCACAGGGTAGGAGAATAAGTCCCTGTAAGCCTTTGGGAGCACCCAGGCTGCCGGGGTGTCCCTCCCCGGTTGTACCTGAAGCAGAGTTGTGGTGGCTGGGGTCCCCTCCTCGTTGTCAGATTCCTCTTCCGGTTTCCCCACTTTAGCCTGGGCAGCAACAGGCCTTGCCTTCCCTGGCTGTGCCATAGTGGCCCCTTTCCCAGGGATTCCCTTGGCAGAGGCTGGAGCAGCTCTAGCCTGTAAGATTTTCTCGGTGGCTTTTACCTAATGAAGAAGATGGGGCAGGTGATTCTTCCCGCTTCTAAAGATCCTCTGGTGATGCCTTTAGGCCAAAGCCCAGAGGCCCCAGTGCGTTCCTGAGACCCCCAGCCTGCCTCCCTGCCTGTGGCTCCTCTTTCCTTGCCCTTCTCTCTGCTCTTGGGCTGTGTTGCCTGGTGGCTTTTCTGTCTCCCCCAGAAATGTCCAGGCCATGCATCCCTGGGTCAATCCCCTCCCAGAAAATAGGAGGCTCTAATCTTCTAGGAACCAGTTATTCAAGACAGCCTTTGTTTGGTTCACTTCCTTTCAAATTTTGAACCAACAAGGAGCACGCAGATTTTCTATAAAAGGTCACACCTGGGCTCTTTCCGAAGAGTAGACAGCCATGTGATCCTCACTAGTCTCTGGGCACAGAAGGGCCCTGAGCTGGGGAGCAGCAGCAGGTAGGTCTGCACACTCAGCACTGTCTCTTCCTACTCCCAATCCCACCTCAAGGCCTAGGCACCAGCTTTGCTCCCTGCCTGGAATGACCTTCCTTCCTGAAGATGTCCTTCTTCAAGCTAGGCCTTTTACTCAGATGTCTCTTCTTCCTGGGGCCCACTCTATTTTATTTTGTCACTCCTATGTGCCCCACCTCACTTTCCCTTTTTTTCACTGCTGGGGACTGAACCGAGGACTTCCTGCAGTCGCTTACCACTGACCACACCCCCAGCTGTAGACCTGCCTCCTTTCACATTTATTAGCATCTAATATTACTTGCTCTCCTGTCTTCCTCCTTCTGATTCCAAGGGCTTTCCAAGGTCTCTGCTTTGCCCCTGGGATATGTCCAGAGCCTTGGGGGTCACAGGTCTGGTCATTCCCCAGGGGAAATATCCCAGTAGCAGAGGCAAGTACCTGGATTCCCGTTAGCTAACATGGTATCTATCTACTAAGAGTCTGGGCTGAACTGAGCCAGAAGACCAGGCAATTGAAAAAGTCTCAAGACCCTTCTTACCAGGACTAGCTGAGATGAGGACAACAGCCCATTTCCAGACAGGGACACTGAGGCAAGTGGTGTGGTCACTGGCAGAAGTAGGATTCTGGACCCACTCTCTGGGAACTAGCCATTCTAGGGTGCTGCATGGGCCAGAAGGGCAATGTCCACAGGCACTGACGCCTGCTACCCAGCTGTCCTCAATCGTCAACTCACACACTGCACTCTCTCTTCTCCCTAGCTTCAGATGGGACTTCTCAGGCAGAAGTGCTCATCACCCAGTGGCTCTGCCAAAAACTGGGGGCCCTGGGCATCAGGGCCTCACCTGGTTGGGTGTCCCCGTAGGAACCTCTTCATCACTCTCAGATGAATCCTCGCTGCTCTCTAACTCTTCTTTTGGCTTCTTGGCCCCTGCAGCTGGGGTCACGGCACCTCCTCTGACTTGGGGTGTCACATCCCTCACCTTCCCAGGGCTTGGGGCTGCCTTTTTTGCTGGAGACTCTTTGGTCGCAGCTGGCGAGGCTTTGACCTGGGCTGGTTTTACTGAGGGTTTCACCTGGAATATGGGGATAGAATCAGGAAATAAATAATAACCATTTCTCCTTAGGTGCAGAAGGTGCTTCATTTGAATTTCAAACAGCTCCTTGAGGCAGATATTATCTTTACACCCATTTTCCAGACAGATACAAGTCATTCAAGGTCAATACAAAGGCCCCAGACGGAATCCCATCTGGGGGGGCCTTTCCTGGTTGGTGTCCATGCTCGTCCTGCACACGGCACACATAGGGCCCAGCTTAGAGAAGGGCAGCCATCCTCTCAGGAGAGCTCATCTTTGTCCGCCCTTAATCTAATGTTGCTGATCCCAGAGCCTTGCTGAGGGCCAGGATCTGAATGTCAGTCTTGCCACTGGCTTGCTAAGATACCTGGGGCACATTCCTTCCTTCTGTGAACTTAAAAATTCTGACTTCTAAAATTCTGACATTTCTTTCTCTCTTTTTTTTTGGTACTAGAGATTGAATCTAGGGGCCCTTAACCATCGAGTCACATCCCCAGCCCTTTCTGATATTTTATTTAGAGACAGTCTTGCTGAGTTGCTTAGGGCCTTGCTAAGTTGCAGAGGCTGAACTTGAACTCATGATCCTCCTGCCTTAGCCTCTCAAGCCGCTGGGATTACAAGAGTGCACCACGGCACCCAGCAAATTCTGACTTTTCTAAGGCGGTCAATGTTTTGCGAGACCCCACTTAACCCCAGGTCATTCGTGTCCTCAGTCCCAAACTTTGCCTCATTGCCACTGCAGCTCTGCACTGGTGTCTGGACCACTTAGGCTGTGTGTCTCAGCACTGGTTTGCCAGCAGTAGTATCCCCTTTCCCTTGGCAAGCCTGGAGTGATGCAAACCAGGAGCATTCTTTTTTTTTTTTTTTTTTATTTTTAGTTGTTAATGGATTTTTATTTTATTCATTTATTATTTATATGTGGTGCTGAGGCTTGAACCCAGTGCCTCACGCATGCTGGGCAAGCGCTCTACCACTGAGCCACAGCCCCAGCCTACCAGGAGCATTCTTATAGCTGACTATATCTAGGGCCTGGTGAGGATGGAAGTTGGGGTCAGGCCTGGGGCAGACAGGGGTGGCCTCAAGCTTCATGGGCGATGGCACCCTGGACAACAAATCAATCTACCCCTAACTCTTGCTGGCCCTCCCTCTAAAACATCTTTCAAACTAGACACCTTGATCCCAGTCATTAGCATCGTCTGCTACTATTATTTCAACAGCTCCCTCAACTTGTCCATACAAAGGCCCCAGCTGGTATCCTTGGCTATCTGGCTGTGAGGGCAGACATAATGCAGGCTATTTTAACCCATTCTCCAAATCCTGCAATGGACTCTCCTAGCCCCTGCAATAAAACCCAAATCCCCATGGCAGTCCTCCAGGTCACACAGTGGATCTGGCCCTGCATCTTATAGCATTCTGGTCCTCATCCACAAAGCTGCAGGTCATTGTTCTTTAAAGCATGAACTTTCTCTGCCCCCATCTCTGCCTGTGCTGCCCTCCTGCCCATGCTTATTCATCAGGGTCAGGTTCCTGCTTCTGCCCTCATGGCTCTCCACTTCCCCTTTGAGTGACTGATTCCTTTATGGCTAAACATCTGGGAACCTTCTCTTTCCCTGTGGAGGCAGGAGCCCCACCCACCTTGCTTACCAATGTGTTCCCAAGGTATGACACTTAGTATATAGGGAATGACCTGTGAGGACTCCTCCCAGGTCAAAGTTCAGACATGAGACAAGGCCACAGTGTCTTGCTCTAGGCTGGCATTCACCAGTAGTCTAGAATCCTCTCAGCAGCCTCACCCCTAGCCATATATGACAGCTACACTCATGCCCAGGGGCCTTGCTCCTGCCTCTCTTCCTGTTTGGAATGTGCGCCCCCTTCCTGCTTCAAGGCCACATCCCCCAGGAAGCTCATCTCCCAGGAGGATGCAATTCCTTCCCTAACCCTGGCTACTTCTGACCATCTGAGCTGTGAACAACATGGCTACTTCTGACCATCTGAGCTGTGAACAACATGGGGCTCCTTGCAATCCCATGCACTAATGCCTCTCCAAGTCCTGGCCCAGTTGTTGAACTGATCTGGGCCCATTGGGGTTTAAACTCTCAGGGACCTGACTGGAAGGTCAGAAGCTTGGAGAGGGTGACTCCTGTGAATGAGTGGCAATTACCTCCACATCTGTCTCATCACTGGAGCTGGAGGTATCCTCACTGGAGGTGTCAGGTGGGCCCACTGACACTGTCCCTGAGGAGAGAGCACAGAGATGAACATCATTGCTATACTTGCCTGTACCCAGCACTGACCCCAAGCTGGCTGGTAAGCACTGACTGGTTCCTCATTTGCACAAAGATCTCTCCTCTTCTGAAATGGGAACCATTATTACCCCCGTTTTCTTCCATATCTATGGTGAGGGCCAGAATAGGACCCCACAAATGTGCACCAACACCTGAGAGTTCACATCATCTCCCTTCACCATGATGCCCTTGGAGGCGGGCAGGACAGATGCCTGCTTTACTTAAGAAAGAGAGTCAAACCTAGCCTTTCTGTTGAGTCTCTAACCCACCAGAGTGATAAATCAGAAAATGCTCCAACTATCACCCATATTGCTTAGGTGTCTATAAAAAGCCCCAGTGAGGGGCTGGGATTGTGGCGCAGTGGTAGCGTGCTTGCCTAGCACACGTGAGGCACTGGGTTTGATCCTCAGCACCACATAAAAATAAAATAAAGATATTCTGTCCACCTACAACTAAAAAAATAAATTAAAAAAAAAAAAAAAAAAAGCCCCAGTGATGTCCCCCAGCTGATCTATGCTTGCTGTCATGGACAGACCTTTGAATTCCAAAACGTCCCAGAGCTTCAGCATAGCAGTGCCTAGGCCAGTCTCCTCAGCCCAAACCTGGTACTAGGCTACTAGAGGTGGGGATTCTTACCAGGCTTGGCAGTGGCTCTGCGGCCTGGGATACTGCCCTCCTCCTCTGTTTCTGAGACCAAGATGGTATTAGCTGAGGGCTCTGTTGACTTCTTGGGTGACTTCCCAGAGAGAAGGTGGGCCACTATCTTCGCCGAGGCAGGATGTGGCACAGAGTTTACCATCTTGCCAGCTTTCTTGGTCTTTGCCTATAGAGAACAAGAGGGTCAGGCACATCTAGTACGGCAGGCAGGATGTATGAGGAACACAAACCACCTGCTACTGAACCCACCACTGCCACTTCTGAAGTGTGCGAGTTTAAGCAAACTGCCCCACCCCCCACGGCCTCTACCTCCTCTTTCTTACAGTGGGGCTGAAACCACCCTCCCAGAGGCACCGAGAGAACTGCAGTACAGACCTGGGGCCCCACTCACCTTTGCCTTGTCTTTCATGCCTGATGGCATATCTGCCCCAACAGCTGAGGCATTGGTAGTAGATGCGAGTCTAGGGGCTGCAAGACACAAACGTGGCCGGGTGAGCCAGATGGGCTTCCCCTCTAAGAATGGCAGGCAGATTTCATCTCAAACAACACCTCAGTTGGTACTGACTGCCTAGGACTGCTGTGAGGAGCTGAGGCTGATTTCAAACATGGGAAAGAGCTGCCACCCATTAGCTATGTCTACCAGGGAACATGGAAGCTCTGCTTCCACATCCTGAGGGTCTCCAGGCTCCCGTGTGGCATGAAACAGCAAGGCCACAGAAGTAAAGGACTGGCTCATGTCCCTGCCGCCCACTACCACAAACACTGCAAAACTCTGGTGGGCGCCATTCACATAGGCCACCACACTATGGCCCTGAAAGTCACCGGCAAGAAGGGGCAGTGGGGGCTGGGTATGCAGTTCAGTCCTGGGGCACTTGCCTAGCATTCTTGAGGCCCTGGGGTTCCATCCTAGCACCCCCTTTCATGTCCCACACAGGAAAAGAAAAAACACGTGGTAGTCAGGCGGTCAGCCCTGGGTCCACAGGGAAAGCTACCTGGAATTCAAATGGCTTTTTAATGAAGAAGCTGCTGAACCATAAAACAGGGGCCCAGTTATATGTTGAGATTTATAGATTCTTAGTGCTTTGAACAAAAGTATAGTTTCCCCAAATCTCAGACAGACAGGAAATAATTTCTAAGTTGTTAAAAAGAATGTTCCTGAGATGAATGCATGATCTAATTATTTTTCTGGCACTTAGCTCCATCTCCCTCTTCTTTCTGTAATCATGGAACATTTTAAACACATTCATAAGTAGAGGGGAAGGATACTGAACCATCCAGCTCCAACCATTATCAGCTTATAGCCAGTCTTATGTCATCTTCTGTCAAATCCACTCTTTCCCATCATGCACCATTTTGAAGAAAATGCCAGACATTCTGTCATGTTGCCCACAAATACTTCAACTTATTTTCCTGATTGAGGACTCTTTTTTTTAAAAAAAGATAATTACAATTCCATTATCACAGCTTTAAAAATCACATAGTCAAGCCAGGCACAGTGACACATGACTGTAATCCCAGCAACTTGGGAGGCTGAGGCAGGAGGACCACAAATCCAAAGCTAGCCTCGGCAACTCAGTGAGACCCAGTCTCTAAATAAAATATAAAAATGGGGCTGGGGCTATAGCTCAGTGGTACAGCATGTGCCCTGCATGTGTGAGGCACTGGGTTCGACCCTCAGCACTACATAAAAATAAAGATATTGTGTCCATCTATAACTAAAAAAAAAAAAAAAATTGCATAGCCAGTCACTACGAAATTTGACCATTTCTGTTCAGTGTACAGGTGTATACACATGCATGCAAAGGTGGATATTTGTTTGACCCTGCATGCAAGAGAGGAAGTTTTATAGGCCACCCACCAACAGACACACACAGGGAATGAAAGGAAGCAGAGGAGGAGAACAGGAAACCTTCCAGTCTTCTTCTATATGCTTTGTCTAGTTCAAAGTGAATTTGTTTTGCATTTATAATTTAAGATGATTAAGCAAGACATAAAATATATATCCAGTGTGATCTCAAACATCTTTCAAAACAGGTTCAGGAAAAATAAATGAAAGAATAATTTGCTGAATTATAGGTGGCAAGAATATGGGTGATTTTTTTTCCTTTTCTTTTCCAAAGCAATTTCCCAATATTCTATAATGAATCACTTCCCTCCTCCCCTGTACTGAGGGTTGCCAGGCAAGTGCTCTACCACTGAGCTATATCCCCAGTCCTTTTTTTTTTTTTTTTTTTTTTAAATTTGAGACAGGATCTCACTAAGTTACCCAGGCTGGCCTCGAACTTGTGATCCTCCTGCCTCAGCCTCCTGAGCAATAAAATGAATACTTTATAATGAATCCTCCATTTCTTTTACAATCAAAAAAATTGATTTAAAAAACCATGAAACTGAAAAAAAAATTCAAGAAATTGTCTTTTATGTAAGCAAAAAATGGTAACATGATGCCTAGGAGACACAGCAATTGCTTTGGAGGATTATGGCTGCTGCTGAGAAAGCATGGGGAAGCTTGAAGACAGGAGAAGGGGCAACAGGGACCTGCACTGGGTCACTCTGCTAACATTTGGAAATCAGTGCCTGGCACAGCCCCAGCACCAATGGGTACACTGCCAAAATGAATGGGGGATCAGGACTCCTGAAACAGCCCCCAGGGCCACACAGTCTGTTAGCAACCTTCCAAAGCATTCCCAGCAGCACTTCTGAAAATGTGGTCTTCCTTCCACTTCATGAGAATCACACTGGAGTTTGTAAAAATGCAGCTCCTAGGTCTTTCTGAAGGGCTGACTATGTGCTGCACAAACCCACCCGGTTTTTCGGGTTTATCTTTGGATCTCCAGAGATTGGGAACATAACATTAGGCACAGCTCAAACAGATCTGTAATGGCTTCCCAATCTTCCCACTAAAAGGTTCTATCTTCCCAGGGCTCACACTAGGGAAGAATCTGGAGGAGGGCTCCACCCTGGAGCCATCAGCTATCCCACTGGCCCTTCCCAATGGTGCAGGCCCCCAGCTGGATCCCCACCAGGACCAATATGGGGGCCTGACTAGGAGGCCCAAGCCCCTTCCAGCAGCCCACATGCAGCACTCTTACTGGCTTTGACAGTCTCGGCTTCTGCCTCCTCCTCCTCCTCTTCCGAGCTCTCTGAACTGCTGATGGGGTCTGACACTCGGGTCTTCTTGGCTTGCAGGGCTGCATCTTTCTCTGCCTTCTGCTTCTGGCCGAGCTCTGAGGTCCTACAGGACAAGGCTGATTGGCTATACCGACTGGATGACAGGACACCTCCACAAGATTTGAGAAGAGAGACTTTCCCACATCCTCCTAGCCCCCAAAAGAAGTGTGCATAGGGTTTAAACAGTGATGAGAACACAGTGTAGATACAACTCTGTATTCTGCATGTTCACTCCTTTTGTAAAATGCATTTACAGTTCTCAGTCTAGAAAATAACCTGGAATGATCAGTAATGTTATAGAACAGTAGCAGCTAAGTGTCACTGTCAGGTGCTGGCCCATGCAGGCGCTTTGCAGAACCAGCCGCATTCCTCCACCCCAAGCACTTAATGCACGAGCTGTCACCTCTTCTTGTGCCAGGGTCCTTGTCCTTCCTGTCTGAGCTCTAATCCTCCTCAGAGCAGCCACCACTGATGTCCCCTCCCCCAAGGCAATCTCTACCCTGTCATCCTGTTTCCTTTCCTTTTGAGCAATCTTCTCTATCTCCTGTGATTTTATTGACTTCCAGCCTGACACCCCCCCTCCACACACAGAAAGGCCTTGGGGGTGTGGGAGGACTGGCAGCTCACTAGTCCCCTCGGTGCTTAGCACACTACGTGACTTGCCCAGGTTGAGGAGTAAGTTTGGAGCACTGATAGGATAAGCACCCAGATGGCTGAATCACCTGAACTTTCAGGTTATCACCTCCTTTGGCCCACCCTCCCACCTCCAGGGTGTCTACCCATGCCCCATTTCTTCCAGCTGGGATAGACAATGCTCTGCCAGTTTGGGATGTGTCATGCAGGTCTCTTTTTCCCAGGAAGAGCACGTCAGGAATGTCCTGCTAAGAGGCTTCATTTACTACATTTATCCACTTGTTCTGCCTCTCTCCTCCCAACAGAATGTAGGTTCTGAAACACCAGGGAATTTTCTCTGGTTTGTTCCGTATTACATCAAGAAGAGTGCCTCGCTTATAGCAGGTGTTTAATAAATTCCAAGGTGGAGGACCCCTCCAATTGTCAGCTTTAGCACTTTCCTATATAGACTACTGGGTTTAATCTTCAAATGCAATGAGATGGGCTGGGACTGTAGGTCAGTGGCAGAGTGCTTGCCCAGCATGGGTGAAGCACTGGGTTTGATCCTCAGCACCACATAAAAATAAATAAAATAAAGGCATTCTGCCTGCATACAACTACAAAAACAAACAAACAAACAAAAAGCAAGGCCAAATAGCTGGTGGCTGGGTCTGAACTTTGCAAAGAATCATTGGGCTAGTCTGCCTTAGGGGCGTGAGATCTTGGTAGTACTCCTCACCCACAGAGGGGCCCAGGGCAGGGAAGTGCTTACAGTGCTGCTCACTGATGTGGTATTCTAGGGAAGGAAGTCCTGTCAGCGACACCCTCACACCTGGCTAAGACAAACAGGGTGAGGAACTATGGGGTGTGCCCTGGGCCCTATGCTGAATTTAGCAGCAGCAGAGGGAAGCCAAGACCTGAGTGCAGGAAGGGTTTTCAATGACCTTGGCTCTCCATGGGACGCTGGTATTTCTTCCAGACCATTCCTACCTTTGCTCACACACCTCTGAGGATAGGGAGCTCACCGCTCTCTCTATCACTCATCTAATTTTTGGACAGCTCGAATGTTCAAGTGCTTGTCTTCAGAAGTGAAACCTATCTTCTTCCTGACACATGGGGCCACAACACCCACTCCCTTTGTCCTAGACAAAGGTTAGACAGCGGTTCCTCAACCCTCTTCTAATACTTCCTCATGGGACTGTCACAGCATCCCTTTCCCCGGTCAGTTGTGGTCGGGCCAGTGCAGGGACAGAACACAACCATCCCCTCCTCCACTCTCTCTCTCTCTTTATGGTGCCAGGGGTGCTTAACCATTGAGCTACATCCCCAGCCCTTTGTTATATTTTATTTTGAGACAGGGTCTCGCTGAGTTACTTAGGGCTTCTCCAAGTTGCTGAGACTGGCTATGAACACATGATCCTCGTGAGATCTCCTGAGCTGCTGGGACTATAGGCGTGTGCCCCCACACCTGGCTTCTCCTTCCTTCTCAAACCATTCTTCGTTGACGAGCCCTTGGGTTATTCTCACTTCCTTGAAAAGTAAGTCTCACATATTTCACATACAACATGTCCTAGGACCCTTACCCTCCCTTTCAGCCCTAGGTGTACAAGTCATACTGAGAGTCAACTAGAAACTTCCTCTCTCACCCACCCACAGATCCTGGTTTCATTCCCTAATATCCCTGGGGCCTGCTGTCTACCCACTCTTGTCCCGTCTTGTGCCTGGCAGTCCTTGCCTGGATGATAATGTCCATGGCTCTGACACTCACCATGGGCCCGCTGTGCTCACTGTGCCTCATCTTTCCATGGCTCCCACTGCTCTTGGATAAAGACACAGTTTCTTACCATGGATGGCCAGGCCTTGAATAGGTGGACCTTGCAGAATGCCTGGCCTCATCCATACTGGCCCTTGGCCACAAACGTCAACACCAGCAGCTGTCCCTGCCAACCAAATTTCTGCCTGCCTCTCTGTACCTACTTCCTAGTTCACTCTCTGCTTCCTGTAGCTCTCAAGTCAAAGAGCATCTCAGGCGTGTTTCCCCTAAACCCCAAACGAGGTAAGGTTTACCCATTTACAAGTTATGGCACCAGATTCCTCTTTTTTATAATCCTTGCTACCATTACATTTTTACATTCACTTGTTTCACTCTTTGACTCATGTTTTAATTCCTTGACTACAATGTCAGCTAAAGGGAAGAAGCCAGGCCTGCCTCACTCAAGGCAGTATCTCCATACTTAGAATAGGACTTAGACTTGGCATTCCATAGGTGCTTTTTTTTTTGGTACTGGGGATTGAACCCAGGGGCACTCTACCACTGAGCACCAGCCCTTTTTGTTTCATTTTGCGATATGGTCTTGCTCTATTGCTGAGGCTGGCCACTAATTTATGATCCTCCTGCTTCAGATTCCTGTTATTGGAATTACAGGTGAAGGCCACTGTGTCTGGCTCAATAAATGTTTTTTGAGCTGCACACAATGGTGCATGCTCCCAGCAGCTCAGGAGGCTGAGGCAGGAGGATTGCAAGTTCCAGGCCAGTCTCAACATCGTAGCAAGACAATGTCTCAAAATAAATAAACAAACAAATAAAAATAAAGCCTGGGGAGGTGGCTCTCAGTGGTTCAATCCCCAGTACCCAAAAAAAAAAAAAAAAAAAAGTTTATTGATCAAGTGAATAACAAGCTTGTGAGACACTTTTGTTCTTAAGAGATCAAAGCTCTTAATGTGCCCCCTACCAGATACCCACACATGTGATGTGACCTGGCTTCCTGGGGGCAACAAGAGTGTCTACAGTGAGTTGTCTTAGACCAGACTAGTAATCTAGTTTATTCCAAGATGATTGCTTGGAGGTGTCCCTATTCAAACCCTTCAGCCCCACCATACTTACTGCTGCCAGTGTGTATAGATGTCCAAAAGGGTGACAGGCTGAGTCAGGAATCTTTTCTGTAGAGAAGAAAAGAGAGCTGCAATTATCCCCCCACCACAGTAAGGACTCTCCTTGAGCCCAACTATCCACTCCCTGACCTTAGGGCTTGCATAGACAGGTGGTTCAGAGAAGACTCCTTTGCCCTAGGACAAATGTCTGCTTGGCCTTGCCAATCTTAAAGAGATAAGTGCAAGCAATTCCCGTGGAAAACTCCTTTGACACAATGTGTTGGTAAGAGGCACCTTTTTGAAGCTGGAGCTACAATATTCCAAGCTAGCATCCCTGGATAAATTAGCCACTCTTAGAGGCCACAAGACAGGGCTTTTGTTGCCCCTGACCTTTTAGAAGGACTTCAAAGGCCTAGACAGTCAGTTTCCAAAGCACAAACCACAGCCCAGACACTAAGGCATCCAGACAGCATGAGCACAGCCCAGGTCTGCTGGGAAGAGACTGAGCCTACGTGGTACTGGGTTCTGGTAAAAAAGGAGGGAACCAGGTAGAGTCCAGACCCTTGGAACAGAGGCCACAGGGTCTGCTCTCTCTGTCAATGTCAAGAACCCAGGGTGTCGAGTGTTCCTTGGAGGCTGAATGAGCAATGTGACAAGGATGGAAAGTATCGGCAATCTGAACAGAGTGGCCAAGAGACACACCTGGACTCAGACAGAGTTCCTCTGTTAGCTGGCTGCACTAATTTCTTCAAACTTCAGGATCTTTCTTTACAACATGGGGATAACAATAATACTCACCATCTAGGATGGCATCAGGTATGAAGGAGACAACCGATGCTGGTGCCCAGCACAGTGAGCTGGTGACCATGACATTTGAATTTTCTCACTCTGCTCCCCTTAACCCCCAGTCCCAGGCACAGTAGCTTCCTCACTGTCCAACACCCAGTAGAGCTTTGCCATTCTTGCTAGCTGGAGTGCTCTCTCCCCTGCCAACCACATTGTTCACTCCTTCTTTCCTTCAGTTATCTGCCTCAAGTGCCACCTTCTCAATGAGGTTTTCCTGACTGCCCTACTTATAATGGAACCCTGACATTTCTTATGCCCTTTGGCTGCCTTATTGTGATAGCCAGCATCTACCATCAGCTGCATACACACCACCACAAGCATCTGTTTTATCATTGTCACTATCTGTTCCTACTAGAACATATGCTTCATAAGGGCTGGATACTTTTGCCTAGGCACGTGCTTCAATGAAGATGGGTGCTATCTCTTGGTTCTCTTATCTGTTAAGTAATATAACCAGAGTAAGAAGGGCAAATGAGGTCCAGAGAGGGTTGGGAAAATCACAGATAATGTCTTAAGGCCCATCACCCTTTGGTCCCTCCAGGATGTCCAGCAAGCAAGCATTAGGACCAGAGCTTTCACTGTAGCCAAAGTGCTGTTGACCAATCAGGTCAATATCCTTCTCATCAGCTTAAAAATCTCCCAACAGTTTACTCTTCAGGTGAAGACCAAAATGTCTATGGGCAGCCCCAGCCAGTCTATGCCTCCACTTCCCTGGGAGACAGGATTTCACATTTTGGCCACAGCTGACTTTCCAGAGGCCAAGGTATATACAGATTCCCAAACCCCCCTGCCACACACACACACTCCAGGGCATTTGCACCCCTGCCTGGAATACCCACCTCTCTTGGTTCAGATCTCAAATCAACTGCCACTTCCTCAGGGAAGCAGACCTGGATATTCCTAACAAGGCAATCTGCCGTCCCTGTTTTAACATGGTATCTCTTATTCTCACTATCTACTGTAGTGTTAAGTGCACAGTCACTTTTGTGATTCTTTGATTTGTCTCCTGTACCAGACTGCAAGCTCCAGGAGGGAAGGGGAACGTGTTCACCACTCTATCAATAGGATTCTGAGCACAAGATTAAGTTGCCCAGTGAATGAAGTGAGAAATGACTGCACCACGAGTTGGTGTCTCAAAGTTGTCCATCAGTGATCAGTACCAAGGATGGCCAAGGGCCTGAGTTCTAGAACAACAGCTAAGAGTCCCTCTTCTTGGCGCTTAACGAGGGGTTGATGGCAATCCATCCCGAGACCAGCATCAACATCCGCGCCCTAGGGGGGCCGCGCCGAGCCACGTGGCCCCAGACATCGGAAACTTAAAACCGCCGCTACCAGAAAGGGGGTGGAGGTAAAGGGCGCGGGAATTATAAAGTCCTGAGCGTGAGATCACACGTCCTGGCCCGCCCACTGCCCAGATGGGGAAACTGAGGCCCGAGTAGGCTGGAAGTCGCAGAGGGGAGACAGAGTCTACCTCTCTTCCCACCCCTGGCCCATGACCTCAAGCCCTGCAGGACCCGGGGTCCACTGGGTCTCTTGGGGAGGAGGCGCGGACCGCTGGTCTAGATCTTGCACGCGGCCCACGAAAGCTTACCTGGCCGCTCTGCTCCTTCACTTCCCGCGCCGCGCGCACATATCCCGCCTGCACCAGATGCTGGTAGATCAGGGGAAGCAGCTCCTGCCGCTTTCTGGCTTCAGCCATGCCCGCGACCCGGGCCAGCCGGCTCACCTGCACGCCCCCCCACGTTCCCCGCCCGCCACTTCCCTCGTGCCCTTAGACCTCGCGCGTCCCACTTCCGGCTCCTCGTTTGTCCCAGCCGCGCGGCGTTCCGGGAAGTGTAGTCTCACTCTCCCGAGCGGCCGGCCCCGCCCCGGCAGACGAGGGGGAGGAGACTTTCCGGGCAACAAGCCCTCCCATTGGTGAGGAGGCGTGCCAGGTCCTGAGCACGCCCCACCAGGACCGGCCGTTGTAGAAGTGACTCCCTTAATCCTTTAGGCAGCTCCTTGACAGTATTTGCCCTCCATGGTAATTCTCTAGGGGCTGCGACTGGGTTTACTCAACTCTGAGTTCCCTAATCTGCATCGCTGACAGGACCTGAACTTCCAGCTATCTACTCATTCACTTCACACGTTTTTTTAGGATCCATGAACCAGGCATGAGCTGTCATTAGTTTATTCATTCATTCACTGATTGAACAAATTCTTACTGAGCACCGTACCCTGGCTAGGTGGGGACATAAAAAGATGAATAAGATGTGGTGGTTGCCCTCAAAGCTCACAGGGCTAAAGACAGTCGGTAACCAAGCAACTATATAGTTCAATACCTGGTGTGTGTCGTCCGGGACAGGCACGCCCTAGGGGAGGATGGAGGAGGGGCACTTAATCCCAACAGAAACTGAGGCTCAAAGACAGTAGGAATTTATTTTTTCATTTTTTATTTTTGGTACTGAGGATGAAGCCAGAGGTACTTTACCACTGAGCCACATCCCCAAGTCCTCTTTATTTTTTATTTTGAGACAGGGTCTCACTAAATTGCTTAGGGCCTTGTTTAATTGCTGAGGCTCCCCTGAAACTCTTCCCTCAGAGAGTCGCTGGGATTACAGGCATGTGCCTGCTGACAGTAGGAATTTTTAAGTGCTGAGGAGAGGACTGACACACCAGGCAGGGGACACAGCATGAGTCAGGACATGAGAAATGGCCTGGGTATAGTCCTGGAACCCCAAACAACCCTGTGCTGCTGGCTGTAGAGTAGGGAGGAGAGGAATCCCTGTGAGGACATCTAAGAATGCAGAAGTCAACAGACTTACAGCACCCCCTGCCATGACCAATGCATGGAGGGTGGATTTTTGGAGAGCAAAACTAGATGTGAGGCTGTTGCAGTTGTTGAGGGGAGTTGGCAGGGAAAGAAAGGATAAGTGGGCTGGGGAATATTTGGATAATGGTTCTTCATGGGCCCCTTGAGAATCTGATGACAGCTTGAATCACCCAGCCTTTGCTCTAGAAATATTGGGTATATACGACACATAGCACTTTCCACTCAAATTCAGGAAACAGATAAGCTGATATCCAGACTTCCAAAGATTAGGGACCACTGCCTAGGGGAAGGAAGAAAAAGACAGGACCAGGTGACTCATTAGATATAGTGGGCAAGAAGAGGGAGCCTAATCTACATTCACCATTGAGTGACTATCTACTGAGCACCTACTTTTGGAGATAAAATATTCTCTACTCCTACAGAGCTTACAGTCGAATAAAGAAGACACATGCTAAACAAATAGTCATACAATTCACTGTTACAAACAGTGGCTAAATGCAGGCAGGAAAAGGATAGCATTTTCTTATGGAGTAGTATAGTGTTTCAAAGCTACACTGAAGTCACACAGCCTGGGTTCAAATTCTGGTTTTGCCTCTTATTAACTAAATGACCTTAGGCAAATTATATAATCTCCCCGTGCCTCTTTCTTTATCTGTAAAATGGAGATGATTATAATTTCCACCTCCTAGGGTTGTTACAGGGTGGGGGTAAATGAGATTTGTTTTTTCTTTTCTCCCTCTCTCTTTTCCTTTTCTTTTTTCCTATTTTATTCTTGAGGACCTGGGGATTGAACCCAGGGCCTCGGGTATGCTAGGCAAGTGTTCAACTACTGAGTTATATTCCCAGTCTTTTCAAGTTTTTTTTTTTTGGTACCGGGGATTGAACTTGGGGGTACTTGAACACTGAGCCGCGTCCCCAGCCCTATTTTGTTTTTTATTTAGAGACGGTCTCACTGAGTTGCTTAGTGCCTCGCTCTTGCTGAGGCTGGCTTTGAACTCATGATTCTCCTGTCTCAGCCTCCCAAAGTGCTGGGATTACAGGCGTGTGCCACCACGCCCAGCTTATTATTATTATTATTAGGAACCGGGGATTGAACTCAGGGGCACTTGACCACTGAGTCACATTCCCAGCCCTATTTTGTGTTTTATGTAGAGACAGGGTCTCACTGAGTTGCTTAGCGCCTCGCCCTTGCTGAGGCTGGCTTTGAACTCATGATTCTCTTGTCTTAGCCTCCCAAAGTGCTGGGATTATAGGCTTGCGCCAGCACGTCTGGCTTCACTATTATTTTTGAAGAATTTAACAGGAAGGAGGGGTCTATCTTTTCTTAGGGCATGGGAGAGTATTCCCTGAGGAAGTGATGTTTGGGAGGAAACCTGGATTACTGTGTAAGGGAGGCTAGGGGAGAAGAATTCTGGGCAGGGGGAGGAAACTATTCAAAGTGCCTGAGGCAAAAGGTACAGTTGAGAGAAGAGGCAAGGAAAAGCTTAATAGGACAAGAGGGTGAGCAGGGGGATTGGGAAGTGTAGAAGGCAGATTCCATATTAAGAGATCAGCCACATTTGGGCTCCTTCTCTTCAGCCTGAGTGACTGGATGCCAGTGACAGTAAGCCCAAGAGGGACAAGATGCAGAAGGGATTTTGGTGTGGCCTGTGTGAATGCCCAGTGAGAGTGTCATGGGGGATGTGAGTAGATATGGGAAGAGCAGTTAGGGCATTCAGGGGAGGGCAGAAGAGACTTCCTAGAGTTGGTGAGGTGGTAAATTGCCATCAAGATGTGTTGAAGCAGGAGGGACGGGAGCAGCAGTGTTGGGACAGACTCTTGGATATCTGTGCGAACAGGCAGGCAGAACCTTTCTCTGAGATGGGAAAACTGGAGTGGGCCTTGGCAGAGGGCATTGAGGGAGGAGGGGTGGTGGAGGGGGATGTGAACAGTGCAGATATTATTTTAGACACCCTGAACTTGAAATGCCTTTGGACATCAAGTGCAGATCTCCAGTGGCTACTGGAAATCTGGTTTGAGTTCAGCATAGAAGTCCAGGCTGGAAATGGAAAGTTGTCGATGGAAAGATGATCACTGAAGCTGTGGGTGAGGACAAGCTCTCCAGACAAGCGAGGACGAGGTGGAGTGAGAAGAGAAGGTGGCTCAGGATGGAGGTTGGAGACACAGTGTGGGGCCACATAAAGAAGGATGAGACTGCCAGCCTGAGAAGGAGCAGCAGAGATGTGGAGAACTCCCAGGAGGACGGGCTTGTGGCAGGAAGCCAAAGGAAGAAAGAGCAAAGAGTCTGATGATGGGTAATACTCTGCGAGGGCAGAGGGGACGAAGATAGAACCATGGGCTCATGTGAGTGCCTTAGCAAGTGCTACTTAGTGGAATGATGGAGAGCAGTCTGCTGAGTGTAGGAGGGATGAAGGAGGCAGGTCCTTTGAGAAGTTTCGTGTGAAGAGAAGGGCAGAGATGATGTGACAGGGATCAATGCCGGGAGGCATTTTTTTTTTTTTTGGTACTGGCGATTGAACTCAGGGGCACTCAATCATTGAGCCACATCTCCAGCCCTATTTTGTGTTTATGTAGAGACAGGGTCTCACTGAGTTGCTTAGCGCCTCGCCATTGCTGAGGCTGGCTTTGAACTCGCGATTCTCCTGTCTCAGTCTCCCTAAGTGCTGGGATTACAGGCTTGCGCCACCGTGCCCGGCTCGGAAGGCATGTTTTAAGGTGAAAGAGACTTAAGTTCATTTAAAAACTGACAGTAAATCCAGCAGAGAGAGATTAACCAAGATTTAGGAAAGAGGGGAGATAAGCAGCCAGTAACATTCCAGAGCACGTGTGAGGGGAGGGGATCAGGCGTGTGGGTGGAGGGGTTGGTCTTGGAGAGGAGGAGGGATGACTTCTCTGAAGCCCCAAAGCGGGAACAAAGAGAATGGGTGCAGATGTAGATGTAGGTTTGTAGTGGGATGTTAAGGGAGATTTCATCTTGAGCTTCTATTTTTTCTGCCAAGTGGGAGGCAAGGTCTGCTGGGAGCGAGAACGAGGTGGTGAGGAGCTGGAAGGAAGGAGAATGATCAAGAGTCAAGAAGCAACTTGTCCACAGAATCGCCCGATGCCTGACAGCCTGACAACCCAGCCAGGGTTGGTGGTCATTACTGTCTGTGTGTCCTGTTTTGACTTGCCGAGTAGTTTCCGCCATCAGGGCTAACCTGCCCAGGTGCACGCAGAGGAGAAGTACTTGGAGTTTATCCAGGCTCAAGACTTAGCAAGATGGATGGGGAAAAAGGGCACAGGATATAAAGATATGCCCAGCCTAGGCCCTGGGATCTAGGCTGGGTAGGAAGGGAAATGAAGGCAGGTGGGGCCAGTTATCAGGGAGATAATGGAAACCTTTGTGGACCGGGCCCCCTTGGATCAGAGAGGGCTGGCATCTTAGACTGGTGATTGAAGTTGGATAAAAGAAATAAAACGTAGGTAAAAGGGGGACATAAATGAGCAATGAGCATATACAACTTTCATTTGAGACTCCACATACTTTTTCTAGACCTGTCAATCCCCAAAGCCAGTTTCTCTCCTAAGCCCATTGCTCCTCAAATTTGGGGAAATCTGTAAATCTTAGAGTCACCATAAATTCACTCACTTATGATCATTCCACTGTGCATTGTTAATACACCAACAAATAGATTAAATGCAGATAAATATATTTTGGAAAAACTGTAATTTGGAGGACTTTCCAACATTATCTGTTGATCAGATAATGGAGACTACCTCCGCCTAGGGATCCTAAGAGCAGCCAGACTGATGTCATCCCCACATGCTTTTCCATGCTCAAGTTCCCTTTAAAAGAAGAGCTGGAACTTCAAAAACATGACTCTCACTCCTGAGATGCCTGCATTCTCCCTCGAATGTGTGTTCCTTACTTTGCTAAATAAATCTCCTTGCCTCTACTGACCTATGCTGAAATCCTTTTATGTCCACTTGTCTCTAGTTGAGTATCCCCCTTCTCTGGAATTTTGCAGGACCTTGTCCTGGAAATATTTCTTCTCTGGTGACAGTGAGGAGCCTGGGTTTCTGCTTGCTAACTGAGTGGGTGATCAGCATGCATGATGTGCTGAGATTTTTTTTTTTAATATACTAGGGATTGAACCCAGGAGTGCTCTATCACTGAGATACACTTCAACCCTTTTCATATTTTATTTTGGGACAGAGTCTCTATAAGTTACCTGTGCTGGTCTCAAACTTGCAATCTTCCTGTGTCAGCCTCTCAAATTGCTGGGATTAGAGACAGGCACTTCCATGCCCAGCCAATCTGAGATTTTTTTCACTATCCTTACCCTCCAGAATCAGTTGGGCTCCTTAAGGACATAGTGGCCCCAGGTGAGAGTGCATGGTCACAGAAGGCAGTTGGAGAGAGGGCAGCAGGGCAGAGCATCAGGTAGGTGCTCTCCATATGGACCTGAAGGCAGAAATACAGAGGGGTTCTAGGAGACAATAGAGGAGGAACTGGGGGTATGTCCTTGACTGACCTTGCAAGAAATGAAGAACTGGTATTAAATTAAAAAAAAAAAAAACCCAGACCAGGACAGTCTAATACCTTCTGTCTGGCAACAGGTTGTTTGTTTTTGTTTTGTGCCTAATAAAATTAATTGTCGGCACTCATGCTTTGTCCTCGGCTCCTGGGAGGCTGCCTCTTCTGTGGACAATTTCTTTATTTCCTTGATTTTCCAAATCATACCCTTCACTGAATTGCCTCAGGGCCCAAGCACAAAATTAAAACATTAAGCTGATAAAATATAACATGGCAACAATTAAGGCAGCAGCAAACAAAACAGTGCATTAAAAAACATTAGCCTGAGAGCATCTCTCTACCAGTTAGAAAAAGATGTCTTTGTTAGCGGGAGAAGACAGAAGCTTCCAGACCACTCAACTGTGAGTGCCTCTGGGGCAAGCAGTATGCCTTAGTCACTTTGGATTCCCATGCAGGGCACAGTGAGGGCACTCAGGAAATGAAAGAAGGAAGGATAAACAACAAGGAAGAAAGCTCCGTGGGTAGGGAACCGAGCTCTTTCCTCCCCACCAGGAATGACTCCAGCACAGAGGTGGGAGGAAGCATGATACAGGAGAGAAGCTGCCAGGCAAGGAGACAATAAACTACCTTTTTGGCCTGGCTCTGCTTTGTGACCTTGGGCCAGTCTCTTGCCTTCTCTGGTCCTCAGTACTACCTTCTGTTATGTTTGGATGTGAGGTATCCCTCCAGAGTTCCTATATTAATGCAGAAAGGTTTGGAGGTGAAATGATTGGATTGTGAGAGCTGCAACCTTATCAGTCCATCCTAGTCTGAATGAACTGAGTGGTAACTGAAGGCAGGAGGGGCGTGCCCTGGAAGGGTTGGTTCATCTTCCCTCTGGCCCTTTCCTCTTTCTCGGCTTCCTGGCCACTGTGAACAGAGTACCACTCTTCCATCATGCCGTTTCGCTGTGATGTTCTGCCTCACCTGGGCCCAGAGCAATGGAGTCAGCCCACCATGGACTAAACCTTAGGAGCTGCAAGCTAAAAGAAACTTTCCCTTGTCTAAGTTGTTCTCGTTGTGTATTTTGAGCACAGTGACAAAAAGCTCACTAGCACACCTGCTTAATGAAACTACCAAAGATCCTTCTAGTACTGGATTCTTAACAGAAGGGCCCACTTGGGAAGGCTGTCTTTATCCTCAGGACTCAAAGACAGCCCCCTTCATCCACTAGAGCAACAGGTTTTCCCTGCCCCAAGTCACTTTGGCCAGTAGATTTCCCACAGCTTCCTTCCCTCATGTAGAATGACAATTCTCTCTCTTTTTTTCTTTTCCCTTGATCTCACAGGAATTTTTAAAACGTTTACAAATTGTAACTGAAGTAACATGTTAAACAACTTGGAGTGGTATGAAGACAGTGGCTGTCTTTGCCTTTCTCTTACGCTGCCCCAGACCACTTCACCAGGCTCCAGCCGCCCCCTTCACCCTACCGCCCCGCCCCAGGGAATCTGAGCCTGGCATCAGATCTTGCACATTTTTCGTAGGATTTCAGCCTTCTTGTATCCCTTCTCATTTCTCTATTTTTTCTTTCTGCTGGGCAGGTGCAGTGGCACACATCTTCAATCCCAGCAGATGGGGAGGCTGAGGCAGGAGGATCGTGAGTTCAAAGCTAGCCTCTGCAAAAATGAGGCAGGGGGCTGGGATTGTAGCTCAGCGGTAGAGCGCTTGCCTCGCATGCGTGAGGCCCTGGGTTCGATCCTCAGCACCACATACAGAGCAATAAAATAAAGACATTGTGTTCATCTACAACTAAAAAAATTTAAAAAAAAAATATTAAAAAAAAAAAAAAATGAGGCAGGCGCAAAGCAACTTAGTGAGATCTTGTCTTTAAATAAAATACAAAATAGGGCTGGGATTGTGGCTCAGTGATCAAATGCCCCTGAGTTCAACTCCCAGGACCCCCTCCTCCAAAAAAAAACACAAAAACTTTTTTTTCTTTCCTACAAAAGGGATTATATTCAATACACAACTCTGCAACTGTCTTTTTTTAACTTAAGAAAAACACATCAGAGCTATTTCCTCCAGGTATTCCGATCTGCCTCCCCCCTTTTTTGGTGGTACTGGAGATTGAACCTGGGGTGCTCTACCTTTGAGCTATATCTCCAGCCTTTTCATTTTTTCTTTTGAAAAAAGGGTCTCACTAAATTGCCCAGGTTAGGCTCAAACTTGAGATCCTCCTGCCTCTGCTTCCTGAGTAGTTGGGATTAATGGCTTGTTCCACCATGCCTGGCACCGCAACCTTTTGAGCGACAGTAACAGCTCGTTTTGCAGAGTTTATGCGTGGGCCAGAATCGGGCCTTAACCAGTTTAACCGCCCCCCCATACTCTGGGAAGTATGACCTGCCCTGTTCATACATGAGGAAACAGGCTCAGAGAGGTTAAGGCCTGGGCTGTGTGCTGAGTGGCAGGATTTGGACCTTCTCCAGCTGCCCAGGGGCTCTAAAGCAGTTCCCGAGTAGGACCACTGAGAGACAGGGATGGGAGATAGCATGATACAGGTTGTTCACTTTTAGTTTTTTGGCTAAAACAACAGAACACACCATAGTAAATACATCCTTATAGGCTGGAGTTTTAATTTCTGTAGGATGGAATCAAAAGTGGGCCAGAGGGGATGCATGGATTTTATTTTAATAGATAAAGTCAGACTAACTGCCAAAAGGGCTGTAGCAATTCATAGTCTCATCAGCATAATTTCTTAGTTTTATGGTTTTCTCAGAGCTGAAAGGGTCCTTGGAGAGTATCTAACTCAGCTCTTATACTGTTAAGGAAACAGCCCAGTGACAGGAAGTATCTGGGCAATGTCCCCAGAGGGTTAGAGGCAGAGATAGGCCCTTGTCACTGCTGCCTGGGCCTTGGCCTTACGCTCTTGCCTGCAGGCTGCCTCTGCCTCTTCTCCTGCCCTGTCTGTGATCTGTGCTCTTTGGCATCACATCACTTCCTGTTTGTCAAACGTCCCCTGATGATCCCCCAACCACAGGCTCCAGTCATAGCTTCATAATAGGCTTCCGAAGCCCATCCCAATCTGATTCCTGGTGCATCTCCTCTCATCCAAACCAGCAATCGAGTCTGGAGTCTGTATGGTCCTCCTTCACACCATTTGGACAGACTTGCCTTTTTCCTCTTTGACGTTTCAACTGTTTTCTATGTATCCTGCAAAGCCAAGTGCAAATGCCACCTCTTCCACAGTGTTATCCTTGACTGCCCAAGCTTCCCACTTCAGGGAGAGTCATCTTTGCCCTGAAACAAGGTCCCCTTTTCTGTTTTTCCTTCCAGAAGGACAGATGTTGCTGATGACCAGCCAGGAGGGGGCAGTGCACAACCAAAAGAAGGTCTTCCAAAAGGTCAAGGTCACTTGCCTCCACGGTGGATGTCTTTGAGAATACAAAGTTCAACCTCAGTGGTGTGACCTTAGGCAAGTTCCACTCCTTCCTGGGCCTCGGTCTGCATCTCAGTGAAATGAGCATTGGGCTAGTTCAGTGTTTTCTGAAAGCCTTGTGATGCAGGAAGTGGCTTCGTGAGATAAATAGATGGACACTTTAAAATGAAAATCATTATGTATTTATTTTAATGTGTATCAGACAAAAAATAACTAGCACATCAAACCTGTTATTTTGCAGATATTATTGCTTAGGATGGGGCTAAATAGGCATTTAAATAAAAAAAAGTGAGTCAATGTAAAAGAAAGTACCAATTAAATAATAGTACAGGTGGTAAGCCTGCAGTGAATGGCGGCAGTCGGGAAAACATTGGTCTGCCTTTAATGTTCTAGAAGGCTGCAATTTGCAGGGCTGCTTGCCTTTGGTAGGGGTGGAGGCAGGGAGAAGAAGCTGCCTCCAGGAGTTGGGGTGGAGGAGAAGGCATTCCACACACCCCGGACCCTCTACTGCCCATGGGGGGGCTACGCGTGCTGGCTCCCCCTCCCCGCCTCCTTCCTCAGCTTCCCTGCGGTTACTAGGGAGTGGGAGGCTGAGAGGGGCCGCATTCTGGAAGCTCATCTGCTCCCTCATTCTCACCCAGCACCCTGCTTGGCATAAAGAATTCAGGGTGATGATTAACCAAAATGCAGAAAGGCACTGGGGGTGGGGAGAGAAGCTAGGTAAACAGAGTCTTCCTATATATGTGAATGTCCAACATGGAGGGACTGTGTAGTGAGTCCCAAGCTTGGCGGTGCATTGGAATCACCTCACTGTTCCATGGAAATACAATTCCAAGACCCCACCTTAGGCAATTGCAGTCTTGGGTCCCCTGCGTTTGTAGTTTAGAAAGCTTTGCAGTGGATTCTGATGCTTCTAGGTTTGGAACTACTGTTAGACAGCACACCTCCCTCTGCGTACCTGTGGAGGCTCAGAGAGGTCATTTCACTTCTTCAGTCACTCAGCAGGTCAACGGGTAACACCTGGACTCTTGACTCCGTTCTTCCTGGGGAGCGTTCCTTGCAGAGCCTGGTCCATGATTAACAAAGAGAAGTTCCACTGACAAATGCGTGGAGTTTCTCTGAGCTTCCTTTGCCTCTGGGCTTGTCAAGGACTTTCTCTGGAAGAGAACATGCTGTATGAGCTGCCATCTGCTGAGGAGGCCAGAAGGGGTGGTGAAGGATGGTGGTGGAAAAGGGTGCAGGGGGTGCCAATGGAGGGGGCGGCCAGGAGATGGGCCTCCTCTGCGGTTGCCAGCCTGCTGAGGGCAGGAGCCAATTGGGATGTATGCCACCAATAGTTAGGTTTTCAAGTGGGATCCTTAAAGAACAAAATTAGGGCCAATGACTGGGAGGTAAATTCTAGATGAAACTTTCTAATGGTGATCAGTGACGTGGGAGACAGTTGGCCTTAGGACAATTGGCCTTAGGACAATTGCCCAGGTCCCTGATTTTTTTTTTCCTGAACTACACCCCCAGCTCTCTTTATTTTTTATTTTGAGACATAGTCTCAAAATCTCTGGCCTCAAACTTGGGATCCTCCTGCCTCAGCCTCCTGAGTAGCTGGGGTTACAGGCATACACCACTGTGCCTGCATTCCATGCTTTTTAAAATTATAAATTATAAAATATCAAACATATGACAAATATAAGGGCAGCTTCTATGTTCCTATGACTTAGATGGAAATAAGACATTATGGATAAACAGGAGTTTCTCACTTAATTTCCTTCTCTCCTTCCCAGTGGTGCTCAACCAGCCCATTTCCTGAGATTGGCTCCAGTCCTGTACCTGATCTTTTATTTATGCTCCGTATACATACGCTCATAAAACAGAATGTATTGCTTAGTAGTTTTAAAACTTTTTGTAAATGGCATAATATTGTGTACAGTCTTCTGCAAGTTGCATGTTCTCATTAACATTATGCTTAAAGTTTCTCTAGGTTGAAGTACAGAGTTCGAGCACGTCCATGTCCACCATCCCATTTACTTCATTGTATGTGCCACGACTTATGAACCCACTCTGTGGATGGACATTTGAATGATTTCCAGTTTTCTACAATAAAAATCACAGAGCCATGACCAACCATGTATGAGTCTTTTTTGGTGGGAAGGGGTATGGGGGTTGAACTCAGGGGCACTCAACCCATGGAGCTACATCCCTAGCTCTATTTTTTTTTAAAATTTTTTTTTTTTAGTTGTTGATGGATCTTTATTTTATTCGTTTATTATTTATATGTGGTGCTGAGGATCAAACCCAGTGCCTCACGCATGCTAGGCAAGCGCTCTACCACTGAGCCCCAGCCCCAGCCCCTTTTTTTTTTTTTTTTTGTACTTAGGATTGAACTCAGGGGCACTCGACCACTAAGCCACATTCCCAGCTCTTTTTAATATTTTATTTAGAGACAAGGTCTCACTGAGTTGCTTAGCACCTCACTTTTGCAGGGGCTAGCTTTGAACTCATGATCCTCCTGCCTCAGCCTCCTGGGCCGCTGGGATTACAGATGTGCCCCACAGTACCTGGCCCATGTATAAGTCTTACATGTGCTGGGTGGGGAGTATCTGAATGTATGCACATCGTGTTGCTTGTCTGTCACAGCCTGGCTGCGCTGGAGGGGTGAGTTTCTGCTAGCAATTGTCAGACCCCAGAATGTTTGCCACTTTGGTGGGCCAAATGTGTCTTATTCTTGTTCTTAATTTGTATTGCTCTCATCAGTAGGTTGAAAGGTTTTTGTGATTTGACTGACTGTTTGGATGTATCCTTTTAGGAGTTGCCTTTTGTGTCCTCTGCTGGGGTTCCGTGGGTTGTCTGTCTTTCTTACTGACTTGTAGGAGCTGTAATCCTGTGGTCGGCTGCTGAGGTCCTCTGCCAGCCTGTGGCTCCTCTTTTCCCTTCACTTGTGCAGTTTTTGATGCACACAGTTCCCATGTCTTCTGCTGCGTTTGGAGGCTCTGCCATCTGCAGAGGCCATTTCACAGCATGGTGCCCTCCTCAGGAGGGTGATATAGTCGGGATTGTGGGATCCCGTGCTGGGCAGCCTGGGGTGAGATTCAGGCTGAGTGATTTACAGGTTGGGTGAACTTGGGGTCAATTATTTTACCTCTGGGCTGCAGCTTCTTTTCTGGTAACATTAGGATAAGAAGAATCTTCAGCTCTCAGCGATTTTAGGAGTCTGGGAGGAGGCCAATGTAAAACAGGAAGCACTGAAGCCCCCAAGGAAAGCTGGGGTCACAAAAAGTCTCTGGAGAAGCCATTACCTGAGAACCATGCAGTGTGATGTCCTGATCTTGCCTGGCCTTGAGAAGTCAGTCAGCACAGTTCCTACTGAGCACATGCTCTGTGACTCCAGAGGCAGGAAGCTGTATGGACAGGCATTGCTGATGCCTCATGAAAGCCAGGATGTGCCCTCACCCTCTGTACACCATGCTGCTCAGAGCTGCCCAGGTGCCCATGGCCACAGGCCCAGGAGAACATCTGCTGGTTCCAAGGACAATATTGGTTTAGGGAAAGAAAAGGACACACGTGCCCAGTCACTTTCACTCATATGTGACCAGATGTCAGCCCACACAAACAGGCCTCTTGAGGCCATGGTGGTGGGGGCCTACTCCTGTGACTGAGCAGTTCATCCTGGGGACAGTACACGCCAGGCTGGGGCAGGAAGAAGCTGGGAGAGGGTGGACAGAGGCTTCTGGGGTCAGTAGTTTCTTGGAAAAGGCCATAGAGTCTGTGGTCAACAGGCCATTGACTGACCCCACCTCTGAGGGGTGAGCCTGCTCAAGTGGTCAGAGCTCTGTACAGCAGCAAGGAACGTTATTTAAAATGAAGCCAGGCACACTGGCGCACGCCTGTAATCCCAGCAGCTCTGGAGGATCGCAAGTTTAAAGCCAGCCTCGGCAAAAGCAAGGCGCTAAGCAACTCAGTGAGACCCTGTCTCTAAGTAAAATACAAAATAGGGCTGAGGATGTGGCTCAGTGGTTGAGCGCCCCTGAGTTCAATCTGCAGTACCAAAAAAAAAGAAAGGAAACATTTCTGGAGTAAGTGATATATATGCATTATGCAAAAATGTAAAGGTACAAAAAGGGTACAGAGAAAAGCAAATTTCCCAGCCTCCCACCCTCTGTCCCTCAGCTTCCTAGGAGGAAGCAATGTTACCAGAGATTTTATATGAATATATGAAATATTGACAGTAGCAAGTTTTACATGCTATGGAAAAACTTGCTTATTTTTTTCCATGCTGTCTTTTCTCCCCCAAGTTTAGGACTGGAATGTTACAGGCAGGAGTGAATGTCTGAAGGATGGCGGGCGAGTGGTCGGGTGGTGGGTGGATGGATGCACGATGGCCACTTAGGTCTGGGCTTTTGTCCTGCGTATTCTAAGACTCATCCCTGACCTTGGGAGGCTCCCTTTCCTTTGGCCTGTCACCGTAGGTGGGTGAAGCCAGGCCTTCCTGACCCTGGCACAGAGCCACAGTGGGGGAACTAAGTGAACCAGGCAGCTGAGCAGCTTAATTGTCATTTCCACCAGCAGATGGTTACCAGGGAAACTCGAGGACTGTTAGAACGGGGAAGGTTTAGCAGGCAGTGCAGAGCAGCGTGAGAGACTCGCGGACTGGGGAGGGGGAAGTTCCTACAAGTTCCTCAAGACTTGAATTTTAAATATTCCTTCAGTGATGATCCAGAACAATTAAAAATTGTATTTTTAGATCATTTTGATGTGTGCCTTATAACAGCAGATGGCCACGTGACATGCTGCATGTTGTTTGTATTAACAATCACAGCAACACAGGGATCATCGATGACCTTGCAGCCCCCTGAATAAACTGAGATTTTGCTGTTAATCAGACTGAGCAGGTTTTTATTTTTGTGTGTGTGCCAGGGATTGCACTCAGGGGTGCTTAACCACTAAGCCACATCTCCAGCTCTTTTTACATTTTTATTTAGAGACAGGGTCTCATTAAGTTGCTTAGGGCCTCGCTAGGTGGCTGAAGCTGGCTTTGAACTCACAATCAAGCTGCTGGGATTACAGGTGTATACCACTGCACCAGGCTTGAGCAGTTTTTTTAAAAACTGGTCCATGAAAACAAAGATTGTACCTATTGAGCTGCAGATGTAGCTCAGTGGAAGTACGCTTGCCTAGCATGCCTGAGGCCCTGGTTTGATCTCTAGTACCACACACACACACACACACACACAATTGTACTTATTAAAGATGTACCATGTTATATTGAGCAGGTTCTTAACTTTGAGTCCTCAGACCCTTAAGATCCCTGGACACATTTTTAGGGTCAGAGAATTTTCCTCTGACATCTGTACATTACCCAAGTACGAGAAACCCTGGCAAGGGTGAGAGAGCCCGGCCAGGGGAGGGAGCCTGGACTCTGGTCTGCCTCTACCTCTTATTGGTTGAGTTTACCTCTTCTGTCCTTTCTGCTTTAATTTCCCCATCAAGAAAATAGGGGTGAAAACACCTTCCTCACAAGAGACAGAATGCAAAGTAAGATAGCGAATGTGAAGGTTCTGTCTTTACAAGTGTGTGAACGCTTTCATTACATTAAAAAGGGAAAGGAGCCTTGTGAGAAAGGTGAAAGGACTGTCCTACCATTACCCTGTCACTGGCAGAGCTGGGCTGGGAGCCCAGGAGTCTTGTCCTCTACGTGCCAGGGCACGTAGACCACTAGCAATAAGAGTTGAATTTTCTAATTCTGGAAAGTATAATAATAACACCTCAGATGGGCCTGTCACTATTTGGGCAAACATATTCTTTATTTTTATTTTTTAAAGAGGTTCAGTTAGGGAAAACAAATAAATGAGCACATCAATTTCCCCACAGCTATACTTCTCTGTCCAGAGCAAAAACATTCTTTCTCAGGTGAAAGGTCAGACACAACACCCAGGTAGCTTGGTGTCCATACTCAGACTTGCCATTTTGCTGGGTTGCAGGGCCACTTCATTTCAGTACCTGGCATTTGAAAATATGAATTCAGAGTTGGAGCCAGTCAGGGTAGTCCATGGGCTCCAAAAAGAAGGGATCATGTCTGGTCACTGTTGTTTCTCCCAAGTTCAGCCAACTGCTTTGCATACGTGTGCACAGTCAATGTTTAAAGACTGAAGGAATGAATAACTGGAATCACCTTTTTGTGTTTCAACATTTGAAGGGGTCTCAGAGAAGATATGTCTACCAAGTTCAGATTCAAAGTCAGGAGGTCAGGGAACAAGGGAACTCAGGGCTGAAATGGCTCTCTGTTCTGGACTTCAGGGAACAGGGAGACCAGTAGTTGGTGAAGCCCAGTTCAGAGGCTGAGGTCATTTGCAACAGAGTGATTGACTGATTTGTGGAATCAGAGTCTATTGATTGAGCATCTTCCATATGTGAGGCTCTGTGCTGTATGCTGGGTGTCCCAAGCCAAACAAAGTCCTATACCCTAAGAAGTCTTAGTTTGTGAAAATGTGCCCACAGTGGTGAAGATGTGTTTGGGCTTTGGAATCACAGACATGAGCTCAAGCCCAGCTCCACAATGTGTGACTGTGGGTGTGTCAATTTACTTCTCTGTTTCAGTTTCCTTACCTATAAAACGAAATGAGGGGCTGGGATTGTGGCTCAGTGGTAGAGCGCTTGCCTCGCATGCATGAGGCACTGAGTTTGATCCTCAGTACCACATAAAAATAAGTAAATAAAATAAAGGTATTGTGTCCATCTGCAACTAAAAAAAATAAATAAAAAACGAAATGAAGAACAGAAACTGTTACCGTGGCTGGTAAATAAGGCACATAGCCCCTGGTCCAGAGAGAATGCTCACTACCTGTTCTCCAGCATGACAGTCTAACTGGGCTTGGACTCCATCTCTTCTATCTGTCCTGAACCCCAGAAGAGCTTGTCTGAGCTGACCGAAAAAAGCAGCTGGGATGGGCACCTCCCATGCACCAACATTGGGTTATTCATAGCTCTTTGGCTATTGTGGTTGTTATGGTTGTTGTTTCTATTAAGAATAGTGATGCTATGAATAACCTTGTGTGTTTCTCTTGGTGAGTGTGAGCAAGGGTTCCTGTAGGGTGTACAAATAACAATAAACAAGTGCAAAGGAAGGCCACTGGGTGATCAGATGAATGCTATGGAGCTGGAACATGGTCCTGGAGCTATTCTGTGAGGCCTGGTGTTAACCTTTTAGTTGCTGGATCCTGGGGAGGTTGCAAGGGTGCCCAGGAGAGGGGTTGAGGCAGGCAGAGCACAGTAGGTCACACAGCAAAGGGGATGAGGAAGACTTGGGAGTAGTAGTTTTTATTTTGTTTTGGTACTGGGGATGGAACCCAGGGCCTCGCCATGCTAGGCAAGTGCTCTATCACCGAGCTGCATCCCCAGCCCCTTTTATTTTTATTTTGGAGACAGGGTCTTGTTAAGTTGCTTAGCTGGCCTTGAACTTTATGATCCTTCTGTCTCAACCTTTTAAGTCACTGGGATCAGAGGCGTGCCTGGCTAGAAGAGTAGTTCTTTACCAACTGGCATGGAAATATTTCAAAATTGTAACCATTAGTGTGGTTAAAATGGTAAGTGCTGGTGTGTACATGCTTAGGACTATATATAACCTAGGGGTGGAGTTACTAGAGTGCAGGGAAAGTGAATGATCAACTTTGCAGGATAATACTAAATTGTTTTCCAAATCACAGATTCCCATAGATATTCCCTCCAGCAGCTAATAAGCCTCTGGTTGATCTACACCCTTGCCAACACTTGGTGTTATCAGGCTCCTTAATTTCTTGCCAGTCAAGTGGGTATAAAGTGATATCTCATAATGGCCTTAATCTTCACTTCCCTGAATCCTAATATGGCTGAACATCCTTTCATGTATTATGGGTCTAGAGCTGTTTGCTTAAAAGACATAAGCCCTATGTACATTAAATATGTGCAGTTTCTTGTTTATAAGTTATATCTCTATAGAGCTGTTAAACACACACATACACAAATGTACACAATAAGATCTATAATTTTATCCCTAATATAGTTGCTAACATTTAGTAGATACTCAATAATATTTCATTGAATATGAAAAAAAAAAAGAAGCCTGAGTCCCTCACACCACAAAGAATATTCGACCGCACACCTTGGCCAGCAGTCAGGTTGAATTAGAGCACAGACCAAGAACTATGGGACCTGGTTTCAGACTCAGGGTGTTAACAACCTTACTTCGGGGCCTTAGGTGAGATGTTTTCCTCTTCTGAACCTCAGATTACCATCAGGGAGACAAGTTGGGGATAGCCTTAGTCTGCTCACAGGGAAGGCAGCTAAATGAGATCATGAGTGAGTGAGATCATGCAAGCCAAGTGCTTCTGGAACTGAAAAGTCCTGTGGGGTGGGGGTAGGGGTGGGAGGAATTGTTGTTCCCTCTTTAAAGACTGTTTAGGAAGGCTTCAGAACCCCGGGAAGCAAGAACAGCTGGCCAAACTCCTAGAAGCAGAAAGCATCTGTTCTTAGGCTTGGATGAACGTCCTTCCTCATCTACCCCTGCATCCAGGCACCTCTCCAGCCCTAACAAGAGAGGAGGACCAAGCCCCATTTACTCCTGGCTTAAGTACTCCTTAGTGTACTCCAAAAGTTACTGGGAACAAAAACGTGAGCCCAGGCAGCTCTAAAGTGAAGATGGTGGGCATCCTGGTGCTGGATCTCCCCGGGAGGATGCCACTGCAGGCTGCTGGGCCAGCAGGTAGCTATGGGCCTGGCTGCCCAGGCCAAAATGAGAAGATGTCGCCAAACCATAGTGCCTGACACTTAGGTTCTCAGCTCTTTCCTCTGTTCCTTCTGGCCTCACATCCTGTCCCTGTTCTGGTAGGAGGGCAGTCTACACAGGCAGCCCTCAAAAGTATGGCTGAGGGACGCTAACCACTGTGAGTGGTGGTTACATGGGGAAATGGCGGAGAGGTTCTGTGGTCACATAGAAATATTGAATTAAATTTTGTAGGCCACTAATGTTTGCTACACGTGTCAGGCGCTGGGCTAGGCACTTCACAAACACTACCCATTGACTTGAGAATCACGGAAACTGCTACCACCATCTTGTAACCACTAGAGAATGACAGATATGATAGTCCTGCAATTCTTTCCCTATTCTTTTTTGTGATACTGGAAATTGAACCCCATGTATTTTTGGCTTGGCAAGCACTTTACAATGGAGCTACATTCCCAGCCCATCCTCTGATTTCTTACAATAGCCTTGAGAGGCAGGTGCTATGATTGGCTCCATTTGACAGGTGAGGAAACTAAAGCTTTGCAAGGTTAAGAGCCCTTCAACTGGTAAGTGACAAAGTCATATTCAAACCCACGTAGGTTGTTACCAGAGCCTCTGATCTTAACCAGAGGAAAGAACAGGCCTTGGTGACTGATCCAATTGTGGGGTCAGGGGAAGGAGAAGCATTCATAATCTATCTTTGAGTCAGCTCACTGTCAAACTGTGTCCTAGAGGCTGGTAGAAGATGAGAATGCAGAGAAAGGCCTTGTTCCTCCCGTTCCAGAAACCAGGAGATAGGAGGTAAGTTCAGCAGAGAGTGAGGTACACTAAGGGGTGTTTGGAGAAACCAGGCTTCCTAGTCCCTCTCTCTTTTTCTCCCCACCCTCTTCTTTCCTTCCTTCTTTCTCTTTTCTTTTTCTTTCTTTCTCTTTTTTGGTACCAGGGATTAAACCCAGGGGCACTTAACCACTGAGCCACATCTCCAGGCTTTTTTTGTTTTTTATTTAGAGACAGAGTTTCACTGAGTTACTTAGGCCCTCACTAAGTTGCTGATTTACTTTGAACTCATGATCCTCCTGCCTCAGCTTCCCGAGCTGCTGGGATTACAGGCATGTGCCACTGCGCCCCGTTTCCTTGTCTCTTTCAAGCCAAGGCTTAAGAGACCATTAGTCACATGAAGAGCTGGAACAGGGAACACCAGGCAGGGGAAATGGCATGTGCACAGGCCAGGAGCTGACGAAAAACATGTAAAGCCACTGCCATAGTTGATAGAGGAAGTGAGGCTTGGGAGATGAAGCTGGATGTCACAAGGAGCAGGTACTCAAGGTCTTGACTTTGGGGCTTCTAGATGGGGAGGGACAAAGAATGGATGAGGATGTCAAGTAAGCACCCAGGGAACTGTGGGGCTGTGGGCTAAAGCTGGGTACATGGGAGGAGGAGCAAGCAAGGGGCTGAGGAGATGGCGGCAATGAACTTGTCTTTGGTCTCCTTGATTTTGAGGAGGTCATTGCTAAGGCCTCTCCTAGTGCTGACCTACTCAGCTTCCCTGGAAGGAAGGAACATCTTGCTGCAGCCCCTCCACCCTCAAATATTCTGGGCAGGAAGGAGCGGGATCTGTTTTGTCAACGCAGCTTGCAATAAAGAGTCTCATTCAGGGAAGCAAACAGCTGCTTGACTATTAATAGGCAGGGGCCTCCGCCGCAGCCTGCTGGGAGGGCCTCGCTTGCAGCTCTGCAAAGGTGAATCGCTTCCTTCTGCCTGTCTGAGCTTTGCACCCTGTGGTGGGACAATTGTCTGGTTGCTTATTTCTCAGAAGGTTGATCACCTCCAAGCGTTTGCTAGTGCACCTTGGGAGGTGTAACCTGGGCCTGCTGGGGTGCTGGCTCTTCCTCTTCATGCTGGACGTAGCCTGAGAGGGACAGAGTCCAGAGGACCCAGAGCTGCCCAGAGAAGTAGCCTCCCTGATGGATGTGGAGAATGTGTGGGTGGGATCTTCACCACAGCCTATGGAAAGATCACACACCCTTGTGGGAGATCAGAGTTGGGTGACTGGAAAGGAAGGGGTGTCATTCTAGCAACAGGAGGACTGATGGAAGAAACTGGGGGTAGAGAGAGCACAGGGAAAGTCTGGGAGCCAGACCAGGGCTGAGGGGAGCCCGGGAGTCCATACCTGAAAGGTTGAGGCCTCGGGAAGGCCACAGTCTCTTCTGCTGCTGCCGTCATGATGTGTGATGTCACTGTGGCCAGCCAGATGGCCCACCGGAGGGAACCCGTGGAGAGGGCAGCTGGGAGCAAGTTAATGGAAACCTGTGGGCGCCCCGGGCCACACTGGGGCCTAGTCCTGCGTGCTGGAGGCCCTGTGGCTCCTGCCCAAATGGGCGTGGGGCTCACAGGCTGGCGTTGTTCCCTGCCCTCTCAGGTGGCAGCTTCAGGTGGTGGCCGCTTCAAAGAAACCCCATTTAAAACAGGGCCTCACCTCAAGTTTCCTAAGGGCCCTGTCCAGGCTAATGAGATCATTAAGAGACTCCTTGTTAAATGGGTTTATACACAGTTTGCCTGTAAGGCCTCTGGTTGAGCCCTGCGCCCTGGCTGCGGTGTTTTTTAATGTCTGTGTGTTTGTATCTGTGCTTAGCCGAGTGTTGGGGAGGGCAGGTTCTGTTTAGGCTGGCAAAAGTGCTGCTGGCCCTCTCACTTTCTGGTGGTGAGACCCCAGACCAGTCATCTAATCAAGCTTGGTGCCTCTGTTTCCCCACCTGAGAAAACAGCCTAATAACTGGGTTGAATTACACCATAGAATCTTTCAATGGCTCCCCATTGATCCCAGGGAGGTATCCAAGCTCCTTGGGACTTAGACTCCTGTGGCCTGCCCGCCATTCCTCTATATCACATTTGTCTCTTTGACCACATGGACCAGTGGGTTTGTTTTGTCTTATCTTTTGGTACTGGGGATTCAACCCAGAGGTGTTTACCACTAAGCTATATTCTCAGTCTTTTTTATTTTTCTTTTAAGACAGAGGCTTGCTTAATTGCCCAGGCTGCTCTTAAACTTGCTATCCCCCTGCCTCATCCTCCAGCATTACGGGGATCATTAGCATGCACCACTATGCCTGGCGGAACTAGCAACCTCAATCTGACTTCACGTGTGCTGTTTATTCATCTTTCTTTTTGGTACCGGGGATTGAACTCAGGGACACTCGACCACTGAGCCACATCCCCAGCCCTATTTTGTGTTTTATGTAGAGACAGGGTCTCACTGAGTTGCTTAGCGCCTCGCCATTGCTGAGGCTGGCTTTGAACTCACGATTCTCCTGTCTCAACCTCCCTAAGTGCTGGGATTACAAGCGTGTGCCACCGTGCCTGGCTTGTTTATTCATCTTGGAATGCTCTTTCCCATAGTCTTTCCCTGTTTCCCCTTCCTTCCATTTCAGGTACCGCTGAAGTGTCCCTTCCTGGGAGTTCCTGCTGATGTATCATGCCAGTTCTGGTCTGTTGCCCACCACATGCACTATGATTCTGCCAACCTGTTGTCTCTCTGTGCTAGACTAAACCCCAAGAGGGCAGGGACTGTACCAGCTGCTCAATGTATCTCCAGGCCCTGATATCCATTAGCTGCTCAGGATAGTTTCTTTCTAAGCTTTGCAGTGACTTTCGGGTTAAGGCTGCCTCTGAGTCGCCTATGACCTTTCCTTGAAATTACTCCCTGGGGGCTGGGGTTGTGGCTCAGTGGTAGAGTGCTTGCCTAGCATGCGTGAGGCACTGGGTTTGAGCCTCAGCACCACATATAAATAATAAATGAATAAAATTAAAAAAAAATCCATCAACAACAACAAAAATATTTAAAAAAAAAAAAAAAAAGAAAGAAATTACTCCCTGTAGCTTCTCACCTTCCCACAAGCCTTGACTCAAAACCCAGCTGTGGGTCCAGAGAGTTGGTAGCACCTTGGGCGGCTGAGGTAGGAGGATTCCAAGTTCAAGGCCAGCCTTGGCAACTTAAAGACCCTGTCTCAAAAACAAAAAAGACCCTAAAACCTGTTGAACCCTGCTGCAGAAAGGTAGCTCAGAGGTAAAGTGTCCTTGAATTTTATCCTTAGTACCAAAACAACATCATCAACACCAAAAACCCTGTCATCCTAAAGTCTGTGCCAGGCACAGAGCAGAGAAAGGCCTGGCCAAGGCACCTAAGCCACACCCACCTGGAGCACCTTGTTATTTCCTCATCAAACCACCACCAGTTCTTCATGCTGAGCCTATCCCAACATGGGCACCTATGCCATGGTGCAGATTTGCTTTCTAAGTCTGTGATTTCTTTTTCAGCTCCCTAGGATGTGGAGCGTCTCCTAGGTGATTAGAATGATGGATTCACAGCCGGGTGTGATGGTGCATGCCTGTAATCTCAGTACTCTGGGAAGCTGAGACAGGAGGATCGTGAGTTCAAAGCCAGCCTCAGCCAGGGTGAGGCGCTAAGCAACTCAGTGAGACCCTGTCTCTACATAAAACACAAAATAGGGCTAGAGATGTGGCTCAGTGGTCGAGTACCCGTGAGTTCAATCTCTGGTACCAAAAAAAAAAAAAAAAGAATGATGGATTCGCAGGGCCCTGGTGGGCAGGGAGGTAGGGAGGCCTGTGGCAGTGCATAGCTTTCAGTGTGTGGCCCATAGGTTGTCTGGCCAGCAGGTGTTAGGTCACAGCACTTTGCAAGTAGAATTGGTGAGGAAAGGGTAGAAATGAGAGGCAGAGTAAGAAAACTGACATTGGGGGCAGAGCAATTAAGAGAGGAGCCCAGCCAGGCAGCTCAGAAGGGAGGCGAGCCAGCACATCATGGAGCCTGTGAAGAGAGTGAACTCTGCAGCAAACTGCTATCAGGGAGGGCCTAGCAGCTTAAGGGGAGCAACGTGGGTTAAATATATATCTCCTGGCTAACTGGGGAGCTCCTTGTGGGGAACGACCATGTGCTCCTCACACCTGTATCCCCTGTAGTGTAGAGTGAATCCCAGATCCTTGCAGCCATCGACACTGAACAGCAGGGTTCAGTCCCCCGGGTGCTTGAAATTGATGATACTATACTACTACTAACAAAAATAGATAACAATTGTTGAGCTCTTACCATGTATCAGGCACTTTACTAAATACTTCACATCCATCATCTCCAAGACTGTCAGATCCACAAGAGCAGGAACTGGGTCTGTTTTGTCTCACCATTGCATCCCCAGGGCCTAATGTAAACCTGACACACAGTAGATGCTTAATATGTATTCGTTGCATAAACACATAATCCTGCCTATTTATCCCTGTTTTATAGATAAGAAGCCGAGTTTCAAACAGGCTAAGTAACTGAGGTTATTCAGCTAGTGGGAGGGGAAGACCAGGATTTAGACTCAGGTCTGGCTCTGAAGTTCATGGGCTTATCTACACTCTGTTGTCACTGCCATTATCTTGGACCTCGCTATCTGTGTGGACTGTGAACCATCATCATTGCTAGCAACAGGGAGCTTGTTGGAGAAGCAGAATCTCAGCTGCATCCCAGATCCACTGAATCAGAATCCACATGATTAACGAGATGCCCGGGTGATTCATATACACGTTCAAGTTTGAGAAGCCTTGGCTCCCCAGCCACTCCACCCCTACAGTCACTCAGAGGGCTACATCCTTGGCTGCCAAGCAGCCGCAATCAAACTGCACTTGGCCATTGGGTCCTTTGTCCTTTGCCATGAGACAGCTAAGTGTAATTGTCGTACTGGCAGCTTTGGCTATGACCTCTAACATTATTACCACTTAAGGATGAAAAGCGTATTTTCACTTTTTTAATCATGCATGTCCATGAGGTTTCTGCTGTCCCCAGGAACATGTTCATGAGACTGCAAGCAGGGTTTTGTCACTGGCGGTGGTGTCTCTGAATGAGACCATGTCAGACCCCCACACGGGCCCGTCTTCATTTTTCCCTCTTCAACATCCAATCATGCGGGCTGTGGATTCTCAGCCCTGGTGTCTTTATAAGCACATGACTTAATCCAATAATTATATTCATAAACAATTCCCCAATGATTTTAAGAGGCACTGCTTGCTTATGTTTTGAAGATTATGGGTTTGGTCTTTCAAAACAGCAGAAAGAATCGATTGTCTAACAAAAGGAACAGGGAACAAGGCCCATGGTTTTTTTACCCAAGCTTCTCCCTGTTCCTCTCGCTCTCTGATCAAGGCCTCTAGGACCCTAGGCCATTGACCCCATTGTGTCATTGTGGTCTTTGTGTCTCTAGCCTGTCCTAAAAACTTGGGTGGTAATCTTGTTTAAGAATTCAAGTTGAGGATTTGCTCCAGATCTGCCTGACTTTCGCTTATGGGTTTATCTAAATCTATAGTTGTTAACTTGGATGACCCAGAAATTGTATGAAAATTACAGCACATTTTGTATGGGGGAGGGAGGGTCATTGATTTTTTCAGATTCTTAGTGAGGTCTGTAACCCCAAAGACCATCGATCTCTCTGCCTCTGACTTTTCAGGGTCCATGGCTGTTTCTCTCACAGTATTCTAGTTGCTTGGGTTTTATCTTCTCGGCTAGACCGTGAGCTCTGCGAAAGTGAGGATGATAGCCAATGCCCTTTATGTCAGCGTTCTACCTTTGAAAGTGTGAGATCCTTTTGCAAAGTGCATTAGCCTCCTCATTTCAACACACTGAGAGCCATTGGAATTTCACATACTATTTGCAGATAATGTTTGATGCATGGACTATTTCCCAGACCTCTTCAAATGCCCCAGTCCTCCTTGCTCTAGGAATCTGTAGCTCACAGTTTCATAGATAATAAGATCATAAGACCAGATAATAAGAAAGGAAACAACCTTAGATATCAGGTCCAACACCCCATTTTATGGATGAAGACTCTAGAGACTAGAGAAGAGAAATGACTTGCCCACGGTCACACAAAGAGATCCTGTCGGAGCTGGGGCTAGAAATCAAGTGTTCTGACTCCCCAGACTCCATTCCTGTCCTCCACCTTTTCTGTAGCCTCAGCTATATACAGACGTTTGAAGTGTTTGCAAAATCATTGAGTGAATACTGAGCAGGGTAAGAAGCTGACACAATGCCCAAGGGTGCCCATAGTCTTCTTTATTTAGCAAAAGTAAGTTCTTAGAGTGTAATTCTCTCTCTCTCTCTCTCTCTCTCTTTCTCTCTCATACACACACACACACACACACACACACACACACACACGTGCGTGCGCACCTACCTATCCTTAGACTAGGTTGATCCTGCAGTTGGAGCCTAAAGAGACAGATGGGGGCTTCTCTCCTTAGAGCTTAAGTTTGAGAGCATTAACTTGACTGCATTTGGCTTCAATCTGAGTTTTCTAATAATACTTATCATCCCAGCCTTTCAGCATGCATGCATTCATATGGTAATTATTTATCAGGCAATTTTAATGTGATGAGTGCTATGCTAGGCTGAGGAGTGAGGGCCAGTACATTCAGGTGTTGTCCCTGTCCTCTGGCTGTCTAGAGTCTGTGACATGAAGGCTATACACCTTCCTCACAGGTCATGGGCCAAACCATTGTTCCCATGCTCCTGATTGCAAGCCTGGCAGGGTCTTCACTGAGCCAAAGGAGTCTAAGCAGTGGGAATCACTGTCTTTTTCTGGTGGGCACTATTGCATCTGCCATTCTCAATGCCAGGGTTGAAAGGAATTAGAGGTCATGTTTTTTGTTTTGTTTTGTTTTGTTTGGAGATAAGTTGCTGAGGCTGGTTTTGAACTCTTGATCCTCCTGCCTCAGCCACCCAAGCTGCTGGGATTACAGACGTGCTCTACCATGGCTAGCAAGGTCATATTTTTAATCCCTTTATTTTGTATGGGGAAATGGAGGCCCAGAGTAGCCAGAGGACTTATACAAAGTAACCAGAGAATCAGGGACCCAGCTAGGACCAATGCCTGGGTCTCACAGATTAGTCCTGAGAGCTGGATCAGACACAGGGGCAGAGAAGGGCATTGTTGGAAAAGGCAAGAGCGAGAATCAAGACGTAGAGGGAGAACGTGTTAGGATGGGAACAGCAGGGAGAAAGGCAGTCCTGGTTTTCCATATAGTGCTAAAGAGTCAGACAAAGGCCACCCTAGATGTGAGGCTGAGGTTACTATCACACAGAAATTGTCACAAGGCCAGCTCGAGAAACTGAGCCCAGATCAGAGATGGATGCTACCCCTGGGGGTCCTGTCAGAAAGGAAAAAGAAGCTTTATTGTCAGATTTATGGAGTCCTTGCGTATATCGAATGTTGATATTTATTGGCTCTGTTCATGAGAAAATTGTCCATTCTACCTTTCCTCAAGCAAAGCCCAAGACCAAATAATAATAAATATTTATACAATATATATAAACCATATATTATAGTTATAGTAATAATAGAAGCAGCGGTTTATCTAAGTGCAAATGTGCGCGGAAGAGAAAAGTTGCAAGCCACTGAATGTCAGCTGTGACTGCTCCTCCCGGAGATGGACCAGTGTGTACATCTTGATTATGGGGTGAGGACACTGGGCCACAGAGAATCACCGTGCCCAAGGTCAATGGGTTAGAACTAGGGTTCTCCTGCCCACAGATCAAGGCCTGTCCTGATGCCACCCTGGCTCTGCAGCCAGCCTCCGAGAGGGTGGGCATGGATTTGAACCTCCAGAGGTGTGCTGAGTCCTATAAGGTTCTTCCCACGGTGCCTCTGCCCTCTCTGACTCTGGAGGACCCACACCTCTGGGGCTGTTCCTGCTCTCCCTGCCCCACAGGGAAAGGCATCGCCCACAGGCCCAGTAGTCACCTGATCTGTGCTAATGTGAGTGCACTTCTGCTTGACTGAGTCCTGCTGGTGGCCCTAGAGCCACAGATGTCTCCAACAATCTTCAGGTACTAGGCCTTCAGGGTTTGCAATAATGCAAAGCTCTTCAAAGCTCAGAAGAGAGGAAACCAGCTGGACCCTCTGAACAATGTGTGTGTGTGGTCTGGCAGACACACGAATTCAGGTGGCTTTGCCGACACAGCAGAGGCATTTTACCTAAGGAAGGGATATACCCCTGAGATGGACATGAGCCATGGCCAGTGCAACTCTAAACAACTTCCAGTCACCGATGAGAAAGAAATTAGAAGTTAATTTATATTTTCCATCCTTCTCATACTATTTGAATTTCTTGCTAACATGTCTTTTAATATCTCTTTAAGCTGGTTCTGGTGTCACACGCCAGTCTTCGTAACTACTTGGGAGGCTGAAGCAGGAGGTTTGCACGTTTGAGGCCAACCGGGGCAACTTAACTCAAAATAAAAGATAAAAAAGATCTGAGGATACACTACTGGTGTGACTCAGTACCATATATAGCCAGAGGAATGAGAAGTTATGCTCCATTTGTGTATAATGTGTATAATGTGTCAAAATGCACTCTACTGTCATGTCTAACTAATTAGAACAAATAGAAAAAGAAGGGTGGGGGCTGAGGATGTCGCTCAGTGGCAAAGCACATGTGATACCCTGGGTTCAATTCCTTTACTGGGGTGGAGGGTGGGCAAGGGGATAAAAAATAAAGAGAAGAAAAGAAAAAAGTTTTAATCAATCAAAAAACATAACAACTCCAAACCTTCCTAAGTTTTCCTAGCATGTATTTCAATTTTTTTTTTAAAGAACAAGCCTTGGGCTTGGAGTCTTTGGCAAGCAACAGTATCTAGTTAGAATTTAATAGCATTGTTTTTATTGTATTTATTTTTACTTTTAGCTCCTATTTATGGCAGGTGAGACTGGTTTTCCATTTGCAATAATGATATAAAGTTTCCATTTTAAAGACATTTATTAAGTTAAAAAGAGTCTATTTAAAGAAAAACCCTAAATGAATAATAATACAGGTGCTGTGCAGACAGAACCTATGTGGTAGAGGGGGGTATGGGAACAAATGAAATTGGGAAACACTGACATATGCAATCATGGAACAAAAAAGCCATATATTCTGAGAATCAAAGACTACTGAATTTTAGAAGCCCAGAGAACACTAAAATCTTAGCACCATTGATCCTAAAATGAGCCATGTCATACACGAGACACTCTGAAACTTGGTCTTTCACAAAATATTAGCATCTGGGGGAAGAGAAAGCCTTAAAACCAGCTGTCCATTCAATCTCCTCATTTTGATGTGGAGAAACTGAGGCTCCAAGAAACTGAGGATGGCATGAAATATTACATGTGAAAGAGCCTTGTAAAACAGAATCTTCAAATATGAGGAGTATTTGCAAAGGGCCTCCCCAAATCAAAAGGCCTCTAAGAAGACACAGGACAGGACTGAAAGCAGCCTTCTTGGCCCCTGTCCCTGCATCTGTGACTTCCTCAGGTCTCCACAGCTCTGGTCAAATTCTTGAGGCTCTTGTGGCCCAGGCTGGCCTCTTGTGGGGCTGAGGAAAGTTGGGGAGGAGAAGGTTTGAGGGAGGCCAGGGCCAGGGGTCCTGGGTGGAGACCATGTGCCGAGCTACATGGAGGGTGCTGAGGACACATCTCATCTTTTCTTCTCACTGAGCTGTAGCATTTCCATGTGCAAAACTAATGAGTTACCGGATTTCCGTTCTGTGATTTGAACTCAGTTTTTCCCTGGGGTCTCAGATTCTCTTTCTGTCCATTAGGCACCTAAGCACCTCTCCAGGGCTGCAGGCTGATTCCAGGGTCTGATGTGGAAAGAGAGTAGAGTTCCATTCCACTTGGGTTTGGAGAGTCTCAGTGGGAACCAACACTAGTCAAGGCAGGGTCTTGAGAGCTGCTGACGTGATGCAGGGAATGGCCTTTTTGAGGAAGGCTCCTGTGTTCTTACTTCTGTAAGAGTGAACTTGTGCCGGATGCGGTGGAGCATGTCTGTAATCCCAGTGGCTGAGGAGGCTGAGGCAGGAAGATTGAGAGTTCAAAACCAGCCTCAGCAATTTAATGAGGCCCTAAGCAACTTAGTGAGATCCTGTTTCTAAATAAAAAATATAAAAAAGGGCTGGGGATGAAGCTCAGTGGTTGAGTTCCCCTGGGTTCAATCCCTTGTACAAAAAAAAGTAAACTTGTCTCTCCATGTACCTGGGATTTATCAAGTGTTGTTGGCCAGGGGTACTGGCCTTGGAAATTTGAGTTTCAAGGTGTGGCCACCAGGCTGGACCATGTGATGAGATCAGAATAGCTGTTCTGACTTGGGGCTTCTGGGTATCCAGCTTTTGGAATCTCCCACCTCGTTGCAGGCCCAATATGTGGCCCTTCACCACATTATAAGGAGGTGGGGACAGGGTGGGCCAACAGACCCTGCAGCTGATGGGCCCTTTCTCCTAAGGCCCAGACTGAAGGGAGCTCCTTTAATTGAAGACTCCAGGAAGCCCAAGGCCCTCTGTTTGTCCCTTTCTTATGAATGGCATCTCATCTACTCGGCCTAAATTTTCACTCTCACTTTTAAAGTGTGCTTTGCCCTCTCTCTCCCCCAAGAACTGTTTCATGTGGTTCCCGGGAAGGGAAGTACCATGGGTAGCTGCTTCTCTGTAGTTGCTTGACTGGGGCTGCAGCAGGCCCTTCTTCCTGAGGTCACCACCCACAGCCCACCTCCCGGGAGCCAGAAGCCCTGGGTGTCAATGATGTGGATTCCTGCATGAGTTCCAGGTGGCCCCACAGCAGCCCCACCAACACGGCTGACCCTTCTCTGCCCACCATGCTCCAGACAGGCGCCTGGGGAGGAGGAAAGAAAGGACCACTTCTCTCCGGGCCTCAAAAGCGGCTAAGCCATTCTCTCCACATTAATCATGGAAAAGACAGCGCGCCCCAGCCGGGGAGGGAGAAAGCTGCCTTTTCATCTGTCTTGCTGCATGGGTCTCGACACAAAAGCTCAGCCCTGGCTGAACTTGACAGCCATCCCACCGTCTCTGGCCCGCTGTGTTCTCTCCCACCCACAACCCCAAAGGGTAACAGGACTAGGTCAATGTCACTTTTCTGAGAAAACCGTCAACAGCCTGTCTTGTGCCTTGTGCCCCGAGGAGGCCCACTTTCACTCCTTGGCACCGTCTTCAGGCTCCCCTCCCACCCTCCCTGGCGTTACCCTGGGCTGGGACTGTTAAGTATTTCCTCATTAAAGCCTTGGCGGCTTGCACAGGCCTGCAAGCCAACACCAATAGTTACAACCGCCCTGGAATGTTTGGACAGATTTCTGCAGTTACGAGTTTATGAAGTTGAAAGGTTTTATGGAAGGGGACTGCACTAGTATTAGGGGAGCCCATTTCTCCAGGGCCCAAGTCCACTGTCTTAAGATCCTAGCAGCGAGAAGAGAAGAGAAGCCCTGAGGGAAGACTGGGAGGCCCACCAAGGAGTAGGAGGAGTAGGAGGAATCTGGCCTGACTGCTCCACATCCAGGGCTGACTTTGGGATGGGAGTGAGGTGGGGGGGGGGCACCAGGGAACACTTTTGGCTCCAAGTGAAGAAATATACACTCCATGAAGGGGCAGCAACAAATCCTTTTGCAATCAAATGAACAGCCATTTGATATGCATTGTTTCTCTTCCCAAGGCTGACAAACTCAGAGCAAGACCAAGGATTCTGTTGTGGGCTTTACAGGGTTCAAACTGGACCCAAAGTGTGTGTGAGTGTGTGCCTTCTGGGGCACAGGGTCCCTAAATTGCACTAAAAATTTTTCTTTTTTGAGACAGGGTCTTGCTAAGTTGCTGAAGCCTGGCCTCCAACTTGCAATCCTCCTGTCTCAGCCTCCAGATTTGCTGGGATTACAGGCATGTGCTGCCACACCTGGCTTCTAAATTGCACTATGTTTTAAAAGGTGTCTGTGATCAGCATTGCTGAATTATCTTACTCCCTTCTTGTATTGATAGGCAATTTGAGGCCCATTCATTTATTCACCCACTCATTCATCAAATATTTCTTGAATGTCTAAGCACTGAGATCACCATGTGGAGCCAGATAGGAGGTTCCTGTGGTATGGTGCTGACCGTCCCAGGGCTGAACTGGGAAATGCACACAGAGTGAAGGTGGAAATGAGAAAAGAAATATTCGGATGGCAAAGTGAGCTGGGAAGAGGCTGACAGGGGCTTGTGGACAGAAGCTGGGTGGTGAGAAGACTTCTCTGACAGTGACATTTCAACTGGGGCTCAGAATTCAAGAAGGCAATTAGCTAAAGTTCTGGAGAAGAGAGTTGTGTGTAGAGGGAGCAGCCAGTGCTAAGGTCCTGAGGGTGATGAGCTTGGAGGACGAGCAGGGAGGCCAGGGTGGCAGATGGGGTGTAAGCTGCAGCAAGCACATGAGGACAGCAGGGTGGAAAGGAATTCTGTAAGTTCAGGGAAAGGAATTTGGGGATCATTCTGGAGATAGTGGGAGGCCACAGAGAGTTTGGAGCAGAGTTCAGAGATTCTCAGGGGGCCGGATCAGGCTCCCTGCAGCAACTCTGACTTGGAATCCCTCTTCCCACTGGACCATGTTTCTTCTCCCAGTCATTCAGCTTCACTCCTTCTCTGTTCTTTGTGGAAAAGGAGGAAATGGAAGAAAGGATCTTGGTGGCTAGAGGGACCTCCTTGATTGTTGCAGTTATGGAGCTGTAGCATGAAAGGACCCTATTGCAACATCAGGTCCAGGAGGGAAAGGCACTGGCCCAAGGCCACACAGTACACTGACGGCAGAGCAGGGACCAGGCCCAGCTTCTCTCAAGCTACTGTCTTTCCACTGGTCCACATACTCTGTATGATCACAATACACTCTGGTCCTGACAACTAGTCACAGGCCAGAGCCAGGTGAGGGCATGCAGTCAGGATGGCTGGGATCCAGAGCCAGAAGAGATGATAGGTAAAGAGAAGCCAAGTGGTCTTGGGAAGGGAAGCCAGGAGCATGGCCAGGAAACCCCATAGTTCTTCCCCATCCTACAGGTAAAACTACTAAAACACAACAAATGCCCACTTCTTTTCTATTTAAAAAAAACGCATGCATATATTAAAAGTTCATTATATAGAGAAATAGAGAATAATTCACCTATGGTCTCATCCCCCAACCCAACTAAGCCATTGATGAATAATTTGGTATATTGTATATTATGCCAGACTGAATGGGTATATGGTAGGTTTTACTGAATAGATAATTTGGGGGTTTGCTTTCTTTGTTCAGCTTAACTCTACCATCTAATGGAAAGCAGTGACCTAAAGGAAACAGATGGACTCTCAGGCCCAGCAGCAGAACGGGTATCACGTGTGTATGACCTAAGCAGTTGTAAAGGGTCCCTTACTTGGTTTAAAATTTGTGTGTGTGTGTATGTGTGTGTGTGTTTGTGTGAGAGAGAGAGAGAGAGAGAGAGGGAGAGAGAGAGAGATACTGAGGATTAAACCCAGGGCCTCACACATGCTAGGCGAGTGCTCTACCACCAAACTACATTCCCACGTCTTGTTATCTTTTATTTTGAGATAGGGCCTTGCTAAGTTGCCCAGGCTGACCTCAGACTTGAGATCCTCCTGCCTCAGTCTCCTGGGATTACAGGTGTGCGCCACCATACCTTGCTTAAAATTCTTAATAATGTATGAAAAGGGACCCCACTTTTCGTTTTGCACGAGGCCTGCAAATTAAGTAGCTGGTTTTGCTGGGTGGTCTGGGTGAGAACGCCCCTCAGCCCTGGCTCATGGCCTGATTTTGTGCATCACTTTAACCTTGCAGTATCTGTTTCTTGGGTGTTAGACAAGATAATTAGGATATATTCCTTGCAGGGTCATGGGGAGAAGTAGATGGGATGGTTTCACAGGGAGCCCTTGGACAGCAGCTGTACTCTTAGGGTATTTCTGCTTCTCTTTGCCCTTTCTTCCAGGGAAGTGCTCCTCCTCTGAGGACTTCCTCAGGATCTGCCTCTGGAGCCACCTCTCCTGAACCTTCCCAGTACTTTGGCATGTCTTATGAAGCCTTGTTTTTACTTCAGCTCGTGACAACATGTGTCTGTTTCTTCCTTCCTTCTCAGCTGTGGCCTCAGAGCTGAGATTTCACAGAGCAGACAGGTTCCAAAAATTTTTAAAAATTAAGAGCTAGGAGACTGAGATGGGATTGTCAACTATTTTCTTTGGCTAAAGACATTTTTAAAAAGCTGTTGTTTAATTCTGGGTGTGGTGGTACATGCCTGAAATCCCAGCTCTCTGGAGGCTGGAGCAGGAGGATTGCTTGAGTCCCAAAGTTTGAGCTGGGCTACATGGTGACACCCTGTCTTGAAAAAAAGAAAAGAAAAAGAAAAAAAAAGCTATTGTTTAATACAGTGATAATTTCCCTAAAGAAAGGACTTTTTGACATCAAACAAAGCAGTATAGGCATAATCCCTGAATGAAAGATAATCCTTTAAATGAAGCAAGTGGAGCTTTAAAAAATCGACTGTTCCTACTGTCTCTTTGCTAGGGATCAATGAAAGCTTCCCCTTGGGTGGGTACTTGGAGCTGTTCCTCATCTGCTGAAGGAGATCCCTGGTTCTGCTCCCTGCTGAGGGGGTGCTTTTCTCATAAGCAACTGTGATTTTCAAGGGGTTATTTTTTTCATCCTGAAAGAGCAGCAGGGTCCATAGGGTTCAAAAACTGTTATTAATCCTTAAAAAACTTCCACATTGAAACCAACTTGGGCATGCTTTTGAATGTTTGTAGTGCCTCCCTCTCCCTCTCAGCTTTCAAGAAGTGGGGACTTCAAAGGCCATTTCCTTGCCGAAATAAACACTGGAGCTGGAGGTAGGGGAGAGAAACATGGGCTTGCGGAGTGGAAAAGAAAATCATATTTTTCTTCTAAAAGGGATCCAGACCTGTCACTGTGTAAATGGCCTCTAGTCTGGAGGACAAACATTCAGAAGGTTGAGGACAAGGGCTGGAGGTGTACGTGGGAGGTGATGATAAGTCTCTCTGCCCTGTGTGTTCCAAGGTTGGAGCCTTGGGTACCGCTGCATGCAGGGGCTGTGTTGGTGACTTGTAAATGCTTTACAGTGCTTCAGAGCTGGATTCTGGAGCCTGCTGGCTTCAACAGAGGCTCCATTACCTAGTAGCTGTGTGGCTGTAACTTTTCCATGCCTCAGTTGCCTCATCTGCAAAGTGGGGATACTAGTTTTTGGGAGGGTAAAACTGGTTAACCCAAGTGTAATTGCATATAATAGTGCCTGGGATTGAAGGAGGCCCTAGGTAAATGTCAGCTGTTGTAGTCATTTGTGAAAACACCCAGAAGACAGGATCTTTGCAATTCCCTTCTTTAAGGTCTTGTCTAAGCTCGAGCAGTTCTATGATTCTGATCTCCCAATAGAGACACAGCTGGACTCCCTGGAAAAGGAGGAGGCCTTTGGCTTTCTCTTGGCCCTGGGGGAGGCCTGCTGCAGGGGTGAGCACAGGAACTTTTGAGGCCTGCTTCTTATGGAGCCAGGATGTGCCAAGGGCTTTGGTGCCTGCTGCCCTGACTGGAGCCCCTGCTCAGCCTCCTGCCAAGGAAGTGCCATAGGCCGCCACAGAAAGACAGGGATAGCTCTGAGAGAAAGGACCTGGCCCCTAGGTGTGCAGAGAGGGGACAGAGGGCCCTGCCTTAGACAGTGGTGGTCCAAGGGTGGCTAGCAAGAAAGGGTTTTTGTGGGAACAGGTCTGGAGTCCTGGGTCTGGAGGGCTGAGTCTTGTCTGGACTATCATGGCCCCCTGCTCTAAGCAACCATTCATGGCCTGTGTCACTCCCTCTGTGACACCCTCCCCTCACTCATCGCTGCCTGTCTTCTGCCTTGTAATCACATAGGACCCTGTTCTCCCCCTTTACTCCCTGACCACAACGCTGGTTTATTTTGTGGACTACATGCTAACTTCTGTGTTCCCCAGGAGATGGACAATCCAGGAGAAGAGGGCCTGGGGCATCAGGATCACCCCCCCCACACACACATACTGTACCCCCTCGGTTTGGCACCTACATGGTTGCAATAAATATTCATTGAACAGATAGATCCAGGCTAAAAAGACAGCCACAATAAGAGTGATAAAGAGGAAAGGCATTTTAGTGATCTTAGGCTCAATTCATGCCTATATATCAAGTCACCCTCTCTCCTGCTTTGCTCTCTTCCTTCCAAAATATATCAAGTACCTCCTGGGTGCCCAGCCTTATGTTAGGCACTAGGGGGTCTGTATTGAACGAGATGGAGAAGGTTTCTGTTATTACAGAGCTTGTATTTTGATGAGGGAGACTGACAAAAGGAAAAGCTACAGATAAATGTGAGGTATGGTATTTAGGGGAAAAGAGGGCCCAAGGGCCATGAAGCGCATGTGCTGTTGAGCTGTGTGGAAAGGAAGGCTTGGCTGAAACGTGGAAGACCTGAAAAGAATGAAGAAATGCAGCACGTGGATGCAGAGAATGGCCTCCCGGGGTGGGGGCACCGCAGGTTTAAGGCCCCATAGGGAAGGCAATCTTAGCCTCTTCCCAAGGGGTTGGTCGTGGAACTCTGGAGAGGCAAGCTAGAAGGGTCACCCAGTCAGCCTCTTCCGTGATGGGGAAGGAAGAGCCCTAGAAGGGAGGGAATGGACCAAGCAGGGCAGTGGCCGAGCAGGAAGCAAAATTGGGAGTCCAGGCCTTGTTGGAGTATCTGCCACAGTGCCTGCCCTCAGTTCTGGAGCCAGAAATGTCCTGAAGGAGGGTCTAGGCTACCACACAATGAGAAATGTCAGGGCCTCTCAGAGGCTGTCCTGCCTGAAGGCCTCACCCTACAGATGAGAAGACTAGGGGTCAGAGACAGGGGCGAGGTTTGGAGCCAGCGGACTCAGAGGAGCTGGCTGGATGCCTGAAGGAAGGCCTGGGGGCTGAGGAAAGATGCCATGGTGCCACTGCCTGTACATTGTGCGTGCTGTTCCTTGTGGGGATGATGCTTGCTTTTGTACCAGATCAATAAGTTCGCCGTGTGACAGCCATGTGCTGAACTAAAGGCCCTACCTCAGAATTTAACCCTTGGAATTACCATATGGGGCAGCAACCACTCTTCCTACTTTACAGAGAAGGAAACTGAGACTCGGGGAATCCAAGTGACCCAAAAAGGAAGGCCAAGAGGAGGGATGGGTTCACAGAGAGAAGACTGGATGGGGACGGGAAGGCTGGGCATGCAGACTCGGGACATTTAAGTAGGACAGTTGTATAAAAAAAAACAGCCTTGAAGTGACTGCTGAGCTCAGGCAGAGGCACGAGAAGACATGAGGACAGGTCTTCTCTCCAGTGTGTGGGCTCTCGGGCTGCACAGTCCCTTCTCCTTCCCCACCTCGTTTGGGTTTCACAAGACCTGGTGGTTAAAGAAGGGGACTTTTTCCTCATATTACCAGGAAGACAAGTGAGGCCCAGAAAAACCAAGTGCTCAAGGTCCTACTGGGAGTTGAAGGCAGAGTCCAGATGGCCTGGTCCCCTGGCTAAGGCTCCCTGTATCCCTCTCTCTCTCTCCCAGCTTCTGTAGCCTCCATGGGAGAAGCCAGAGATCAAAGGCCCATGTTTTCTTTTTTCTTTCTTTCTTTTTTTTTGGTACCGGGATTGAACTCAGGGACACTCAACCACTGAGCCACATCCCCAGCCCTATTTTGTGGTTTATGTAGAGACAGGGTCTCACTGAGTTGCTTGGCGCCTCGCCGTTGCTGAGGCTGGCTTTGAACTCGCCATTCTCCTGTCTCAGCCTCCCAAAGTGCTGGGATTACAGGTGTGCGCCACCGTGCCCGGCTAAGGTCCACGTTTTCTGACTCCCAGTTAAATTGGGTTTCCTGAAAAGATACAATGACGTCCTAATTCCAGCAGTACCTGAGAATGAAAGATTCTATCTCACAGGTGAATAAAATTAAGATAAGGTTGTGTAGGGCTAATCTAACATGACCAGTGTCCTTACGAGAAGAGAGGAGTCACATACAGAGCTACCACGTGAGGACAGACACAGAGTGAGAACCCATTGTGACCCTGAGCCAAGATTGCAGTGATGCACATACAAGGCAAGGATTGCTGGTCACAATCAGGAGCCAGGGACTTAGAGGGAGCATGGCCGGCTGGTGCCTTGGTTTCAGACCTCTGGCCTTCAGAACGGAGAGAACCAAATACTGTTGTTTCAAGCCACTCAGTTTGTGCTATTTTGTTGTAGCAGCCCAAGAAAACACATGCACCTGATATCCGGCTTTTCCACCTGGTACCCAAACTGAACCCCCAGGAGTAAGGGAGAGAGCCCCAGACTTTTGATGCACTGGCTTCGTGAGGCTCCCCGCCCTCAGAGGCCGACCATCACCACATGAGCCTCACTGATGCCCAAGGCTCCTCTCCTTACCTTGGCCTGAGTCAGTTCAGAGCTAACAGCATCCTTTAGTCCTACAGTGTGAAAGGCCATGTGCTAGCAGTGTGGAGGAGGCAGGAGAGCCAGTTGTCAAAGATACTGCTCTGATTGAGGACAGACCTGTGTGTGGGGTGGCACCATACAACTTGCCCAGAGAGGGCTTAGGGAGCACCTTTTCTTAATAACTGTCAAAGGCACCATAAGAATGGTGACATGTGAGCAGGGCCTGAAAAGGCAGGAGGGGTTTCAACAAGCAAGGATAATGCTGATTGATAATTCAATGTTTATAAACATCTCACGATGCACTTTCCGTGAATCCTAACCCCACATTGAATTCTTACTCCAGCTCTGCGAGGAGAGTCATGTGACTGCTTTCATTTTATAGATGAGGAAACTGAGGCCCAGAAAAGTTAAGGACCAGCTTTAGAGAACAGGGCTGGTAAGCAGCAGAGCCTAGATTCAAACACAGGCCATCTGTCTCTTCACCATGACTTTGATTGGGGTGGATATGAAGGTGTATATCATTCCTAAGAGAGGAATGTGTAAGATCCAAGACGTGGAGAGTCAAGGGCATTTGGGGGAAGAGGGCAGTTTCCCAAGATAGTGGGCTTGGGGAAGGAGGCAACAGAGAAGGTAAGAGCAATCTCCATGGAACGTGAGGCTTGGCTCCTGTCCAGGCTTGGCCAGTGTCTAACACAGCACGGTAATTAAGACTGTGGCTGTGGAAAGGGGGGCTGCGTCTTTGGTAGAAGTCTGGGTGGCACACTGTATTCATCAGATAGCTTCAGTTATGCTGTGGTAAATAAACAACCTGAAAGACTTAATGGTGTCTAACATTCAAGCGTATTTCTTATTCACGTTACATAATAATTATGGCTCAGCTGGGCTCTCTCCTCTGCACTGTCCTCACTCTGGGATCTGGGCTCTGGATGTCCTCACACCAGGAATTACATGTTCTAGCCCAGAAGTAAAGTGCGATTCAGAAAGGGCTGGAATTGTCATGTGGTTCCTCCCAATCACAAAGGAATCAGGGGGTGGCAATCTTCCACCAGCCAGGGGGGGCACAAAGCCAGAAATGTTCGCTGAGATGACCACGCTTCTAAGCTGCATTAAATAAGAGTGAAACACACGGTGAAAACCTGATTTCCTTTCCAATCTCATTTTAGCTCTCAGATTATTTCGAGGAGGAAGGCTCGGGCAGCACTTGAGTGTCATGGGCTCTTATCCACACCTGCTCGTGTTTCTTGCCAGCAGAGAACAGTTCTTAGGCTCATGTCTTTGAACAGCAGCAGAAGCTAACCAGGATTCACTCATTTTATTTGGCTCTCATTGCTTTTATTTTCACCTTTGCCCAATAACGACTTTTGTTAATAATAGTAAAAATAACTTTCTTTTCAGAAAAAGAATTTAACATACACAAACAAAACAAAACAAAAACCAGAGTGAGCTTTGGAGTCAGAAGGCCTGGGTTCAAATCCTGATTCCTCTACTTAGTACTCGACTTTGGGCACGTAATCAGAATGCCTGAAGCCTCAGTTTCCCCATCTGTACAGTGGCAGCAACACTAGTAACCACACCACAATGTGGTTGTGAAATGCTGGCCGAGCTCTCACGACACTGCCTAACTCACAGTAAGCTCTCAATGTTAACAATTACTGGTATCTAGGTGGGGGCCCTGCCCTCCCTGGCCTCAGTTTCCCTGCCTCTGAATTGTGTTTGGGAATGATCTATGGCAGGCTGTCATCCTTGCTTAGGAAAGTTGTCATAGAAGCAGGTCCTTGAATGCCAGGGTAACTGAACTTCACAGGCAGGGAGAGGACCCCAGCAAGCCTGGGCAGCCTGCTACCCTCCCTTGTGCTGTCCCTCCCTGCAGGTGCTGTGCTGGGTCTCTGGCTGACAGCTGTATTTTCTCTGCTCAGCAAAAGCCCAAATCATAAACAGCAGAAATCGGGTGACCTCCAGCCCCCGGAAAGCCTCACTCTAGGGGCCTGGGCAAGAAAAAGCTCCTTGTGTCTGGGGTAGGGGTGGGCTCTGCATTCCTCAGGTCCAACCACTGGGTAGATTTGCTCCTGGAATGCAGCTGGAGGGCCTCGTCTCCCTGCCCCCCCCCCTGCCAGAAATAGCATGGCGTAGAGCAGCTTTGCTGTGGTCTCCCTGCTCACTCAAAGGTTCTGCTGGTGCTGGAGGGCTGAGGGTCACAGCAGCCTGGACAGGACATGAGATGTGCCCTTGGGAAAATGGTCAAGCTCTTATAGCTTAGTTCTGATTCAGGTGTTTGAGGGTCTTGTTCTGGAATCCCAGTCTACAGAGTCACAGACGTTCATTTGCAAAGAAGGGAACATGTTTTGCCACAGTCTATAAGGACCAGCCACCCTCTTCCCTCATGCCCCATGCTCCCCTTCCCACAGCAGCCCGGTGACCTTTTTGCCCTTCCTTTCACATCAACCCTCCTCCTGGCCTGGTGCCAGTCTCACCCTTGCCCTTGCCCCTGACCTGCCCAAAACACTCCTGCCTCTTCACAGGGTGGGTTCTCACATCCACCCCTCACATCTCACAGCCATCATCTGGGAGAGGCTGCTCCTGGCTGCTGCTCTATGGTGGCCTGACCCTTCCCATCTCTGTTACTTCCTTGCGTAGTTTCCGTTTTGCTTATTATCTGTTTGCTGCCTCACTTTCCCTACTAGGATATAAATTCTACGATGGCAGAGACTATGTTTGAACCATGAATATCAGCAATGGTGTGGCCCCCAGTCTCTGGAAAGCCCTGTTCTGAGCTCTGTCCCACCCTGGTAGGGACTTAATGCATACTTGTTAAATGAAGGAATGAGTGAATGAATAAAAGGAGCGCATGAGAGGAAACCCTGGGGAATATTTTCTATTATCTTAGTAAGCCATCAATTCCCGCAGCTCTCTTGGTGCCCTGCGCGGTGCTGAGTACATGACCCACGTTCTCCTACTCACTCCTGCCGTATCCCTGTGAGGTGGGGACTATTGTTTTCTATTTTCAGAGGCTCCGAGAAGCCATGCACTTACTAAGTCACATTGTGCATAAGAGGCAGGTTGAGATGCTAGCCCCCGCTACCAAGTTTGTCTGTGGCACAGTCTGTGCTTTCAGTCCCCACTCCTATCACCCAGAAGTGGGGAGTGACTTGCTCAAAGAGGGGTGGTGGGGTGCTCGAGAGACTTCTCACTGCCTGCTGCCACTCTCCCAGCCCAGATCGTTGCTAGTACCTTCTGCCCCAGGGCTCCTTCAGAGACCCTCTGAGGTCAGCATTTAGTATCTGGGCAGCACAGAGGGAGCTGAGGTCTCTCTGAGTCATCGAAAGCCCTGTGGTCCACAGGTCAGTTCTCAGGTTGTCAGGCCATGACCCGAGGCTGCTCATCTGGCTGGCACTTTTGGCTGGGTTAGCTTGAGGATACACAGGAAGGGCCTGAGGCTGAGCTGCGGGGGTTCTCAGCCACAAGAATGCTGCTGACTCATGGCACCGGCCCACTGAGACTCAGGGGCTGCAGGCACAGCCACTCCAGGGGAGGGGACCGAGGGAGGGTCTTATGGTGGAATGCAGGCCAGGACCCAGCAGGGCCTGACATGCCAGGAGGGCTCTCTGTCCACACCAGTGATTGTTATTAACTAGTTCAAAGCCCTTAGGCAGCCCTTCCCCTCTAGGGCCTTGATTTTCCTGTCTGTGCAAGGAGCCGATGATCCATGATGGGCTTTCATCTGTGATGAACATAATGAAAGTGGGTGAGAACCTGGGGATACAGGCCTCAGATGCTGTGTGAAGAATTGAGACTGGACTTTGTGGAAGCCAAAGCCCTAGACTGGAAGTTGAGTTCCAGCTTCGAGTCCCATTCTTGACACCATCTCCCTGGGTTATCTCATCTTTGGGAGTCACCACACCTGCGTCTATCCAAGGCCAGCTGTTGATGGGCGGAATGCCCTGTCACAAGTGGACTTTACCATGCTCTGCCACCATCTCCATCTCCTGATTCTTTAAGGACCTGGGCAATCACTTCATCAAAACAGCCTTTTAGAATCTTCTGTTCAGAATTAATCTCTCATAGATATTAAAATGATGGCACAAATCTACATTTGATGACACAAAAATGTCTGAAATATATTGTGGGAAAGGAGGCAGAATAAAATGCATAAAATGTGTTTCTATCCATATATATGTGTCTATAAGTAGAAATGCATAGAAAAAAAAGCCTAGTAGGATATATATATGTATGTATATTTATGTTAATTATGATAATCTCTGAGTCATGGAAATTGTGTTGATCTTTATTTTTTTCTTAATATTTTTAAAATTGTATGCAACAAGCATGTTGTTTTTCCAATCAGGAAGACAACTGAGTTTCTTTCCAAATAAAAACTTCACCTCCACTTCTCCTAAACTAAGGCCTAAGGGTTGGTTCTGGTTGGCCCTGAATAGTTGTCTATATTTACAGAAGTCCCTTCTTCTCTCCAGACCTTGTTTTTTTCACCTATAAAATAAAAGAGCTGTACTCTGATAGAAATTTCTGCAATGGTAGAAAAGTTTCATGCCTTTGCTGCCCAGTATGGTACCATTAGCTCTTGAAAGGTGGCTAGTGCTATTTAGGGACTTGAACTAATTTAAATCTCAGTAGTCACACATAACTAATGGCCATTATATTTATAGAGTAGCTCTAGATTCTCTCTGCACTCTGATATTGATTGGGTCACATCTTACTTATTAACCTCAAGTTTCGTTTTTCCAGAAGAGCAATCTGTTTTCTACCCTTCAGGAATGTCAGTCCCAACTGCAACCATGTGGTTCCAATGGGAATGGTTGAGTTTTTTGTAGATCCCACCTCTAGGCTCTCTTGATTGGCCAGCCTGGGTATCCCACTCAAACTTGGCCAATCAGAGCCCCTCTCTGGGAATTTCAAATTTTGTTGTGATGAAATTCATATAACCTAAAATTAGTCTTTGAATGTATGTGTGTGGTACTGGGGATTGAACCCAGGGCCTTGCATATGCTGGGTAAGTATGCTACCACTAAGCTACATCCCCGTGCCTAAAATTAATCCTTTAAAGCCAATAGTTCAATGGCAGTTAGTACATTCATAATGTTGTACAACATCACCTCTGCCTAGTTTTGAAACTTTTTTATCGCCTGGAAAGGGAACCTTCCCCCTCCCCCCTTCCACCAGCCCCTGGCAACCACAATGCTTATACTCTTTCTATGGATTTACCTATTTTGGATATTTCACACAATAATTAACTTTTGTGAACTGGTTTATTTCACTCAGCAAAATGTTTTTGTTTTGTTTTGTTTTGTTTTTTTACATTTGTGTGTAGTATACATCAGGGCTTCATTCCTTTTATGACTAAATAATATTCAATAGCATATATTTACTAATTTGTTTATCTATTCATTCATTGAAAGGGCATTTGGATGGTTTCCCTCTTTTGGCTACTGTAAAGAGTGCTGCTGTGAATATCCATGTATATGTATCTATTTAAGTCTGTTTTCAGTTCTTTTGGGTGTTTACTGAGGAGTGGAATCACCGACTCCTGTGGTAATTCTGTACTTAACTCTTTGGGCCAAAATGTTATGCACAGTGGCTGTCCCATTTTATGACTCCATCAGTGATGACATATTTTAACTTAGTCCTCCCTGATGATTCTACTTGTTTGAAAGAATGAAGATGAACCCAAAGAGGGATCAAGGTGAAAATGAGAAGGGTTTAAGCCATCTTTGAAGCTTGGCTTTATCTTACCCTCTTCTTGGTGGTTATACCAATCAGAGATCTCCCCTTGCCTAGGCTGGTCAATGGGTTTCTGTCACCCAAAGATTCTCAGTGGATACCTTCTTAGTGCTAAGTTCAGAGTCTTGATGGCCTGAATCATGTTTGAAGGTGTTCTGGGTAGTACCTTCCACAATGTCAGCCACCTAATTAATCCCAGCTTGGACCTAGCAATTGAATCGTTTTTAGTTCCTCCCAGGTCCTGAACCAAGAGCTCAGAGAGAACCCTAAGACACACTTGGCCTCTGTCTCGTCATCTGATTGGAGAGAAAGCAAAGGAGGTTGGTGGAAAGGGCAGGTGGGAGGTGGATTGTAGGAGAAGAAGAGAGCTAGGGTTCCCTTGAGGACACAGTGGAGCAAGGAAAACAGAAGAGAGGCCAGAGGCCAGGCTGGGGGAGAGGGAGGAAAAGGTGGAAAGAAAAACCCAGCGGAATTGCCAATGTTTAGATGGCCTTTCACAGGGTAATTGAGACAGACTGTCCATGGCCAAACACGAAGGCAATGTTCTTTCAGCTTCTGAGCAGAAATAACTCCAATCTCATTTGCTGAGCAGGGGAAGGAATGGAAAGTGATGGAGAGGGGTGGTTTCAGAGACAGAAGTCAGGCCACTCTGACCCCTTCATTCTCTAATCTCATATCTGAGATCTAGGCCCATGACAGCAGAATGTTGCCAGTTATTTTTCTGAAAAGGATTTGGGGAGCACATGGGGGCCAGTACGAGGGCCCTAGAGATAGTGGTAGGGAAGTCCTAGTTGCAGGCCATGGGAGAAAGGCCCTGAGGGTGGAAGCAATGTAATATTTGGAGGAGGAAGACAGGCCATGGGTATCTTCTTAGGTAAACCCTGATAGGAGCTTTGATCTTGTAATTATCTTCTATACATAGAATGGAAAGATAATCCACCCTTCCCCTTTGCATGGTTAATTACAATTTTCTTCTTAGTTTTGGATAGCTGAATTGCATAAAACTCAGGACTTTGTGCATGGAGGTTCTCACTGTAATCCTGCTATAGGTTTGTGGCCTAGAGACAAAAGACTTCTGATAAATTTTATCACAAACACACATGTACCAGTTTGATAGGCCTGCTTATATCAAAACATCTGAAATTGGGTGGTTTAAACAACAGAAATATATTGTCTCACAGTTCTTGTGTCCAGAAATCCCCCCACTGAGGGTTGGTTCCTTCAGAGGGAAAATCCGGTCATTGCCTCTTTCCTGGCTTCTGGGGGTTTCTTGGCAGTCTTTGGTGTCCTTGGCTTGGATAGTCATCATCCTAATCTCTACTTGCATCTTCGCATGACATCCTCCTGCATTTGTCTCTGTGTCCAAATTTCTCCTTTTTATAAGGATGCGAGTCATATTGGACCCATCCTAAATACCTCATCTTAACCTGATTAACTCTGTAAAGACCCTATTTCAAAATCAGGTCATATTCTTAGGTACTGGGGGTTTGACATATCTGTTTTAGGGAACACAATTCAACCCAGAAAAACATGATACCCATCAAAAGGGGGACAAAGTTTTGATACATTTATAATTGCATGCACTATATTATAGAGAATATTCCTTACAGGAAATAATTTCCATTTTGTCTAAGCATCTCTGAGAGTGAATCCTCTGCTTTCAATTTTATGGATCTGATAATGGGAAGAATTTTCCACAGCCTTGCCTCTGGCTCCCTGGATTTCACTTCTCTTCAACACACACGCTTCTATTGCCAGGTACAGGGGACACACTCGTGGTACCATTCAAGCTGGGAGCCCATACCTTTGTATGATTATGCCAGGTGAGTCAGCTCAGTGGGCAGTAAGAGATTTCTACACCAAGACCGCCAACTTACATGTTCTTGGAACTTAAAATTCCACTAAAAGCAAACTAAATGTGTCCCTAATTCAACTTCCCCTGAGCCAGACCCCCAAAGCTACAGCAGTTCTAAAGTCATTGAACATGATGAGGAGATGAGAAGGTCAGAGTGAAAGTCACTGGTCACAACTGACTGCAGTTCAACTGAGTAGGTCAAATTTTATGGAAGTACATGACCATGTGAGCACATTACCAGGGTCCCTCCTATGGCTTAGAGAGGTGTCTGTGCTTAGGGCTTAGAGAAGTGTCCAGAAGCTTAAGCTGTGCTAGTCTCATGGTCAGTCTGCCTCAGGATGGGCATCCCTTCCCATCCTAAAAATTCCCACCCGTGCTCATTCATGAAAATCGTATTCATCTAGTGTGTGCCAGACCTTGCGCTGGGAACTTTGTTTTTCAGAGCCAAACAAAGCAAACTGAGTGCAAATCCAACTTCTAGACCACAGCTTCCAGAAAGAAATGGTCCTGGAGTGACTGGGTTCTCCTAGGGATATGCCATGGGCTGAAGGTTAGGCTAGAAAATGGGGCCATCCCCTATGTTAAGTCTTTTGAGGGCTCCTATGAGAGGAAAACTCCTCCCAGGACAATCTGGATGCTAGAACACTTCAGCAAACAGAGCTCTAGACCTAAGGGAGAATCTGTCAACTAAGCCAGGAGCATGGAGCTGACGCCAAATTAGACCTTGGAACCATGCTGTTCCCAGGACACTCTCCCCTACCTCGAGTCCTGGATGCAGGAACCAGAGACTCAACCTCCAGATCCAGCCTCTGTCCTTGGCCTGGAAATTGCTGTTGAACAGAAACTCACGAATCCCTAAATCCACCCACCCTGCCAGGAGCTGACTGATCCCAGCTGCCTGCCTCGGCGCCTGCCCAGCCTCCATCTGAACCAGCAGGAAGGTCTCATTTGGGGACCTTTTCCTCTCTGAGTCTTAGTGTCTTCATATCAAATAAGTGACAAGGGACAATCCACTCCTAGAGGGCTGTGGTCTCAGCCCTGGTGAGTGAGGGGCACACGGCAGTCATTCATTAAGTGTCTGTGGCATCAATGAGGGGAGTAAGGAGCTCCTTGACTTCTGGATGGAGGAGAGAGTGTGGTAGTTGGTACTTGCTCAATTGCAAGTGACAGACACAAACAGAAATTGACATAAGAAAGAAGGAATGTTTTGGATTACATCACCAAATTCTAATTTCAGGTATAACTGGGAAGATTCATGTGCTCAAATGATATCATTGAGAATCCATCTCTCTGCTCTGCTGCACTTGGCCTTCTCTCTCTTGAAGCCAGGCAGATCCAAGCTTCTAGTCTTCTTGCTCCAAGTCCAGCAGAAAAGACTAACTTATTCTCAAATATTCAAACAAAAACCTCAGAACTGAGTCTCATTGCATAGGCTTGGGTCACTTGCCTGTTCTTGAACTAGTCTCTCTGGCTAGTGACAATTGATGCATTGATGGTCCAAACTTGCTCTGGAGTTGACCCATTGGTGGAAGGGGGAGTAGTTTTTGGTTTTTTCCCCCCAAGGAGTTCTGCACCAAGAAAGAGGAAATGGTTGCAAGGCAGACCACAGGTACCTGGCATAGCATTTGACCAAAGTTAGAACATTTGGGCAAATCTTCCTAGTTCTGAGCTTCTGTCTCTTGACCTGTCATTGATGATGATGTCGATACTAACAAAACCCCTGCCCTTCTTCTCATATGAGAACTTTTGTGAGGTCCTGAGACCCTGAATTATATAGTGGTGGCTAACATTTATTGGGGCATCACTAGGCAATCTGGCCCTGTGAGAAATAAACCCTTTACACGTTTATTTTAATCTTTACAACCACCCATCTTGCTGATGAGAAGCAGGTTGGGAGAGGTTATAAGCCTGCACACTGTCACACAGCCAGGAAGGGTGGAGCTGGGGTTTAAAGCAGTACCCTCCAGCACGAAGCTATATATAAACTGTAAATAATTTTACAAGCGTAAGGGATTATTAGTAACGGTCTGTGCTGTTAATAATAATAATTTGAAAAAACCCTGAAAGGGAAATTCAAATAAATTCAAATAAATGTTTGTTTAGCACCTACTATGGGCTGATCACTCACTAGGGGCTCAGAAGGAGACACATAAATAACTGTGAAACAGGCACACTGTGATCTAATAGAGTCATAAAGATGCCCGGGGGGCCAGAGACAAGAGATTGACTGCATGGGGAAGGGATTCCAGGGGTGGGTCTGGAAGGATCTCTTGGAAGAGGTGGAATTTGAGCTGAGTTTTAAAGATTAAAGAACTTCAACAAAGGGAGGAAAAGACAAAATCAACTTGTAAGGGACCGGAAGGATGTAAAGACCCAGAGCGGTGTTCTTGGATAAGGGTTAAGTACTTCTATGCAAAATAAATTTCACACCAGCAGGAGCTTCAAAAGTGATTGACTAAGTAGAGCACAGCAGTTGCCATGGGAACAGAGACAAGCTTCATCTCTGTCATTAGTGAGCATCTCTGCCTCCAAGCTGTCCAGGATGCAGGGGGAGGGGAAGGCTGGGTGGCACTGTCCCTTAGAAGAAAAGCCCAGAAAGTTGCTGCCCTGGGAAACTGACTTTGGTTTCACAGGGAGGCAGAGATGACAGATGACACCTGGCTATGAGAAGATAGGCAACTAGAGAAAGTATCTGCCTTGAAGGGCTTTGGGATGTTCCAAAGCTAGCGGAGCAGGCTGTGGGGCCTCAGGAAGGGAATAGGAAGGGCAGGGAACAGGTCTTGAGAGCAGCTTCAAAGATGGTTCCATTCCCACCTGGTACCTGAGGCAAGGAGCCGTGTGGAGGCAGCACTGCCCATGCCGTCAGCGCAGGGGAGCCTCTCGAGGCGTGTATCTGTGCTATTCCCAGGTCCACACAGACCTCCCAGGGCCTCTGGGGGCTGCCTGGACATTCTGATGCACTGGAAGTGTTGGCATCTAATCACCCATGTGCAGAGGGGAGAGTGAAGATCCTGTTTACAGGCCGGGCAACAGGAGAGCCCATGGTAGGATCTTTAATAGAGCAAGCATTAGGTGATACTTTCTAGCTGTGTGACCTTGAGTAAATTTCCCATCCTTTCTGTGTTTCTCATTTCCTTCATCTGTGAGATGCAGATGATAATAATTTTTCTTACGTTGTAGGACCATGTAGGAATTAAGAGTGTTAACTGATATAAAGAGTTGTACGTGGTACTTGATGCATAATAGATGCTCAATAAATGCAAATTGCTATTATTATTACTTCCAGTGTCAATCTGATATCAATTCAGCATTCTCTCCCTGAGGCAGGGTCTCCTTATTGTTTGTGCCAGAAGCTAGTATCTCCAAGTACAGTAGATGATAACAATGAAAACAGTCATAGTTGTTTTTCCATGTACTCAGTGACCATTATTATAAAGAAGACACAATTCTGCTGCTGGGTGTCAGATGAAGGAGCTTGAACTTATGACAGATAGCTGGTAGCCACTGAAAATTTCAGAGGCGAAGAATAACTTGATCGGGGGCATGTAGATTTTTGTCCTGAGGTAATATACTTGTAAGAATAGAATCTAAGTATGCTGACAATAGAATCTAAGTATAGGAACAATGATAACAATAGCTATCATTTTGAGAGAACTTATTATACACCAGGCACTATGTGAAGAGCTTCATGATTCTCGTCTGTGTAATCCTCCCAACAACCTTAGGAAGTAGGTATTATTATTATTATTATTATTTTTATTACTGATTTATAAATAGGAAAATTGGGGCACGGAGAGTTTCACTCGAGTAACTGAGTCACACAGTTAGCAAATGGCAAGAGCCTTTCCATTTTTTTAGAATCCTCCCTCCACCGTGTCTCTGGGATACTTTTTCTTTGAGTGTGCGTGCGTGCGCGCGTGCGTGCGTGCATTTGTGCGTGCACAGGTATTGAAGAGAAAAACTTCAGCTGACCGGTGAGGACGGAAGACCCTGGACATCAAAGTGGGTAGAGCCCCGGATGGATGGGCCGGAGGCAGGCCTGGGTCCTGTTAGGCTAATTCCTTCCAAGGCTGGCAGAGGCCGTGGCGGGAACTTCTGAGAACCTGGAGAACAAGTCCTTTCATACGGCCTCCCTTTGAGCTGGCCTCAGGGTGGGGCCGGGGCCGGGTGGGTGGAGGGTGGAGAGTATGCAGAGAGGTGAGGCCGCAGTCGGGCTGGGCAAACAGATTGGGCAGCGGCTGTGAGCACAGAGCGCCCATTGTGCGGCAGAAGCTCTGCTTTCAATAATCCCCTCGGAAGAATGTTTCATTGAGCGCCAGAGAAAGGAGCCATTGAAATGCCCAGGGCTGGGCCCCGTGAAGGGTTAAAGCAAGGAGACTATGGGTGCCCAGGCTCTTGCCACTCCTGGCTCAGATGCCTGATATGGGGATCCTGACCATTAAGACAAGGGCACTTGTGGGACCACCCAGAGGGCCAGAAGCAAGGATCAGAGGGGAAATGTGGTCCTCCCTGAGAAATGCAAAGGGGTACTCCAGTATCAAGGGGGAAACCCCTTTCCTACCAGAATCCATTTTACCCAAGTAATATCCCACAGGCACTGGGCCTCTAGATGTCCCTCGGCCTTGTCTATTAGGAGAGTGACTCATGTGGCAGGCGTGTCTCTCCTGGACTCCCTACATGGACACTTAGCAGGCCCCCCTGCCACCAACTTCCATGACACATCTCCTCTCTCTCCAGGACAGCTTTCTGAAACTCCTCCAAGCTTTCCATTGAACATTAATTGACTATAATCAATGATGCACTCGTGGGGATCATGGGAGTTGCAGTACGAGCCAGTGATCACTGAGCAAGATGACCAAGGTGAGTCTGTGGAATCTCCTCTTTCTGAGAGAAGGACATGGCCTGACAGCTGGCAACAGAAGTGGGATTCTGGCCTCCCTCACCCAGGGCCACACATCATTTCAGCTGCCAAGGCATGTGGGGCTTGAAATGTGGACAGGTAACACTGGCACCTATGAACTGCAAAGAGCAGGCGGAAGGTAAATGGCAGGCTTGCCACTGGGAGAGAGCACACTCTTTCTAGCTTGCTGAGAATGACCTCCAGCATCACAGTGTGGCAACTCTCACATCGCTAGGAACCCACTGTGGATCTCCCTCCCTCCCTAACCCTGGCCCTATAACGGAAGTGGAACATACTCTGCGCACTTCCATGCAGACTATTTTGGATGAAAGTCTTAAAGAATAAATGATGGCCAGGTGTGATGGTGCACACCTATAATCCCGGTGGCTCGGGAGGCTGAAGCAGGAGGATCGCGAGTTCAAAGCCACTCTCAGCAACTTAGTGAGGCCCCAAGCAACTCAGAGAGACTTTGTCTCTAAACAAAATATACAAAAGGGCTGGGGCTGTTGCTCAGTGGTGAGGCATCCCTGGATTCGATCCCCAGAATCAAAAAAATAAAATAAAATAAATGATGCTTTCCTGGTTTTCTTAAAAAGAGGATCCTGAACAGGATTTAAACTCTGGAGGGCAACCCTTCATTCACTTCTGGGCTGGGTTATTATTTGGTGATGTTCTTGGGTCTCATCCATAAGGCTCTTTCCTGCTGTACCAAGTGGCCCCAAACTCCTAGACTTTGGAATTCATCAGCTAGATTTCATGTTTATTCTTTTATTTCTCTCTAATGTTTTGCTGTGAAATTTACTATAAAATAGGTGATTGCCTCAAGTCACCTTATGAGCTGCTTCTAATATCCATGGACAGGGAATGAAATGATTAGTCTTATAAGAATTGTGAATGAAGTAAGAATCGGCAGGCTTGGAGTGAGGAAGGCCTGGGAGCTGTCCTGTGCGTGATCAATTTCAAACTGTTCAGAGGTCTTCTATGTTTTCTTGCAAGTCTTTGATGTGGTCCAGCCTAGACAAGTTGACCTCTAGGAAGAGGGTGACAGCATGCACAATCTGTGCTTAAGGTCTTTGCCAAGGCCACTAAGCCAGAAGGAAATAATATGTATACTAAGATCATTTGAGTTCAAAGTGACCAAACATATATATACACTTTGTCTCTCTCTCTCTCTCTTACACACACATACACCCACCCACCACCCCTGCCCCTTCCCTCATGCATAGCAATGAAAGATGAAGCCAAAACACAGACTTACTCAGTTTTTCACTTTCATATCTTCACATTCCAAAAAGTTGTCTGGGCACAAACAATAGAATAATGACATTTTCAAGTTGAAAGAACTTTCAAAGTGCTTTAGTTTTGTTCCCCGTTTTCATTCAGGAATCTCTTTTATTTACCTCCAAAACAAATGGGTCCTGTATTAGTGCTTTTGGAAGTCTGATTTCATTAATGAAGTGAAATTCCTGACAGGAAGTGACAGGACAACACCTCTGCCACATTTGATCTGCATTTCATGGGCAAATGTTAGGTTTCTTGTTATTTATTTATTTATTTTGGCACTAGGGATTTAACCCGGGGGTGCCTTACCACTGAGTCACATCCTCAGCCCTCTTTATTTTTTATTTTGAGACAGGATCTTGCTAAATTGCTTAGGACCTGGCCAAGTTGCTAAGGCTGTCCTTGAACCTAAGATCCTCTTGCTTCAGCCTCCAAAGCTGTGCTGGGATTACAGACAAGCGCCACCACACCCAGCTTCTTGTAGCATTGTTATGTGGATATCTTCCAGGAGTTATGGGATGAGAGCTCACCTGTGTGAATGGGGGAACAGATCTTTCCTGTATGGGGGAACATTGCTGATGTCAATCATCTTGGAAACAGCATGTCTGAGATGGAAAGTTGCAAGGCTGGGTTAGGCTGGCCAGAGAGGGAATGCCAGCTTTGCAGAGCCTTCCTTTTGAGGCCTGAGTGTGAGACATGTTGGAGTTTTGAGAGACTATCTGGGTCAGGGTAGGACTGATGGACTTAGTTGGAGAGAAAGAAGGGAGTAAGTACTCTGAAGGAAATACAAAGGGAAGACACATAGCCAATCCTGAAAGAGGTATGACCTGGATTCGCATTACACTTTGTGTTTATTTTTACTTTGTTATCCTTGAACCTTTGGAAATGTCTGGTTTAAATGTTCCAGCCTGGCCCAGCTGTGTAATGGCATCTAAGAAAGAGCTGATGGTCAGTGCTTATTTCCCTAGAGCACCAGAAGGCAAATGCTGCCTTCTGAGGCTTCTGTGGATTTTGGGTGATTACTAAGAAAACTCCTAAGAGAAATGTGAACTTTGAAGAACAGGAGTCGGCCCTGGAGGCCCGCCCACTCCTTTCCACATGGTGATTCACCCATTACTGCTATCCTTTTATTAAGCAGGTTGCCAGAGTTCCTATAAAAGTGATCCCTTAAATTGGCCTGAAATCTGTCTCCTAGTAACTTTCACCCACAGGGTTTAGCCCTTCCTCTCAAAAGCACAGAGACCAGTTATAACCACTCACATCCATGGAGTGCTTACTATGGCTGGGGACTTTATTGAGCATTGTGCTGTGCTTCATTTATATCATTATTCCCCTTTTTTTTTTGGTACTGGGGATTGAACTCAGGGGCACTTGACCACTGAGCCACATCCCCAGCCCTATTTTGTGTTTTATGTAGAGACAGGGTCTCACTGAGTTGCTTAGTGCCTTGTCGTTGCTGAGGCTGGCTTTGAACTCGCGATTCTCCTGTCTCAGCCTCCCTAAGTGCTGGGATTACAGGCTTGAGCCACTGCGCCCGGCTTATCCCATTTTATAGACAAAGAAATTGAGACTGAGGGAGGTAAGCTCACTTGCCAAGGGCAGATCCTATGTAATTGCAGGATTTGAACTCAATCTGTCTGATGTCAGATACTACAGTCTTGAATTCTGAAATACTTCCTATCTTATCCCTGTGACATCTCTACAGAAATCTGCAGCCTCCAATCTCATGCCCTAGGCCTTTTTGGGGCCACGCTGACCCCAACCCCACCTCTCTCTCCATTTTTCTTCGGGCATGGAGCGACGGCAAAGCAGCCCTGGCCAGTTAGTTCCTCCTGACTAAGGTCTGGGATAACATAAGGAATGCAAAGCACAGGTCCCCTGACCTCCAGTGACTTGTCCCACTTTGACACCCTGGACAGCCTCTGCTGAAGCCTCCGGAAGCACCATTTTAGCAACCTTCCCCTTAGGAGGCTGTGCTTTTCCTGTCTGTCCTCAACATTTCTTCTGCCAAAACAACAGGCTCAGTTTTCCCTTCTGATAAATCTGGTCACCCTAAATATGGGGCTTTAAGCAAACAGGAGTGGCTGGCCCCACGCAGCCCTCATTTTGAAATGGAGATTCACAACGGGCTGCTATTTGCTATTTTTGAGGTCTGGTTTCTTTCTCCACACGCAGTGGTTTTAAGTAAGAGGGAAGGATCTTGGCAGGGGAAAGGTGCTAGAAGAGTGAATGCACCTGGGCAGGTTTTGTTTCCCAAAGTTCCCAAGACACTGGTCCCTTAGGCAGCTCTGGAAAAAAGAGGGTCTTTGGTCACATAATGATGGAAAATTCAATGTTATTCACCCTCTCCTGGAGATCAGCAGCGTTCACGTTAAACTTTGAAGTCCTAGGAATAAAGAAACCCAATGGTTTCTGTTTAACCTGGTTTTCTATTTAAAAATGCAGCGTAGTAAAAATGTGGAAATCAATGATGCAGAGCTGAATTTGCAAATGACCTAGTGGCTTGATATATTGCTCAGATAAATTTGATTTGGCACACACAGTGCTTAAATTTTGCTTTAAATTAGTTACTAACACTTAAGACTTGGAATATTCTCATATTAATCTGGATTTGGGTGTTCTTTTTGAAAATCAGAGCCTCTGGAGACACTAGTTCATATTTTGGGTGACAACAAGCAGCTGGAAACAAGGCTGTAGTCTTTGATTCACCGAAGCCCCAGGGCTTCCCTATGCAATGCAGCTACCTCTGTCTCAGTAGCCATGACACACTTGGCTGTAGTCAGCAAACTTGCCTTCTTTTGTTGTGAAGGTTTCCTTGGTGGGAGTTGGCCTGGTGACCCCAGAAGCCCATCCATCCATCCATTGATGCAATAGATACCCATTGCGCTCCCACCATGTGCTGGACTCTGTGGATATAAGACATGTATACAACAGTCCCACTCTTCTCAGAGTCTAGTTGGGAACTGCAGAATGAGGAAGGGGAAGGATAGAAGAGAGAAAAGCTGGCAAGGCCCCAACTTGCCAAAGTACTGGCTCACAGAAGTGAACTGTCCTCAAGCAGCCACTGTGAACCCCTGAGAAGCCACTAACTTGCTCTGTGACTGAGTAGAGTTCCTGGTTCCCAGCCCATCTCAAGGCCTCAGTCTCTGCATCTGTAGAATGACTCAGTTGGTCTAGAGAATAGCGTGTACCCATTCCAGGGCTGGCACTTAGAGATGCTAAGCCTTCGTGATGAAGGAATGTCTGACTGGGTCATTCCGGAATTGTTCCACCGAATTCCAAGCAGCCCCCCTCCCTCCTTTCCTCAATCCCGGCCAGGGGCGGGCGCTGGAACAGGCCCGCTAAGCGGGCCTGGGCTCCCCGCCCGGGGGCGGAGCTGTCGCTCAGCGTCCCGCCTCTCCACCTGGGGCTCGGCCCGGCAGATGTTACAACTTTTTCACTTTCACTCCCGCGGTGTCTCCCCCCCCCCCCAGGCCCGCCCACCCCGTGTCTCCCTCCCTTTCCCTGCTTGGGGTCCTGCCCACCGCCCTGCAGGCAGCTGGACTGTTCTGAGGACTCCGGGAGGGGCAAAGAGGCCGCCCCGGGCTGGAGGGTCGGGGGAGGAGAAAGGGAAAGCAGAGGCAAGAGAAATTAGGAGGCGGGAGAAACCCGGGGCAAAAAGGAAGAGGAGAGTCAGAGGATGGTGGAGAGTACTTTTTGGAAGCCGTTACGCCGCGTCTCGGGCTGGCCGGGCTGAGCTGGGGGAGAGGGATCGAGGGCGGCGCGGGGCGGGCGCGCGGGCGGCGGGAGGCAGCTCTGCGCGGGCCTGACCTTCCCAGAGCGCCCCGCTGCCGCCGCGCAGGTCCGACCCCATCGCCCGGCTGTCAGTCCAGGATAAGACACTGGGCCACCTCCCTGGGCGCTGAGCACTCTTGCAAGCATCCAGGCCGGCGGGCGGGCCGTGCGCCCTGGGCGCGCGAGGCAGTGAGGCCCGGGGAGCCCTTCGCGCAGGGACGCGCTGGCCGACTTGGCGATGCACGCCCTCACCAGCTTCTCTCTGGTCAGCCTGCTCAGCTTCGGCTACCTGTCCTGGGACTGGGCCAAACCGAGCCTCGTGGCTGACGGGCCCGGGGAGGCGGGCGAGCAGCCCTCGGCCGCTCCAACGCAGCCTCCCCATATCATCTTCATTCTCACCGACGATCAGGGTTATCACGACGTGGGCTACCATGGTTCCGATATTGAGACCCCTACGCTGGACCGGCTGGCAGCCGAGGGCGTCAAGTTGGAGAATTATTACATCCAGCCTATCTGCACACCTTCTCGGAGTCAGCTTCTCACTGGCAGGTAGGCACGGCCCAGACCCATGAGGCTGGGCGTACAAGCCCCAAATACACCTACTCAGTAGATTTTCCCTGCTAGAACAACCCTTTCTGGGACCTGGGAAACCCGTACTATGGGCTAGTTTTGCTTCTAATTGGCTGCGGGATCGTTGGCAAGTCCTTGTCCTCTCTGGGCCTCAATTTCCCTCCCCTTTCACTGACTAGATTTGTTAAACTTTTAGATCTCACTCTGGTGTTCTAGGACATGCACATTCACACCATGTGGAGGAGACATCTGGTCATCCCTTTGTTAGAGGAACATGGCAGCCTCTGGCACTTATTTTCAATGCTGCTTCTATTCACAGACCCTGAGCCTTGGTGTAAGGTCACTTCACTTCTCAAAGCCTCAGTTTTCTTGTCTATAAAATGGGTCAAAGAGCAGTTTTTATCTTGAAAGGGAGCAGTGAGGGTGGAATGAGTTGTGTGTGACCTGCTTGTATATCTGTAAGTGGCAGCCTCTGTATCACCAGAAGGATTTGGGTCCCCTGCACTGTTAGATGACTACATTGGGAGAATACTAAGGAATTGATAGGTGGAAGAGAAAGACACACATAGGATGCCTCGTAGCCTGGGGCTGGTTACTTCACTTCACCAAGCCTCTGTTATTCCATCTGCAAAATCCTCCCAAGTTCCCAGTTGGCTGGGAGCCCCAAGGAGACCGTGTTGCTTTCTCCATAAAGAGTCATCCCCAGGCCGGCAGCAGGATTACGGGATTAAAAGAGCAGGGAAACAGGAGGTGGGGGTGTGGAAGGCAAACTCTGGCCACTTAGGAGAAAATCCTCTGGCAAGGCTGAAGCTAATCCTCCTTGGAAGGGGACCAAGGCGTGCTTTCTCTCAAGTTCTACCCCAGAGCCCTGAGTGTGATCTCAGGAGCCAGCGCCTTCGTCTTCTTTTTCCTGGATGGGAGAAACTGAGGCACAGTCAGGGAGTGCTCAGCCTGGTATCTGTACCCATGTTAGGGTCTCGTGGAAAAGGGCTGAGAGTGAGGTACTGGGCAGGGATCTTGGAGCTGGGAATTGAATGGTAGTGCCCTTTCTTCCTGTGATTTGGCACTCAGCGGTTAGGTCCAGGAACAGAGGGAGAAGAGGAGAAGGAGGAAGAGTGGTGGGGTGTGCATGTGTTAAGGTGGGGGCATGAGAGTGGCCATGAAGACTGGACATCACTAGCCTCCTGAGGAGGAAGGAAGAATCTGCTTTCCAAAAGAGTTGTGCACAGGTTAGCATTTCTCTCCCTGGACAGCGGGGACTTTTGGTTTAAGCAGCATCGGAATGAGCAGCCAGCAAGGCAGTGCTCCAGCTCCTGATCTGTGAAGTTAGCTGAGCGTGGCTGCCCAGCCTCTGCCCCCACCCTCTGCAGCTGGCTCCATGTGACAGATACTTACTGATCTTGTTAGCATTTGTTAATGCATCCAGTCACAGTGGGTGAAGCTGGAGAGAGAAGCAGGAGAGAGCCAACACTTCTCATGTTACTCACTTGCAAATGGGATTTGGTGACTCTTAGCTGGCCCACCCACATTACAAGCCAGTGCTCCATGGAGCACCACCCATAGCATGAGAGACTCCTCTGGGACTCAAGTCCTAGGGTGCTTCTATCAAATTCAGACATTTATTAGCTTGACTAAGACCCTGAGAGGCTGTATCATCAAAGGCTTTTGAGCATGAAGTAGATAGACTGGGCTCAGAGCTCAGTTCCACTGCTTGCCAGCTGTTTTACTTTGGGCCAGTTGCTGCATTTTGGGGATCCTCAGTTTCATAATCTGTGGAATGGGGTAATAAGAGTCTCCCCTGGAGGTTTTTTAAATGAGGATTAAATGAGATAATGTGTGTAGCACATAATGTTAAAATGACAGTAGTAGCCAATTATAGCTAACGAAAATGACACCTTTAAGATAAGAAAGCCAAAACAGAGCCCCCCCATTTAAGGTGTCAAATACTCAGGTCTTGACTAACTTGGATGCCTGAGGGTGAGAAGAAGGTGTGGGATTCTAACATGCTTGTGAAGTTCTAGGCTTCTTATTTACTCTGGGATTTTTAAGACACCATAAACAGATCACATGGGGGCCCTGACCACAGAAAGGGGAAGATGGGCTATGAATGAATAAATAAGGAATTCAGGATTCTGTGGAACATCGACTCTTGCTGCAGGGCGGTAGCCTGCCTGAGTGACTTGGATTGAGGGACTGCATGAGCTCACAGTCAGTCATGTGGGAGCTTGTCTCCTAAGATTTGGGAACTAGATGGGTCTTAGAGATTTCCCAGTCTAGTCAGCTCCCTCATACACAAGAGCAAACTGAGGTCCCCACATGGAAAGAGATGGGGCAGCCTCATTTGATGAAGAGTTCCTGCTTGGACTGTGCTTGGATTTATGTTCAAGTCTCGGCTTTGCTGCTGATCCTGAGTGACCCTTCTCCTCCTCTGGCCTTGATTTTTTTCTTTATTCTGAGGATTGAACCACTGAACCACATTCCCAGCCCCTTTTATTTTTATTTTGAGACAGGATCTCCCTAAGTTGCAGAGGGTCTTGATAAATTGCTGAGGCTGGCCTTGGGCTAGTGAGTTTCCTGCCTCAGCCTCTGAGTCACTGGGATTGTAGGCATGCGCCACTGTACCCAGCTGATCTTGGTTTCTTTTTAAAGAGCAGTTGAAGAAACTAGAGGAGGATTTGAGTCTCTTCTAGCTTTAAAACACTCTGAGAGTTATCATTCATTCATTCTTTTGTTCCTTCATTGATCCATTCCATAAGGACCTGAGAGTCCTTTTAACATACTTGGGTGCTGGGAATACAAAACTGAGGAAAGGACAGTTCCATTACATATCATTTGGTCCAACCGCATGTACAACTGGAAATACTCCCAGGGGCAAATAGGACAATGAGGGTGTATACTAAATACTGGGGACCCCAGAAGCAAAAGTGACTCATTCTTTGAGAGCAGTGAGAGACCTTACAGTGGGGCTAACATTTGGGCGAGGCTTTCAAGAGTAGGTAGGAGTTTGTTTGGGAGAGTGGGACTTGCTCTAGGCTCTATAGCAATTTGGTGGCTTCGTGCTTGGGAAGTTTGAAGCCAGACTACTTGGGATACAAATTCTACTCCAACTACTAACTGTGTGAATTGCCAGGCAAGTGATGTGGATTCCATGAGAATGCTAAGCCCTTAGGTAATACCTGGTGGTTACTGTCACCATGTTTTGCTGGTAGAGCTGGGACCAGAGCCCACCTCAGAGTGGCATTGGGGGTAGGTTAGCAGCAGTGGAGGTCTGTAGCTCATCTTTGCCTTCTGTGTCCTCACTTCTCCCCACCAGGTACCAGATCCACACGGGACTCCAGCACTCCATCATCCGCCCACGGCAACCCAACTGCCTACCCCTGGACCAGGTGACATTGCCACAGAAGCTGCAGGAGGCAGGTTACTCCACTCACATGGTAGGCAAATGGCACCTGGGCTTTTACCGAAAGGAGTGCCTGCCCACCCGTCGGGGCTTTGACACCTTCCTGGGCTCACTCACAGGCAATGTAGACTACTATACCTATGACAACTGTGATGGCCCAGGGGTGTGCGGCTTTGACCTGCATGAGGGTGAGAGCGTGGCCTGGGGGCTCAGTGGCCAGTACTCCACCATGCTCTATGCCCAGCGTGCCAGCCACATCCTGGCCAGCCACAACCCCCAGCGGCCCCTCTTCCTCTACGTGGCCTTCCAGGCAGTGCACACGCCTCTGCAGTCCCCTCGAGAATACCTGTACCGCTACCGCAGCATGGGCAACGTGGCCCGGCGGAAGTATGCAGCCATGGTGACCTGCATGGATGAGGCTGTGCGCAATATCACCTGGGCCCTCAAGCGCTATGGTTTCTACAACAACAGTGTCATCATCTTCTCCAGCGATAATGGTGGCCAAACTTTCTCAGGAGGTAGCAACTGGCCACTCCGAGGACGCAAGGGCACTTACTGGGAAGGTGGTGTGCGAGGCTTGGGCTTTGTCCACAGCCCCCTGCTCAAGCGAAAGCGACGGACCAGCCGGGCACTGGTGCACATCACTGACTGGTACCCAACTCTCGTGGGTCTGGCTGGTGGCACTGCATCAGCAGCTGATGGGCTAGACGGCTATGATGTGTGGCCGGCCATCAGTGAGGGCCGGGCTTCACCACGCACAGAAATCCTGCACAACATTGACCCGCTCTACAACCACGCCCGGCACGGCTCCCTGGAGGGTGGGTTTGGCATCTGGAACACTGCTGTCCAGGCCGCCATCCGTGTGGGTGAGTGGAAGCTGCTGACAGGAGACCCTGGCTATGGTGATTGGATCCCTCCACAGACGCTGGCTGCCTTCCCAGGTAGCTGGTGGAACCTGGAGCGCATGGCCAGTGTCCGGCAGGCTGTGTGGCTTTTCAACATCAGCGCTGACCCTTACGAACGAGAGGATCTAGCTGGCCAGCGGCCTGATGTGGTTCGCACCCTGCTGGCTCGCCTGGCTGACTATAACCGCACCGCCATCCCTGTGCGCTACCCGGCTGAGAATCCCCGGGCTCATCCCGACTTTAATGGGGGTGCTTGGGGACCCTGGGCTAGCGATGAGGAAGAAGAGGAAGAAGAGGAGGAGGAAGGCAGGTCTCGAAGCTTTTCCCGGGGTCGCCGCAAGAAAAAGTGCAAGATTTGCAAGCTTCGATCTTTTTTCCGTAAACTTAACACAAGGTTGATGTCCCACCGGATCTGATGGGTGGAGGTGGCAGGGATCTTCATTGTCCTGAATAGACTTCCCCACTTCAGCCTGGCCCTGCTCATTCTCAGGGAGAAGCCTGAGGTCAAGTCTCCATCTGCAGGATAGGAGGGTACAGAACTCCTCAGTTGAACAGGTTAGGAACATGGCTAGGGGTGGGAATAAACCAAACTGGGAGGCCTGGGTCCCATTCCTGCCTCTTCACTGACTTGCTCTGTGAACTCAGGTGACCTACATGAGCTTTCATCCTCAGTCTCCTCGTCTGTAAAATGAGGTTCCATGACTTTGTGACTGCCGTGCACCTTGTGCCTGAAGTCATAATGGAGTTCCTGGCCCCCCTCGCCACCTTGAAGCTTATGGAAAGGCCTTGCCCTTCACTCTGGGTCTCTGTGGTACTGCTCGGGTGATGGGCTACGGGGAGGCAACTCCAGGACGGACATTAGCTGGAGTATGGAGAGCTGGCTGCTCTCCAAAGGGACCCCTGAGAACTGAGGGTGGAGGTACAAAGCAGGGAGGTTTCTCTTCCTGGGCCTTCCAGTGGCCTAGGCCATACCTGGGGCCAGATGGCATTGCGAATCATGGTGGAAAGATCTTCTTGCCTCTGGGCATCCAGAGAAGTTATCTGGATCCTAAGCTACTGTAATATCAAAGGTGGCAGAAACCGCTGTGAAAAGAGCCCCAGAACCAATATTTCCTTTGACCTTGGCACAGTCCTTCCCCTCTGGGCCTTGCTTTTCCTATCTGCAGATGGGGATGCTAGCCCTGGCTCTTCCTACCTCACAGGGCTGCAGAAGACTGGTCAAGCTAAAGGTCATGGAGGAGCCTATGAACTTGATTAAAGTGCCCTGACACAGAGGCAAGGGATGAAATGCAGTCTGTGAGCACATATGTGTGTACAGGTGTGTGTTCAAGAGCGTCCCAAGGGCAGGTGGGAGCTCAGAGTTGAGTAAGTGAAGGGGCAAGAAGGTGGACAGCTTGGCTAGGGCACAGAACATCCAGGTTCTGCTGTACGTCCACTGCATGACCTCAGGCAAACCTCTGGCCCTCTCTGGGTCTCTGCGTCTTCCTGTGCACAGCAGATGATCTGAGAACCCTTTCCACTTGGCCACTGTGGCCGCCCCCGTGTGAGCATCTGGGGGTGCGCCGGGCGTGGGGGCGGGGCGCGGGGTTGCGCAGCCTTCCCGCTGCACGGCGCTTCTCTTCGCACACAGCGTTCTGCATATCTCCCTTCAGGTTCCAGTCGGCGCAGAGTGTGTAGGCGAAAGCCCTGCTGTGAATTTTGAAAATAGTTATTTTTGTCGCTGGCAAAGGAGGCCTGTTAGGACTCGTCAGCTTGTGGATGAGCGGGATGGGTGGGGTGGGGTGGGTGCGGTGCGTGGGGTGTTCGGGTGTTGGTTACAGAGACGCATCCCCACCGCAGTGATTGAGCCCAGTCTGGCCTGCGGCTGCAGGGTACAAGTTACCATGCTGTCCTGGGTCCTTCCTCTCAGCCCTGTTCTGTTTGCCCCTTATCATTTCCCCATCTGAAACCTTTCCGGGCTTGCATGATCTTGAGGCCTGCTGGTGGAGCAGGGACCAGGACAGGATTGCAGAGGCTTCTGGAGTCCAGTGACCCCAGCGTTTTCCTTGCTCAAGAGGGAAGCTCAGAAGAAGTCACTCATTAGAGTGATGTTGTGGCCCAGTGTACCCCATGGACTGGGCTGTCCACTGCCTGCCCACTATTCAAGATGCCCCAGCTCTGCCAAGTGCTTGTTCCGCTTCCGCTGCTAGACCTTCCAGAGAGGTACAGCACCGGGGCCTCCCTGCAGCTCCAGGTTTGTGTGAATTGTATCAGTGCTTGTGGTTCCTGCTATGTTGGCCTTGTACAAGGTGGCCTAGACTCTAGCTGCAGCCCATTTCCCTTCCTGGAGGCTACAAGTGTGGGACCATAAATGGCCCTTTCTGCCCTCCCCTGGGGATCAAGACCTCCTTCCTGCCTGAGAGGACCTAGGGTTCCCTCCCAAACCGAAAAGACCAGTTGGGGATGGGGACTGGTTTCTGCTCCTCATTCCCTGAGAAGGAGGCTGGGCCCAGGTCTCCATCACATCTCAAACTAAGTCCAGAGTTCATGTAACTCAGAGCCCCACTCAACCCAGAAACCAGCAGACATCCCAGAAGCCCCATTCAAGCTTCGACCTACAACCTGGTCCAGGCCTGAAATTGGTGGAGGAGTCTATCTCAGGGGTTGCCATGAGAGACTAAGCCTGCTGTGGCTCTTCCCAGCAATCAGTGTGCCCAGTGCCCTCCTCCTTTGGCCTCCTCTAGCTCCCTGAGTTCTCTCTCAGCCAGTGTGCCTGAGTCTGCACTCTGCCGGCCCCCCATATGGCACTGTTGGCAAATTCTTGCAGCATTCTAGTCTCTGTAGTAGGCAGGGGCTGGTAGGGCAACCAGAGGTAGCCCTGGCCTCTTTAGTCATAGATCTGGGGGAATGAAAACCAGAGATTCTTGCTAAGGTCCCCAGTTTCTCCCTTGGCTAGACCAGGTGGCAGCAGATCTGTTAGCTAGTGGAGTTAGTGCCAGATGGTAGCCTGTCCAAGCTGGGCCCTGCCTATAGAGTCCTGGGCTCTGATGACCATTCCCTCGGGAGCCAGGAGAGACTCCACACTTTCTGGGGCTTTAGCAGTGTTTCCTTCTTTGACTAGGTGCCTACTGGTTACCCTGCCTACCTGGGACGTAGGCAGTCACCCCAGCCAGGAAGAGGGAGGGCAGAGCAGAGTGAGGGAAGGAGCAATGTCTGGCAGCCAGGAATTCCCATGTCTCGTCCTCCTTGCCTCTGACTTGTGCAATGACGAGAGGGCAGCTTCGCCTTTCTGGGCTTCAGTCTCCCATCAGTAAGGAACATGTGCTCTCTAGTGGAAGCCGAATAACTGAAGGCAGGGGTGCTGACATCACACAGACTTGGATTAGAACCCCGTCTGCATGGCCCTGAGTGGGCAAGCAGCACCACATCTCTGCAAAATGGGCATGATTGTACCTGTCCCAGCCGATGAATGCTGTAAGGGACAGATGATGCTGTGTCGAGTGCTCGACTCAGGGCCTGGCTCTGTGGTGGGAATAACTACTTTTTAGGTCCCTGGAATCAGTAAATGAAGATTTATCTCCATCCTTTCCCCACTGAGGAAAAACTCCACTGCCAGCTCTCCATGACTGGAACTTGGGTCCCTTCACTACAGGTTGTGCTGTGCAGTCCTTGGCTTGGCAGCCACTGTCCTCTCTCCCATGGCTCCCTGCTTCACTCTTCCCTGCAAGGAGGGCTTTTATACAGGATGCTTTGGGGGACAGTGCTGCTCCATGACACTTGACTTCCTTTTGTGCTCAGCCTTGGCTTCACTTACTGCAATGAATGAGCCCGATCGCCCAGACCCTTGATATGATCATTTCTCTCCTGGCCCACTTTCCACTGATTCTGCCCCACACTTGCTGCCCTTAGTGGGACAGGCCCCACAGGGACCCTTCAGATGGCATATTTTTCATGGTGCCTGCTCAGGCCCTGCAGGACCCTGCAACACTTGGGCATATGCGTGTGAGCATGTGGGCAGACTGTGGAAGGTGGGATTTGAGTTGGCTGTTACAGTGTCACTGGGCCTCCAATTGCCTGCCCAGGAACCAACTCCAGTCTCCTTTTATTCCTTTCATCAGCGTGGGGCACCGCTTGTGTTCACAGCCAATCCTATCCTGGCTCATCGGTGCTGTGCTCAGCAACTTCCAGGGCTCCCACCGCTGGCCACCAGCCCATGGCACACAGGCCTGCTCTTGAATGCCACACACATGTTGCAGATGGGGGCACACGTGCTGGCTCTCGTGCCTGCCATGGCCCTGGGGAGTGGGGAGTCTGGCAGGAACAATCTCCCTGATGCAATCATTGGCTCTTTCTCTCAGCACCACAGAGGCATGGCTGGCTCCTTGCTGCCCGCCATCATCGGGCACAGCTGCCAGACTTTCGGGCACAGAGGAAGCAGTGAATTAGCGGTGATACCTTCTGGGCAGATTGGCAGTTGCACTCAGTATGGGGGGTGCCTGTTGGAGACAGTGCCCACCCCCCTGAGCTGGGCTCTAGAAGGTTCAGAGGGGTGTGCATATGTGTGTGTAAGAAAGGCTCACCAAAAAAGTCTCTTCCTCCTCTCCCTCCTCTTCCTCCCTCTCTCTTGTCCAGACATTTCTCCATCGTCATCAGATGGATCCTGCAGCCTGGGAACTGCCCCTCCCCCCATACTGCATACACAGGAGAGAAAGTAACAGAGACCAAGACACAGAAAGGAAGGGAGATAGAAACTAGAACAGAAATGAAAAGGGAATGGAATGGGAAAGAGGGAGAGAATGGAGAAGGAAGCATAGAGAAAAAGGCAAGAAAGAGAAAGAAGGAAGGAGAATTGAAAGTAGAGATGGAAGCGGGGAAGGGCAGACGATGGTGCTAGGAGTGGAGTGGGTCTGGGTTGGTATTGCACCCTGCAGGCACAGGGGCCACCCCCACGGTCCCGGTCAGACACAGGGAGCCAGTTGGTCATCTACACTACCTGCACCCCTTCACATTGTCCTTTGAGTTACTGCGAGCTCTTCCAGGGGCCTGGTGTTGGGATCTGGCCATGTGCTCTGCTGGATTCTGAGTGTGTTGTTTCATCAGTGGGAAGATGAGAAGCAGAGTGGTCAGGCCAGCCCCAGGTCAAGCAGGACCTTTGTTCAGAATGGTAGATTTCCATGAATAGTCTTTCTACATATTTACCTTTTGTTTTATGAATTTTTTTTCTTCCTGTACTGAGGATTGAGCCCAGGGCCTCATGCATGCTGGGCAGGTGCCCTACCACTGAGCTGCACCCCCAGTCCTTGTTTTACTTTGTTTGTTTGGGTTTTTTTTTTTTTTTACTAATTTTCTAAGCAGAGTTGTCATTTGGTTGGCAACTGATGAGCTGGTGGAGTTGTTGGAATGTGAGGCCTGGGCAAGGTGATGCCCAAACCGTGAGCTAACCTCCAGTGGGGACTCAGAGAACAGCTCCCCAAAGTGCCAGAACTTGGAGATAGTTGAGTGTGCTTCCCAGATTCAGAGAGGAGTGTGAGAGAAAACAGCTCCTAAGTCCTCAATCACAATAGTTCTTCATGTATTGAACACATGTTATGTCAGCCACTGTGTTCATCTCACTGAATCAATAGAGTGCCCATGGAGGTAGGAAATATCATTTGTTCAATTTTTCACATGAAGAAACTGAGGCACAGAGAAGTTAAGAGACTTATTCAAAGTCGCACAGCCTGTAAGTCACATAGTCACTCTAATGACTGAAAAACGCTGCCTGTTCTCTCCCCCAGCAATGGCCAGGGTGGCCTCAATGCTTCTGGGTATGAAGGCATTCCCTCCTGGGCACAGGTTAGAGAGGCTGGGACAGCAGGGTGGCAGTGCAGCCCTTCCCCTGCCTCCCCACACACGTGCCTCTAGCTTGGCCATGGTGTTCTGTGCCCTGCCCGCTGCCCACCGCTGTGCTGTGCCCAGCGCAGGCCTCTCCTCTTTGCCTCTGAATTGCAACGTTGGCAGCAGAAGCGGGAAGCATATTGTGTGCAGAAACAAAACAGAGTGGTTTTTCCTTTTTCTGAAGGTGGTAATGGTGCAATTAGTGCCTAAGCCATTACCCCCCTCCCTCCTTCTCCTCTGTCTCCCTCCCTTTCTCTCCTAGGAAAAGTGGCTGAATTAGAGAGCTCACCCCTCCTCCTCCCTCACCCCTGACTCCCAGAGGAGGGGCACAATGGGGGGATACCTGATATTGCCAGGCTTCCTGGACTTAGGGTTGCCAGTCAGGGACCTGTTGGGATTGGAGAATACCAAAAAGCAGACCATATGTCTAGCAAGTGAGGCGACCAGCAATATGATTTAGATATTCTGAGGGGTGAGCTAGAGCCCAGAGCATCTGGATCCCTGAATCCTTCCGTCTGCCCCTTGCTCACTGGGGGCAAATGCCATCATGGGGGCTCAGCCTGGAAACTGTGAAATGAGCTAAGGGATCCTTTTTTTTTCCTGAGTGGAGGAGGTGAGTGTATAGGGTCGGAGTTCCAACACAAGCCAGACTGATGGGAGTGTCATGGTCCCCCTTAATACTTCCTTTTTCCTTTTGTAAAAACTGAAAAAAAATCTCATGTTTGCATACTTCCCAAAGGCCTCCATGACCCTTGAGCCAGTGGAATTTCACAGCCTTTCTCTACAAGGGAAGTTTGTTCCCCTATTCTATAGAAAAGGAGTTGGAGGCTCAGAAGAGGATCAGTGACTTGCCCAGGGTTACACAGTCAATAAATGCCAGAGCTGGAACTTAAACTCAGTCAGATCTTTAGTCTTAAATTCTAGTTCCTTTCCTTCCTAAAACCCTGAGTTATAGGTATTTGGTAGGGAAGTTGCCCATGGAATTTGGGAACGAAGCTTTCAGAGCAAGTCAGGTCCCTGGCCTCTGGCCTAGCCTCTGGTAAGCTAGGCCATGCTAACCTCACCAAAGCTGCCTCTTGCCTTTTTTTTTTTTTTTACCTTTACTTGAAGCACAAGCAGAAACTGGGACAAGAGCCCCAGGAGATCAGATCTCCACTGTCCCTCTGGGCATGTGGGGTAGGGGAGAGGCTGCAGAAGAGCCCTCAGGAGGGACCCATTGTCACAGCAGTGAGAGGTCAGGGTGAGCAGGCAGCCAGAGCTATTTCTTCCACAATTCCTGGGGTCTCCTCTGCACTTCTTCCCCAAGCTGGAGAACCAGTGTGATGGACAGGGTGGCGGAAGAGCCGAGAGAGGAAGAGCAAAATGAGGAGGACAGGGGCAGAGGTAAAACCAAAGCAAACAACAGAGGGGAACACAGAGACAGTTACAGAGACTGAGATCCACAGAGAGAGACATCCCAATGAATTAGCCATCATTTCCCTGTAAACCTTAGAACCCAGCTGTTGCCAGGGCAACGGGGCAATACCTGTCTCTCCAGAGAAGATGAAGTTGCCAGGGTAACTATATCCTGTCTTTCCCAAGGACCATCCTGGAATGTGGCACCCACTGGCCGTTACCATGGCAACTGCCTCTTTGCCCCACTTAATCCCATCCCGTCTGCTATAAGGGACTCATAGTTGGAGATGGGGGAGGTGGGAAAGAGAACATGACTTGTGGACTAAGTTTTTTCTCTTTCCCCTTCTCCATGCCCCTCAGTGCCTCACCCCAAGGGTGCCGAGTCCACCCTCCCCCAGCCCCACACAGGCTTGCGGTATTGTGTGCGGTAGGGCCAGAGCGTCCGGGAGCAGGTTTTGCAGTGGAAGGCAGGCAGGTGTTGGGGAGGCAGTTACCGGGGCAACGAGAACAGGGCGTTTCGGAGGTGGTTGCCATGGGGACCTGGATGCTGACGAAGGCTCGCGAGGCTGTGAGCAGCCACAGTGCTCTGCTCAGAAGCCCCAGGCTCGTCAGTCAAGCCGGTTCTCCATTCGCACTCAGCAACACAAGCAGGCGAGTGGCCCCTAGTTCCGGAAGCAGAGCAGCAGTGCCCCAGTTCTGGTGCCCCAGCCCTGAGCCTTGCCTGCTTGTCCAGTGCCAGGATGGCCACCATCACCTGCACCCGCTTCACAGAAGAGTATCAGCTCTTTGAGGAACTGGGAAAGTGAGTTACACCTCAGGGAGTCCTGGAGGGTGCAGGGGGTCAGCCTCTCAGGCTGGGGAGCGTGTGCCTATGTTGCTCAGGGCTCTCTTGAGCACACAGAGGAAGGCAGGCTGCATGCTTTGGGGGTGCCTGCATGTGCACAAGGTGCCCAGAGTCAGGCATAGGCACATTTGTGGGTGCAGATGTGCCAAGCCAGCCAGGTGTGTGTGTGTAAAGGTGATAGGTTGATGGTGTATGCCAGTGTATGTGCACAGGTGCACACACACACACAAGTGGACACGACCTGGGTGCACACAGATTCTTAGAACTTAGGGTTAAAAGGGATTTTCCTACTCAACTGGAATCCCTCCTGTAGTTTCTCTTGGATACCTCCAGTGACGGAGAGTTCACTACCTCCCAGGTAGTCCTTCATGACTTTAGACACCTGCAGCCATTGTTCAGAGTAGCCAACTTCTTCCTGTTAAGAATATCTTCTCCCCACCATCTCCTTTCCAGCTCCTAACAGAAGTGAGGGCACAGGTACCGGAGGGGTTAATATGTGAAGGACTGGTGTTGGGCAGAGGGGAGGGGCAATCAACAAACTGGGGGACACCACTGCTGCAGGGCTGGCAATATGAAGGGTGAAGAGCTGGGATCATTTGGCAAAGTTGCCCAGCCCCAGAGCCCATTTTATTCCTCTGATGACAGATGTGAGAAGGGAGGGAGGGTGAGGAGGGAGGGGAGCGTCTTGCGGGAGCCCAGTAGGCTGCAGAGTCTCCGGGAAGGTCCCTGGATGCCCCCAGCTAGGATTGTGAAGGACTTGGGATGGATCAAGGGCTGGGGTGCAGTTCGGAGGTGGAGTGTGCCCCCTGGGCAAAGGAGGGTCAGAGCCCTGGTTAGTTACTGCTGTGGCAGCCGGAGCATGGAGGAGAGGGGCTTTGGAAACAGGTGTGCGTCAGTCGGAGGTCTAGATGTGTGAGGCCAGTGTGCATTTTGAGGTGGGGGTTGACTGTTGTTGTATAAGGACTTTGGAGGGGAGTTGATGGTGTTGTATAAGTACTGACTCTGGAGGACACTTGTGTGCACCAAAAGAGTGTGCAAACACTCATGTTTGTGCACCAGAAAGAGGTGCTTATGTGTGTGATTGGTGTGTAAAGCTTGAAAATGCAGTTGTGCCCCGCAAAGGTGCATGTGTGTGAGGATGCGAAGAGTGCTGTTGGCTGGCTTGCACGGGAGTGAAGGTGTGGACATGCGTCACTGTGTGAGCCCGTGTATGGCAGGTCAGAACTGGGTGCACATCAGTGAGCAGTGAGCATGGGGCCTAGGGATGTGTGAGGACCCACACAGGAGACATGGGCACAGCGGCATTCCCATGGGGTCTGCATGTGCACGTCTAAGAGATGCATACAGGAAGGCGTGTGTGCGTGTGTGTGTGTGTGTGTGTGTGTGTGCAAGTGCGCGCGCGCGTGAGGCCTGGGCTCACGGGCTCATGTGGGTGTTGTAGGCGTGTGTGAGCTCATGCTGGTGTCTGCATATGTGTGGGAGGTGGGCCTATGGCTGTGTATACGCAGAATGCCTGCACACACGTGTGCGCATCCCTGCACACACTCCGCCTATCCTGACACCTAGAGACAAAGGCCAGCTCCCGTATGCAGCACACACTTGTGTAAATGTGTTCACTCTTGCCTACAGACTTCCTGCCTTTCTGAGTGTGTTTTTGTGCTGGAAGTAGGAGCAGGAATACAATGTTTAGGGCTGCTCTGGAGGACTGAGGCTGTCCCCCAAATTCAAGCTTGGACCCCCCTCCAGCTGGTTTCCAATGCCCACTTGGAACCTAAGAACTGTCTGATTAGCCAGGAGCTGCCTTTAAGATCACGACCAAGGCTAGCTTGTGGCAGGACTGCGTCACAGATCATAGTGTGATGGTTGGAATGTGACTCAAGTGCTCAAAGTGAAAACCAAAGTGCCGTTTTGCCCCGAGAGGAGAGGCTATCAAGATCAGGCTTAGTGTGGGTGACTTGCACAGAGACCCTTTGTGAGCCTCATCACCCTCTGCCTGCCTGGGCTCTTGGAAAGACCAGGGCAGGAACAGAATTTCAGGGGTGAGGGAGCCCTGGCAGGAAAACTGAGGGTGGCCGTCATGGCCAGGCCTTGTCTAATCAATTTCAGACCTCTTCCTTCCAGAACCATCAGTACTCTTAACCTTTTTTAGGTCACATATTCCTCCAGGAATCTGATGAAAGTCTAAATTGACATTCCCCAGAAAAATGCACAAACCTACACAATGTTACAGACACTGTCAGGAGCTTGCAGGGCCTTGGAGGACTGTGCCTGGCCTGAGTTGGAAGACACCTGGATTGAAGAGAAGGGGCTGAGGGGCCGGGCCCCACGCCTCCTAATGTCTGTGTTCCAAGTCCAGGGCACATGATGGAGGAGGCGGAAAGCTCCCGTTCTGTCCAGCAGCTTCCGTCTGAGCATCCAGTGGGGCAGGGTGGGCTGGCAGCACTCCACCCTTAGCTCTGTGACACTGGGCAATCTGTGACACTTCTTTCCTCATCTACACTCTGGAGATTCAAAAGAGGAGTGAGGATTAAGCAAGATGGTGTGTGTGGAGCTGCAGCCTTGAGCCCATGCACACAGGGACTCCAGCAGGACATCACTCTGTTGGCTGTTGTGCTCTGGGGTTGGGCAGGGCTGAGGAAGGGGGACAAGGCCTTCTATTTGCCTTTTCTCTGGAGTTTGTGCAGTGTAGGGGAGGGGATTGGCAGGGAAGTTTTGGCTTCTGTTCTGTCGGGAGCAGTGAAGACCCCTGCAGGGCCCACTCTTCAATTGGTGACCTCTGCCCCTTCCAGCTAGGAGAGTGTGGTCAATACCCAAGCCCCCTTCCAGAGCCCACTCCAGATCACTAGGAGGATGCAATGGCAGAGGAGGCTAAGTTAACTCTAAAAGGGGACATTGGGGCCTTTGGGCATCCCTCAGCTGGGCCCGGTGCTGCCCAGCTGGAAAGGAGGGCAAGGACCCTCCAGGCTTCCTGGTATCTTGCCTAGTAAGGCCTGGCTTGTCACTGCAGGTCTTCCAGGATCCCAGGGGAGGGAAGGTTATGGAAGGGAAGGGGAGCTGCCCTTCCTGCCTAATGGGCAGCCAGATGGGGACTGTGGTTGGAGGCAGGGCTCTGAGCAGGGGTTTCTGGAGCTTCTAGATGCTACCAGACTGAAGGCCCCATTCACCCAGAAGAGCCCAGAACTGAGTTCCAGGTCTCCCAGAGGGTTGGCATGAAGCTGTCTCGGGGGGCCCAGAGATGAGCTCTCTTCTCCCCTGATCCCAGTCTTGACCCTCCCCAGGATGAGAGACATGGAAGGCTGGAAGAGGAGCTCTGACTCTGGGGGACAAGTGGGGGCAGGCGGGGACAGGGTGCTGGGCCAGAGCTCCCAGCATACTCAGCCTTCTCCGAATTCCAGAATCTCTGTGAGGCAGGAGTGCTGCGGGTGGGGGCAGTAAGAGGAGCACAGAGGAAGGGGTCATGGCCAAAGAAGCAGAGGAGGAAGGAAGAAGCCTCCTCCAGTCTCTGACACGCAGGGCTTCAGATCCCACCCCTACCACAGAGGTTAGAGAGGCAGAGAATCACCCTGCAGCCCGTGTGATCACTAGGCTGTACAGGAAAAGCCTCCAAAGGAGATTTTACTTGAGAGAGGGAGGGAGGAAGGAGGGAGGGAGCTCAACCCACTCGTTTCTCTCTAGAAACAAGGATCTGAAATTGACTCAGGCAGTGCTGGGTAGGGGGAGGGTTGCGGGGGTGTGGGTGGCCAGCAAGGTTGACAGAGGGAGGAGAGGCTGGCTCGGGAGCCCGAACACCTCTTAGGCCATGGATTTGCACTGTGTACCAGGCTTAGCTGGGCTGACTCATGGGTGGCAGTGTGACCCAGAGACAGCCCCCTGCACTGGGGGCCAGGGTTCTAGCTGCTTAGGTTGTCTCTTGGGCCCAAGCTCTGATGCCTGTAGAATGTTCTTAGCAACCCCACCCTTCCCTGACAGAGCCGTTAGGATGATGGACGATGTCATAGTGGAGAGAGAGGACACTTAGACATCAGTGCCCCACCCAATGATGGAAGCGTGCCTTTATTCCACTTCTAATAACCTCTCACACCCAGAGCACTCTGGGGCCGGCCAGGCACTTCTCCATCCATTAGCTTGTCTCTGAGGGAGGATGGGTTTATTCATCCATCTCACAGATGAGCAGACTGGGGCGAGGAGGTGGAGGACCAGGGGATGACATCCAGGTCTCCAGCACCCATGCATGCTGTGAGGGTTGCTGAGAGGGGCGCTTCAGGTGCTGTAATGGGGGAACATTCCCCCTCTTGCTCACAAACAAGGGAAAAGGGGCAGTGTCCTTGGGGTGGGGAGAACACTGAGCTGTCCTTTAATTTTCAGTCATGATTCTGCCTTGAATTTACTGGGCCACCCTGGGTGAATCTCTTATCTTCTGTGTACCACAACTTTACCATCTGTAAAATGGGGATCAAATCTGGAGATGCCTGAAGTGCTCCATCAGGGCTGCTACCCTCTGCAGCCTCCCTCTGTGGAGGATTAATGGGAAGTTGCAGACCCCAGAATGGGAGGACCTTAGAGAATGTCCATCCATTGCATAGAGAAGAGACAACAACCAAAGGGAAAGGAAGTGATTGTCCAAGACCACAGTGAGAAGCAGTGGCAAAGTCAGAGATAAGAGATAATGATTTGCAGGGACCAGAAGCCAAAGGATGAGAAATTGGGAGGCAGGCCCTCAAGAAGGGGTGTAAGGGATGGCAGGCACTGTGGCACACACCTGTAATCCCACTGACTTGGGAGGCTGAGGCAGGAGGATTGCAAGTTTGAGGCCAGCCTCAGCAACTTAGCAAGATCCTGTCTCAAAATTAAAATAATTAATACATTAATTTTAAAAAGAGGGGGCGTAAGGACAGGGAAGGGGATAGCCTTTCTTCATGCTCTCCCTCCAAGCCACCCAAGCAGCAGGCAGGCACATGTTCTGGTGCATGCCGCAGGCCTCCACCCCCTCACATCCGCCCCCACATGGGCTGAGACACACTGACACTCTGCTGAGCTTCCCTCCCTCCTGCTACTTCCCTCCACAAGCACACACTGACACCGCTGCCAGTACCAGTACCCCTGCAGGCTGGGGACAGGCCTTTTATGTAGGGTGAGGGCTGCCCTCAGGGTGGCATGCCTACATCCCTAGGCTAGTGCACACACACACGCACCTTCACATAAGCTCAGAGGAGCATACAGGTGCACACGTGCGCGTGTGCGTGCGCACACACACACACACACACACTGGCTGCAGTAGGACCAGAGCACAAGTTCACCTCCTAGTGCAGGGACAAGAGGATGATGCTGGCTGGGCTCTGGGTTCTCCCTCTCTGTCTCTCTCCATCTCTCCGATGTCTCTCTGTGTCCCTTTCTTCTCTTTGGGCAGGCCCCTCTCTAACAGAGCCTCCCTGTCCTATGTGCACACTGACAGTGGCCCATCCATTCTGACCTACTCCATGCACTGGAGGAAGCCTCCAGTCCAGGTGAGCCTTGTGCAGCCCACCTGCCAAGATCTACCTTGAGGGCATGGCTGTCTGCCAGTGTCAGGTGGCTCTATAAAGCCAGTAGGACTTACTGTGCTGGAGAAGGTTAGGGCCTTGGTATCTTGGGGTCACATAAAAGACAGGACTCATCTGTGATCCTTGAAGCCATTCAAGCCTTCCCTGAGCAGATCCTCGGTTCCTTGCCCTGGGCCGAGCTCAGCATGTACTACCTGCAGTCTGCCCTCAGGGGCCTTGCACATTGAATCCCTTCGGAAACTATTATTTAAATGCATCTGGATAAGGACTAGGAATGCAAACATGGAGTTATGAGCTTCAAAGAGACCTCAACTAGTTGGAATGAGGGAGGTCTCGGGAAACACTCCCCGGAGGAGGTGACGTCGGGGAGCTGTGGGCGACTAAGAGATAATCAAGTTGGGTGCAGTGGTGCACACCTGTCATTTCAACTACTCCAGAGGCTGAGGCAAGAGGATCACAAGTTCAAGGCTAGCCTAGGCAACTTAGCAAGACCCAGTCTCGAAATAAAAAATATATAAAGGGCTGGGGGCGTGGTTTAGTGGTAGAGCACTCCTGGGTTCAATCCCCAGTACAAAAAAAAAGTTAACCAGAGGGAGCCAGCACAGCACAGGCAAACGCTCTGAGGCGTGTCTTCCAGTGGAGCCCAGCAGCCCCTGAGGGACCACAGGTCTCACTCTTCTCTGGCCTGTGCAGCTGCCAGCAATTTCCAGATGTTGGGTCCTGGAGGAATATTAAAAGGCTGCTGTTGTCTAGAAGAGAGAGCAGGCAGGGCAATAATGTCTGGAAGCCAAATCAAGTGAGAGAGCACCGAAGAGCAAGAGGCCTTTAGCAGAGAGAAAAGCCCCGTGGGGGCTGTGTCCTTCCCGTGTGTCTGCAAGGGTATCATCAGAGGGCAGAACAGCAGAGTGATACAGGAAGGGAGGTGGATTTCATCTCAACACCAGGAAGAACTTTCTCACATCCACAGCTGCTCCTTTGTCCCAAGGTGGATGCGGCCTCAAAAGTCAGCACTGAGGTAGCTGCCATATGCAAATCTGCAACCCTAGGCCTCCCTGGCATCCTCCTCCTCAACATCCCTGCCCTCACCTAAGTGAGATGATTGCTCCAAGAGTGAAGAGGGAGATGGTATAGGGCCAGGATAGCCTCAGTTCCATCCAGAATATCTGAATAAGGAGTCCTCCACTGTTTCACAGGTGGAGGAAACACCTAGACAGGGCAAGGGTCCTGCCTGCCCATGGCAAATTTGGGTCACAAATTGGTGACACAGCAGAACTGGAAATTCCAGCCTCTTTCCATTTCAGTGTGTGGCTCTCCTCCCTCAGAACCTCTATCTCTGACACTGAGACCTCTGAAAGCCTCTGGGTCATATTCCATGGTCGGGGAAGGCTAGGCAGCCGTCAGAGGCCAGGGCAAAAACAGCCCTTCAGCATCTGCCCTGCTTTGCTGTGCTCTGGCCCTACCTCGGAGCCCTGTGAACAGTTTTCTGTTTTTTTCCTTTCTTCTTTTTGAAACTCATTCAAGAAAACCCATGTACAGCCCAAACAAGGAATATGCTAGAACTTCTGTTGGTTCAATGTTCCCTGCAGCAAACAGAATCTTCCGGTTCCCAGGCCTTCTGTGTCCCCAGTGAGGCTTCTGCTGGGTTGGCGTTGGGGCTTGGGGTGGGGGAGGAGGGTGGGACAGCTCGTCCCTGCAGCATCTTCTGGAGTCTGGGAGTGGGTGGTGCAGCCACAGTGGTGGGCAGGAGGGGAGAGGAGCAGCTTCAGTAACGGGTCCCCGGATTATCTATCTGTATAATGCTGTGACTGCAGAGTTCTGCTCACAGAGCTGCTGAGGCAAGCTGAGGAGAGGAAGGGGAAGCCAGGAGGAGGGCATCCCAAGCCCAGCCCATCTTCTCTGATCTAGTTGCCATTTGGGGGAAGCAGCATAGCTGTGTTTTGCTTGTTTATTTTTAAGAAAGTATACTACCACTGAAAAAGGAAATAAAGAAAAAGAAAGAGAGGGCTCCAGCATTACTTACCAATAGTTGATCTCACAGGTAGGAGATCTGAGATCCCCAAAGGGACGGGATTTGGTTAAAGTACACAGAGCTTCTGGTTGTAGGGGTGCACACCTGTCTTCCTGTGACTCAGGAGGCTGAGGCAGGAAGATCACACTCAAGCCCAGCCTGAGTAACTTAGCAAGACTCTGTCTCAAAATAAAAAATAAAAAGGGCTGGGGATGTAGCTCAATGATAGAATGCCCATAGATTCAATCCCCAGTACTGGGCGGGGGGCACCTTGTCCAGGATTTTCCTTTGTTTCTGAGTGAAACGGGGCCTGACTTTTTAACTATTGGGGATAGAGGAGCCCTTGGTGGTTCTCATGTAAGTGATGACCACCCTGTTCCAGTCATGCCTACTTCTCCTGCATGCACAATGCTGTGTATCTCCTGCCAATCTGCCTACCCTATAGCCCACTGGGCTCCAATTAGGACCCCTCTGATCTCAGAGTATGGGATATTTATTGGAAGAGCAATGGACCCTGAGTCAGGAGTCCTGAGTTCAAGATCTTGGCCTCAGTTTATTCATCTATGGAACAAGAGTGTCTTTCACAGTAAGATTCTATGGTCCCCACTCTGGTCCAACATGATGCTGTCCTGGTGGCCAGCCCCAGTTCTTGCTTTCCCCCAGGCATTCTAATAGTATCTGCTCTGGGCAATCAGATCAGTCGGCCTGGGTCACCACCAAGAGGTTTGGGTGCTAATCCTCTCACAGGCAACTAGTTTGCCTGCATCTGACCAGGGATCTTCTGAAATCACCCCAGCCCATCTCAGAAAGCCAGATGCTTATGTGTCTTAACAGAGTGGGGGAGATTTAGGGGAAGAGACTGGCCTGCCAGGGAGCATCCAGGCAAGGAAATGAGTAGCTCAAAGTATGGAACTAGAATCCTGAAGAGAGGAGGGGGTGTGGATGCAGATTTCAATCCTGAGCAGTGTCAGTGGCTTTAGCCATTTGGAGAGTCATGGGCTGCTTTGTGAAGCAGAAGAATATGCATCCTTTGCCCAGAACAATGCACAGACTCAGCATCATTTTAATACAATTTTAAGTGGATTCATGAATGCCCAGAGCTTCCCCAGAGATCCCGGCTAATGGCCCCTGGTACAGGGGATGGAGAAGGAAGTTGTAAGGGGTCGGCAGGAGAGGGAACAAAGAGCTTTAATGTGGGTAAAAGACTACGGGACAGTAAGGCACTGTGGGTGCCAGAGGGATACCAGGGAGAGCACAATGACCCAGAAAAAAAGGGAGGATAAGCCTTGGAGCAGTGTGGTCAGTGGACTGAATGCTACCTGGTAGAGGACAGGCAAGGCAGACGGGGGCCAAAGCGGGGCTGCCAGGGGCAGTAGGGAGAGGAGGCTTTGGGTGGGTGAGCCTGGCATGAGCATTGCTTCCATGGAGCCCTGGGGGTGGCAACCAGATTGCAGTGGGTTCATGGAGTGTGGGAGGTGGGAAGAGGAGGCGGCGGATGTCGGACATTTGTTCTGGAAGTTTGGCAGCAAAGAGAAAGGGAGGGAGGAAGCAGTTCGCGCTGCTGGGTTGAGAGAAAGGTCCTCGTTTCATTTTATTGGGGGGATATGTGAAGGAGCAGCCAATGAAGGGAAGACCGAAGACTGTAAAGAGCCCAAACAATCAGACCCGGATGCGGTCAGAGTGCAGGGAGAGTTGGTGAGCGTGCAGGACCAGGAGGCCCAGGGGGTAAGTGTTCCTGTCAGCTGAGACCTCTGGCGGAGCTCTGAGTGGCTCCAGGTGAAGGTGGAGAGGTTTCCCTTAGAGGCAGCTGGCAGTGACTTCTCGGGCTACAGGCACTACTCACAGTGGCTCCAGGAGGAGGCAGAGTGGGGGCTTCTATCCCTTTCTTTCAAATGGGGAAATTGAGACCCAACGCGATAAGCAAGCTGATAGTTGAGTTGAATAGGGACGTGGGTCTGCTGGCTCTCCCTCTAGTGCCCCTTTCTGCACCTGGCAGTCACGTTCACATTTCAGGGTGCTCCAGGCTGGAGCAGGTGGTAGACCCCTGTTGCTGGCAGCTCACAACACTCAGGACACAGTGTCTGCCAGGCAGCCAGAAAGCAATTTCCCAGTGTGAATCCTCTCTTCACAGCCCATTAGCACGGTCCCACATTCTCTACAACTCTGCCCTCTCTGCAGTCGCTGGATGCTGGGCGGGGCCTCCCTGCCAGCGCACACTTGTGCCTGCACACACCAGGGCAGCCACTCAGCCCTGGGCAGCAGCCTTCACCTCCTCACCATGGCCTCCACACAGCTCCTCCCTGCTCGCTTCATCCTGAGCTTGGCAAGCAAGGTCCATTTTGTCACCGATGATGCTGTTTTTACCCCTTTGCATATCATGGCCCCTGTACAGGGCATTGTTTCTTGAGCATTTACTATACTCCAGGGACTCCATTTACTAACTCACAGCCTACCTGATTATCTCACTGAGTCCTCAAAGCCACTGCACAGGGTGGGTACTCTTACTGTTCATATTTTACAAGGGAGGAAACAGGCAGACCCCAGGGAAGCAACCTGCTCATAAGTGCCTGAACCACGATTTGAACTCTGGTTGGGCAGGTCCAGAAATGCCTACTCTTACTCACTTAGAATTACATTCTCCAACATGGTAGGCACCAGCCACATAGAGCAACTTCTAGGAAATCCAATTAAAATTCCATTCTGCAGTCCCACTGGCCACAGGTCCAGTGTGGTACAGCCGCTGCTTGGTGACTGTCCTACTGAACAATACAGAGTATTTCCACCATCACAGGAAGTGCTGTTGCACACCCCTGAGATACGGCATTGAAGCTGGAAAGGCCTCCACACTATCAAGCCTCCTCCCCACCCTAGCCTCCACATTGCCAGTAAAGAACCTGAGGCCCACATCAAGGCCCAACCCTGCCCAGTGCCTCCCAGATTCCATCCCTTCAGTGTTTACCTCTCTCTAACCCTCCCTCCCTACATTCTGTGGCCCTCTTGCTCACATAGATATATATGTTGTACTCAGGGTGACCCACATATTCTCTTTCACACCTGGAGCCTCACAGCAACACACACTCAACCCCAATAAATATCTGAGGCCAAACACCCACCCTTTGCACCCAGGAGAATTGTCCCCCCTGCACCCAGGAGCCCTGCCTCTTCTGCCCTCCCCACTTAATCCATCCCATCCTTCCTCTCAGGAATGCTCCCAGGGACCCAGGAATGCTTTCACAGGCACTCCCCCTGGCCCTCACAGAGGGCCCTCAGACCCAGGCCTTACCTCTTGTCAGGGTCCCTCCCTCCCAACCCTGCTCCCCCAACCTTGGCCTCCTTGCCTTTCCCTCCCTGTCCTATTCCTAAGCTCTGCCCTCCTCACCCACCTGCTGGCCCCCTGATCAGTTCAGGGTCATGGAGAAGTGACCTTTCTGATTCCCAAGGCTGCTGGTCCATGGCCACTTGCTCACAAAGGACAAGAATACAGAAATATGCTTTTCTTAAACACAAGGTAAAAAAGAGAGGAAGGGGGGCTGCAGACTCACTGCGTGCTCTCTCTCTCCTTTTGGTGCTGGAGACTGAACCTAGGGGCACTTTACCGTTGAGCTACACCAGCAGCCTCTTTTATTTATTTATTTTTTACTTTGAGACAGGGTCTCACCAGGTTACTCAGGCTGGTCTTGAACTTGTGATCCTCCTGCCTCAGCCTCCTGAGCAGCTGGGATTACAGGTTTGCACTACCCTTCCTGGTTCTCAGTCTCACTTGTGCTCTATGACCCTCATCGACCCTTGTCTCCTGATCCCTGCCACTGTGGCAGGCAGACAGCCCTCCCTCCTACAGATGGAGACTAAGGTTGCATGGGTAGCAAGAGGGCTCCTTGGCTCAGGCTCTTTCTTCGTCTCCTTGGGCCCTTCTCCTCCCTGCTCTGCCTTGTTTGCTCTGTGTGCTTGTCCCTGAGCCAAAGCTTGGCCCAAGTGACCTCACCTGTCTACCCGGCACATCAGGAGCTACAGCTTCGCTCCGAGCTGTGAAAAGTTCCAGCCATGCAGTCTGCTGGGGGTGGGCCAGGATTGGACCAACAGGTCTTTGTGACTACAGAGCCCTGGTTCTTGAGGTTATGCTCTCCTGCCTTTGGTGGAGTTAGGAGAAAAAGTTCATGCAATCTTCACACGATCACTGGGAATATGCCTGCTCACTTAAGGCCTCAGTTTCCCAGTCTGTTAAAAGGGTTCAGTCCTAGCCAGGCGTGGTGGCACAAGCCTGTAATCTCAGCACTTAGGGAGGCTGAGACAGGAGAATCGCGAGTTCAAAGCCAGCCTCAGCAACGGTGAGGCGCTAAGCAACTCAGTGAGACCCTGTCTCTACATAAAACACAAAATAGGGCTGGGGATGTGGCTCAGTGGTCGAGTGCCCCTGAGTTCAATCTCCAGTACCAAAAAAAAAAGGGGTTCAGTCCTGACTTCACAGGGCTGCTATGCAGGTCAAAAAGAGCTTGCTGCTGGTGCACTTGTGGTAAAGAAGCTTTCTGGGCTTGAGGGCCAGTGCCCTCTGAGTCAGTAGCTGTGAACTGGTTTTGAGAAATGCCTACCTCCAAGCACTGGGTGAAGGCCATGCACTCCTGCCCAGGACAAAACGCATATGCCTAACCTCAAGCACACGCAATGTTCTTGTTCATGGGTGTTCAGAGCCCCTGCAGTCACCTGCCCAAGGCTTGGGCCCTGATCAAGAACCTCTGATTCTCGCGAGAGCTTGGCCCTGTCCTGAGGAACAAGTTTAGCTAGTAAGACTTCTTTTGTTCCATAGACAGGACTCTTAGGCCCCTGGTTCCTTGGGACAGAGCCCAGGTTCATAGGGCCCGTCAAGCCTCCTAGCACAGAGCCTAAGTGATGGTCCCTACTGGTGCTGATTCCCAGAAGGTAGACAGGGAAGGGCTGGGCTGGTTGGAAAAGAACCACTTATTGCCGGGGTACACACCCGAGGTCCTGATTTAGTAGGGATACATATATATATAGGTGTTGCTGGGAATGGAACCCAGGGCCTTGTGCATACAAGGCAAGAACTCTACCAACTGAGCTATAGCCCCAGCCCAGGAATCTATATTTTTAAAGGATCCCCAGGAGATTCTGTAGCAACCAATTTTGGGGGGGGGGGCACTGGGGATTGAACTCAGGGGCACCTGACCACTGAGCCACATCCCCAGCCCTATTTTGTGTTTTATGTAGAGACAGGGTCTCACTGAGTTGCTTAGCGCCTCACCCTTGCTGAGGCTGGCTTTGAACTCGCGATTCTCCTGTCTCAGCCTCCCAAAGTGCTGGGATTACAGGCGTGTGCCACCACGCCTGGCTTGTAGCAGCCAATTTGATGACCACTAATCTAAGATTTTTACCTAGAATAAAATTTTATTTTTCAGAGAAACTATACCCAGTTCTCCCTCTATCCCTCCATCCACCAGACACATAGTAATTGAACTCTAGCCCTGGACGGAACACGGGCTAGATGCTGGTGGATGCCACGAGGCCCAGCCCTGCCCTCAGCAGCTGGCCGCCTTCCTGCATCCCTGCCCTCCTCTCTGTGGAGGGTCAGAACCCTTCCCAGATGTGGCCACTTTAACCGTTTTCTCCCCAGGACTCTTGAGAATCAAGGTTCCCAGCTGGCAGGAACCTGAAGGTCTCTGGGTCCATCCCCTTGCCTAGGTTTGAGAGATCAGTAGTCCCCTGCTGTTGTCAGATACTTGTTCCTGTCCCTCACACCCCTGCCTAAAAATCCTCTCTCCCGTCACATTTCTGTTTCTCTTGCTCTTGCTTATATCAACCTCCTGCTCCTATAAGGAACACCTACAGAGGTCCTTTTGGTACCAGTCACTGGGTCCCTGGTACTGGGGCATAGAGAGGGAGGTGAAAGTTCTGGCCCCTAGAACTCACCCAGCTAGGCGAGACAAGGAGGTGGCTGAGCTGCCACCACCCTGGACCAGATGAGAAGTATGGGACCGTGATATGGTGATATAAGACAAATATATAGTTGGTCTTGTGTCTAGTTGTTGGCAGTTCCTGAAACTCTAATAATTTCCTAAGGGATAGGGCTGCTGTCCGGAGCATGTCGAGTTCTAATATTTGGTCTGTGATCCCACTTCCTGACATAGAACTCTTAATCCCTTGGAATTTCCCAGGGGATGGGGACATCTTTTGTTCTAATGAGGTGACTCTCAGTGGTCTCCTGGATGGGGCTGGTCACCAGAAAGATCAAGGTGTGATTTGCTTGGAGCCTTCAGCCCCACTCCCACCTTCCGGGAAGGCAGAGGACCGGGGACTGAGTGAATATCCCATCTTACTCATGTGACGAAGCCTTCATAAAAGTGCTGATGGTGTGGGACACAGAGACCTTCTGGGTGGTAAACGGCCATGTGATAGGAGGTTGGCATATCCCAGATCCAGAGGGACAGAATCCTTGTGCTCGGGATGCTTCCCAGACTTGCCTACCTCGTCACTAGCTGTCCATCTGTGTCCTTTATCTTATCTTTTGTTCTATAATAAGTAAATGTGTTTTTCTGGGCTCTGTGAATCATCATAGAAAATTCTCTAGCCTGAGGAGGGGGTTGTGGGAATTTGCAGTTGCTAGCCAAGTTGGACAGAAGGTAACTTGGGGACCCACTGCTTAGGATTGGCACTTGAGGTGAGGGGGCTGTCATGTGGGATAGAACCCTTAACCTGTGGGGTCTGGACTAACTCTAGGTAGCATTATAATTGAATTATGGGACACAACTGGTGTCCACAGAGTAGAATGGGTTGGTGTAAAAGAAGCCACCTCCATTTGGTGACCAGAAGCACCAAGGGAGTGAGTAAGGGAAAGGAAGTTTTCCTATGCAGGGGGGGGCTGCAGGGCTCAGAGGAGGGGCCCCACAGCAGGGGCAGAGTCCTGTGGGGTCACAGGGCCTACTGCTTTCCTTCTGGTGAGGAAGAGGCAGGACTGCACGCCCCAGGGAGGACCCACTGTTGTTCATGGATTCTGGCCTCCTGTGAGGTTGTATTTCTAGGTCCCTAGTGTTCATCCCACCTCTGTCTTCCTCTCCCTTCTCTAGAACTTCCTGACTGCTCACTACCTGCTGCCCAGGTGTGGATTCAGTGATAGCAGACCCAGGCTATGAGCAGTGCAGAGGCCTCCTCTGTTCCTGGTGGCCTCCTCTGTGTGACTTGGACCTGCCTGTTATCTTGGGTGGGGAGATGGAAACTTGGAGACCATATTGGGGAACCTAGGCAGGAACCTGAGTGGGCTCACTTGGTGCAGAAGTCAAACATCCAGGAGTGCTGATTGCAGAGATGCGGCTCTGCCTGTAATTTGCTGTGTGACCTTGAGCCATCCACACTGAGCTCCACTCTCAGGACCTCAGGGTCCTGAGCCTCCACTCCAGTCATGAGGAGTCAAAATGGGCATTTTAGCAAGATGGCTGGATGACCTGTATGAACATCAGTGTTTGGGACGCCTGCCCAGGAGCTCCTCTCTTGCCGTTAGTGTGTGTTTAGGGCAGCGATGGTTGTGGCCAAGGTTGCTGTCAAACCCCTGGGAAGCCTCCTCCATGTGAGTGGTGGGGCCACATGGCCTCTGTGGGAAAGCACACAGTGGCACCTCAGCTCCAGATCCAGCCCTCAGGTAGGTCCCATCCTCAAACCCTTTTGGGATAAGACATCAATTGGGCAATTCCTCATCAATATCCAGACTTCTAGATTTTCTTAAAAATGATGTGGGCAACGAGCTCCATTGCATGTGACAACAATCCCCATGAGCTCTTAAACTCACAGCCCTTGCCCCAAGTTCTCTTCCAGGCATGGATACTTTGAGGATAAAATTCCAGGAGCCTGTTAAAACACAGAAATGATTCTCAGCCTCCCTCTTAATATGATAACTAAAAACTAAATCCACATCAAGTTGTCATTTTCCATCTCTCTTACTAGCAAATATAAAAAAGGTTGCTAACACACTGTGTGGGACAGTGGCAGAGGAAATTGGTCCCCTCACATACTAGTGGGAAGGTAACTTAGTGCCATCGCTAAATAAGATGCCTAGTCAGTCTATCAAAATCACCAAACAACGTCTCCTCCTTGACCAAAAACACCCATTCTAGGAATTCATGCCACAGATGTTTGCACACGTGGGAAATGTAAACTTAACATCCAGTACAAGGTTAGTCAGTGTAGCACTGTTGGAGCAACTACAGATTGAAACTAACCTACTTGTCCTTCACTAAAGGTCTGGCTGGGAAAGTGCAGGACAGTCATACAATTACATATTATATAATGAGGAGCTCTTTATGTTTTGATATGAAGAATGAGCTCCAAAATACATTCCTAACAGAGAAAATGAGGGTACAGAACAGCATGTCACTACACTGCCCTTTGTGTGGGGGTAGGTATCTGCATAAAGAGGTACAAGGACCAGCAACAGTGGCCATCTCTGGAGAGGGGACCTCAGATGGTGGGGTACAGGATTGGGAGGGAGTCTTCACTGTCTATACTTTTTTAAAAAAAATCTTTTGAACTTTGAGTCAATGTCAATGTGTTACCTACTCAAAGTATTTTAAAAAGCTAAAGAATTTAAGAGACCTAGGTTCTGTGGTTCTACCACTATAGGATTCCAAAGCTTTGCAACTTGGTGAAACTAGTTTTGATGACTCCACAAGGCTGATCTTGAGTGAGAATAAGCTTCTGGGTCCCTCTCTGGGTCTCTTCAGCCATGTTGTTCTGAGCTGGGCCACAGCTGCCCCTGTGCACCTGAGCAGCTCTAACGGAGTCCTCCCTCCCAGCATGGCACAGTTGCTTGAATTCCGGCCTCTCCAAGGATAAAGCCATGGACCCCTCACCTCTGCCTTCTTTGTCCTTCCAGGGGAGCCTTCTCCGTTGTGCGCAGGTGTGTGAAGGTGCTAGCTGGCCAGGAGTATGCTGCTAAGATCATCAACACCAAGAAGCTGTCAGCCAGAGGTAGGTGCCTGACCCTGGCCTGCCCACCTCTAGGCTTCCCTTCCCTGCTGCCCTCCTTCACCCCTGGGCTTAGAACCAAGACCCAAGTCCGTCCCCCTGGATGATGGCATGGAAATGCTCCTGCCATAACCTCTGTCTGATACCTTAACCTGGCTCTTTACATGGCTGGCCCTGTCTCAACCTTCAGGTCTCAGCTCTATCACATCTCTGGAACAACTTTCTGAGGGGATCTCCCCCTTTTCTCTTTCATACTATTTATTTCCACCATGGCTTTCCCCTGACCTAGTCTTGTCTGTCTCCTTGTTTAACATCTTTCTCTCTTGACTGTAAGCTCCAAGAGGGTGGGTGGGTCTCCTTCTGAGCTCTCTGCTCAGCACCTGGGACAGCGCCCACATCAGGTACTCCAAGAGCCCAGTGAACTCCAGGTGAGCTCTGGTTCAACCACGCCAGCCCACCCTCTGGTTATAAAACAAGTGGTTTTGGATGTGACCTAGGTTTTGGGGAAAGATAGCCAGCTAATTCTAATTTGCAGAAAGTTTTGGGAACCACAGTCCTATGACCTTACAAGTGGTCCTGGAAGAGCAGCGTCAGCATGCCTGGGAGAATATGAGAAATTGAAAACACTGGGCCCCACTCCAGACCTAAAAAACCCCAATCTGCATTTTAACAATATGCCTGGTGAGTCGCATGAACATTCAAGTTTGAGAAGGCTGCCCAGAAAACTCCTCGCCATTGGCATGTGTTGAGGGGCAGTAACGGCACTGATCACAGTCAGTGTGTTGGAGAAGATGCTGTCTTCAGAGATGCCAGTCTTTATCCCAAACGAAGCAGTGTAGGGGCGGTCTCTGGGACTGTCTGCTGTGGGGGGTTCTGCTGGGTGCTGTGGGTGCGGTGGTGGGCTGTGCAGAGGAAAGGAGGCATCGCTTGAGGGGCAGGCTTAGTGTCCAGGTGTTTTAGAGGCACAGCTGTGTCTGAGCCAGGGCCTGGCAGGTGTAAGCTTCCTGGAGGTCCTGCACATGCTGGTGCAGGATGCTCCCACTGCTCCCTGCAGGCCTCCCAGCAGGCCCCATGGTGGACTCCGTGTTGCCGCCCTTCATCTCTCCAGTCCCGTGTTGCTGGAGCCAGCGCTTTCTCCTAGTCACTGACCGCCCCTGCTGCCCTGCAGGGACAAGAGGATCAGCAGAGAGGGAAGCTGGAGGTGGGGCCTCTGAAGGCCCAGAGCTCTCACTTGGCATGGTCAGTGTGAAAAGGCCATACTTGTGGAAGTTCCAGAGCCAGGGTCAAGGAGCCAGGGTGAACAGGAAAGCTGGCAGGAGTCCAGAAGGCTGGTTCTCATGTCCAGAGGCCTGGATTGGCTTTACCATTGCTGTGTGACTAGTGGCAGTCTTGTGCCTTCTCTGTGCTTTGTGTTTCTGGGGATCAAGGAAGATGTCCCAGTCTCTGAGATATAGTGGAGATGTGCTTAGAGTCATGACTTGATGATGACAGGATGAGGTTGTCCCAAGAGGACTGTTAGGAATGGAGATCTCCCTGAATGATGGGGGACTGGAGAGCCTCACCACCATCCTTACCACCATCTCAGGGACACATCTACACACACACACACATACACACAGATGGAGAGACAGGTGCACAGGAGAGTAGAAAGGCCACGGCTCTGTTTGGGGAGGTGACTAAGCGTTCCCAGGACAGTTGGCACTCTGGCTATGCCAGCAGTTGCCACCAAGACCCTCTCTCTGGTTATTGGTTGAGGAAGATGGCCCAGGCCTAAGTGGTTTTGTGGAGGGTGGGGGTGGGGAAGGTATCAGGGAACATTCCTGAAGAAGTCTGCCAACTGCCAGGCTCTGCTCTCAGCGGGAGAGGAGCGGTGCTTCTTGCAGCAGGCTTCTTTGTTTGCCACTCATGGTGCCTCCAGGGGGGTCTAACGCTGAGCTTTTGGCAACACACTCTGAACTTCTCCTGCTGGCACTCCTGGGGGACTTCTGGCAGCTCCCAGCAGGGGCTGTGCCCATGGCGGGTGGGGGGTGAGGGGGACTGAGGGGTGTCTATCCTACCCCCCAGGGAGCTGTGGCTTCCCTGTCCCCACTCCACTTGGCCTCTCCTAGTAAGTGATTCTAGCAAGTGATTCCCAAACCCAGGAGCCATTTTTATATGTATCTTAAATTTAGTCTTAAAAAATACTTATAGTATAATTGAAAAAACTATAAAGAAATGAAATGAAAAGTAAAATTTTGCCTGTCCCAATCCTTGACAAATGTCCCTGGGAGTCTTTTTAAAATGCAGCTGCCTGAGTTCTGCAGCTGAGGGTTGGATTCAGTTGATGAGGCACAAGGTCCCTCATGGCAGGAATCTGGTCACTGCAGCTGGCTGGCAAAGGCTCAGTGCTCACCCCACCAGCGGCTCTCCATGCCCCTCCTTGTTGGGGCTCTGAGCACGTGAGAGTGTTCGGTGCAGCCAGAGGGTCTGGGCTAGGGACTGTGATCCCCTCAGACTCCATGCCCCGCCCCCAACACAGAGGGGTCACTATGTAGTCTCCCGGGATGTGAGACTCAGCACTGGGTGGAAAGCAGAGAGGGATCTCATCGGGCTGCACCTGAGTTCATCCAAGTCCTGCAAGGGAGCCTGGAGTAAGGTGCCCGCCTCCTTTCTTCCCCGGTCTCCTCCCCATCCCTTGCCTAGACCTTGGAATTACTTCACCAGCCTTCTAGGACCAAGAGCCCTGTTGATGCCCTGTGCAACCAGGAGGTATTTCCTGTTCCCAGACTTGAGGTCTCTTTCTCCCTGGCTGCTGGAGCCCAGCCCCTCTGGACACAAAGCCCTGCCAGTTGAGTGACTGTACTTCCTCCCAGGCCTGTCTTGTCCTTCCTTGACTTGCTGGAACTGTCTGGCCCCAGGGACCTCACTCCAGAGTCCACCAACTTAACCACAACACCCTGTAGCTGAGCCAACCACCCAGGGAAGGAAGAAGGTTCCCAAGATATCATCATGGGCATTAGAGATGATACTCCCAGATACCCTGGCAGGAAGCTGGAGACTCCTGGCTTCCCAAGACATCTTGCCAGTGTGGGACTGTCCTGAGCTGGATAAATTGATTAGTTAATTAATGAATTATCAGAAAGGGAGGTAACACAGGTCAGTAATTATGGATATAGATTGAGATCCAGCTCTGCTATTTGTCTGCACTGGTACCTTGGTAATCTGCTTGGGAGCTTTACTTTAGGCCCTGGGAACATGGCAGGGACCAACAGAAGAGGTCTGCCCTCTGTGTGCCTGTTTTCTAGGGAACAAAGCTGAAAAGAACATTAAACACATAAATAAGCTGAGTAGTTTCAGGAAGAGGTGAGTGTTGTAAAGAAAGACAGGATAATGGGGGAAGCAGTGGGATAGGAGGGATGCTCTTAGAAAACCAGCCAGGGAGGCTCTCCAGGAGGTGACATTGTCCTGGGACCTGCCTATGATGAGAAAGCAGCCGTGAGCTGTCTAGGGAAAGAGCATTCCAGGCAGAGGGCTCAGAATGTGTAAAGGGCCTGAGGGCAAAGGGGCTTGGTGTGCCTGAGGCCAGAGAGGTGGTGCTGTGGCTGTAGTTTCCTGCCCGCATGAAGTGGTACCCAGCACGCTGTTGCTGGCTGTGGTGAGGAGTCTGGATCGTGTCATAGGTACATTGGGAAACTGTTGGAGTTTGACACCAAGGAGTGACAGGACCTTATATTTTTTAAAAAGATCTATTTGGCTGGGTGCAGTGGTGCACACCTGTAATCCAGTGACTCGGTGGGGGCTGTGAGGCAGGAGGATCCCAAATTTGAGGTCGGCCTCAGAACTTAGTGTAATCCTATCTCAAAATAAAAAATGAAAAGGACTGAGGATGTAGCTTAGTGGAAAAGTATCCCTGGGTTCCAAACCAGTACTGCAAATAAATAAGTAAGTAATAAAACAAAAGCTACTTGACTGCCATGACTGATTTTGTGGGGCAGGGAGTGGAGTCTTCAGAGCTCTGAATTCTAGAAAGGCCACCTGGACAAGTGATTTTGATAAGGGGATCAAGATTTTTTATCATTGGGCCTCCATTTCCCCATCTATCCAACAGAACAAGACTCAGAGTCAAGAGAAACATAGTCTCTGTCTTGAGGTTCTCCATACATCAGAAAATGACAATTTTGCAAACAGGGTTACAAATGTATACATTTGCATCCAATAAGTAATGTTTTTTGGGGGACAGGTATCAATGATTGAACTCAGGGGTATTCGACCACTGAGCCACATCCCCAGCCCTATTTTGTATTTTATTTAGAGACAGGGTCTCACAGAGTTGCTTAGTGCTTTGCTTTTGCTGAGGCTGGCTTTGAATTCGCGATCCTCCTGTCTCAGCCTCCTGAGCTGCTGGGGTTATAGTGTGGGCCACCATGCCCAGTGAAAGGTACCATGCAAGGCAATTGTGCTATCCCTAAAATGATAATCCTAGTGATTTGGGAGGCTGAGCCAAGAGGATGGCAAGTTCAAAGCCAGCCTCAGCAAAAGCAAGGCACTAAGCAACTCAGTGAGACCCTATCTCTAAATAAAATACAAAATAAGGCTGGGGGTGTGACTCAGTAGTTCAGTGCCCCTGAGTTTAATCCTCGGTACCCTCCCTCCCTGCAAAAAAGACGGAAATGATAGCTCCCAGCATTTCAGTAGGGAAGTCTGATAACCTGACACAAGCTGAACAATGTGTGACCAGTATGCCACCAATGGAATCGTGTTCCTGGCTAAACTCACATGGAGAAAACATCCAAATTCCAGATTTGGAGGCCTGGGATTGTGGCTCAGTGGTAGAGCACATGTGTGAGGCACTGGGTGCATTTCTCAGCACCGCATATAAATAAATACAATAAAGGTGCATTGACAACTAAAAAAATACTAAAAAAAAAAAAAAAATTCCAGATTTGGGCTCTGTATGTGTAGTCTGGGCCAGAAGATTCCCTGTCCCCTCTGATAGGCCTGGCCTTGACCTGCCTGACTTCTGGTTGTGGGACTGGGGTAGGGGATGTGTATGAGGCAGGGAGAGGGTCCAGCTCTCTCTGAGTGCTCCCAGCCATTACCTGTTGGGAGGCCCCTCTTTGGCCCAGGAACCAGGGATGGAGGGGAGCCAGGGTGCCCCTACCCCGGCCCCTCCTCTTCCCTAGCCTGCAGCAGGTCTTTCACCGGGGAGTTGAGCCTGTGGAAACAGAATTGGACTTAATTGCTTTGCTGATGGCAAAGCCGCATTTCAGCATCGATCTTGGCTTTGGTAGCCTGGAGGACAGCCAGTGACTGCTGTAGTGGAGGAGGACAGGGAGAGGGGAGCTGGGTGCCCAGAGACAAGGGTTGGAACTTTCTCCATCTCTGTCACCTTCCTGGGTGCCTGCTCTGGAGGAGCCATTCAGTGGCCTAGGTTACAGTTCCGGCTTAGCCTGTGAGCATCTTCCTGAGTTCTCTTCTGTGGACCCCACTTATCCCACTGGCAGATGGGGGCAAGTGGAGGCAGTGGCTTTGAGTTGGGGCAGGGAGAACAGCATAGCAGAGTTTAATGCCCAACTCTGGAGTCTTTCCACCTGGGTACAAAGCATGGCTCCCTCACTCACCGAGGGGGTGGTTGGGGGCAAGTGCTTACTCTCTGAACCTTTGTTTCCTTCTCTGAAAAGCCAGGAAAAATGATAGTACCTCCCTCAAAGAATTGTCATGAGTGCTTTAATGGGTTATAAACCACTCTGCACAGGGCCTGGCACATTGTAAATACAGGCTGAGCATCCCTGGTCCAAACATTCCCAGTCCAAAATGCTCCAAAATCTAAAACTTCATGAGAGGTGACCTGCATCCCCAAAGTGGGAAATTCCACTCCATGAAACTGTTTCATGCACAAAGCTATTAAAAATACTATATAGAATTACATTCAGTCTGTGTATAAAATGTAAATGAAACAAAAGAATTTTGTGGCCCACTTGAGTCCCATCCCCAAGGTATCTCATTATATATATGCAAATATTCCAAAATCTGAAAAAAACATTTTTTTTTAACTCTGAACAAATCTGGTCCCCAGTGTTTCAGATGAAGGACTCTCAGGCTGTGTTCTTCATTTGCTAGTAGTTTCTCTTTAACCATTTTGTTTTAAAAAGTAAGGCATTAGCTATGGAATTGTGAGAAAAGCGCCGTAAAGGGAATTGGAAAACTGCGTCTTCAGATCAGTCGCTGTCTCCACACTGGCCTCAGCTTGCTCAGGCTGCTGCTGTCTCCTTATCTGTAAAGTGGGGATGGTGAGGCCCACTGCTCAGGGGTGCCAGGGGCTCTGAGCTGGGTGACGGGGGTGGAAGACTGTTCCCAGCAGCCGGAGCGTCAGAGACCACAGGTGGCAGATCCTGAATAAGGCCTTTCTCCACGGTGGGTGGGGAGACCCAGGGGCCTTGGACAGGGGTCATGGGAGGCAGGGCAAGAGCGCTGGGCCACGCGGAGGCTGCCACCTACCCTGCAGGTCCCTGGTCCCAGAATCCTCCGAAAGGGAATTGGCAACAGTTCTTCTGGAGAGAATAGCCACTCCTTTCGAAAGATTCACTCATCTTTCATTCAGCTGTTCTTGAGCACCTACTGTGTGCCAGGCATTCAAGCAGATGCTAGGGCACAACACAGACCCTTCCCTTAAGGATGTAGATGTCGGGCTGGGATTGTGGCTCAGCGGTAGAGTGCTTGCTTCGCATGCATGAGGCCCTGGGTTCGATCCTCAGCACCACGTACAAAGCAATAAAATAAAGACATTGTGTCCATCTACAACTAAAAAAAAATATTAAAAAAAAAAAAAAAAAGGATGTAGATGTCCATGAGAAAGAGGAGAGTGCAGAGGAAAGCCCTGCCAGCCTGCCAGTCAGGACAGGCGGCCAGGAGCCAGTGACGTCTATGGACGAGTGGGAGCGAGTGATGGCTGGTGAAGGACAGCTGGGAGGCTGGGAGATATTCCATGCTGGGGGACTGCTTGCTCCCAGACTGTGGTGGCCGAGTGTGGGGGTGGAGGTGTGGCACTCAGCAGGGACGTCTGGATGGAGTGTAGGGCGAAGGGCAGGAGCTGGACGTGGGGCTGCTTGGTGCTTGGACCTTGTCATCCAGGAAGTGGTTTGAAAAAGACCCCACCTTTGAGAGCACTGGAAACGGAGGCCCAAAGATGGGGAGGCTCACCTCAGCCTCCCTGACTCCCATTCATCCCACTGCCTTCCTGGAGTGCCCAAAGGCCCAAAGGCCAGCTTCTCCAGCCAGAGCTGCCCTGGCAAGGAGAGACAGGAAGAGGCCGTGAGGAGAGGTGGGAGCTGGAGGTCGCTCCCTCCCCTGGGACTCACCTGGGCTTTTGTGTTTCAGACCATCAGAAGCTGGAACGTGAAGCCCGCATCTGCCGCCTGCTGAAGCACCCCAACATTGGTAAGCCTGGGAAGTGGGTGCCCTTGCCGCTGGCCCTGCTGCCTTGCCCACCCTGGGGAGGGTGGCTGGCCACGTGGAGAACAGCTGCTCTCCTCTCTGCAGTGGAGGCAGCGGAGGTGGGAAAGGGGGTGTCTTTCATGGTTTCCACCTTCCTCGGAGACCAGCCTGTTTCGGGGGAAGGTGAAGAAAGTCCCTTCCTTCCGCCCCACACTGCCGGCAGCCTCCCTCAGAAGAGCTGTTTCAAAAAAGCTCCGAGGCCCAGAAACAGATGAAAATAGGCTGGGGGGCGGGGCAGGGGGCCTTGACCTGCTCCCACTTCCCAGACCTGTCCCCTGCTGAGCCAGCCTCCTCCTCGGAGACCCGGTACCCCCTGCCTCTGAGAGGCTGGGTTCCCAGAGGGCCAACAAGACAGAGCCAGGTCAGCAGCACTGAGTCTCCCCACTGTACAACTGGGGGGCTGACCCCTGCCAGTCAGGGTTCGGAGTTAGGAGGGAAAGAGTGCAGCTTTCCGGTCTAGTTCTGTCAGAGATTCGCTGTGTGACCTTGGGCAGGAGCACTACCCTTTCTGAGCCACTTTCTCCATCTTCTTGAGGAAGGGGCAGTGTGAATCAGGGCTTGTCCTTCTCTGATCCCTGGGGCACTTTGTGAAAAGTGCTTCTGACTCACCATCTGAGGTGGGGCCTGAGGTTTTGCAGTCCCCACAGCCTCGAGGAGATGCCAGGCTGCTGAAGGAGAGCGCACATTCAGGGTAAGGTCTCCGAGCTCCCTAGGGATGGCTCCACCTCTGACAGTGCCACACCATGCCTCGGGAGGGAGGCAACTCTATGTGCCCGGGACCCCAGGGGTTAACTCTCTCACCAGGGAGAGGCTCCATCTTCTATTTATGCCCAGGAGGCCCCTCCCCCCACTGCACAGCCGCAGCCAGAGGCCAGGGCCAGCAACAGAGGAGGCAGCAAGGCACTGGCCTCAGGGAGGAACCCCAGTTAGACCCTGTCCCCATCTGCTAACTTCCCACTGGGTGGCCTTGGGCAGCGCCCACCACTCAGGTCCTTCCACCCTGCAGCTGTGATAGAGCGAGTTTGAATATTGCTGACGATAAACCTCACAAGCTCAGGAGGAAAGTGGTGGGGAGAGGCAGAGAGGAAGATGCTGCTATGCTGCGTAACTGCAGCTGTCTCAGGTCAGCGCTGCCTCATATGTGCACCTCTCCCTGTCACTCCCAACCATCATGGGGAGCAGTGAGTTACGGGCCCTGGGGCAGATAGACTGCAGCTCAAATCCTCAGTTTGCTGCTCAATTGCTGTGTGACTCTGGACATATTGCTTAGCCACTCTGAAGCTCAGTTTTATCTGAAGAATGGAAATAATACCTGCCTCATAGATTTGATAATTGAATGAAGCATAGCACAGCGCAATGACAGGCCCGAGGCTAGTGCTTTGTGATTGCTAAGCTGCCCTTCCCAGTCCTCACTTTCCCACAGAAAAATCGTATCAGAAGACACCCTCTTGCCTGAAAGATTATCTTTGCTCATAGCTATTGAGATTGTAGGTCATCCACAGAGACACCATATAATGTGCTAATTAAGAAAGTGGTTTTGGGTTCAGCTCTGCTGTTTACTAAGTGAGATTGGAGGGATGTGAACCTCTCCGAACCTCAGTATCTTCTTCTGTAAAGTTGAAATAATTATGGTACCCACCTTCCAGGACTGTTGGGTAGGTTAAAGGAGACAGTGTTCTTGGCCCAAAGGTACGCTCAGAAGTGATAGCTGTCATCTTCATGGCTGTCATCATCACTGAGATATTCACTTCTTCCTTGCTTCCTTCATACACCTGATGTCATGTGCTCCTGAGGACATACCATGCCAAGGCTTCCACTAGGCCCCGAGGATGTGTGGGAGAAGTGAGGACAAGGTGGCCCCTGTGGACATGGCTGGTACCCAGGGCCTTGGAGAGCAGGGCTGAACCTCCAGCCAGGAAAACCTTGGAGGAGTCTTGAGCTATGGCCAGGGCTGGGAGGGCCTGGAGGGGCCCCAGATATCCTCCCAGCAGCTCCTTCCAAGTAGGCTGCAATCTCCCCAAAGTGCAAGGAGATACACATGTGGCTGCAGAATCCGAGAGGCAGGTCTGTGCCCAGCGGAACTGGCCTGCGTCTTTCCCAGCCTGCTGGGCAAATCTAGATAAGGGCATTGGGCACAGTCTACGTGTGGCCACTGCCCAGCCCCAAGGAGACCAGTGAGGGAGGTGCCTGCTCAGCACAGGTTGGTCCAGCTGTACGATGCCCAAAGCACTTACCTCCCAGGTCCCGCTGGGTGGGGAGGCAGTACCCTGCTCTCTGCATCATACCACCTGTGGTGGGGCAGACCCCAGAAGGACACCCCAGGGCTCAGGGAACTTGGCCTGTGATAGGAACAACCCGAGAGCTTGGTAGGTGATCTGGGCTGGGAAAGGGAACTGTGATGGGTCAGTGGTACAGATGGCTCTTTCTTCATTTATTGAGCTCTTCCTAGAACTGAGTACTGTGCTAAGTACTCTACAGGAACCATCACATTAGCACCCGGAGCAGGCCAACTTGATTAGCACTACCATTAGAAACGGAGGCTCAGAAGGCTGTCACCTGCCCAGACACACGTCTTGTAAGAGGTGGTCTGGGAGGTGGACTCAGCACGCCTGACTGCAAGTCCCTGTTCTTAGTCATTGCCCTTAGCTTCCCTGGTGGCACCTGGGTGTCATGTCAGGGGACACAGGGAACAGAGCAAGTACTGCTCTTCAACTTCAAGACAAAAATTGAATCCATTGGAAACATCACAGGAATGTCAGAATAAGTCTGGCTGCATAAAGGAAAACTAGGTTACAAATTTGTTCTGTGACAATATTTAAAAGTCAAATGACAGCATAACAATGGTCCAGTCCCTCCACCAGGAGGCAGGGCTACTACTGTAGCCTGCTGTCCTTGAATCCTGCCTTTCCTCTCAGGCTCTGGCTGGGGCGTTCCTCAGGGTAGCCTCCCTGATGGGAGGGGAAGCTGTGTGTGAACACAGCACTGAGAGGAGTCCTGTCCCCAGGGCTCTGAGGTGTGATTCCACTCTCTATGAGGGACTGAGGCAGACTCCAGCACTGTTGTGTAGGTAGTGCACTGAACAAGTGGAAGGCTAATGTCCAGGCTGTGTGCCCCTGCCTGGTGACTCAGAGGGGCAGCATCTTATAATAGCGCAAAATTATCACTGAGCAGGAGTCTGCTCTACAGAACGCCCCCCGACACCTTCTGTCCATTTCCCTGAGCCCTAAGGGTGGGATTGGGACCCCAGTCTTTTGGGGGCTCCTTCCAAAGATGTTGACCTGGTTCTGAAATCCCTTCCTGACGTGGTTCTAGCAGCAGCTTGGCTTCTCAGAGCTTGTCACACTCAGAAAAGGGACGTTAAGACCACCTCCTCCTAGAGTAGAAGGACCCTCCCTGAGGACCCACGTGAAGGCAGACAGAAGAAGAAAAGGGCCTTTTTCACAACTTCATCCTGACACACTCATAATCCACATTTATTGCTGATGAACGGGAAGGCAGATACTTTTTGAAATATCTCCCCAAGATCTCCACCTAGAGCTGAGATCGGAAGCTGTGCTTTGGATGTGCAGCATCTGGGTCTTTTCAGTCACACTTGTGCATGTCATCTCAGGTCAGGCCTCCTAGAAGCAGAGCCTGCGACAGGGGCTGGGACATTGTAAGCAGCTGCCACTCCCAGCAGTCGGGGCTGGAGGCCCCAATTTACTGAAGGAGATGTAGGATTGCCAGATTCCATCAATCAAATATGCAGCTAAATACATATATGAATTTTAAAAGTTAAGCCTGCATTTACTTTGAAATGTACTAAAAATTAAAACAGATTAATAGAGGAACAGTGAGAAGTGCAGTAAAGTAAGTATAGGAAAACAGGAATCTGAGCGGCGGGTGTATGCATATTCACATAACTATATGTGTGGGTTTTTAAAATAATAAAGTGTTATAAATCAAAGCAGGATTATCCTGTGTACATCTTGAGATTTTCTTTTTGCTTTAAATATATTTAAAACATTTTGGTTCTTATGTGTCAGTAGGTATCCTTATTTAAGTATGTCTTAAAGTTTTAGCCGGGCGCGGTGGTGCATGCCTGTAATTCCAGTGACTTGGGAGGTTGAGGCAGGAGGATTGCAAGTTCAAAGCCAGCCTCAGCAATTTAGCAAGACCCTGTTTCAAAATCAAAAATAAAAAGGACTGGGGGCATAACTCAGTGGTAAAGGACCCCTGGGTTTGATTCCCATTACAAAAAAAAGTCTTAACATTTTTACTTAAATCTGTGACCTCATCACTCTCCATCTCTGGTGCCTCCTTCCTGTTCCGTGTAGGCCCCACTTGGAACTCCATCACGCCTGCCTTCCAGTCCACTTTCTAAATTTTAAGTGCAAATATGAAAGCCTTACCAATTTGGGGTATATATATATATATATATATATATTTTTTTTTTTTTTTCCCCCTTGGTACCAGGGATTGAACTAAGGGGCACTCAACCACTGATTTACTTCCCCAGCCCTATGTCATATTTCATTTAGAGACAGGGTCTCACTGAGTTGCTTAGCGCCTCACTTTTGCTGAGGCTGGCTTTGATCTCGATCCTCCTGCCTGGGCCTCCCAAGCCGCTAGGAATACAGGCATGTGCCTGGCTGGGGGACTCAATATTGAGTCAGAGATACAGGCACATGGCAAAAACTCAGTGACACTAGGATTTACAGTGAAAAGTGAGTCTCCCCTGTGACCCTGCTCCCTAATTCTCCTCCCCAAAGTCAGCCTCATGCCTACTTCTCTGCATTCTTCCTGAGAAACTTATGTCATATATAAGCTTAAACACCTCCTTTTTATTTTTGTTTGTTTACTTATTCTTTTTAGTTTTACATGACAGTAGAGTGTATTTTGACATATTGTACATCCATGGAGTATAACTTCCCATTCTTATGGTTGTACATGACGTGGAGTTACACTGGTCGTGTATTCATATACTACAGACATAGGACAGTTATGTCCCATTCATTCTACTATCTTTCCCATTCCCATCCCAGCTTCTTTCACCCTATTCCCTTCTGTCCAATTTTATGACCCCCTCCCCAAGTATTGTGAGTCAGCATCCATCAGAGGGAACATTTGGCCTTTGGTTTTTGGGGATTGGCTTATTTCACTTAGCATATTCTCCAGTTCCATCCATTTACCAGCAAATGCCACAATATCATTCTTCTTTAAGGCTGAGTAATATTCCATTGTGTACATATACTGCATTTTCTTTATCCATTCATCTGTTGCAGGGCACCTAGGATGGTTCCATAGTTTAGCTATTATGAATTGAGCTGCTATAAACATTGATGTGGCTACATCACTGTAGTATGCTGATTTTAAGTCCTTTGTGTATAGACCGAGGGGTAGGATAGCTGGGTCAAATGGTGGTTCCATTCCAGTTTTCTGGGGAATCTTCATACTGTTTTCCATAATGGTTGCACCAATTTGCAGTCCTACCAGCAATGTATGAGTGTACTTTCTCCCCACATTCTCGCCAACATTTATTGTTACTTTTATTCTTTTTTTTTTTAATTTTTTTTAGCTGTAGATGGACACAATGTCTTTATTTTATTGCTTTGTATGTGGTGCTGAGGATCGAACCCAGGGCCTCACGCATGTGAGGCAAGTGCTCTACCACTGAGCTACAATCCCAGCTCCCTGTTACTTTTATTCTTGATAACTGCCATTCTGACTGGAGTGAGATTAAATCTCAGCATAGTTTTAATTGCATTTCTCTAATTGCTAGAGATGTTGAACATTTTTCATATATTTTTGACTATTTTTATTTCATCTTCTGTGAAGTGCCTGTTCAGTTCCTTTGCATACTTATTGATTGGGTTATTTGCTTTTTTACACATCTCCTTTTAAAAAAGAACTATGCATACTGTTTTGCACTTTTTTTTTCATCAAACAATACAATCTGGAGATGATTCTAAGCCATAGGATATAGAGCTGACACATTAACAGCCATGTGATGTTCCGTTGTGTGGACGGAGCATGATGCTCAGAGCCAGCCACCCCTACCCCTGTCATGTCCATGTTTAGGTTGTGGTCAGGGAAGGTTGAGTGCCCTGTCCCGTGAGAGCTGGCCCTTGGCCCAAGGCTGCAGCCCCCAGAAGCATCCCCAGGCCTCCGTCCTTCCTTTCAGAGCACAAGGGTAATCTGGGGAGCTCTGGATTCCTGGGAGTTTGGCATGAAGAGATGACAGCTCCTCAGCAGGCAGCTCAGGCTCCTGTCCCTCATGCCACAATATTGGCTATACGAGGGCTGAAGGAGATGTGGGGGGTGGGCAGCAGTGTGTCCAGGTGTAACCAAATGCCTTGGCTCCTCCCACAGTCCGACTCCATGACAGCATCTCCGAGGAGGGACACCACTACCTGATCTTCGACTTGTGAGTCTGGCCCCACCTGGGATGTGGCATGGCTGTGGAGGTGTCTGGTTAGGGTCCCCAGTGCTACGTGGCTGGGCAGAATTCCCTCTTCTAGTCCAGAGTTTCCCCAGGTGTGGGAGGTCTGCCTCACCCCGAGCCGTGAAAGCCGGTCTTCCTAGTTAAAATGCCAAACACTTTGAACTCTGCTCATATGTTCATGTTTGTTTCTCTTCTCTTCGTGCCCAGTGAGGCTGGTTTACCACCCGTAGGGGCGAGATCAAGTTTCCTTCGGGGGGGGGGTTATTGTCAAAGCAAGCATGCGATGGCAGTCTCCTGTGGTCCCCGGTGGGGCATGGGAATCAGCAGCGACTCTGGTCTCATCTGTGAAACCACCTTGGGATGTTGGGGGAGCATGTGTGTTGGGGGCAGGGACATATGGAAAACCTCTGTAACCCTCCACTCAATATTCCTATGAACACAAATCTACTCTAAAATAAGGTCTATGAAACAGTAAGAAAAGCAGAGGTTGGGCTCGGGCAGCCTGGTGAACACGCGTGTTCTGGATGCCCTCCCCCACCAGCCAGGACCCTGCCCAGGGTGGGGCACTGAGGGGAAGGGAGAGGGGCCAGGGGAAGGGAGGGTGTGCTGGTGATGGCGCCCAGTGGCCCCAGGTCCCTTTCTTTTGGGCTGAGGTTCTGAGGTCCCTGGGCCCCATCTCCCTTCTGGGAGACTCCTTTAGGCAGGGTGGTGCCTGAGGCTTCTGTGGGAGGGTGACTCTGTGCTTGTCCCCCAGGGTCACTGGCGGGGAGCTGTTTGAAGACATCGTGGCCCGGGAGTATTACAGTGAGGCTGATGCCAGGTAAGCACAGGGCACTCTTGCCCGCTGCCAGCTTCCCAAGGAGGACTGTCCTTGGCCTGACCCTTCTTCTCTCTCTCCTCAGTCACTGTATCCAGCAGATCCTGGAGGCCGTGCTGCACTGCCACCAGATGGGGGTGGTGCACCGGGACCTGAAGGTGAGCGCCTGCAATGGGTGCGGCTGACCGGGGTCTGTCCACCCAGGGGCCCTCTGCCCTCTGCCCTCTGCCCTTCTCTCCTCCCACGGAGCTAGGTGTTTCTGGAATCCCTTTGATTTTCCTGCTGGACGGGTGGGAATATCCCCCCTACCGTTGGCTGAGGAAACTGAGCTCAGGAAGGCAGAGCATCTGGGCTTAGGCCCCAGGCCTCCTGACTCCCAGCCCCAGGTGCTCCATGCAGTTAGACCACAGGGGCCGTCCTAGGGTGCGGGACGAGGAAGAGCTCAGATCCCAACCAGGCCACAGTTGTCGGAGCTGCTTGGTCTCGAACGTCTTCACCTCCACCTCCTTACTGCTCGAGTTGGTGGGATGTGGACTGAGATAGCTCCATGACCCAGAGGCCACATTACTCTTATTCCTGGGTCTCAGGCAAGCAAGAAGGAGAACAACAGGACTTGGGGATCTCTGAGTCCCCCTCTTCCCACCTGAAGAGATGGACAGGACTAAGCAGCCTTGGACTGCCCTGACTGCTGGGCCTTGCTGGGTCCTCATGAACTTGATGGACCTCCTCGGCTGGGCCTCATGGCATCAGGGGCTGGGAGTGCAAAGCATCCTGGTTTTGCCAAATAGGACATTAAGGTTGAATGAGTCCAAGGGAGTTGCCCCAAGGGCATGGATTTCAATTGTGCCCAAGCAAGGACCACAGAGCCCAGGCAGTGGGCTGTCTAATCCCAGGTCCTATGACCTTATGTCTAATGCCTGAAGGCCCACTTCATCCAGCCCCTACTTCTGCAGCAGCCCCTTCCAGGGTGAACCTTCTGGATATCCATGGAACCTCTACTTTTTGGCCTTCAGTGACAATGAGCTCGTTTCCTGTGGGGCTGCCCCTAGCTTTCTCTTGCTCTTTTCTGTTGTGGGGGCTCTGCCCTGAACCCCAGTTTGGAGCCACATAGAGATGAAGCTTTCTGCTCTAGAGAGACCTGGTCAGCTTTGTGGTAGCCCCTAGGTCTTTGGGGGAGGCTGGACTCCCCTTTCCTACACACATGTGAGCTCTAGGCCCTCTTTACCCTGGATACTTCCCTGGGTGCTCCATTCATCCCAGGCCCCTCTTTGAGACGCTGCTCCAATAAGAACCCCTGCCCACCTCTAACTGTCTTTGGCAATCCATGGCTTCTGATCTGTACCCTGGGTAAGGTCCTCGTGGTTTGATCCAAGAGGGTCTCGGGCCAGATGGCAGGGCGGCTCTCCCGACAGGCCTGTTCTCATTATAGCTCCGGCCCCTGTTTGGGTGGAGGAAGGAAGGAGGAGAGGCTGCCCAAATTTAGGCCACCCTGGATGCACTAATTAGTGGCACATTCATCAAATCAGGGCAGGACGGCCACTGAGACCCAGGGCATGTCGGAAGCACAGTCCCCAGAGGACAGAGGTGGCCTTAAGGAGCCAGGCAGAGGGAGCTATATTTGTTTGGGTCTAGGCTAGCTTTGACAGGGAAAGTTTGGCTGTGGGACCCTTTGGAAGCCTCACTGCAGAAAGGATCAGAGGAAGAGTGGATGCCAATTTTCTCCAGAGACTCTTGGTCCCTCCCCAAACAGCCAAGCTCAAGTCCTGCGATGCCTCCCACAAACCATCTGGGTTAATCTAGACGCCACCCCATCGGGGGAGGCCTTGTCTCCATTTCCCTGAGAAAAAATTAAACTCAGAGAAATAAAATTATCTGGCAAATTTCCACAGCATAGCAGTGGCAATCCTGGGACCCAACGCTGGGATGACCTCAGAGCAGAGCTCACACTCTTTTTTTTTTTTTTTTGGTACTAGAGATTGAACTCAGGGGCACTCAACCCCTGAGCCACATCCCCAGCCCTATTTTGTGTTTTATGTAGAGAAAGGGTCTCACTGAGTTGCTTAGTGCCTTGCCATTGCTGAGGCTGGCTTTGAACTCGCGATTCTCCTGTCTCAGCCTCTCTAAGTGCTGGGATTACAGGCTTGCGCCACCGCGCCCGGCTCAGAGCTCACACTCTTAGTCCTTCTTTGTCCTGAGTCCCAAGGTGAAAGGGGGCCAGCAGGAAGTGGAGAAATCCTGGGGGTCTGAGCCTATGGAAGGCAGCAGCCTCAGTGACCCAGAGGCCAGATGTGGGAGCTTCCCCCAGGTCAGCTGTGGTCCTGTGCCCAAACCCCACCATCTCTCAACCTATAGCAATTAAGATGGAGTCAATCTTTGTCTTAAATCTGACTCTACCACTTACCAGCTGTGTAATCTTGGTCAGGTCACTTAACCTCTCTGAACCTCAGTTTCCTTATCATTATACATATGATAAATATTTAGGTGACAACAAGAGATAGTACAGATGACACCTGATGGCTCCTTCTTTACAATGAGTAATCATGGGATGGGGGAGTTTCTTTGAAAGTGTATCATGAAGGTGAGCTGGACAAAGGGAAGAGGTCAGGCTTGCAGGTTTGAAGGCCGAGCAAAAAGGCAAGGGAAACAGGAAGTGCAAAGGCCCTGAGGTGGAAGGGAGTAGGTCTGTTTCAAGGGATGTAAGGCCACTGTGGAAAGCAGAGATGATGGAACCTGACCCCAGGGATTGTTGGGATGGTGGGTGAGAGGGTGCACATGGAACACAGTGGCTGTTACACAGAAGGGCTCATAAATCTCACTACTTCTTCCTTATTGTGGTGGTGGCCATACTGCCCCCACCCTGTCCCCACTCTCCCCTCAACCCCAGCTCCAGACCTGTGGTGGCTGGTGGAGGAAGGGTCTTTCTGTTGTAGAAGATGGAGAAGTTGCCAGAGAGTAGCTCCCTCTCTGGGTCCTGGGGCTGGGCCCCCAGGCTGTGTGGCAGCTCTTCCTGTAAGCCCAGGCCCCAAGGTGCGCTTCTGAATCTCCTGTCTCTCGCCCTCTCCTCCTCCTTTTCTTCCTGGTCCTGGGAAGCCCGAGAACCTGTTGCTGGCCTCCAAGCTCAAGGGCGCTGCTGTGAAGCTGGCAGACTTCGGCCTGGCCATAGAGGTGGAGGGGGAGCAGCAGGCGTGGTTTGGTGAGTGTGGTGGGAATGGCAAGGGTGCAAGGGGCCAGCCATTGTGTTGACACATGGGTTTCTGGGAACTCTCTGCCTGAGTAGGGGTGGACTGGAGAAGGCTACCAGGCCAGCCAGGGCCCATGGAGCACAGTCCATCCCACCCAGCCTCCAGCCAGCCAGTGGGTGGTGCCCACCCTGTCTCTCTGGGGCTAGGTGCAGGAAGAGGGCCATCACTAAAATGATAACACAGCTTCTTCAAGTGAGCCATATGGCCACTGTCAACAGGGGCTTCTGTGGCAACCTCAGCCTGGATGCTGAAGATCAGTGTCCTGATGCTGCAGATGAGGAGACTGGCTAAGAAACTCGGAAAAGGTCAAGAGAGCTTAAGAGGGATGGAGTTAGGACTTAAGCTCAGATGACCCAGCACATGCTGGGATTTTGGTATAATTCAAAATCGGGATGTACTTTGGTGGGCAATAATGATCAGTGGTTAAGAACTGGAGCTCTGGGTTTGAATCCTGACTCTTCTACTTATGAAGTGTGTGGCTTTAGGAGAGTCATTTCACCTCTTTGAGACTTTGTTTTCTCATCTGTAAAATGGGGATAATAATAGTACGTTCCTCAAGCTCCATGTGAGGATTAACTAAGACTAGGCTTGTAAAGTGTCCCACTGAAGTTCAGCACACCCACCTAGGAATTGGTAACAATTCTTAGGATTACTTGCTGAAATACTTTGAGTGTCTTTTATTTTACTTGATCTTCCCCCAAACATCGGGAGATACTTAAAATAAAAATCCCTAATCCTTCATTGACACAGGAGGAAGCTGAGGCTGTAAGGTAAAGAAATCAGGTGAGGAAATTAGGGGCAAAACTGGACTTAGGGACAGGCCTTTGGCATCTCATGACCAGCTCTGACAAGGTAGTAGGGAGTGGGGGATGGGGAGGTCAGTTCTTAGTGCAGAGCTGGTATGGCAGGAGCTGAAGGCCACCAATAGTCGGTTGGTCGTGGGGGCTGGGAGAATTGTTCTGGGAAGTTTGTGACCCTGACTCAGAACCCAGCAGGAAGGAGCTCTGTGATTGATTACTGCTGTCTGTCACAGGCTGTGCCGTGGGGAGTGGTGGCAGGTATGCTAGGCACTTGTCTACCCTGGCCTAGAGGCTTTGATGGCTTACCAAACTCACCAGGGTTGTGTGGTGTAGGCCCAAGCTCTGGGGGACAGAGGCTGTTTGCTCCAGCTCTAGACAACCCTCATCTCCTCTCCCAGCAGGACCTGGCTCCAGGTTACTCACATGCCAACCTCTTTGTGTCTGTCTGCCTGTCTGTGTGTCTGGGGAGCAGGGTTTGCAGGGACACCTGGATACCTCTCCCCAGAAGTGCTGCGGAAGGACCCATATGGGAAGCCTGTGGACCTGTGGGCCTGCGGTGAGTCCATCCAAAGGCCTGCTTCTTCCCTGGGCCACCCAGGCCCTGGGTCCCCCCTCTCCTTTCCATCACCCCGCCTTTGTCTCTCCTCCTCACAGGAGGCTGAATGTTCTCTGGTCTTCTCCTCAGGGGTCATTCTATACATCCTGCTGGTTGGATACCCCCCATTCTGGGATGAGGACCAGCATCGCCTGTACCAGCAGATCAAAGCCGGCGCCTATGATGTGAGTGTCACTCCTCTCTCCAGCCACTCTGCCCCTATCATACTCTGGTCCCCTTCCAGGGAAAGCCAGCACCCAAGAAGCTCAGAGATCTGAGGAAGGACATCTTCCTCTTGCCTTTTCATCCCAGTTGGGTTCCCTGCCACTTTCTAGTGCTGGGACAAGGGATGAAATCCAAGGGAGCCTGATGATTGACAGGGCCAGGCAATGCATGAGGTGCCTAATGACTAGGGGCTCAATGTGATGAGATCTGTCCTGTGGGGCCCTAGAGGGCAGAAGCAGTGTCAAAGCAGGGAGGGGGCAGGCTCCGAGCTGTGTTTTTAAATTTCTCTCTCTCTTTCTCACGTGTACAAATAATCATGATAGCTAACAAGTCTGTAGCACTCTTCTGATTATTTTATGTACATAATGACATTAGATCTTCACACCAGCCTATGACAGAGACACTCTTATCATTCCCATTTTACAGATAGGGAAACCTCTGGCCCTAGCATCCATGCTTCTAACTACTGAACCACACTGCTTTTCTCTAAGGCAGGTGTCCATTAAGCCATGTGCCATGCATTCTGTGATGGTCAAGCCTCAACATCCCCAGAGACGGTTTATGACAGACCCAGGTCTGTGGGAGACAGAGGCAGGACCTGGACCCAGGTCTTCTGATTCTGCAGTCAGGACCATGACCACTGTCTGCCATTCTCTAGAAATAGCACAGCCTCAGGATGACAGAGGGAGGACAGATGTCCTAGTTCCTGAGGCTCTGACCCTCCCCTGGTCCTGAGGAGTCCCGACTCCTGGTTGTAGGTGCTGAGTGGATGGGCATTAGCACCCCTGCCTGCTCCCCTGCCAGTCAGGGGCTGGGGGATCGCAGGGGTGGCCTGGGGCAGGCTGGGCAAACCTGGCCTCTCTGCCCCTTCCAGTTCCCATCACCAGAATGGGACACCGTCACCCCAGAAGCCAAGGATCTGATCAATAAGATGCTGACCATCAACCCATCCAAACGCATCACAGCTGCTGAGGCCCTCAAGCACCCCTGGATCTCGGTGAGCTTCTCATAGCAGGGACCCTCCCAGGAATCCCTCTAGACTGCAAGGTCCAGGCCCCTGCGGTGTCCTGGCCCTGCTCCTGGCTGGGGCTGATAGAGCATAATCAGAGAGACTGACCCTACTGTGATGCTCAGGGATAATATGGAATCAAGGAATGTCCTGTGTTGGCACATGACCAGGAGTGTCACTGACATTGTCTGATGCCACGATTGTAAGCACTCTATGCCATCCCCTAGAACAAAGAATTATTTTCCCAAGAAGCAACCACACCTTTGTGAAGACGCCCTGCTGAGGGAACTCGAGTAGGCCTGTCTTCCAACATGCCTCATTACAGACCTCTCTCTCTTCCTCCAGCACCGGTCCACGGTGGCCTCCTGCATGCACAGACAGGAGACCGTGGACTGCCTGAAGAAGTTCAATGCCAGGAGGAAACTGAAGGTAACAGGTCCTTACCTTCCATATCTCCCAGGCTCACTAGTTCTTTCCTTCATTGATTCTACAAGCATGTCTACTGCATGCTAGACAGCAGGCTGGGCTTTGGGGATGAGCAGTGAATTAAACCCCATCCTTACCCCGATTGAGCTCGTGGTCTGATGGAGAGGACAGACAAGTGACCAGGACATTGCGGGGCCATGGTGAGTGCTGTGCCTGGGCTGTGGGAGAATATAGAGGGGAAATGGCATTCCCAGGTCTGGAAAGTTCTGGGAAGGGTCCCAGGAGGCCTTCCTGGAGCCAATGGCATCTATGCTAAGACCCTGAGGATAAGCAGGTATTAGCACAGTGTAGTCAGAAAGAGATGGTGCTCCAGGCATGGAATGGCCTGTGCTGGAAGGGTGAGCATAACCTCCTGGGGAGACAAGAGCATAACCTCCTTTGGGGACAAGAGATGACTGGGCAGGAGATTATCGTGGGGTGAGAGGCCCCACCCCGTGAGCACCGAGGAAGAATGACTGGTGGCCAGCATCATGCCAGGAGAATCAAGTCCCACTCCTCTGCACAGTGTGCTGTGTCACAGGGGAAGTCTCAAGATTGGAATTGAGATTCTTAACATCAAAGATTTTCAGACTCAGAGTGTCTGAGTCAGGTTTGAATCAGACAGCATGAGGACCGGGGGATCCCCCAGCTCTTTGCCAATAGAGAGGACTTCTTCACATGGAGAATCCTCCAGGCCTCTGAATCCAGGGGCCACAAAGGAATGAACTCGCCCTGGAGCAGGACAGTCTCAGCCCAGAAGAGGGATGCAAGGTTTCTCTCGTCATTGCCCAGGCAGGAAACTTTAGAAGTGGCCTTTAGGAGTCCCCACCAGTAGGTGTCCTTAAGCCCATCAACTTTGGCCAGGCCATGGGTTCTATTAATATCTGTGCCTGGGGTGGCCCTGTCCCAAGAGCTGTGCCAACCAAAGCCGACTTCTCCAGGGAAGGTGGGGGAAGGGCTCTGGGCTGCAGGGTGGGGGTAGGGGACAGATGGAGGCACAGGGGCAGAGGCTTTGGCTCTGTTCCTGAAGAGAGCACCTGTTTGTCCTTCCCCATGCCCCTCCCATTTCTCTCTCTCCCCTCTTCCCTTCACCTCCGGCCTCCTTTCCCTGCTCCCACTCTTATCTGTTGCAGGGAGCCATCCTTACCACAATGCTGGCCACCAGGAACTTCTCTGGTAGGTGGTGGGGCCTGAGTCACCAGTACGTCCTGCACTGGTCTGCTGGGAGCATGGTCTTGTTGGATATTTGGGTGTCTTCAGAGTGGGGCTGCAGTATACTTCCTAACTGGGGCTTAGCTCACCTGCCACAAACCTGTGCTCCAAAAGGAAAGGAAAAAGTTTAAAGGTGAGCAAGCCCGGGCCTGGCTGGAGGTTAATGTGGCTCTCCTGGCTCACAGTGGCACTGGAATTCTCAGAAGGGAGTCTCCTGGAATGTGGAGGTTCAGGTCCAGGGTATGGAGCCAGAACCAGGGAGCAACGTACTGCCCAGCTGTTGCTGGACCCCCGTGCTAAGCAGTCCCCATGCTTCTGCTCAGGTAGCCTTCATGACAGGGAAGTGGGGGGCTTTTGCCATCCCCCTTTTCCTGATGAGGAAACAGAGTTCAAGGGGTGAGTTCTGACTCCAGGTCAAAGGCTAGAGAGAGGTAGAGCCTGCCTCACAGGTATGAGCAGCCCAGAGCAAGTACTGTTAACCAGGCTAGGTCACCAGGGAGACCAGGGCCAGAGTCTCCCTGGCTCCTGTCCAAAGCCAGGCTGGTTAAGGCAGGGAGTACCCGACTACCTGGGCATGTGGCCTCAAAGAGAGAAGGGGAAGGGATTATTGTCAGGGCTTAGCAAACAGCTCTTCTTGGCATGTGGACCAACTCTAGGCCAGTGCTGCCAGAGGTCTGTCTCTGGGGAGCCCTGGACGCTGATGGGACAGCAAAGCAGATATGGATGGCAGATATGGCAAAGCTCACCTGAGGGGCCCTCAGACTTGGGCTGAGGCCAGCACAGACAGCTGCCATGAATGTGTGCCCACACAGCAGCCAGGGGTGAGTTCTGAGCAGGGTGCAGGCCTGGCTTCCCTCAGAGGGTCCACCTGCCCATGACCAGCTGGGATGAGCAAGGCCCAGAGCTGGGAGCATTCCAGAACTTCAGACTTTGGCTTTCCCCTACAATGAGCTGCCTTCCCACCCTTTCCCCAGACAAGAATCCTGTAGTTCCTTATACTGAAAGATGAGCTACCCAGTCAGAGTCTTTTTTTAACCCCTGAAGTATCCTGGAGAACTCTGGTCCAGAGTCCAGAAAATGGTGGCCTGTGGATTGGTTCCAGTCTCTAGATGTGCTTCATGGAAAAAAGAATGTTTAAGAAATTATTCTGGAATGGGTTTCTAGCTCTTAAAAGTCAGGAGATTGGCCAGGCACAGTGGGATGCACCTGTAGTCCCAGTCACTCAGGAGGCTGAGGCAGAAGAATCTCTTCAGCCCAGGAGTTCTGGATTGTAGTGTGGTCTGTCCATTGGGTGTCCTCACTAAGTTTGGCATCAATATGGTGACTTCCTGGGACTAGGGGACCACCATGTTGCTTGAAGAGGGGTGAATCTGTCAGGTTGGAAATGAAGCAGGTCAAAAGTCAGGAGATTTCATAGAAAAACTCAAATTTCTGTGATCTCTTGAAAATCAGTCTGGCCTTGTCTATAACAGTGGGCTGGAGCTGAGAGGGGTCACCTTCCTTGAGACGTGTGGGACAAGTACCCTGAAGTGCTGCTGTCCATCCTGGTCCAACTCACAAAGTCTGCAGGTGACAGGCACCCAGAGATGCCCCCTTTCTCCTTGATTTGAAGTGGGAGACTGGAGCACAGCCTTAAGGGGCCATGTAGGGGACTGGAAAACTAGGCTAGCCACGAGCCCTATCCTCAAAGGCCTTGGGGCATCGATGCTCTGTACCACCACCACCCCTTCGCAGCTTACAGTCTGGAGACTGCCTGGAGAAGGATTCATCATGGCTGCCATTTATGGAGCACCAGCTACACGCATGCTGAGTGCTGTGTGAAGCACTTCCCAGATCCCGGTCCCATTTAGGCCACTTGCTTAAGGTTTGAAGCAGCCGGATGCCAGGTGGGGCAGGGCTGGGCATTTATGCCATTTCCCGGCTGATGTCCACTCCCAGGGCTCCGGTGAGGAAGTAAAGAGGGAGGGAGAGAGAGCGAGCCCAGAGCTGTTCCTCTGCTACTACCTGCCACCAGGGACGTGGCCAGCCTCAGTGTGGGGACCCAGAGTCTGACACTGGGGAGGCCTATAGTACCTGAAGGGAAACAAGGAGGGGGCTGCTCCGGCAAGGGTGGGCCCCAGTGGGGGGCATCTGCTTCTTGTCACTGGCAAAACGCAGCCTGCAGCTGTCCTGAGTGAGGAGGCAGGCTGACACATGACCTCTGCAGCCGCGTGGGGCTAAAATTAGAGAGGGCGGCGGGGAGGGGGGGATCGTCCAGCCCCCAGGCCAGGCAGCGGGCCTCCGGGTTGGCCACCAGCAGCACAGTGGTGACTGGGATCCAGAGGGAATCCCCAGGCTGAAACAGCAACCCCACGGTCCCAGAGCGCATTGGACACCTCCCTGGACCCATGAAGCCAGAGGGTTACACTTGAGATCGCTGAGAACGGAGGAGCCCAGGCCCACCCAGTGGGTCCCTGGGAGCGCCTGGGCTGCTGAAGAGGGAGAAGGAGGAGGAGGAGGAGGAGGAGAAGTCTCTCCCCCGGCTGCTAAGCCGGCTCTGTTCCAGCACCGTCGCCCCTCGGCTGCTCTCCGGCTGCTTGTGGATGCTGCTCTTCCTCACCCTGTGGGCCCTGGTGCCCTGCTTGGTGTTGCTAACCCTCTACTTTTTCTCCTCCACAGGAGGAAAGAGTGGAGGAAACAAGAAGAATGATGGTGTGAAGGTAAGCCCCCCGGGAGCCTGCCAGGGCCTGCCTCTGGTGGTGTTTTTGCCTACAGGGATGAATTTTGAGGCCTGGGACAAGACCAGGGTATTGCCAAGGTGCTCTGAGCAGACACAGGTTATGTCTGTGGCCAGGCTGTCCCCAGACCCAGCGACCTGGGTTGTGGCACCATCCTCTCACCGTGCTTGTGGGGAGGGCAGGTGGGGGAGGGGGAGATGGCAGAGGGAGGGAGAGGTAGGTAGCTTGGGGTTGGAATGAGCACAGAAAAAGGAAAGATCAAGTTCTGAGGGGTTCTTCAGGGCTGAAGAACTGTGAACAAGGGGGACAAAGGGGGACAGAAATGGTAGGAGGGATGACCTCCTCCTGTCCCAGTGTGGGTGGGCTGGGCTGGGCCCCTAACCTGTTGTACATGCTAGTCTAACCCAGAAAGCCCATGAGGAATGCAGCCATTCTCTAGGCTTTGGGATCTAGAGGCCCCCCTTCCCTGCCAAGGCCTATTGCTTCAGTGCCAAGAATCTCCTCCTTTGCCCACCAGGCCTGTTCCCACCCCAATGCCCGAGCTACTTCCCTCCACACCCTGCTGGCCCCTCCTTCCCATCTCTTCTCTCTTTTCCCTCTGCTTTCTGGGGCCTGGTCCCCCTGCTCTCATGGCTCCCTTGTCCTCTGCCACCCTATCACCTCACGGGTTCTCCTCTCTTGAGACCTTGCCTCCTTCCGGGCTCAGTGCCCTACCTGGCTAGGGGCCCAGGACACTAGAAGGTGAGATGCTGTAAGAGCACTGTCACCCAGGTGTGCTGGTAGCTTCATGGCTTCATTGCCATCTCAGGCCACCCACTGGCTTTGGTCTGCCAGGGATTGCACGGGAGTGGGTCTGGCTGGATGTCCAAGGCCAGGGTCGAGCCTCCTCTCTGCCTCTTGCCTTCTCCCACTTGAGTTTCCCCTAGATACGATGGCTGGGGTGTGGACTTGGTGGTGATTTCCAAGATTTCAGTTCTAAAAACAGACAAGAAAGAAACACACCCCATCTCATCCTTCTCCTTTCTCTCCTGGATGCTTGAGGGATACAGTCATGTGCCACATAATGACATTTCAGTCAACGACAGACGGCATATACAACGATGGCCCCAGATGATTACAACGGAGCCAAGCAATTCCTATCCCTAGTATTTTACTGTCCCTTTTCTATGTTTAGATAAGCAAACATCACTGTGCTCTAATTGCCTGCAGCCCTGAGTACAGTACCACACTGTACAAGTTTGTAGCTCACGAGCAGTAAGCTATGCCGTGTGACCTAGGTGTGTAGTAGCTATGCCACATATATGACTCTTGATGTTCACATAATGACAAAATCACCTCATGACGCATTTTTCAGAATGTGTCCCTATCATTAAATGATGCTCCACTGTACCTAACTAGTTGGTTATTAGTCAAAGTCAGTGATTTTCACATTGAACCCTTTGGAGCCCACAGGTTCTGGGGAGGCCCCTCTGGCAGCAGATGGGCCTGGCTAGCATTAGAAAGGGGGAAGCCTCACTCACAAGATTCCCACACTCTCTTCCACTAGGACAGCTCCTAGTCACAGTCACCAGGGTGCTTAAGAGAATGAGGTGGGTTCACCAGCAGCTCGACCTTGGCTGGTTATTTAAACTCCCTGAGCCTGAGTTTCCTCTTTCATGCGATGAGGCTGAAAGGATTCCCACCTCCTAGGGCACCCACGAGAATTAGCTGGGATAATGTGTGTTGAGAGCTTTGCGCCGTGCTAGGGTGGGATACAGTATGTGCTCACAAGACTCAGATCAGGACTCTTTTTTCTATTTTATATGCCAGACTTTTGTGTGAAATTTCCCTTGAAAGCAAAGTTTGTTCAAGAAAATATTCGGAAGCCACAGATTAAAAGCCACCCAACTTATCAAGTTAATGTCACACCTGTCCAAATTCTGTGTGGACTCTGGTGTTAGGTTTGGGCTAGCCTGCCTTTGGAGCTGTCGCAGAGCCAACACTTCCCAATTCAAAAGGGTGATAGAGGGATATGCAGCATGGAAACTACCAGGTTTGGAGCAGTTGGAGGGACCTCTCTGCCCAGTGTGTAGGTGCTGAGCTGGGGGTGCTGGGCCTAGGGGAAGGCCATCTCTTTGGCCCCAGTTTGTGGTACGTGGAGGCAAAGATCACAAGCGCTGGTGTGCTGTGGCCCAAATCAATGGAAGAGGAGGTGGCAGAGAGAGGAAGGCCACCCCGTTTGCCTGCTCTTGGATGTGGCTCTGTTGAAGGCTGGTGAAGAGTCCTGGACATGGCGTCAGGAGAGGCCTCCCTTGGGCTGGATGGGCGAAAGAAGCTCTAAGTTCAGCTTCTCTCTAACAAGGCCAGGAGGCAGAGGCTGGCAGAGGGCAGGGAGAGATTTACTGGTCATCACAGAGCTTACCAGTGGGCTCAGTTGAATGGTGTCACTGCTTCCTATGGTGCTTGGCAGCCCCTAAGTGCCTTCACAGGGTGGCCTGGGTGTGGATGAAGAGGAACTCAAAGGCCATCCCTGGATAAACCATCTCTTTGTAGCTTAGTCTGGGAGCTCGGATGGAGGAGGGAAGAAGTCCATCTGGGAGATGGTTCAGGAGGCCTGAACCAGCGTTTGGGGAGCCCGGCCTGCCATGTCACTCCCCAAGAAGGGAGGGTAGTGGAGGGGGGAAAGATTCTAGGCATGTTTTCCTCAAGCCAGGAAGCCATGGTGTGAGTCTGGGCCTCACCGCTTCCTCCCTTTGGGGACCGTGGTCCTGGGTCTGTCGTCTGTACAAGGGGAGCATCGTGGCTATTTGCAAGGGTTGGTGAGACAGTCACCCCAGGGGGGCCTGGTGGAGACACACCATGACCCACATGCATTCAGCCAAAGGGGGACATCCATGCTCTTTCTGAAACCTGCTCCTTAGAGACCTGCTGCCATTTCATCTGAGGCTTAACAGGAGAAACAGTGATTGGTTCCAGAGCTGGAGGAAAGGCCACCTCAGCTGTTCAGAGATGACTGTACTTCATGGGCCTTTAAGGGCTTTTCAAGGCTGATACTAATCACATTTGATTTCCACCACTCTCACTGACCTTAGAACCTCCCTCCTACACGTGGTTCTAAGAGAGGTGACTCTATGATCAGTGAAAGCCCTTTCCGATCACATTCCAAAGCGCCGGCCAGTGTGGGTTGCTGGCGGCATTTGGTGATTTAGGGAAATGGAGCCTTTCTCCAAGAAGCAACGCCTGCCCTGTAGGCCTCAGCTTCTACCAGGAGGGGCCCACTGCCTACCCCTCACCCCACTCACTGCCCCTGTTGGTGTCCCATCCGTGCCGTCGTGACCTCTCTCCCCATGTCCCATCCTGTCACTGTGCGTCCGAATCTGATGCAGTCTTTGCTCTGTGTTACCTACTTGTGTCCCGCCTGGAACCTCCTGGCCCCTGCGAGGCTCCTCAGGTTTCTGCTGACAGCTGAGCTGTGTGGGCCTGTCCCCTTCCCCACACACTGAGCCTGGCTTTGCTCCAGCCAGGGCAGGAGGCCAACACTAGGAGAAAAAGAGAGGAGAGGAGAGGAGAGGGGAGGAGAGCAGGGCAGGAGAGGGGCTGATGCAGTGGTTGGCTGTGAAGCCACACTGTCCTGGCCAGCTGGGGAAGATGCAGTCTGAGGACATGGGCACAAAGATGCCCAGTGAGCCATCCTTGCTACATCTGTGGAGGGCACAGGGTAGGTTCTGGAATGCAGAAGGTCACTGGATTATGGAATTAGAAAGCCTGAGATTCAACCTGACACCTTCAAGAAATATTAGGAGTCCTACCTCCACGGTGAAGGCCAGCGGTCATAGCACCTCAAGTTTCTCTTTGCTCCCTCTCACAAGGCAGCAGGATGAGGGGCCTCCTGACCTCTCAGGTGTAAGGACATCCAGGATGAGCCTTTGAAGAGGGGTCAGGCTGTGGAGACCTGGAACCCTGGGCAGAGGACAAAGCCCTGAACTCAGGCCTCAGATGTGCCAGTGGCTTGCTGAGAGAGCCTGGGCAGGCCACTGCCCTACTCTGGGCCTCAGTGTCTCATCTGCCAATGCAAGTGTGAGTCTCAGCCTGCACTTTCTATGAGTGCCAGCTCAAGACTCCTGGATCTGAGAGCCAAGGGAAGGAGAAAGGGACCTGCACTTGTACGCTCGCTTCCCTTGGCACGGCAGCCAGTACAGGGATGCTACCAAGTGCAAGGACAGGCCAACTGGCAGGGCCACAGGACTCCAGCTCTAGACTGAGCTTCACTTCTGGCTGGGTTTCAGTTTATCCATCAACGTAAAGGAGCCGAATGGGATAGTGCTCAAGGTCACTGCGAGTGCTTGAGGCCATTTAGGGGACTAGCCCCCTTGCCTAGCTCTGATATCTCCAGCGTTCCCTGGGGATATCTCTGGAAACGGAGATGTCCAGTTCCCACCCCAGCTCTAGTTATCAAACTCCTCAAAGGGAACCTTGTTCTGTACATTTTTGATGAGTTTTCTGGGGCTGGGAATGGAGCTCAGTGGTAGAGTGCTTGCCCAGGTCAAAAGACCCTGGGTTTGATCCCCAGCACTGCAGAAGAAGGAAGGAAAAAAGAGGCACATTTCCTGAGTGACAATGAAACTCAGCTGGGAGTGAGGTCTTAGCAGAGATGTGGGAGCCTATGGGGAGGCTGTCCTTCAAAAGCACTGGACTCTGGAGGCCTTGGGCAGTTGGCAGCCAAAGCCAGGACTAGCTTCCTCCATCAGAGTGAGGTGTAGTGGGCAGCCCTGGTCCAAGGGAGGCTTGGCCTTGTGCTTGGTCATTATCTTGGTAGATCCAGGCAGCTGTACATGAGGACCCAGAATTTCAGACTGAGAGGGCTGGTCCTGCCAGGCCAGCTGCTGCTGGTGGCCCTGATTCCTTGTCCCAATGCCAAGCCAGCAAAGGACCACAGAGGATGACCCTGAGGCCCATCCTCCTTCTAAATGTCCCTTGTCGTTTCTCTGCTCCCTGCCGTTTTCACGCTGTGTCTTTTCCTGTCCCATCTCTTCTCCTTGTTTTTCCAGAAAAGAAAGTCCAGTTCCAGCGTTCAGTTAATGGTGAGTGTCTGCCGTCTCCTCCACGCCGGTAAATGCTGGGCCTCGTATCTTTCCTCCCTTGCTCCTGCCTCCCTCCTGCAGGCTGCACGGGAACCCGGGGCGGGGAGAGGGTGCTCAAGGCGTGCTTGGGACGTGGGCCTTGTGTGACAATGTGTGTGTTGTGTGTGTGTGTGTGTGTGTGTGTTGTTTGCGTGTTTCTGTTGACACCTCCCACTCCACAGCCCAGGCCAGCAGGCTAACAGCAGACCTGAGACCTTCTCGGGCGTGAAGGTGCATTTGAGCACAATCCCACGTCCAGCCCTTGGCTTCTGGCTTCTCCCCACCACTCTGCTCTAGAACTCATCTTAGGGCTTGGTTTGTGTCAGTTGCAGCCAGGGTGGGGCTCTGTTTGGCCAAAGTAATAGGTGCCATGGAGGTCCCCTTGAGTGTGTACAGGCTACTCGGGCAGAGGAGCCACCAGCCCTGCCTGTGTCTAGGGCTGCAGGTGGCCCACGTCCCTCTTCTTCTGGTTCCATGGCTGTCTCACTCAGTTGTGTGGTTTTTCTCCCCTCTGAAAAGCCCACCCTCTCTCACACTGGGCCTCCTTCTATCTGTCTTCCTCTCCTGCCAGTGTGTGTACTCCTTCCCCATTCTGTGGCCGCCATGGTGTCTCTCTGCTCCTCTGCACCATCCCTTCTTTGCCCCCTTGAGCAGAAAGGACCCAGGAATCCCCTCCCAGCCCTTCCAGACAGGCCAGGGATCTCCTTGCAGTATCCCTTCATCCGGGCCCTGCCCCAGCCACCTGCAGAGTGGGGCCCTCCCTCCTCAGGCTGGGAAGTCTGGCAGGGTTTCAGGCAGCATCTGGATGGCGGAGCCATGGAACTTCAGACGCGGTCCACATCAGCAGGCAGCTGGGGCAGCCCCCGGCAGGCCACACTCATGCTGCTCACCAGACAGGACTCACCACCTCCCCTATTCTCTTTGGCAGGAATCTTCAGAGAGCACCAACACCACCATTGAAGATGAAGACACCAAAGGTAGGGGACGGTCTTGCTTCTGGCATCTGGCCCCCAGACTCCTGGGTACTTTCTGGGTAGACTGCTTTACCCCCAGAAAGGCCCGGTGCCAGCCTGTTCCCCATGCCTGGGCAGAGCCTTGCCCTGGCTCCTGACAACTGGCACACTGTGGGGCATGACTTCTCCATGTGGGGTACCAAACCACTGGAAGGGTACAGATGATCTTTTCTTATTTTCGGGTTACAGATTTTACTTTAACACAGAGTAGAGAAAAATTAATCACAAATTCAAGTCATGAATGTGCACTAGTGGTATAAATTTTCCTTTTGAAATAAGTGTTTCTGAGAGTTCCTTTTTAAAAGTGAATTGATATTTAAAGCATGAAGTAATAATAGTAAAGAAAGGAGGAGGAAAAATCCAGAAAATTCAGTCTGCTGGAGCATGGAAAACCCTGCCCAAGACCAACCATAAAAGCAAGGCCTACTGTAGTTAAAGGCTAACAGTCTATAAAAGCTCTCAGATGAATGAGGGGCACAGATTATCTGCAATCAGGTGGTAAAAGAGGAAACTGCAAGAATAGCATACACGGCTGTGATTTATGGATGCTTGTGAAGTCCTGTGCCTGTTCCTGGGACTTTCTCCGGTCTGACATGCTGGGGCTTCACAACAACCCTGTGAGGCAGGCCCTGTGATGGATGCCATTCTCAAAATGAGGAAAGGACAGAGCCTGGGTAAACTGATCCCCAACCAATTTACCAGTGGGACTGGAAGTTGAACCAGGCAGTCTGGTCATAGGGTAACAAGTATTCTGGGAGGCTAAGGAACAGAAACCCTGAGCTGGTTTCTGCACAGGGGACACCAAGTTCCTGATATGTTAACAAGGTCCTGCTGCTCTGCCTGCACCGGGCATCCAGCCCTCCTCATTTGCTAGGACAGAGAGCCCATTGGGCTCAGAGCTTTGTCCATTCTAGCAGGTGCCAGAGACACCTGGGGAGTCTATGAAAATACACAGAAAAGCCATCAATATAGAGGGAACTAAGCTGTATTAGTTGAGACATTTTTCAGGAGTTTTGATAGTTTGCTTTGAAAAGAATACAATGATGGGGAAAGAGAATTTTATCATGGCGTGCCCTTTTTTTTCACAAATATGATTTAGGCTTTTGGGCAGCTTTGACACACCACACACCATGACAGTTCCTGACTTCTGCCAGGAACCTAGAAGATGGGCCCAGCCTGTGGGTGTGTCTTTCTGGTCAGTTCCAACTTGGAGGATCACAGCCTGGTGCTAGCAAATCAGTCTTCTATGATAGCACCAGGAACAGCCTTTACAGATACTTTCTCTTGAAGGATTGCTCACTAAGGTCAAGTCAGTGTTCTGGGTCCCCCAGGTGTGAACTTGTAACCACATCCCCTGTGATTCTACCCCTGTGCATTCTGATTGGGTAGGTCTGTAGTAGACCAAATCATGGTGCTTCTAAGATATCCTCTCTTTCCCAATGGTAAGAGACAGGCTCTGGGATTCTGAGGCAACTACATGTGGCCTTATAATCCTGGCCTCAGGGCAGACAGGGATGGCGGAGGTAGCCTGGCTCTGTGCTTCTCTGCTAGAGTCCATTTGCTGGATGACTTTGGATAACTTACTCAACCACTCAGTTTCCTTAATACTAAAGAGGTGATGATAATAGTACTAACCCCAGGAATCACTATGCAAATTAAATGAGAAACTGCATATAAAGTACATCTACCAGCCAGGTGTGGTAATGCATTCCTGTGATCCCAGTGACTCCGGAGACTGAGGCAAGAGGATTGCAAGTTCAAGGGCAGCCATGGAAACTGAGAGAGACTCTGTCTCAAAATAAAAAATAAAAAGATCTGGGCATGTAACTCAGCAGTAGAGTGCCCCTGGGTTCAATCCTTAGTACTGTAAGAAAATTAGTAATAATAAATAAAAATAAAAGTATATTCACAGCATTTAGCATGTGGTAAGTATTTTTTACAAAAATCTTAATTTTTTTCCCCCAAACTGGAGTTCATGATTGAGTAACAGGAAGTCACATGACATTTTCTTAGAGCATTAATTTTAATCAAAGATTATATTAAGAAAATATATGTTAAACAGAGGAGTGTTTGGAATAGAGTACAAATTGTGTAAAATAGGACATTAGAGACATTCTCCACCCAAGACAACAGCTTCCGGTGACGTCCCTGAGGCCCCCACATTTGCTCTCATTGTCCTCTTTCTTGGAGGGATCAGGAGAGGGCACTTTGTCTTGAATTTTAGTTCACCTCCGCTTCTCTTACAGAGAGGAGTGTGAGTCCTAGACAGGAGAAAGAGCATGTATGTGTCATTAACTGCAGAACGAGGACCCCGTTTCCTGCCTCCGTTTCCCCACATGTAGAGGAGTCCCAGAGGCCATGTCTGCTGGAAGAGCTTCTGGCCCAGCCAGGAGCTGCTCCTTGTGTGGGAGGAGGGAAGAGGCCTTCTGCCTCCCCCAGCCTCCTCAGCCTCAGAGAAAGTTCCCAGAGAATTATTTTCTGCTGTTAACTTGTTAAGCCCTCTTACTAAGTGAGAATAGCAGCTGGTGGAGTGGACTCGGACCTAACATTAAAGTTAATTAGAAATGTCATCCTTCAGGGAACAAGTTCCCCTGAGGAAAGGAAGGGACATGAATATTTTAGAGCCCTCTGGCTTAGAGCACAGGTCTCTCACCTTCTGAATGGCACTGGGCTCCATCAGCCTAACTCCCCATTTCCCAACCTCCTCCTGATCAGCTCCACGCAAATTAATTTTCTCTCCCATCTGAAGAACTGCCTCGGAATCTGGGCAGAGATGTTCTTGGAAATACCAGTCAGGAAGGCTTGTCCCATCTCAGCCTCAGCATGCTGTGTGATCTTAAAAGAGAGCCTTAACTTCTCTGGGGCCTCAGCTTTCCCTTCTGTAGGGGAGCACTCCCAGATTGGATCATCTGAGTGAATACATGACAGAGGAGAAATGCCAGGCCAGGCTGCTGAGCATCTGCTGGATGAATTTCTTGCATAGCAATGGGGTTGCTGAGGGCGCAGAATGAGCCCAGAACCAGAGTGGATTTTCCGGTGGAACAAGCACAGGATTCCAGATCTTCCGTCCCAAGAAGATGGGACAGCTTCTGGCCCAGCCAGGAGCTGCTCCTTGTGTGGGAGGCGGGAAGAAGCCTTCTGCCTCCCCCAGCCTTCCCCCCCAAACAAAAAAGCTGGGGGGAACTTGTGCCCACTGGCCTTCCACTGTCGGCAAACTGAGTGAGCCAAGTGGCAGGAGACATGGCACTGCCACAGGCTGTACTCGTGGGTAGAGTGTCCGGAACTCAGGAGAGAATAGAGAGCTGATATCCTGCATTATCTGAGCCACACCTGAGACCATGTACTCACCCTCAGAGAGCCATCCAGACAGCTCAAGGACCCTTGAGGAGTGCTTGGCCAGCTCGAGGCAGGACCTGGAAACCATATTCTGGAGGCTCTGAACCCAGAGAAGAGAAAACTAGGTGGCAGGAGACTCAGGCTCTGGGTGGGAAGGCGCTCACACCAGAAGGAAAAAAGAAGACCAGAACTCTACATAGGGGCTCTCGGGGACACCGATGTCAATGAGGAAGAAGAAGAAAGGTACACATTGCAAGAGCAACACATTGCAAGTTGCAAGCCACAAGGATCAACCAAGACCAAGCCCTCCTATCAGGCTGCTGGGAAGCCTCTCTGCCCCAGCTAGAGATGCAAGGCTCTGTTTCTGAGATTTCCACGTGACAAGCACCACAGCTGTCTTTTATGGAGTGCCATTTGCTGTCCTAGATGCTTGAGCCAATGCATCCTTGTTTACGTGAGTGGGTTGATGTTAGGGTCTTGGAACAGTAGGTGGCTCTTAGGGTTAGCTGTCTCTGTGAGTATTTTCTTAACTCAGTCCTCAAGACAACTCTTTAAGGTAGGTATCATTAGTGTTCATTATGCCTGTGAGGAAACTGAGGCACAGGATAGCCCTTGCACAAGGCACACTGCTATCAAATAGCAGAACCAGTATAGAGCCCTAGGCAGTCTGGCTCCAGAATCCATGCCCTGAAGCACTTGGCTGCACTCACTGCGATGGCAGTGACGAGCAGCCCATGGGAGGTAGGACAATATGTTGAGGCTCTTGGGAGACAAGCTGGAAGGGTCTCAAAGTTCATGCAGAGAAGGCAAGCATAGTGGCATGGTCCTATGTCCCATCAGGAGCCCATGGGTCTGCTCTGTGCTGTCACCTCTGACTCTGTGGGAGTGGTTGGACTGAAGGGCTTCCTGGCAGGGCTGGGTTCTTCCCATCTTCCATCTCCTGCTTTCATGAAGGAAGACAGAGCTGACCAGAAGGCCAGGTTCTGGAGCACTAGGGACGCAGGCATCCAGGTGACTTGTGCTATTCCAGGGAATGGGGCAAAGGAAGCTGTAGACCCTGGTTTGGAGCCATCCAGTGGTTCATTCATTTGCTCTGTGCCGAGTGCTGCCTCTGCCCAACCCAGGCACGGTCCCAGAGAGATGGGGAGAACCCGTATGACCACATCATGCTCATGGTCTCACAATGGGCCCATTTCCAGCCAGGCAATGCTAACTGGAGCCAGGAGCAAAAGAATTATTTGTTTGCTGTGATGATGGACATTAAACCATAATTGCTGTCTGTCTAGCACCCACCACATGCCACAGGCAGCTCTGGGCCCCTGTGTGGGGGAGATGCTGTACTTTTGCAGCTGCTAACTCGTGTTGGGGTCCCAGCTATACTGGAGGCAGCCATTTAGCTTCTGTCACCTTTGATTTGCTCATCTGTGATGTGGGAGGGATGCTGTGCCATGAGGCTCCGAGACTCCGCAGGTTAAACATGCAGCTCAAGGCTGGGTATGTTTGTTCATTCATTCATTCTTAAAGGGCTGAGGGGGTGAGGCCTATTCTAAGCTCCAGGGAAGCCACAGCCCAGTCCTCATGACCTCATATTGAGTTGAGAGACAGAAAATCATATGGCCAAGCAATGGCGAGGCAGAGTGGCTGGACAGTGAGTAGGTTGGGGCACCCTAGGCTGCAAGCCAGGCTCAGCACCTGCTGTGTTCCATGTGCTCAGGCAAGTCACAGTCCCCCACAGCCTCAGCTTCCCCAGCCTGGAGGAACAATGGTTTTATACCCCCCTGGGCCACAGGTGAGCTCTGGGTGTGGGCATCTGGGGAGAAGGGTAGGCCAGGGCCTCTGCCAGGCTTGGTCTCCCTACAAGCTTCCAAATTGAGAATGCTGAGTCCCGGCCTGAGCCTGCTGTCTAGGCAACGTGCTCACCTACCTCACCTAGGACTGCTCCGGTGGCCAACAAGTGACCAGGCATGAGGCCAAGCTTGAGGGAGGAGGGAGGCAGGGCCTGTCTCTGGGAATCTGGGAATCTGAGGGAGGCTTCTGCCAGGCTGTGCTGGGAGCCAGGATGCCTAGCTTTAAACTCCTTCACCACTGAGGCTTGTTGTCTCATGTGTGACATGGGGACATGCCAGCCTTGCCTGCCTCCCAAAGTGTTTGTGAGGTGCAGAGGGAGGCAGCCCCTTGGCCTAGGCGTCAGGGTCCTGCAGAAAATGGAAGTGCTTACAATATGCACCAATTATGCGTCAGGCTTTTAGACAAGTGCTTCCTGTTCATCACATTGTCCCACCCACATAACAACCCTGGGAGGGGGACACTATCATCTCCACTTGGCAGACAAGTCAATCCTCTTGTGGCCCACAGCTGCACAACTTGTAAGGACCTGGGCTGGAGTTCAACAAAGATCTTCCTGGGACCAAAGCCTAGCTGGTTTTCATTATATGTTTGGCTCTGAATGAATAAAGGGTGATAATGTCCCCCATTTTACAGATGGGGAAACTGAGCCTCAGAACATCACACATCTCACAAGAAAACTGACATCTAACTCTCTACTAGAAAGATCAGCTGCTCATGGTGTTTCAGTGGCAAAGAGGGGAAAGAGCAACTGAGATTCATTAACACTAGGAAGTTCTAGACAGCTCAATTCCTGAATCCTATGGGACTGAGTCAAAATCTCACTCAGACACAAGGGATGGGTAAGCCCTGGGGTGGTCCTCGGTGGCCTCCGGTTTGGCCATGAGGGAGCCCTGTGTCATTGCTGTTAATCAGGTGACTGCTGATTCACATGGCCAAGGTGGAAGGGAAACATATTTTGGAGTCAAGACCAGGGTTCAAACCAGGTCTATGGCATGTCTGCTGTGCTTCACGGAGGCAAAGGTGTCCTGCCAAGACACCTCTGCCCTTTGTAGCTGACAGAACTTTCACCTCTCTTCACCCTTCTGGGGGCCTCAGTTTCTTTTTCTTTGAAATGGGCAGAATGCTATTTACCCTGCAGGGACAATGTCAGGATAAATTAGATGATCTGTATGAGGCGTCAGGTCCCAGCACAGGGTCTGCCTGGTACATAAGGACCCAGGAAACTGTAGCTGGTGTTTCATTACTATCATCATTATTATTATGATTTCTGTGTCCCTTCCTGCCTTACAGTGCGGAAACAGGAAATTATAAAAGTGACAGAGCAGCTGATTGAAGCCATAAGCAATGGAGATTTTGAGTCCTACACGTGAGTCAGTTGGGCTCATTCTGCATGTCCTGCCTGGATCGTGGTTCAGGGGGTTTCGATGGCTAAATTTGGGGGTCCCTGTGGCAGATGCTCATTCGCTCACTCTGCATGTGCTGAAAGAGACCGAGCACAGGTTTCTGTTCTGCACTCAGACTTTATGCTTCAACTTGAGCTTTCTGCTGACAACACGTCTCTATATCTCAGTCCTCCATCCCCTGCTCCCTTCCTCATCTTGCTCCCAGGAGGGACTCCATCAGAGCTCTTTGGCTTCCCAAAGAAAGAGGGTGTCTCCACTCCAGCCTGGGAAGGAGGGGAGGGAGGCGGGCCCCTCCTTGTCCTGCCAGTCTGGCTCCTGTCCTGGACCTCCTCAGGCCTCTGACTTTGGCTGGGCAGGAGCAGGCAGGGACCCCATAGGGCGTGTACCTTCAGTAAGCAGGGGTGAGCAAAAGTACCTCAAAACAGAACCTTAATTCCTTTTTGGAATAAGGCACCGTGCACACAAATAGCATCAAATGAAGCAGGTAGTCGGTGACATCCCACAGTCGTTGCTGGGCTTTGTCAGGAGAGATGAACATGAGCTGGGCTGGGGCGCCCCCTGGTGGTCCTTCATGCCTTTCCTGGTCTGGCCCAGAAGCAGACTCTCCGCCTGTCCCTAGAGAGCAAAAATTCTGGACTTAGACCTTAGCATTTTAGCCAATGCTGATAAGGCCTGGGCCTGGCGACCCCACATATGCTTTTTGGTAGAGAAAGCCTGCCAGCTGAGGCAGAGTGACCTTGCCTACCGGGCTGGGGTTTGCACCTTGGACAGTCTGTTCCTGGTGTCCATTGTGCCCAGAAGCCAAAGTGTTCCTCCCAAAGGCTTGGCAGCCAGATAGTTCTCGCTGTGGGAGGGTTTCTGCAGCAGTGAGTGGCAAAGCCCCTAGGAATTCTCTGATTTTCTCTGGAGGAACAAGGCGCTTGGGAGGTGCATGTTGAAACTGAAACTGGCATGTCCTGCACATATGTGTGTATGCACTTGTACACATATGTGCACGTTTGTGACTGTGTGCACAAGAGGTGTGCCCAAGTGTGCATTCATGTGTGTGCCTGGGTGTTGTATAAAAGCCCAGAAACAGGTTGTTAGGCTGGTCTTGCCGCTGGCCCTGGAAAAAGCTAAATTGGGATATGTCATGTCAATTGGGATACATCAGTGACTCTGGAAAGGCATGTCCAGAGACCAAGAAAGTAGGGTGGCCTCTATGTCACTCAGTGCCATTTCTTGAGACTCTAGGGAACCCTTTCCAGCTCTGTGATGTCACTGTGGCCTCTGCAGCCTGCCCTAGGTTCTGATCCTTGCCATGACCTCTGGGGCCCTTTGTCTGGGCCTTGGAGTCTGTGTATCCCTGAATAAACCCCTGCATCTCCCTTAGCCTCGGTTTCCTCATCTGTACAAGGCAGCCTCTGAGTCCTGCCATTCTAAGAGGCAGGGACATCCAGACACACCTCCACCAGTGGGGCTTCTTCAGTTCTGTGCTCAGTCTCCCACACACTCGGTCCCCAGCCCCTACCCTTGGAGGGTTCTGGAGCTAGAAGTGTCTCAAGTACCCTGTTTGGTCTGAGCACAGATTCCATCTCCCTGGCTTAATCCGCCTGGAGAATTTGATGTCCTGAGTGGAGAAGTGCAGTTTGGTGTCACCTGAGCTTTATGCAGCTCAGGTAATGCTGGGCCTGACATCCTCCTCCAGTGTCCCTAATTCTACCCTGGTTGGATGTTTCATCCTCCCTGGGACATTTCTTGTCCCTGGCTTCATTGCTATTGCCACAGGGGTTTACGCTGTCCCATAAAAGATTCTATGAATCTGGGGAGGAGGGAGACAACTTGTTCCCTTCCCCTGTTGGCTGTCAGGGTCTCCTGGAAGGGAGCGGCTAGCTGTACACAGCCTCTTTTTCCTGAGGGCCTCCTCAGCCACGCCCTTGTGCTCCTCCCTTCCAGACGCACCTCCTCTGATGTCGTTTTCTTCATTTTCCAGAAGAGGAACTGTGGCTGAAGTCAGGGTACTTTTGCAAAAATTAGCAAAAAATGCAGGGACTTACCTGGCTTGGTGAGCAGAGGTCACTTTTATGTAAAGGAAAGGGTAGCCACCTACCTTCACACCCCAGGAAGACAAATTAAGGAATGCCCCTTCTGGATCCACTGCTCAAGCCCGAGCACTGCATTGAGAGCAGAAAGCAGGCTGTTGCTCCTGTTGGCACACTTCGTCCACAGCAGGACCCTGCTCACCTATTTGTGTTGCTCTTGCTTCAAGAGGTTGAGCCACTTGCTTAGGGTCTCATAACTAATAAGTGGCAGCGCCAGGACTTGTACCTATGTTTCCCTGGTCTAGATGGCACCAATCACTCAGCCACGCCCACACCTGGCATTTTGCAAGCCTCTTCTCTTCCACCAGTCTCACTGATGGCCCTGCAGGGGCTCCTCCTGCAAGGCCGCAGCAAGAAGTTGCCCCAGCCTCTCTTTTCTCTGGCTTCCTTCCCCAGGAAGATGTGCGACCCTGGGATGACGGCCTTCGAACCCGAGGCCCTGGGGAACCTGGTTGAGGGCCTGGACTTCCATCGATTCTATTTTGAAAACCGTGAGCAATCCCTTCTCTCTGGGGTGCCTGTTGTCTGCTCTCGTTCCATGTCCTGCCGGATGGCACAGCAGGGTGACGGGCAGGGCCCCAGGGGCGGCTCAGGAGCCAGAGAAGAGGAGGATTCCGTGTGGACCGGGGTTGGTACCCTTTTGGTTCCCTCTCCTAACCCTGGCTTATCCACTGCCAGCCTGACTGGCAGTTGTCCCTCCTGTGGCTGAGGATGGGGCAAGGTGGGGTGAGGGTCATCAGAAACCAGGGATACCGGTGACAAGCCATCGCAGCCCTCTCCTACCCTTGACCCTGGGAGGGTTCTGGGGCTGGTGTTTGTTCCTGTTTTATAGATAAGGGAGCCTTCCTCCTGGCTCACATCCCAAGCTATATTGTGATGCCCAAAGCCATCCCAGCTGCCCCACTAGTCATAGGCTGGCTCCTGGGTTGTGGTGCACATGCCCCCTGGAGGCGGGCAGTGCAGGAAAGAGGGGGGAACAGCGAGCTCACACTGCTGTGCCCCTGCCTGTTTGTCTAGGTCTCTGTCCTGCATGTCCGTCCTTTCTGGGCCTCTCCTCTGCAGGAGAGACCTTGGCAGCTTTGCAACCAGGGGCTGTCAGGGGGCTGCAGCTGGGCCTGACCTGGGGTGCTTTCTGCCTGTGTCTGTGTCTCACCTAGGCCACGGGTCAGACAGGGACCAAGAAGTGGGCCGGTAGGTTAGACTCACGCAGCTTAGGACCTGGAGGAAGGACTCCAGAGGTGATATAATCAGGGTCCCCCAAAGTACGGGCATGTTCCTCTAGAGCTATCCAACATGATTTCAGGGCTGTTCAGGCACCACTTGAAACATTGGCTAACACAATGTCCTTTTTAAATCTCTTCCAATGCTCCAACCTAGGGGAAAGCCTCAGTTGGGCGCTAGCCTATCCTTACCACCTCTCCAAACCAATGTCCCTCTTTATCAAAGATCAAGCCAATCCCAGGCTCACATCTCTGGCAGGCAAGAGCCCAGGACAGGGTTGCATAACTTTATTTTGTTTTCTCTGGATTTAGTATTAAGATTTTATTCTGGGGCTGGGGTGGTGGCTCAGTGGTAGAGCGCTTGCCTCGCATGCGTGAGTCACTGGGTTCGATCCTCAGCACCACATAAAAATAAATAAATAAAGATATTGCGTCCATCTACAACTAAAAAAATATTTAAAAACAAAAAAGATTTTATTCTGTCATACTGATTGTTCAGTAATGATTGTGCCAGAAAGTTTTCTTTCAAAATAAACATGTAAATTAATAAAGCAAATTAATCCAGGAACACATTTTCATGCAATAAGTGCAGGTGGCTCTTGTACATGGTAAAAACAGCAAGATCGGTACTTCAGTGACTGAAGATCTAGTCCAACTCTTTGTCCTTCAGAAGGGGAAACTGAGGCCCAAAGAGGGAAATGACTTGTCCAAAGGAAGCTGGAGGCAGAACCTGAACCTGAGTCACTCTCCTCCCATCCCCACTGTCACCAGCTCCATCTGCACAGTAGCAGTCTCCAGCAAGGAGGGACACTCCTTCCCTGGCCTGCACCCTCTCTAGCTGAATTTCATAGACTGCAGAGTACTAGGGACCCCTTCCTAGGAAAAAGCTGTGAAGAATGAAGCTACATCTTCCTTTAAAGAATCAATAGCAGTAGAGATGAAATCCTCATGTGAAGAAAGGTGGCTGGACCCCATGGATCCCCATCACACTGGAGCTCATACACAGATCACTGGGCTACCATCATACCTCTGTCCTCTGGGGGCGCTGGTCTCCTGGGATAAACTCTCCTGTCTCCACAAAGCAGAGCAGAGACCACACCAAGGCTCCACTCTGAGGGTGCAGGGATGACCATGGGACCAGAGAGAGGAGCCCCTGCAGTCCCTGACTGCCTGTGCAGCAGCCGCCATCTTAGCACTGGCCCATGACTCCCGTCTTGAACATCTGGTTACTTCCAAGGCAGGATCCACAGGAGCAAAAGGCCCTGAGTGACCACTCACTCACACTCTCCATGCAGCTAATTCTTTCTTGTGGAGGGCCTGACCTTGTTTCCCACCCTATCTGCAGGGTGGATACTGGGGGCCTTCAATCTAGTCAAGAGACACCATGTCAAAATGGTGTCCTAGGGATCCCAGTCCTTAACAACAATGGCAAGACTCATCCCCTGACAATGCTAAACTGTTTGTCCCTTCTGGGATTGTTCTAGACTGTCCTAATTCAGTTCCACATGGAGCCTGACTTCTTTTAGGTTCTACTGTAGTTCTTTCAGAAACGGGCCCAGATTGGGCCACGTCAGATGGCTTCTCTGGACCTCAGTTTCCATAACTACTAAAGAGATGCATTGAAATAGATGGTTTTGTGTGCCTCTACCCCTATATGCTGTCAAGGACATTTCACGGATGCCTCATTACATTGTTTAGGAGTGCCACTTAGTGACCTTTAACCTCTAAGATTACCCAAATCAATGACACTAAAGCTCTACATTCTGTATGTCTGAGAGCCCAGAATTCTAAATCTGTTATTCTATATGTTGAAGACTCATGATTTTGGTTATTTATTGAAAACACTGGTATAGTGTGATTACAATATTTGGGAATGGATGCGATTAGGTGCTTTATGCAATCTAGAAAAAAATAAGACTTTTTACATTTTTCAGGAAATAAGTGTCTCACAAATCTGGCCGTGTATCAGAATCAGAGGGTGGAGACTGGGAAAGGAGATTTTTATTAGTCTCTTGAACTGGGGTGTCTAAGGGTGGAACCAGGGAATTTGCATTTTAAACCAGTTATCCATGTGACTAGGATCTATATTGGGGCTACTCCTAAGGGTTCCTTAAAAGAGTGAGAATCAGCCATCTGATTTCCCAACACACCCCTGGGTCATTGTCTTTCTGTGCTTTTATTGTGAAAAAAACAGCTCTTCTAGAACCAATATGATAATAATAGTGGTGGTGACCTCATATAGCAGGAGCTAGTTCAAGTATTTTTCTCAGTTCAGTCATGATTACAAGAGCCACGCATTCTCCTGAAACTCTAAAAAGCTCCATGACCTCACTCCATGACTACCAAATCCCAAAAGTTGAAGGTTTTAAGATTCTGCAATTCTAGTATTCTCCCTGTTTTCATAACTCTGTATGTCTACCATAGTGGTGGCTGACAGGCAGCCTACAGGTCATATCTGGACTGCAGATGCTTTTCATGTGGCCTGTGTGATGTTTTAAATTAAAGTTCTATACCTCTAATTAAAAACGAAGAGTTTCATATAAAAATCCAGATTTCCAGATCCTCTTGAGACGCCCAGCATGGCAGCGTGGGTCCCACTTATTCATATGATAACCCCAGGGAAGCAGAGGGCCAGGCACCCTCTTTAGATGGGACCAGGAGTTCTATCTGCCACAGTTCCCAGAGGGGTCAGTCGCCTTCTAACAGCTTTTGTTTTTGTGCCTGCCTGGCCCATGTAGGATCTGGGTCTGAGGCAGATGGAGCTCATCTAGTTCCATAATCATTTTGGCCCTATAATTCCATGTGTCCTAGAGACTAAGATTGTAAACTCCCACTCTCTCCTGTTGGAAAAATTCTGCATGTCTGAAATTCATTGCGTCTGAGCTGAGCTGGGGTGTGACGTCTCTGTTACCCTGCAGTTCTGCCTTGACTCCCAGGTATCTGAGCCCTCTTACAGAGACTCTTTCTGCAAATGAGGCAGGGGGAGGGGCCTCCACTGATAGGGCTCCTGTGAGTTGAGAAAGTGAAGCAAGTGAGGCAGGAGGCCCCCCAGTTGCATCTGCTCTGCCCCTCCTGTCCCTGCCTCCAGTGTGGTCCCGGAACAGCAAGCCCGTGCACACCACCATCCTGAACCCCCACATCCACCTGATGGGGGACGAGTCGGCCTGCATCGCCTACATCCGCATCACGCAGTACCTGGATGCCGGCGGCATTCCTCGCACAGCCCAGTCAGAGGAGACCCGCGTCTGGCACCGCAGGGATGGCAAATGGCAGATCGTTCACTTCCACAGATCGGGGGCGCCCTCTGTCCTGCCCCAGTAAGAATCCTTCCTTCTGGCTCCCCCCAGGGTGTTCTAAAGGAATGGCGGGGGTGGGAGGGTTGTTGGCCTAGAGTGGGGACATGTCTCTGAAGCTGGCTGCAGAGGAGGGTGGGTCTGCAGGTTCCAGGGCCCGAGGTGGACCAGAGCCCTGGGTGGCAGTGTCGACTCCATCAGAGGTGGTGGTGGGGCTCCCTCAGAGGTTCCATGTGGCCCACCATCTGCACTGTGCCTTACAGTTGAAGGACCAGGCTGGGGTCGCTGCGTTGCCGTGTCGCAGGGATCCACTCCTTGTTCGTGGAATGTGCTGCTGGTTCTCCCACTTGGATCTTGCTGGAATTCTCCCCGTCACATATATCCCACCACTGCCACTGTCAACTCTGTACCTGCATCAAGAAAACCTGCTGTTCACAAAGCCATCACAACTTCAGAGCAAATGGCCAGGTCTCCCAGCCCCAAGTCTCATTCTCCGCTCTCTCTCTGCCAGGGCAGGGCTTCCTCAGGCCCCGGTGCCCAGGGTGCTGGCCCCAGGGACCCCCAACTCCACCTGGCTGTTGTTGGCCTAGTCTGGCCTTGGCTGTAGGCAGAAATGCCCCAGCTGTGTGTTCAGGGAAAAGGAGAGGCGTGTGCTGAGGGTCTCTCCTCTTCTGGGGTCCCTGGGAAGGGCAGATGAACACCCCACATCTCCAGAGCCAAACTCCCCTGTGGGAGAGGGTAAGAGAGTAGCAGACGCTAGGAGCCCCCTGCCTCAAACTGCTTCCTGATCCCCTCCCTGCCTGTGCTGCCCTCATGGTGGTCTACAGACCTGACCCCTCAGTGTGGGCAGCCCCACCCCTCAGGTGTCCCCACTTGCTGCCTTTCTCCTGGAAAAGCTCACCTCCAACTGCTAACCCACCGCCCGCCCTCCCACCATCTCGGGAGAATTCCGGTTTCGTCCTGTCTGAGAGGGGATCTGGTTGTGTTTCAGGGTCAAAAGAAAGCAACGTTTAGGTATCACTTCTACTCGGACCGCATGCCTTTTTATAGCCAAACTTCTGTGTATTTCGTAAATGGATTTCGCGTTAATGGATATTTCTGTAATAACTAGACCTCTCAAATTATTGTGAGAAGGGTTGGGCTGGGAAGGGGAGGGTGGGAAGAGGGATGAGGGGTACTTTTTATTCTGTTCTAGATTTTTTTTTTTCTTTTTCATTTTTTGTTATTTCTGAGATGGACCTTGTCACCTGTGGTATTCTGAGGCCAAGGTGGGCTCAGCCCAGGGAGCATGGTCTCTCTGCCATTCTGGTCTGAGATGAGCTGACACAGGCTTTCCTCCCAGGATGGGGGAGTATCTGATGCCATTGTGACTAGGGGACAGAAGGCAGGGCAGAGAGCAGGGAGGATGTCAGGATGGAAACATCCAGGCTTGGCTTGGCTTCTCTCCCAACTCGGGCCCTACGACTGCACTTCCCAGGATCTCATCCCATCTGTCTGTGCAGCCCCCACTCCTCTGGGGGCTGGGAACACTTGTCCTCACTGCCTCTCTCCCTTGGCATCTGGTGGCCAAAGCAGAGCCCTGGAAACGTCTACTCACCATGCCTCATCCTGAACCTCAGGCTCTCCTCTTCTCTGCTCGCTTTTCCTCTCTCCTCCCCTCGTCCCCTGGGGTTGACTCTGGTGTGAGTGCCTTGGCACATCCACGAGGATCTACTGTCTGCACTGTTCTCTTTGCATGACTTTATATGCAGTAAGTATGTTAAAAACAAAAACGAAAAGAAGAAAAACAGCAAAATCAATCTACGTGTTTTGGACAAAATAATAATCATAATAATAGAGGTTGTGTTCTCAGTGTCCGACTCGGGATCATGTAGCTGCCTCTCTGTGCTTCTGGCTTCTGTGTGGCCGTGTTTTGCCAGCATGAGATACTGTCCCCTCTGGAGGATTGTAGGGGAGGAAGAGCCACATCCCCAGGGTTTTGGAGGAGGCTCTGGTTCCCCCGACCCTTCTGGGTATTGGTAGGAGTGGAACTGGTGAGGCTTAATCCAGAATTTTCTGTTTTCCCAGCACGAGCTCTCTGCTGGGTTCCTTTGTCTGTCCTGCTGTCCAGGGACAGGTGAGACAGGCTAGACTGCAGGCCAGGAAATTGGCTGCTGGAGCCTCCTGTTTCCAAGCTGGTCCATTACTGGCCTCTGAAAGTTCCTCTGCGGAGACCCTGATACCCAGGCCTAAGGGTGGGCTCTTGGCCTGCCTCAGGCCTAGAGGGCTTTTCAGTACTGTCTAGTGATCCAGCAGCAAAATCACCTGTCCCTCTATGAATTGCCAGTTCCCCCCAGCCATCTCCAGCCAAAGCTGAGAGTGAGTCCTTCACCAGGGGATGCTACGATTACCAAGCAAGTTCTGGTCCCTTCTTCGGCCTCAGTTTCCCCCCAGTGGTTAAAAGGGTTAAATGTTCCCACTCAGGCTGATGGAGGATCACACAGATGGCGACATGAAGCCCATCTTGCCTGTGAGAACTTCCAGGCTTTCTCGCTGACTGGCCTCCAATTTGCTACTGGGCCTGGCCAGTCCCCACCCTCTGCCCCACCAGCCCCTCATCCCTCTCTTTGGCGCCATCTGCTGCTCATCAGCAGTGGCTGCAATGGAAAGAGAAGGGGTAGGAGGGTTAGGAGGCTTCAGTTCCCAGCTCTGACCAGACTTGTCATGTGACCTTGGGCACATCATTTCCCCTCTCTGCACCTTGGTATCCCTACCAGAGGAGACTGAGCTGAAGGACCACAATGTCCTGCCTTTCACTGGCTGACACACCTCCTGCCCACCGTGTGCCTCTCCAAGTGCCAGAGAAATGGAGACAGATCCCTGTCCCAGGCTGAGATGGCCCCCACTATGAAGGTGGGTAGGTGATCGCCTGGTATAGACCCCAAGGCACCAGGGTGACCCTGAGGCAGCAGGCAGGGAAAACTGGCAGAAAAAGTTTCCCAGAGCCTACCCTCACCAGACTCCATGCTCCTCCCAAACACCCTTTAGATGCAAAAAAAAAAAAAAAAAAAAAAAATCCAAACACAAACCAAAACCCAGGCTCCAGCATGCAAATACGTTTACAGGAAAGCACTCTCCTGGGTCTGTGCCCACCATGGCTCGTCCCCTCACCCTGGCCTCCAGTCTCCCTTCGAAGGGAGACCCTTTGGGGGATGTGTTTGACAGACTCCCCATGCTGGTTTCTTTGTTATTACTTGTTTTGGGTTCTGTTTTGAGTTCTTTCTTTTCTTTTTTAAAAATATATGTGGCTGTGAACTTGAATGACCACTGCTCAAACTTTCTGCTACTGGGGGTGGGGGGGAGGGGTGTCTGTTTTATTCTTGGTGTTTTCAGTGCAATAAATAGCTACAAACTTCTGTGCACTCCATGTCTCCCTGTCTTGGCCAAGCACCATGCGCTAAGAGGTGTTCCTTCTCTGTCCCACATCTCTCCTGTTGCAAAAGAAAAGTCCCGGTCTTCCTTCTGTTGGACTGGCTTAGGTGACACGCTCAAGGCTGAGCCAATCACTCGGGTGGACACCCCCCACAAACACACCCAGAACCAGGAATGGAATCAGTTTCCTCTCAGGCTCTTGG
>CM053405.1:92879862-92955191 GCA_028644305.1 Xerus rutilus | reverse complement strand
GGGCACCTGTGGATAGGTGGAGCAGGTCCAGTCCTATGGAATATTCCCCTTTCCTTGTCGTGCGTTCTAGGACCAACCCCACCCTCCCTCTGCACCTAGACCTGCCGATCTCAGAGTCTGCTTCCCTAAGGCAGCCTGGCCCAGGTGGATGAAGCTACAGATGGGCTGTCCCTTCCCACCAAGCCAAAAGGGGTGACATTAGATGAGTTGCATCCTCTCTCTGGGTTTCAGTTCCTCATTACAACAACTCCTTTGAAACTTTGGTCCTCAAATATGGGAATTGGTCTGGCAGAAGCAGATTCATCCAGAGAATTTGCTAAAAATAAAGATGTTTTGGACCCCATCCTCAGATTAGAGTGCATTAAGCTGGCAGGAGTCTAGGTAGCCATCATTTTAGTAAGCCCCCAGGTTAGGGAGTCCTGCCTAATGCACCCCTCCCCTGGCTCCCACAGTCACACGGGGAACCCAAAGATGCAGTTATCAGGAAGCCCCACCCAGGCTCCCCACTTCTCCACCCTCTTCCCTGACTCAGCTAGATCAATATTGACCATCAGCTCCTCCCCTGCCTCTAAACCCCTGCCAACCCAAGCCCAGAAGCTCTCTGAGACCCTGATCATGGTCAGCAGAGTCAAAGTCAAAGCAAAGCTCAGGGTTCAGATGTTTTTCTTGCTGTGCCTACTCCTACCTTGCGCTCCCCACCTCTCTACCATTCCCACTCCGATTTTTACTGGTTTAGCCAGGGCAAACCAGCTCACTGGGGAAACCACCAGAGCTCATAATGGTTAAGCCTGTCCTGCTGGAGAAATGGAACTTATTTCCCACCAGGTGGAGCCAATTCCAAATCCATCTCTGAAGAAGGGGGCGTTGCTCTCCTCCCCAGGTCCCAAGACATGGTCCTTGCAGAAGGCTGAATGGGTGGTTAGAGGCCAAGGGTCCACTTTGCTCACCTCTCTACCTGAGGCTTTGGTGGAGCCCACTGTTCCTGTTCAACCCATTAGTTATGCAGAAGGGGACACTGAGGCCCAGCTACCAAGGAGCCTTGCCACAGTGCTGAAAAGCCTGGGCCTGGCTTGTCCCTTGGCTCCAGGCACACCAGTCCCTGACCTCCTTCTCCCTGGGGTGGTTGGAGGTGGGAGCTGAGCCTGTGTTTTTTTCACCTGTACAAGGAACAGCTGGCTAATGAAAACCATCCCATCTAGAGGGTTTGTACCTGCTAAGCTTTGCCTTAAGCACGTTGATCATTTTTTAAAAATATGTGTTGTGTGTTCAATATTATTTCATTTAATCCCCCGAAAAGAGACAACTATTCTGTCCACTTTACATCTGAGGATGCTGGGGTTCAGAGAGGTGAAGTAGCAGATTTGGCTGGGTTGTGGAACCAAGACTTGGCTCTGACCAGCGGATGTCCAAGTTCACCTTGGCTCCAGCTCCCGACAACTCCCTGGGGGTTACAGCTCACAGATGCTGTGGACATTAGCGGGAAAAGGCTTTTTTCTCCCAAACAAGAAGTGATCCAGGATGAGAGTGCTGGAAGAGAGGCCAGAGGGGGCCGGCTACTGCTCTGTCCTGTGGGAGGTGGCCAGGGCAGCAGGAAGTCAGGCGGACATAGTTGGGGCGGGGGATGCTAGCCAAGGATCCTTGGCAGGCAGGCAGTCCTGGACGCCCTTCCAGGGTAGAACCAGCGTCAGTGAGGCCTCAGTCCCCAGAGGGAGTGGCCTGGAGCAAAAGGAGCTAAACTTTCCATGAGCCACCAGCAAAAAATGAGTCTGGAGAGAGTGGCCACCGCAGACCCTGAGGCTGTACAACCCAGGGTCACATGAAATTCAGAGGGGACAACAACTGTCTTAACTCTTTGCTGATTGCCCCCAGAGCCACCAGAGAACCATGTTTGATTTGACACTCCCTTGTGCAGAGCTGTGAGAGACAAGGGAAGTCCAGTCTGTTCTGGAAGAGTTGGTGTTGGGGCCGGGTGCGGTGGTGCAAGCCTGTAATCCCAGCACTTAGGGAGGCTGAGACAGGAGAATCGCGAGTTCAAAGCCAGCCTCAGCAATGGCGAGGCGCTAAGCAACTCAGTGAGACCCTGTCTCTACATAAAACACAAAATAGGGCTGGGGATGTGGCTCAGTGGTCGAGTGCCCCTGAGTTCAATCCCCAGTACCAAAAAAAACAAAAAAAAAAACACAAAGTAGGGCTGGGGATGTTGCTCAGTGGTCAAGTGCCCCTGAGTTCAATCTCCAGTACCAAAAGAACAAACAAACAAACAAACAAACAAAAAAAAAAACCAAAGAGTTGGTGTTGGAGCAGAGACCACAGGCACAAATGGGTTCCTTCAATCAATCCATGTATGTCATGTGCCACCAAGACCCGGGCCATTGTAGAGGCCCAGAGCATTATCCCAACCTCTTAATGAGATTGCTACAGAGGAAAAAAAAGAAAACTTTGAAGAAATTACAGTTTAGAGAAGTGAAGTAACTCCCCCTGGATCACACGGCTCAGGAGGGTGGAGCTGGGAGTGGGCCTGGGTCTGTGTGGCTGGACTGCCTGAGCCCTCTGCACAATCTCGGGCTGCCACCCTGGGCTCTGGGTTCTGAGGAGTGTGATAAAAGAGTCTTAACCACACAGAAAGAAGATGCATTGTCTCTGAAAGATGTGAGTGCCCTTTTCAGGCAGGGTTGGGCTGTCAGGACTCATCAGACATAGGGCTGAGTCAGACCCCTGCAGATTCTAGGAGTCCATAGCTGGTTGGGAACTCGGGAAGACTTATGGTGGAGGGTGTCTTCAGGAGGTACCTAAAAGGATGACTAGGATTCCAGTGGGAAGATGGGAAGACATGGGGTCAGGGAGAAAGCAGGATCACCTGGGCCTGCTCAGGGTATAATGTGGACTTGAACTTGGCTAGGGTAGTGGAGGTGAGCCCAGAGGACGGAGCCTGAAGATGACCAAACACTAACTTAACCAGTGTGAGTCCTGATGTCTCTTGGCCTTCGCTTGACCTTGGGAATATGGCTGTCCCTAATGAAGTGGTAAGGAGCCCCTCCCCTTCCTCTACTCCCTCTGTGTTTGCACTCAGAGATCAGAAGCTGCAAGTGACTACAGATCGCCCAGAGTCTCCTCTCAGTGTTTCCTGCAGCCCAAGGTAAATACTTACTTGACAAGTCCAGGAAGAAAAATGCAGGGCCCCAAAGCGCCCTCCGCCACACCCAGGCAGGCGTATATGCTGCCTCCACGGGCTCTAGCCAGCCTCCCAAGTTCAGACCCACAGACACAGAAATGAACTGAGACAAGCAGATGACCACGTCGAGGCAGATGTGGGGTCCAGTCCAGCACATTTTTGCGTGGGACCTCGGGCAAGCTCTGCCCTTTGGGCTGCTCACCCCAAGTCTGCAGAGCAGTCGGCCTGCAGCGAGGACCTGGGGACAGAGTGAAGCCGTGCTAATCGCCATCTTTTGAAGTAGTTGCCCAAAGTTCAAATTGGGAAATTTCTTACAAAATCCTATACTTCAGCTACTCTTAAAAAGCCAGGAGATCTGGTGACCAGGACCCATGGTTCTGAGAGAAAGCCTCCCTTAACAGAGGCTTGCTGCCTTCCTACTGCCCCACAGGCCCCCACTCCCTCCTAGGTCTCCACCACCCACTAAGGGTCAATTGCCAGTCTTTCTTCCACTCATCCCAACAACTTTTTTCACTGGGGCATCCTCTGGGCCCTTGGGATGGCCACCTGCTAGGACATTCTAGGATTCTAGACTGGAGTCCTACTTCAGTCAGAGCTAACGTTTTTCCAGTCAGTTCTCTCCAGAGGCAGGGCCTGGGTGGGGACTGTCTTCAGTCTTGGAGACCTGGAATCAGTAAAGGGCCTGGGTAGGTGGCACGTGAATGGGCACAGCTGGAAGATGGCAAGGGGCAGAGAGAGAGGAGTGGAGGAGCAAGAGGAGCTGTCTGAGCCAGGAGCAGTGGCGAATGCCTGTAATTCCAGCGGCTTGGGAGGCTGAGACAGGAGGATCATGAGTTCAAAGCCAGCCTCAGCAATGGCAAGGCAGTAAGCAACTCAGTGAGACCCTGTCTTTAAGAAAAAAACAAAATAGGGCTGGGGATGTGGCTCTGTGGTTGAGTACCCTGAGTTCAATCCCTAGTACCAAAAGAAAAAAAGAGCTGTCTGAGAGCAGCGGAAACAAAAAAAGCAGAACAGAGTAAGGACTGGGCCAGGGAAGGCCAGTACAGGAACCTCAAGCTCAGGGCTGGGACAGCACAGAGAAGGGGAGGTGAGAGGAGTTGACAGGAGATGGGCGGGAAAGCTGGTAGGACCCAGAGTCTCCAAGACTCTCCAACCTCATGCCTGGGTGAGAAGTGCCTCCAAGCATCAGAGTCCTTGCTAGGAGCCTGGCCCTGGGTGTAGGAAGAGTGCATTATAAAGGCCATTCTCTAATCCTCAGAAAATTAGGAAATTGGAGCCCCTATGGTGGCCCACGTCTGTAATCCCAGCAGCTTAGGAGGCTGACACAGGAGGATTGCAAGTTCAAAGCCAGCCTCAGCAAAAGCGAGGTGCTAAGCAACTCAGTGAAACTCTGTCTCTAAATAGAATACAAAATAAGGCTGAGGATGTGGCTCAGTAGTTGAGTGTCCCTGAGTTCAATCCCCAGTACCATGCGCCCTCCCCAAATTTGCAAATTGGTCGTTCCTGACCTGGAGCCATAAACAAAGAGGGATGGGAGGGGCCTGGCCCTTTGTTAGGGGAAATTTATTAATATTCCAAAGCCCCTTCCTTTCCACCCCAATCAAAGTCTTGCAAACACCTGGGCCTTGCATTTGAAAGGCCTGGGGCTCTTTCATATGGCAAGGCCCTGCCTAGAGGGGGTGGGCAGCACCAGGAGATTCTTCCCTGGGAACCCCTAGGCTCCTCCTAAACCTTGTCTTCCCACCTCAGCCCTCACTTGCAGGAAGGGCTGAGGGGGTGCTGTAGAGGGAAAGAAGGCAGCTGTGGGGGGTAATGCCTGACAACCCTGGTCTGTGGCTTGCCCAATGCGGGCCTCAGTTTGTCCATATGTATTATGTGGCACTATGTAGTTTCTAAGGGCTCAGAGTTCATCTTCCTTCTTCAGCTCCCCGCCATCCCCACCACTGCCACAGAGAAGGGCAGAGCAAGTGTCAGAAGCCAGGAGAGCTGGGAAGGAGGCAGCTGTGCCTCAGTTTCCTCATCTGTCCAGTGGGAGCTGGAGTGCCCTGTGCAGCCTGCCTCATGCTCTCAGCAATAAGGAGACATGGTGAGGAGGATGATCTCATTTGGTATTTATTAACAATCAACCAAGAGAGCACAGATGGCTGGGAAGATGCCAGAAGAGATGGGCATGAGGGCTGGCTGCAGCTACACGGGGGCACCTGCCCCACTGGGGAGTGTCATGTGCTAGACACCTGTTCAGCATCCCTGCACATCTTATTTCTCAGGGACCCACAGCTCCAGGACTGCCCTCTGTCCTCATGCCTACCCTGGAGTGGGGCTGGGGGTGGCATCAGGACCAGATGATCCTGTTGGGACCGTCTCTGAAACTCTCAGTTGCCCTTGACATTTGTAGCCAAGACCAATTTCCCAGTAGTACCTGGAGCTAGAAGAGACAGGGCTACCAGGATGGGGCAGAAGAGAAGAGAGGCCCTGGTTCCTAAGACCACTGACTGAGTGCTGCTCGGGCTTCCCTGGCTTGCCAGGACACAAAGTCCACTGGGTAAAGGGTGGCCTTTCCCTGACAGCCTTTCTTTCCCCACCTTGACTCCAAGGCCTAATTCAGGCCACCAGCACCTCCTGCCTGCCCTCCACAGCCTCCCACTTCTACCCTGTCCCCTAACTCACCCTGCACAGGTCCAAAATGATATTCTGTATCATGCAAATCCCCTCCCACCCCCCACCCGTCCCTGCTCCTTTCTCCCTGCTATTCTTCATTCTGACTTGAACCCTCTTAAAACCTAACACCAGCATCTCTGGCCACTCTTGGTTTCCAACCCAAGCAGGTTGGCTTCCTCCTGGCCCCACCAGGCAGCTCTGGCCAAGGCCTTCCCCTCCTCACCCTCTCTCTCTGCAAACCTCCTCCTCCTCCAGGACTCTCAGCTCCCGCCCCCTTCAGGGAGCCTGGCCTGCACACAGGCTCCCACAGGTATCTTTCTCCCCACTTAATTTATTGACCTTTAACTCCCAGGAACTTGGGAGCTTCGAGTGCCTATGGCTGCCCTGACCCCGGGTTCAAGTTCAGGTGTGTGAAAGTGTGGAAGAACAGCTTCTGGAGCAAAGGGAAGGATCTGGGCACTGAACAGAATGAGAATGTGGTGCCCACCGCCCCAAGAGAAAGGGAGCAATCAGTTCAGATGCCTGGGGTCAAGTCCTCTTGGCTATGTGACAGGCTTTACCTTCCTCGGCCTCATATGTCCATCTGCAAAGTGAGGGCTAAACTGGGTCCCTCTCACTTTGAATGGCGTATGTTTGTGTGTGTATGCGTGTACGTGTACGCACATGCATGTGTGTATAGGAGGCTGGACAGAGGTTTCAGGTGAGGCAGAGGACACAGGAGAGACTTGGACTTGTCCTGGGGACACCAGCATCTCTGTAGTAACCTCCCACAGCCTCTCAGAATCCCAGCAGTCACGGCCACCCCTTCCAGCCCCCAGGAAAGGCCTGTTTGGCCCTAGACAGGGCCTCCTGTCTGCCTGCCTCCCGCCTCACATCATGGACTCCTCCTCCTCGGCAATCTCTCGGTCCACCTCGATAGCTGTGTTCTCAAAGCTGGTGATGCCTCCGTACTTGCGCATGTGCACCATCAGTGGTTTTGGTGACTGGCTCCCAGCCAGTGTGGCCACATACATGCCTGTCCGGTTCTCCTCCAGCGACGGGCCCCAGTCCATGGCTGGCCGGCTGGCCTGCTGGAGCCTCTGTGGCAGAGCAGAGACAGCAGTGAAGACACCAGCGGTTGCCGAGCACTTTCTGTGGCCAGGCACCCAGCAAAGGCCTGACCAGTCACCTGGAGGAGTCCTTGCAACAACCCCAGGTGGAGGTGAGGGGCACTACTCCTTCCCCAGAGAAGTGATTTCATGTCTGAATGAGAATCCTGCTCTGCCACTTACGAGCTGGGTAGACTTTAGATTCAGTCTGTCTGTCACTTGGGAATCATGAGCTCTCACAGGGTCACTGTGAGGGCTTTGAGATGACACATTTGGCAGAGTGCCAGAGACAAGGCAAGGCCATGTAGAACTCAGCTGCTATGATCATGGTGCAGGGTCCTCTCCTGAGCATCCCAAGGTGGATCCAGGAGCCCCCTCCTAGTCTCTTCCCTTAAATGCTGAGTCTAAAGGAACTAGAGGTTTTAGGAAAAAGCCATGAACAGGGAGAACCAAGGTGAGGATGACAGCTGGCCCTCCTGGCGTCTCCCAGCCCTGACCCTGACCATTCCCTCTCTGAGCCCCAGCTTCCACGGGAGGAGGGTGTTGGCTGAGGTGATGACTAAGCCTGGACATTCCAGAGTTCCTCCTTCCTCCACCACATTCCCAGAGCCCTCTGTCTGCCCTGCTGGAGAGGAAAGCCCCGCTCCCTCAGGGAAAGGGAGGCCACTGACTGTAAGGGAAGCCCACGAGCTGAAGGTCCTGGGGGAGGTAACGTGTGTAACGCCCTTGGCCTAAGGCCTTGCACACTTGGCTTTTGCAGCATGGTGATGCTTACTGAGATGCAGTAATGCTGCTGCTCAGAGCAGCCAAAGCATTTACCATGGCCTCTGTCTGTCTCTTGCCCAATGTACCTTCCTGACCTTGGTGCCTGCAACTTTCCCTCCACTCCCTCTGCTCCAGTGGCACCTATTTCCTCCCATTTCCCAGGGCTTAACACCCATTGCCCCTTCTGCCTGGAATGCTCTTCCCTTAAACATCTAAATGGGTCACTGTGTCCATTTCCCCAGCTCTCCCTGAACAACCCTGGCTATTCCTGCACTCTAGTTTCTGTTCTTTTTGTTTTGGTTTTGGTTTTAAGTATAGCACTTACCACTGCAGGGTGTGTTTATTGCCTTGCCTTGTCTCCCATGTTAGAACACAGGGACCCTGAGAGCAGGTATTTAGGTGTGTTCCCAGCTGAACTCCAGGGCCTAGACCAAGTTCCTCCATCTGAGCACTACTGACATTTTGGTCTTGAGAATTCCAGTGCTGCTGTGGGGCTACCCTGGCCATGGAAGGATGTTCAGCAGCATCATTGGTATATGCCCACTTGATGGCAGTAGTACACCCCTGTCCCCCTCAAACCCTCCATGTCAACTGACATCTCCAGATATTGCCAAGCATCCTCTGAGGACAAAATCACCCTTTGTGGAAACTCCCGGTCTATAATTGAGCATTTAGCATGTTCCAGTTAAGTATTGGCTTATTTAATCTTTACAGTATCCCATCTGAAAGTTAATGCTCAGAGAGGTTAGTTAAGTTGCCTGGATTTGAACATAGACAGTCGGACTCCATCCTTCACGTTTTAAATATTCTGCTTTTCTGCCCCCACAATGCTGACTACATCAATAAGCTAACAGCAGCCCTTTGAGTAGCTATTGCTATCCTTATTTAAAGATGGAGAAACTGAGGTTCAGAGAAGTGCAGTAACTTGCTTAGAATCATTCGTGCTGCGGACGAATGGCAAAACTAGGATTCTGATCCTAATGAGTCCATGCTAGAAGCCCTGATCTCTAAAGGCAGCACTCCTGAGCTGGGCAACGGCTCCTCTGCAGTGCTGACCATCCCTCCCAGGGAGCCTCAGCAGAACACATCCTTTACCAGGCCATGGGAAGTTTCTACAGCAGAGAAGGCGGGAGATGGTGGCTACAGAGGGCCCAGTGTTGCCAGGGAGGAGGGTCCTGAGGTTCAGGGAAGCGAAGGGTTTGCCCACATCACACAGCAATTGGAGCAGAGCCTCTATGGTCTGGGATGTGTGGCCACAACCTGTCTCTGCTGCGGAGAGGTGGCAGGCGTGCACCTTTCTCTAGGTGGAGACATGAAGGTGAGCTGAGGGCAGTGGAACGGCAGTGCAGTAGGGTGTCAGGGGGCAGTCATGTGCTAGTAAGCTGGCGCTGGGGAGAAGGAAGGCGGAGAGGGAGGGGAAGGAAACCAGGAGGCCTGCTTTGTAGCCAATTTCCCGCCACTATCAATGCCAAGCTATTGATGGTTTAACAACTGGTACACACATTCCTGAATATTTAACTCTTATGAGATGGGACCAGTTGGCTCCAATGCTCCTGGATAGGACATGGTTAGAAATAAGACAGGATGGGTGTTGGGAGGGCAGTCCCCAGGTTCTGTCTGGGCCCCATCAGGCTCCCTCAAGCTCCATTCTTGACGTCAGCCTCTGTTCACCAGAGGACTTCGTACCCACAGCCTCAGAAGTGAAGGACTCAGTATATAGAGGGTACCCTGATGCTCAGAGAGGGGCAGGATCTGCTGTGATCACACAGCTCACCTGCTGGCTCCCAGGAGGTCACTATTCCCCTCTTTCACGGCCTGCTGACCCCTGTGCCCAACAGCTTGTACACTCTCAGCCCTCACACCACCATTCTATCCTGGGCCACCTATGAGATGCAGCAGGGCTCCTGGGCACAGGAGAAGGTAACAGCACACCCTATGGAGTTCCTCAGTTTTCTTTCTTTTTTGGTACCTGGAGATTGAACTCAGGGGCACTCGACCACTGAGCCACATCCCCAGCCCTATTTTGTATTTTATTTAGAGACAAGGTCTCACTGAGTGGCTTAGGGCCTCACTTTTGCTGAGGCTGGCTTTGAACTTGCGATCTTCCTGCCTCAGCCTTCTGAGCTGCTTGGATTATAGGCGTGTGCCACTTCGCCCAGCTCTCAGTGTTCTTTTGACTGAGTTCCCACAGAAAAACTTTGGGCTGGCCATCTGAGTTTAAGTCCTGATCTCTGTCAAATTCATGGGGGAAACTTGGACTTTGATTGGTCCAGCTCCGTCCTCCAAGGCCCCTCTTGTTGTGAGGGGCCACAGAGCAGAACTCCAGCCCCTGAATCTGCTCAGCTCCTGTGGTCCCTAGATAAAGTGTGGGGCAGCCAGCGTTTTCTGTTCTGATGGAAGGCTCAGGGCAGAGCCACAGGTTAGGAAGGCTGAAGGTGGACAGGTGGTGCAGACTCACCTCCCAGAGAGAGCCCTCCTCTCGAAGCACAGCCACTAGCATGCCAGCCGGGATCATGAGGCAGGACAGCAGGCCCATGAGGATGCCCAGCAGCTCGGCCCAGGCGGGGAAGCGGTAGCTGCCATACTCTGAGGGCTGGTACTTGACGATGCTGTACACCAGCAGGGCCTGCAGGGGGGACGACCTCTAGCACCATAGGGGCCTCGAGTGGGCCCTAGGGGCTGGGATAACCCAGTCTGAGCTACCTTAAAGCCTGAAATGGGCCAGCTCAGGACCTTCCTAAGACTGAGAGAGCTTAACCCAAAACCATGCAGTATCCTAAGTTGTACCAGAACATAAGATGGTCCATCTCTGGAGCTTTTGCAAGGCTGGGGCTAGCCCAGCTCCTCGTTGGACACACTAAGGCCTGTGAAAGCCTGGCTCTGAAGCACGGCTTGTCCTTGAGATGCTTTGAGACCAAGAAAACATAGTGCCAAGGCCCAGCCCTGAGGCCCTTGGGCCTGGGAAAGCCCCATCCATTTTGCCAAGGAAATGTAGGGCTCAGCTCAGCTCAGCTATAAAAGCTGGGGATCTGGAAGGGGGGGCAAGGCCAGGATCCTCATGCCCACCCTGCAGTCCTGAGACAGGCTCCACTCTGAACCAGGGTGGCCCTACCAACTGAGTCCACAGAGGGGACCCATAAGCTCAGCTTGGGGGCCTCAGCCACCAAAACCCCCACACACACACCCCCTTGGTTACCAGGAGTGTGGCTGGGGACAGGAACAGCCAGCAGGCCCTGAAGTAGAGGCCCGGCTTGAAGCCCAGCATCATGTGGATGTCTCGGCAGAACCTCTGGATGCCTGCATGGGGGAGGGGAGGGAGGAGGAAGAATGGCCCCACCTGCAGCCCAAGACTGCCAGAAGCCCCTCCTCCAGCCCATGCCCCCACCTAAAGTCCTGGTCTTTGGGACCAGGGACCCAGGCATAGAGGCTCCAAGTACATCCCATTCTCCCACCTCTGGATCCTAGACTCCGCCTCCCTCCCGCTTCTCACCATACACCCGGGTAACGGCAAGGCACGTAGTAATCACGACCACCATCAGCCCGAAGCTGGCACTGTAGTCATCCAGAAGGACCAGCCAGTACATGCCTCCCTGGAACACAAGTCACAGCTCTGGGGTTCCCCCTTGTCCTGCAGGAGTGAGCAGGAGGCTGCAGGCTGCCGGGAGAGCCAGGTGAGGCGCGTGACGGCATCCACCTGCTCAGCCCCACACCAGCAGCATCGTGGAGAGCCTCCCTGCTCTGTAGAACCCCCCTTTCACCAATTAGTAGAAACAGGCTGAGGGAAGTGAAGTCACTTGTCTGAGATGACTCAAGCAAGTACAGGAGTGAAGTGTGACCCCGGTCTTTCAGACTAAGACCCCAGAGATAGGACTCTCCATCACAAAGCCAAACTACCTCCCTGGGGAAACAGGACCTGGGAGGGACAGGTTCCTCCAAAGGAACTTGTAGGTGGCTCAGTGACTACTCCTCCAGGCCACAGGCACTGCCACAGGTACCGCCACAGCCCGGCTACTGCCATCCTCCCTGCAGTCCTACTCACATCAGTGGTGAGGATCAGCCCCATCAGGTACATGGCCACACAAATGAGGCCCGAGAACACAGCTTTCTTGGGCCGCAGGTAGTACGGGAACTCGTCCGTCACAGCTGTCACAATGGTCTCCAGAAAGGCGAACTGGACGGCGGGGGCAGCAGGCTGGGGTCAGAGCTCTGCCTCCGCCACCCACACCCCAGCCCAGCCGGTGCACGGGGCTCACCTGGCTGTCCAAGCCGAGAGTCAGAAGCATGAAGAAGAAGAGGAAGGACCAGAAGGGCGACAGAGGCAGCATGGTCATGGCCTGTGGGTAGACCACAAAGGCCAGGCCGGGGCCTGGGCCAAGGGCACACGGGGTCAGCAGTTTGGGGCATGCGGTGGCCCTCGCATTTACGTACAAATACACATGATCACACACATGCACCTGGACACGCTCATTTAGCCATACTCGCAGACATACACTAAATGTATGCTTCCAACACTGTCTTAACTCCTAGGACAGAGGCTAGCATGTTGTAGGTGCTCAATAATGTAACCTGACAGAATGAGGGACTTAATAATGAGTGTATGGACAAACATGGGATCCAAACATAAAACCTCATTAGAATACATGTTTGCACCAAGAATCCCACGAACACACACTTCCACATCCCCTGGCACCGCACACTGATCCACAAGATCATCCTCAACCCTGATTCACTTGCACACAGACATCTCACACAGGATGTGACTCATCTTGACAAATAAGGCATGAAACATAAAACAATCTCCTACAGACACTCATTTACCTCCAGATACAGATTAATGTACACTCATTTGCACACCTAAGCCTTTGTACACAGAACCCAGACCAAGACATGTTCATTTGCATGCACATTTGTGCACATGTGTGCGTGCACACACACATAGACACACAAACAACATACCCACCCACAACCTCAGTAGTCCACACGTGCTCCCTGGCCCAGCCCCAGCTGTGGCCGACGCATGTGTTCACAGTATACCTGGCAGCCTGCCCACCTGCTTTGGCTACTTGGTCCACAGGCACACCCAGTTCCTGAGACATGTAGCCCAGCACGGAGAAGATGGCGAAGCCAGCCAGGATGCTGGTGATGGCATTGCCCAGAGTGACGATGAAGGTGTCTCTGCCAGGAGAAGTCCAGGCGCAGGCCAGTGTGAGCTGGCCACACCCTCAACCCACAACACCCTCCCTGGCTGGCCACTCTCCTTCCTGCTTTGTCCCCAGGCTGCTGGGAAACTGCAGGCACTGACCTATAGATGTTCTGGTGGAACGTGTTGTAGGAGGCAAAGGTGAGGAGACCCCCAAAGCCCACACCCAGGGAGTAGAAGATCTGAAGAGCAGCCTCGATCCACACCTGTGTGGGGGAAGGAGAGAGGTGGAGGGCAGAGAGAAGGGGCTGGTTCACAGCAATGTGCAGAGGCCCAGGATTGGAAGCAAACAGCAGGCTGGGCTGGCGAGACAGGCATGGGGAAGAGCCAGCCCCGCAACATGGGCCCAGGAAAGACCCTGCTCCAACTTCCACTGTGGGATGTGCGGGAGTCCCTTTCCCACTCTGGGCCTCAGTTTCCCACTTAGCATGTAGCTCACCTCTAAGCTTGGTTCAGTTGTGAAGGAAGTAGCACCTAATGCAGTTTGCAGATTACTGACAATAAGCCCACGTAACCCTTGATTTCCTGCCTAGAGTCAGAGGGACCTGGACTGAGTCCCAGCTTCACTGCTTTCCAGCTGTGTGACCCCAGGAAGCCACATGGCCACCATGAATTGCAGATCCCTCATCTGCAGTGAGAGGCGGGAATAGTGCCCTCAGGGGGATGGACAGGAAGGATTGAACCACTGCTCCAGAGCGCAATGCCAGGGCATGGTCAGGCACAACCGTGGGCCAATAAATAACACATGTTAGCTGTCGGCACCCTGCTGTCCTCATCATTATTCCTAATGCCCTGCTTAGGTTTGGAATCCAACGGCTCTAGACTGAGATTCCAGCTCTGCCACTCTCTACCTGTGTAACTGTGTCGCTGATTCTTGTGAACTCGTTTCTTCATCCATACAATGGGGAGAATAATGTCTACTTCACGGGATTTTTAAGAATAATAAATGAAAAGGGTACACAGGAAGGGCCAGCTCCAGTGCCTGCTGCTGGGGGCTCCCCACTTGGAGAACTCCTGCTCCTTGTCTCCCCCTCCCCAGAGCCCTCTTTGCGCTCCTCCATTCAGATACAACCCCTTGCTCTGCACCCAGCCCCCAGGGCCTCACCTTGGAAGACAATAGGTGGTGGAACTGGGGGGTGAGATAGAACTGGATGCCCTTCCAGGCCCCTGGGAGGGTCACTCCGCGGACCAGCAGCATGAGCAGGATGAGGTAGGGAAATGTGGCCGTGAAATACACCACCTGAGAAATGACCAGTGGGGAGCTGAAGGTGGGGAGCCCTCCCTCTACACCCCTCCTCCTCCTGAGATCCTCATCTGAGACACTCTCCTCCCCTTCCTTCAGGTGGAACAAGCCAGAACCCAGCCATCATCCAGGATGCATCTCCTTCCCTCCCTCCTGCCACCTTCCATCCAACCATCAACTAAGTGCTGTCACCCTGCTCCCTCAGGACACCCAGGTCCATCTCCACTGCTGCCCCTGGTCCAGGCTAACATCACTGGTGACACAGCCTCCTCCTCCCCGTGTCCACACCCTGTACCTGTCAACCCACTCTGTGAGGTCACCACCCTCAAACTCCCCTCCGCCCCTCCTCTTCCCTCTCCCAGACCTCCAGCTACTCCTTTGGTGAACCCTGTGGTCTCAGTGTCCTCACTGCCTTGGTTGTGACCTTGAGCCCCCTCGTCTCTTTCTGAATGCTTCCTACCCTGTCTTCTTATCCTTCTTTTATCAACTCTGTTCCTTGTGGATAGCACCCCCCAGCACTTAGCAGACAGAGAAGTTCTAATTTACAGATGACCAAGTGAACAGCAAGTTTCCAAGACCTTCAGAAATGGCTTCCTTGCCCTTCCATCCCCTGCAGGGACATCTGTGGCTCTGTCCCCTCAGTGTCTAGGTTGCGCTCTTCAGGTAATGGTAGTCCAACTTTCACTAGAAGGGGTGGACTTCATCCCCAGCACAGGCATCCCACCCTCCCAACCACAGAGATCTGCTCAGGGACTGGTGCACAGCCCAGCCTATCCATTAAGACTAAATTTTACAAGATACTGAGGAAAAGGAGAAATGTTCACCCAGAAGATCAAGCGTAAGACTAGAGCTGCTGGGGCTGCCTCAGGAAGAACAAAGCCTCAGAAGGAAGACCACATATGGGGAATGCATTGCTGGGAGACCAGAAAAGCCAATTCCTGATAACATCCATTGAACCCCTATACCCAACTGTGCCTGAAGCACACCCTCTGGACCCTCCAAATGAGTGTAGCATCTGGGGTCAAATCACTTGCATCTCAAAGAGCCCTGATTCATATACCCACCCTTTGAGCACTCAGCAAACTTGCTGGGCCCCTCCCAAGTGCCAAGCACAGGGTAAGGATGTCAACTTGAAAAACCTGTGGATGCTGCCCACAGCAGGCTTCTGGTCTGGTCAAGTGGCCCTCCCCCGAGCCTCCTCCCCTCCACATCTGCCATCAGCAGTGCCCCCATCTCAATGCCTACCCCTCCTCTCTTCCAAGTGAAGCTGGTCCTTTCCTCAGCCTCAGTCCATGCCCTGTCTCCTCCAGTAGCCCTCACCCTGCCCCCACATCTCTGGCCTCGTCGGCTTTACCTTGCCAGAGGACTTCACACCCTTGAGGATACAGAGGAATACGATGACCCAGGCCAGCAGCAGGCAGAGGCAGAGGTTCCAGCGGATCTCCCCAGGGCTGCCGATGCCCTGGCTGCCCTGGATGTGCAGGACGTAGCGGCTGTGGGAGACAAAGAGCACCCTGTGTCATCCTGCCATGCTCCATAGCATGGGGCAAAGCCGCGTCCGGTGTGCCAGGCCCAGTGGCTCTCCTTCCGGCCCCCCATCCTTTCCTGACCAGCCTGTCCCAGGAGGCTGGCCTCTGCGGACCCCACATCAGGCTCCTTTCATCTTCCACTTCCATTTGGGTCTGGCTGAGGGGAAGCGACAGCAGAAGACTGATGGTGGAGAGATGAGGGTGTGGGCATTTGTACACACATGTGCATATACACTTGCACATGCACACGTGCCATCCAAGAGTCTAGCTGTGGCTACAACCCTCTGAGCCGTGGTTCTTGCTGGGCAGCCCTCTTCTGAGGCTCCCATTCCTCCTAATTCCCACCCCTTGCCTCCTTTGTGCAGGGCTGGTAAAGCTCTCCCTATTGCTGTTCCAGGCACCCCGTGTTTCCTTGTGGATTCCCTGACCCTCGGTAAAGCCCTTTTACTAAATTCCCTGCAGCAAAACCCTCTTGACAGTGCCATCTGTCTCCCACTCCCAACTGATACAGTGGGCCATGGCATTGCCATGGAGACCCCTGGAGCTGCCAGTAACCATGTCAAGTTCTTTGGCTTGCTGTCTCCCACGGAGCAGACATACTCTTCAGCAGGTACAGTCACTTTGAGTGGCCTCGAAATGGACAGAGAAACAGACCATGTTGGGGACTGAAATATTTTAAGATATGAGGCCCGTTTGGGAGACATTCCTAAGAGTAGCCCCATGCAGGGGAAAGGATAGGGGTATCTAGTCTGTTCTCTAGCCAGCTAATGGCCCACACCCAGAGATCAGGCTACTCTAGAATATTCCACAACAAGATTAGGAATCAGAAGTCCTGTGTGTCAATACTGCCTCTGCCATTAACCACTGAGCAAGCCTCTGGGCCTTGCTTCCCCGGCTATAAAATTGGGACGGGCTGATAAGCAGTGATGTCCTTCCGACAGCCGCAGTTCCTGGGGCTCACAATGTGCCTGGCACTGTGCTAGTGGCTTTACACACATTACCTTGTTAAATCTCACAGCAGTCCTGCTCCATTATAGACTTGTCTGAGATGATCTTTACTCTGTATGGCCCTGGCTTGCGCTCTTTTACCTTTTGATATAGTAGATGCACAATAAATACTTATTAAAAGAATGAGTGAGTAAATGAGCTGATATCATCCTATTATCGTTGTCACAAAGGAGGAAACTGGGATTTCAGAATGTCACTGTTACTGTCGTCACCATCACCATCATTATCATCAGCTAGCTTTTACTGATCATTAACTATCCACCAGACTAGACTGCCTGATTTATATGCAACTACCTCTGAAATAGCTACTATTATTGCCTTCATTCTAAAGACAAAGCAACAGAAACCAAACAAATTGCTCAGGGTCACACAGCTGGTCAGGTGAAGGGCTGAGATTAGGAGCCAGAGTCCTCCCACTCTAGCACCTAAACTCTGCTCTTGAGGTGACACTGAGCCCTTTGGGGGTGCTGCCGTGTCCCCGCCCTCTCTTTGTCCACCCTGAGTCGTGTAGCGGGTGCCTCAGCCAGCGGCCAGGTGGGACTGCCTGACCTCCAGTACTCCTCGCTGGGGCTGACGGTGCTGGTGAGGTTGAGGGGTAGCGCCCCGTTGCCCTCCTTGGAGCCTCTGTGCTCCAGGCAGCGGCCTGTGTTCCACCAGTTGCCACAGTGCTCCCAGGGCAGGTTGCTGGTGAGGGAGGCAAAGAGGTAGAAGAGGACATAGGCGATGATCATGTTGTAGTAGATGGCCACCAGGCCCACGATGAGCAGCATGGCCGCACCGGCACCTAGGAAGGGAGAGAGGGGCCGCTGGGCCTCTGGGCCGCACCCTCTGCAGAGCCCTCTGCAGCCAGGCCAGTGGCCTCTGGATAGCTGTCACTGCCCAGGGCTTCACTTCCCTCTGTCTGGAGCTGAGCAGGTGGGATAGAGCAACCTCCCTGCCTCCAGAGGCCTGGCCCAGCCCAGGGAGCACTGAGGCCTCACCTTTGAAGAGAGGGCTGATTTTCCAGACGGCCAGGGGTCCCAGGCTAGAGAACTGGCCCAGAGAGAGCTCAAGGAAGAAGAGGGGGATGCCGCAGATGGCCAGCATGAGGAAGTAGGGCACCAGGAAGGCACCTGCGAGGAGGAAGGTTGGAGGGGCTCAGGTGGGTCCACTCCACCCAAGCCCAGCTCTAGCCACCCCCCAACGCCCCCATGGTCAGATGATTGGACTGTGCACCTGCAGGGCTTTATCACAGGTCACGGAGAGCGCCCCATGGCCAGCTAGAACAGGGCTGGCTAGAGCAGACACTTGAGAAACACCCGCCGAGCGAGTGAGTGAATGAATGAAAGGGTGAAGGGATTTTTATAGAATAAGGGTGAACTCCTCACCACAGAAGTCAAAGCTGTGCCGAATCTGGCTCCAGTCCTCCTCACCCCCTTCCACCACACCACCTCAGACACTCGTGGCTGCCACTTGTGGTTTCATGGACCCAACATCCCTTCCCTTTTCTTCTCATATTGGCAGCCTTCTCCTTCAGAGAACCGCCCACCACCATATGGTTCTGGAAGAGCTGCAGTCACACCAGCCAGCGCCTCTGCCCTCCCTCCTGTGGGTACATTTCCCAACCCAGGCCATCAGAGATCTTCTCTGTAATTCTGTAGAGATTCATTCAGATGGAGCAGTTTTGGAAAGCTCTGGGGTGGCTAAACCTGGCTGAGGAGTTTCAGAGTCATTGCCAAGTTGTCTCGACCACAGCCCCCGCAACTGAAGGGAGGTAGCCTGTCTCAGGAAAAAATGAGGTCAGCACACACAGAGAAAGAGTAGGAAACAGAGTAGAGGGGCAACTGCAGACGCTGGAATTCCAAGAGTTTTGGAGGCCCCCTCCAGTCACACATTCCTAGACACATCTTTGCTTTGTTCATCTAGTTTTATTTGAATTTTTCTCATTTTATCAAAACACTTTTTTCTAGGGTACTGGGGATTAAACCCAGGGGTGCTTAACCACTGAGGCACATCCTCAACTCTTTTTATGTTTTATTTCAAGACAGGGTCTCACTAAGTTGCTTGAAGCCTTGCTAAGTTGCTGAGGCTGGCCTCAAACTTGAGATCCTCCTGGCTCAGTCTCCTAAGTCACTGGAATTTTGGGCATGGGCCACCACACCTGGCTTTAAAAATAAGACTGGTAGAGACTGTTGGCAACACAGAGACCTAGTGGGAGCACAGTGATCCTGGAGAAAACAGTCCTGAGTTGGACTGTGGGGTCTGCCACTGTGGGACCTTGAGCCAAGAATCTAGTCTCTCCAGGTCCCAGCAGCCTCATCATTTCCATGGTGCTGTCATCAGGGTTAAATAAGACAGGCACTGAGCCCAGGGACCTGGCAGATGATAAGGGCTCAAACACAACTATTGTTAATGAGACTTAGCAGAGTAACTTGATGGAGAAGCAGGGACAGAAAGGAATTTTTTGTAATCTAGGAGAGACTCTATGTTTGTATTCTGAATGGAAGGAACCAGGAGAGGGGGAAATGCTGAAGATTCAAGCGGGGAATGATTGACAGAGCAGGGCTCTGGAGGGGGTGGGGGAAGGGGTGGGAGGAATATCAAAAGCAGGTTGATTATTGACAGGCAGACACAGGCCTTTATCAGGGAGCCCAGGCAGCTCCCTCTGCCTACCATTCAAGGCCCAGTGGATACCAAACCTCAGAAAGAGAGTCATGTGGGTAGCCATGCTGGAGATGGGAGGGAGTAGGGAGGGGCACGGGTGATGGAAAGGGACAGGGCAGAGTAAAGTCCCCCTGCCAGGCCAAGGTCTCTGGCAGTCAGTGGCTGAGGCCACCTAAAAGCTCATTCTACTCCCAGCCTCAGTGCATCACTCCAGATCGCCCTCAACAGAACCAAGGCCCCTACCTCCTCCGTTGGTGTAGGCTCGATAGGGGAAGCGCCAGACGTTGCCCAGGCCCACGCAGTAGCCAATGCAGGACAGCAGGAAGTCCAGCTTGCCTGTCCAGTTCCCCCGGTCTGCAGCAAAGTCCACATCCAGGTCCACATCACCCTGGTCGCTGGGGGTCATCAACAGGTCTGGGGTGATGGGCTGCCAGTAAGACCAAAGTGGAAAGGGGGGAGGTAAGGCCTGGCTGGAGCTGTGACCCCAAGACAAGAGTGTAGAACTGATCAGGGCAGAATGGAAAGACACACTATCCTCGTATAATTGAGTGGTCTGCGTGGACTCACATGGTCACGTGCAGGAGGGCCTCATGGACTTGCAGGGTGGCTCGGGACACTGAGAACACTACTTGATCCTGTCTTGTCTAACAGAGGTCAAACCAAAGGATGGTCTTGGTCTTATTTTGTTGCTGCTGCTGCCACCACTGATAATGATGATGGTGGTGGAGGTGATCATGATGGTGGTGGTGGTGGTGGTGAAGGTGGTGGAAATGATGGGGATGAAGATGGTGATGGTGGAGGTGATAGTGATGGAGGTGGTAATGGTGGAGGTGATAGAGATGGAGATGGTGATGGTGGTGTTGGTGGAGGTGGTGGTGGTGTTATCATCGTTGGCAGTGATGGTGGTGGAGGTGATGGTAATGTTCGTAATGATGACCTTACTAATAGTTACCGACTATTGAGCACTTGCTATGTGATTACTGCACTAAACATTTTACTCCTGTCACCTGATTTCTTTCTCACAACAAGCTTGAGCTAAGTGCTCAACTAAGCCTCATTCTAAGCATGAAGGAAACTGAGGCTAATGGTCTTTCCCTGGTTGGCTAGTGACAGAACTAGGTCCTGAGTCCAGAGTTTCCTGAGGTTGAAGGCCTTGTCTTGACTCACTATGCTGGAGTTTTGTTTCCTTTCTAGGCACTTGACTTTAAGAAAGACACAGAAGTATGGAGCACGTCCAAAGGGCAGATGGCCAGACGGGAGGGCATGCAGGAAAAGAGGTTACAGGGGGACAAAGGGAAGAAGCCAGGAGCCCTGAACACCGGAAGTAGAGGACTTGGTGGGACATGGGCTCCCTGAGGGAGGGACTAGACTTATGCCCTGTGGTTCAGGGGGGCCTACTGAGGACTATGGATTTTGGCTCATGGGCAGGAAAAAGCTACTTAAGCCCTGATCTGCCTCAGAAAGCCACAATCTTGCTGTCACAGGAGCAGATAAGAGCAGAGGGGAATGGAGGCCAGCTGTCTCTGACATCCCCTTCCATGACTCAAAGTGGGTGGAGAGGTCCATGGGGCATTCTCTCTTCTAGCTGGACTGGGAGAAGTGGCCTGCCTCCAGCTACTTGGGATCCTGGATTCAAGTCATGCAAACTGGCATGGCTGTAAGCGCCTACAGGGAAATCCAACAGTACCAGCGTGACCATCTAAAATTCTAAGAGCAGTTCTCAGCCAGAGACCCAGGAAGGGTCAGGAGAAAGGGCACACCTTGCCAGCCTTGGTAATGCACAGCTGAGTGGGAGGCCTATTAGTGAGCAATGTCAAGGTCTTCAGACAAGAAAAAGGAGTCCTCGCTTCTTGCTGAGGAATGGTTTGGGGGGAAAGCACTGAGAGTCAGGGGACTGTAATTCTAGTCCAAGGTCTGGGCTAATACAATGCTGGACAGCAGAAGCTTTCTGAGCCACAATTTATCCTCTATACAATGAGGACATTAGATGGATTAGCATTTTCAGAAACATGTCCCTTGGGATGTTCATAGGTTTTTCTGTGGAAGAAAGCATTCTTGAACGAAAGAGGTTTGAGGAAAACTGGGGTTAACACAAAATAGAATTTGTTTCTTTGCTCTAGCACTTGTTGGATCCTTTAATAAGTCAATATGCACAGTGACTCCCAAATAAGGACCTAGAATGAAGTATTCCCAAATTCTATTTCAGAAAAAAAGTTTCAAAGAGCAGCATGCTGGGTGCACTTGGGGAAATGTGGGTCTAGACAGTCTTAGTGAGTCTCTAGTTCTGATGGTCCATAAGGTAAGATTCACCAGAGATTTTGCTGGAGACACTTGTGAAGCCCGCAGGCCAGATTGGAGCCCAGCCCAAGGACTCAGTACTTGCTATGGTCAGATGAGTTTCTTATTGTAAGATTGTCTACATCAAACAGGTGGTGACATAGGAGGCTTTATGGGTATTGGTCATGTCAGCTTTGCTGAGGTCAAGATGATGAAAGGAGGGCTGGGGCGTGTGGTTCAGTGGCAGAAAGCTTACGTAACAGGTGTGAGGCCCTGGGTTCCATTCTCAGCACTACCAAAAAAAAATGGTGACAGAAAAGTAGAGGATTGGGCAGTGGATCAGGTACTGGCAACACTGGAATAATAGCTTGGTTGACTCTCAGTGACAATGGTGACCATAGTGCTGGTGCTCTTGTCTGAGGCTGGGCAGTGGTGACCAGCACAGCCTAGCATGATTAAAGGTGATGGTGACGATGACAATGACAAAGGTGCTTTTAAAATAATCAGTGTCCAAGGGTTGAAGCACAGATGTGCTGGACTGGCAGTTCCATAGCTGTGATCTTGGACAGGTAGTTTCCAAAGGCACCTGAAACCATCCATTTCCCTAAGGCTGCCTCTCCAGCTGAGTGAGCAACAGCCTTCTGGAACCTCTCACTCCCAGGTGAGCTCCAGGAGTGATGCTGTAGCAGCCAATGGACACTGGCCCCTGGCGTCGGGTGGTGAGGCAGGCCTGTCACCTGAGACCCCCTGCCCTGTTCAGGCCAGCTGACAGGAGGTCCTGGTAATGAGACTCCTCTGATCCCTCCAGAGAAGCTGCCCTTTCCATGCTCACAGAGCAGTTCCAGCTCTGTTTCCATGGTGACAGGAGTTCCAAGAGCAGGATGCTGACAGCTCATCCCCCTCCTCCCCCAATCAGAGGGAAGCTCGTTCCTGCTCCAGGGCCAGGGGATGGGGTCCTTCAAAGCTGAGCCAATCAGGAGCCCCTCTGGAGCCCCCCACCTCACTGTAGGGTGAATCCCAGGAGGTAGCACAGGGAAGATGGGACTGGTCGGGAGACAGAGGACAGGGACCAAAAAATGGGGCAGGGTCAGAAGCTACAAGAGTCACTTCATACTTCCACCTGTGTGGGCACTCACTCTTGAGCCCCCAACTCCTCACCCCAAGGTCATGCAGAAATGCACACCTGGGTTGTCAGACCTACACCCATTCTTTTAGGGATCAGTAGATGTAAGTCCCACTGCAGGGACTGGGAAAGGCTGGACTGCTCAAGCATGGCTATCTCAGGATAGAGACAGACAATAGGAACCTGAAGTCCAACTTCGCCATTGTGTAGGGGAGGAAACCTAGGGCAGGAAAGTGATGAGCCCAAGGTCAAATAGTAAGGTGAAGGCGGAGCAAGACTAGGACCCAGGTCCCCTGACTCCCAGTCCAGTGCTCATCTCTGAAAGAGGCTGCTGCTGATTCTAGCATTTTCTCACTCCCTGCCCTCTTCTTTTCAAGGCCAAAGAGGACCCTGAGAGAAGGTGGCCCCAGAACTGCCCTGGTTTTAGTAAGCAGTGAACCTCACCTCTCTGGGCCTCAGTTGCCTTGCCTGTAAAATGGTGATGATAAAGCCTTGCTTCCAGAGTCATTGGAGGATTGAATGAAACAAGTAAGGTTAGCTAAGCGCCCTGAAAGAGCTTCACAACACACGGCTGTTTACATAATGTGTGGCCACTGTGGCAGAGAGGGGCAAGGGATCTTGTGGGAAGGGAGAGGAGGAAAGTGGAAAAACAATGGTACAGGTCCCAAGTGACCCACAACAGGCCCCAAGAAGTCACTCAGGTCAGTCAGTTAAAAAGACCAGCTTACTGCCATGGTTTGGAGCCTGGCAGTCCAGGGCAGAGCTCCTGAATGAGTGCTGGAGTGGGGCAGTGGGTGTGGGGCAAGGGGAGCAGCCCCTGTGACATCTTCTCCCACCCACCTGTCCCTTAGACTCACAGCATCCAGTGCCCTCACCTCACACAGTGGAGAAGGAAGGCTTTAGTATCTCTGCACTGGGGATGGCCCAGCAGGGGTTCAGCTTAGAGAATGGAGTTGTCCAAAGTCACAGGGCAAGTGGCAGCTGCAGAAATACTCCTTGGCTAGGACTGGAACTTTGAAGTCCAAAGCCAGAAAGCTCCCCCCAGTACTCCCCCTCCCCACACCCATAAAACTTGGCTGGGAGGGCCATCCCCACCCAGAAAGATGGGGAGGGGCTGAGGTCTGTGGCCAGCTCCTCACCCCAGCTCCCACCCCCCACCTCCACTGTCCATACTCCTTGGGCCTCCTACCCACCCCCTGCCCTCCCGCTTCCTGCCTCTGCTTCCCTTCAGCCCGACAGAAGGACAGCCTGGGGTCTCAGCAGGGAAGGTAAAGCTGCCAGAAGAAGGCAGGGGGCGGGGAGGAAGCAGGTGGTGGCCCAAGGGCAGGAACAGGCAGGAAAGAAGTGGATCTGCTGGAGGCTGGCCGAGACTGCTCCAGTAGAGTACCCAGACAAGCACCAGGTCGATCCCCCATCCCAAAATTAGTCCCGCTCCAGGCTGGCTCAGCTTCTGACACCCGCTACCCCGCAATCAGCCCGTGGGAGAGGCAGGCGCCGGGCAGCGGGGAGGCGGATGTCTGGCCCCGGCTGCCCCCTCCCGGGCACCTCCTGGGGCTGCGGACACCTGTTCGCACTGGGCGCTCAGCATGGCACATCCCAACCCCTGGGTGGGGGTCCCCGACCCCGCCCCTGCCTGGGATCCCGCTCAGCCGGGCCTGGCGGAGCCCCGCGCTGGTCAGCGTCCCCTCGCTCCCCCTTCGGCCCCGCAGCCCTGGCTCAGGTGCACCTGGCCCTCTTGCCCTACCTTGCGGAGGTGAGCTTCCTGGAGCTTCTTCATTTCGGTGGGCGGGTGCTGGGCTTGCGGGCTTGGCTTCCCGGAGCGCAGACAGCGAGCGAGGCAGCGAAATTGTCCACGCGCCGGCCGGCCGCTGTGCCTTTGCCCGGCGGCTCCCGCGCATCGGCTGGGGTGGGCACCGGCACGAGCGCAGGCGCTGCCGTCTGGCGACTGCGGGCGTGGGGCGCGGGCCGGGCGCTGGGAACTACCAGCCTCTCCTTGCGCAGCGCCCGAGGCTGGCGAGACACCCAGACAGACCCGCTGACCGACCGGTTGAGGGAGGCGGGCGCCCCCGCACGCAGAGCTGTGAATTGGAGGGGACCGCGCCAGTGGGGAGGGGGGTTCCCACTGAAACCCTCGGCCTCAGTTACCGTCTCCTGTGTGACCTTGAGCGAGTGACCTGCCCTCTCTGGGCTTCCCTTTCCTTAGTTGGGCAAGGAAGGAGACAGGAGACGTGCGGGGACACTTGACAGCCCAGTCTTGGAATCCAGCATCCCCCTATTTGCTGTGGGAACTTACTTAAGTTCCCTGCATTGCAACTGCTTCTGGAAAATGGGAAGAAGACTCACTTCCCTTATAGAAGTGGAAGGAATTCAGAGACAGGGAACCAGCTAGAACAAGGCCTGACACATAGTAGGCGCTCAGTTAATATTTATTGGCTGATTGTGGGTTGTTGGCATTCACCATTAGATATTTATCCAAACATCTAATCTGTCAGTATTTATTGAGCATCTAAAATGTACGGAGTCCTGGCAGAGACTCATTTTCCCAGCCTGGGAAAGCAGGTGTTAGTCCTCCTATTTACAGATGAGGAAACCGAAGAGCAGAGTTAAGTCCCTTACTCAAGGTTACAGAGCTAGTGCACAACACCAGGGACAGAGTCAGGCATCATGGACCTTCCAGGCCAGTAGTGATCCTTTAGCACACCTTTCCCTGGGTTGAAAATGAAATGGGAACGTTTGGGCAAGGGTTTCAGTGGGAACCCCTCTCCCCACTGGCGCCAGCCCCTCCAATTCACAGCTCTGCATGTAGAATCCCTCAGCTGCCTTCGGACGGTCAGCAGGTCTGTCTGGGTGTCTCGCCAGCCTCCAGTGGGGCGCAAGGAGGGACAGGCAAGTGCCATGATGTTGTCAGCACCAGGTTGCTGTCCACCCAAGGAATGACCTTGGGAAAGTTGACTTTGCATCTGTAAAATGGACCAGCTGCCAGCCTGCTCAGGGCTAACCTCTCAGGGTGTTCAGGCAATACCAGGAGCCTGTGGCTGGGATGGGAAATTCCTAGCTAGAGAGATCTCATGTGTCCATTTGCTGGTACTGAACCTGGGTATGCTAGGGGATGGCATACACATTACACACTGTGCCCCCACCACTCTCAAAGTATCCCGGTTGAGACATTAATCATTCACATGGTTGCAGCCAACATAAGGGGGAGGTATCTGGGGGGAAGTGAGAACAAGGTTCTGCCCTCACCCCTGGGGCTTGAAAAGAGCTAGGCAGGGTTCAAGTCCCAGCATGGCTTTGGTGAAAGCTGCCTCTCCTCCCAGGCCTTGCCCAGCTGCTCTTGCCTTTGAGTGTGGCCACACAGGGCAGGCCAGGGCTCTCCAGTCCTAGGAGGAAGGGCCCCCTCCACCCTCTGCCCCTTACCTGTATGGGGCCTTGGGGGCCATGAAGGTGAAGAGAAGGAGTAGTTATTGGCCCTACTATGTGCGTTATGATAAGTTTTACAGCCAATAACCTTTTTTGGTGGGGAGAGTGTACTGGGGATTCCCAGGGTGCTCTGTCATTGAGCTACATCCCCAGCCCTTTTTATTTATAGGGTCTTGCCAAGTGGTGAGACTGGTCTTGAACTTGTAATTCTCTTGCCTCAGGTTTCTGAGTCACTGGGATTATAGGCATGTGCTACCACACTCGGCGCCAAAATCCAATTTTTGATCCTTTCCAACAGCCTGAGAAGATAAGTTCGTGCATCTTATTTTATACTTGAGGAAACTGACTCAGAGGAGGTAAATCATGTGTCCAAGATCACAGAGAACACTGAATCTCTGTGCTTTGGAGATAAAGCCAGGAAGGCCATGGCCATGCCTGGGGATAGGCTGAAGTCAGGTACCCCTGAATCCAAGGAGGCCCAGGTAGGACCCACTTTCCCCTCCTTAGGGCTTGTCACTGTCTTACAGAAGAAGCAGCAGCTTTACAGGAGCATCTCTCCCTCCTGTTGACATTGGGGCTCCCCAGGTCCTTGGGAAGTTCAGAGAACTCCACAAATAGAGAATAGCTGAAGGCTATTGGCTTGGGAATCAAGGAAACTGGCCTCTTTCCAATCCCTCTAAGCAGTACTTGGGGGAAGAGAGAGTAATGGGGCCCGGATGTTAGCCTTCCTTGAACAAGTACACCAAGGGGTGACCACTCAGCTTTGGTGACAGTCAGTGGGGCTGTGGCATGCAAATGGTCAAATGGTCCTTGCCTTTCAGATGGGGAAACTGACTCAGAGAGGGCAGGATTACAAAATTACTCAGCAATGTAGAGGCACTGTCATGCCTATAATCTAGGAGTGTGGCCCACCCAGGCCACACCCTCTAGGCCACTCCTCTCTGCCACCTTCTCCCCAACACCTAAGACTTTAAGATTTTCTGGAAGATGTTATCTGCATCAATCACCCTCCCACTGAAGTCCTAGTTTTATGATCATACAAGTGGCCGGGAGTTGATGACCAGACACATTTGACTATTGCCGCCACCAGCATTCCCCTCCCCCATGCTAGAGTGGGCTGGGATACCACCCGGCAAAATCACTACTTAGGAATGCACTCAGGAAATACGAAGCTGCCTCTTTGCCCTGCCCTCTTCTCTCTCTCTCTCCCCTCCACCCCCTTCTCTCAGTATTTCTCCTGATCTCACGTCAAACCAGAAGTGAAATGGAGATGTGAGCTGATTTAAGGAAAGTGTTAGATGAAAATGTACTTCCTTTTATTATATAGGGAGATATTTTTAAATGCATATAAATAAACATTTTTAATTTGCTTAAACGATCAGATTTTATCACTGTGAGCATGTGTTTTGCTACACCAGGAGTGGTGACTGTGAAAAATGAGGTTCCAGACTGCTGGTCCATCTGGTGTGGTGCAGAGAAAGTTGTTCCAGAGCAGCCCCACGCGATGGGGCTGCCCTCCCAAGCTGCCCTGGGCTAGGCCTGCTGGGCTCTCTGCTGCTACTTTCCTCGGAGAACCAGAGTCTTCTTGTCCCCCTGTTACTGCCATCCCTGCCCCCCCACCCCCATCTGCTGGAGATCTCTTCCAGAACATTCCTTCCTAACCTGAGTCCCTCCTAGAGCTGAGCTGTGGCCTGCTCTGCTCAACCTGGGGTTGGGGGATCTATGACCCTCAAAATGTGTGCCAAGCTCAGTTTTGATATGCACAATTCTCATTTATAAAAGGCTGTGACCAGGCTGTGACCGGGCCAGGCTAAGACATGTGTATTTTTGGATCCCAGGTCACCAGCACCAGTATGGGGCCGGCCACCAAGAAGAGAGGGAAATAAAATTACCATGTGCAATTTTCTTATTGGAAATCTGGGACACCTCTTAGCCCTAGGGTGCCTGCAGGTTTTGATGGTACCTGAGGGGCTCTTTCTCCTGAGCTGTTACAATAGCCCAGTCTCCGGTGGAACTCTTTAGGTGACAGGAATCTCACAAGGTACAAGGCAACCCATGGCCCTGCTTGGAAGTTGCCTTGGGTGAGTTTCCTTTTTCATGGAACCCAAACACCAATGGACAGGGGGACACCAACCCAGCTGGTGGGCCCATCCAACCTCCTGACCTCTCATGTGGGCAACTGCCACAGCTCACCCAACCTGCCAGGCCTGGCCATTGGCCTCCTGCCAGGCAGAGGTCTTCTTGAGGCCAGGGATAGGCTTGTCCTGCCTCAGATCTTCACAGCCACCATCTGTCCTCAGCGCTGGGGGATGGGGACGGTTAGAACATCAGTCAGGCCCACAGGCCTCTCACACTAGGAGGTGACAGCCCTGTCAGCAGGTGGCTAAAACACAAGCACTTACTACTGCAGGGCCCAGTGCTCCACACAATCTATGATCAGTTACTTTATATCCACTAGACTAGTGAGGAGCTGAGGCTCAGAGAGGCTAATTACCCTGCCTAAAGTCCCATGACGTAGAAGCAGTCACTCTGGAACCCAGGCCACTGGAACACAAAACCTGCTGCTCTACAGAGTCACTCACAGGGACTGTGTGGCCCTCCAGTTAGAGCACCCATTCTCTAGAGCATAGGGAGTTCACTGGGAGGCAGGGAGGAGTTAGTAAGGGCCTCCTGGGAAGGGAGCCTGAGGAACACTGAATTAGAGAAAATTCAAGGGATTTCTTGGCTGGGGGGGTCTTGTTGGAGACTTTGATGTGCTGACACATCAGCATGGCTCTTCCAGAGTAGTGGAATCTGCTTCTGCAGGATTTCCCCAACTTACTTGACCAGAGTCATTTATTTCTGGAAGACAAACTCCCTAGTTTTATAAGGGGAAACAGAAGTTCAGAGACAGGAAGCAGTTACCCCAGAGTCACACAGCAAATGGCATTTAAAGATCAGAAGACTAAACTTCATCACTGCCATCCTAACTTTCCACCAGTCCCTCTCTCCGTGCTCTCAGAACCCTGGTCCTCTCCTCTGGTGCCATCGGGTTCCTATGCCTTAGGTGTCTACTGTCACTGATGAGGCCGTGGTTTCTCCTAGACCACCAGTAGGAGGAGAAAGAGAAACACCTGCTGGTCTGCAGGGCCTGTGCCAGGACCAGATCCACCTGTGCATTGTTATCCTGGGCCCCAGGAGCAAAGGGCGATGGCAAGCTGGCTGTGCACACTTTTTATGGCCTGGCCACCTCCCAGAACAGTAAACAGAGGGGTAGGCAGCTGGCACCAGAGCCCTCTGGGGAGAGAAGGCCCCAGGTAGCAGACTCCTGCTCACCTCTGGAAGGGAGGTACAACCAATGGCTTCTTCCTGGAGTTAAAAAGACCTGTACTCTAAGTTCGCATCCCTCATGCTCCTTTTTACCATTCTTCCCTTCTCACCTTGACCTTGAGGTCACAGTTCCAACTTGCCTCCTCCAGGAAGCCTCCCAGGCCTTCCAGGATAAGCTAGAAACCCGCTCCGTGTTCCCTGGATGTTCCGAGTCCCGGGATTCCTGGAGCATGGCTCTGATTGACTCTTATCCTTTTATAATAGCGCCGTCCACGGACATGGCAGGCTTCCCACTGGACTAGGAACTCCTGGGTAGCAAAGACTGTTTGCTTCTGGGGCGAACCACAGCACATGAGGTGCCCAATAAATGTCATCAGTTGAAAGAAAAACCTGAACTGAAAGTGGTTTAAAAATTCAATAGACTGATAGCCTGAGTCTGGTGATACTGCTTACAAATGCACACAGATTTCTACATGATCTCATAGACTTATTCTAACAGTGTCCTGTTTTGATCTTTTAGAAGTATTTTAAAGGTGACCTTGTTGTAGGCCTGCGGAAGGGGAACGGAATATGCTATTGTTAGTGAAGGGTGAGAATGATTCTTTAAATTTCTTCTTTAATGCTATGTATAATGATTTTTATACATTTTTAAAGGAGGAAAAAATTTTTTCTTGAAGCGGCACCCTAAAGATTCCACTCTCTCTATATAACATCTGTCCAGCTGTGACCTTGGCTTGGTCCAGAGAAAGTCTCTGGGGGGCCCCTGGGGCATGAACCCTGATGGACAGACAGCCTTATGGAGTGGTGGGACCCTGCAAGGTGGACTCAGGCCCCTTCTGCCCAGCAGCGTCCCTCTATCTGTGGGCCTCCCTGAGAGTGCTGGTAGTGGATGAGGACGGTCACCAGGCCCACGGGCTCTGTGTTAGCATCCAGGCTGGCAGGATTCAGGGCACACTACTGTGGGGCAGACAGAGGTAAGGCTCAGACAGAAGAGGCGAGTGTTTGTCAACCACACACTCCTGCCTCTCAGGTCTTGTTCTGCAAACTTTCCACCTTCTTGGGCACTAGACCCTTCTTCAGGGTCAGTCTGGTCCATTCGGTGGCCTCCCACATCACTCCTGGAAACTGTGGATGAGGAGGTGGGGCCTTGTCTTGGTCTCCCACTCAGCCTTCTGGGGCCTGTGATGTCTCCAGGAGATTGAGGCCTCCCTCCCTGGGCCCCTGAGGCCTAGAACGCAGGAACTGGAGGGGTCCTTAGCCAACAGGCTATGGGCTCATGGTACACTCAGGCCAAGGGAATGAAGGGAGTGGGTGGGTGACTTGTCCACAGTGACCCCAAAGGTCAGCAGCAGGGCTGAGACTCATAGGGCCTCTTGGGCCCCAATAGAAGCCCCATCCCTGGCACCTGAGTGTCCAGGTCCTAGGGCCACAAGCCTGGGAGGGGCTAGGGCAGAAACTCCTCCTTGACAGGCATGGAGGAGGAGGCAGCCAGGAGACCAGCACTGCTGGGGCACAGGGCCCCCAGTGGCGGTCCTGTGGGGACAGAGGTGCCATCCAGGGCCGGCGGTAGCTGGGGTGGCTGCTGCTGTTGCTGCTGCTTCTTCTTGTTCACTTTGCGCTCCTTCGCCCGCCGGTTTTGGAACCAGATCTTCACCTGCAGAATCATAGAACAGAGAGAAGGACATTGTGCTGATCCTTCTCCAGGTGGTGTCTGTGGCCTCTCTCTTGCTCCAGCCACCCAGACCTCACAGACCCCAAAATATTCTCTCCTTGTACAACTTGCTCCCCTCCCCCCAGGCAACCTTCCTCTTCCTCCCTCCAAGGAGCCCTCCTTGCTCCCCGTGTCTGCTCCCTCCTCTAGAGTTTAACAGCACTGGTCAGGGCCTGCTGGAGTGTACAGCTAGTCAGCTAGATGGATCCCTTGTTCTCCACTGAGGTGGCAGGAATATGAGGTCTCCTTGGGACACTTGCTGGCAGCAGGTCAGTGTCACCTGTGCTGTGACCACGGCCTGGACCCTTGGCCTCTCTGTTCTCCTTCTACTGAGTCCTGCAATCTGCTGCCAGGCTGAGGAGGGAGAACCTCTGCACACCTGTCTTTCAGTGAGCCCCAGATTGGCAGCCAGCTCTGACTTCCGCCGGATGGTGATGTAACGGCTGTAGTGGAACTCCTTCTCCAGCTCCAGGCGCTGGTGGTCTGTGTAGACCACGCGGTACTTGTCCTTGGTCCTGGTCTTACCTGAGAAGCAGAAGGGCCAGGAGGGAAGGTGAGGGGGAGTTGTTCACTAAAAGCTGGGGTTGCTGATGAAGCTGGGGCTTCTCTCAGGCTTCCTGACCCAGGGCCCCACTCTGATCACCAGCTCCACCAGCTATAATCAGCATTTGCCAGCTGTGGCTGTGCAAATGACATTCCCAGGAGCTTGTAAAAAACACAGCTTCCAGGTGATCCCGTTTAATCTGAGTGCCTGGGTTAATTCACATGTCTGACAACCACCAGGTGGTTCTGGTTTAGGGGTCCTCAGATCACAAGTTTGAACACCAAAGGAGTTCAAAGGCAAGGGTAGGTTAAGGCTAAGAAGATGTCAGTTACTCCTTTCTCTTGTGCAAAAGAGGGCTGGGAAAGCCACCATGGCTGGGAGGGGAAGCAGAAAAATTCTGAAACTGAGTAGCTGGGCCATAGCTCCCCAGTTCCTATAGAATGCTGATCCCACAGTCAGGCAGGAAGGGCTGAGCTTGCTAAAGACCCCTAAGACCTGAAGGTACCTCAAGAGTCTCTGGCCCTGGACAGCAAACTGTGAGTTGGGGCTGCAGCAGGGTAGGGGCTGGGCTGCCTGAGTCAGCCACGCTCCAGCCTGTGTCCAGGCACAGGGCAGCAGAGATGCAGATGGCTCCACAGGTCATCATTACTGAGCTCCTCCTGGGAACCCTGCCCTGGCGTAGGCAGGGAACAAATAAAGAAATCCCTGCCCTCATGTAGCTCAGGTTCTAAGGGAGCAGGACAGACAAAAAGAAAGTAAATGTGGAAAACACTTGATATGTTAATTGATAAGTATATGGAGAAAAAGAAAACAGAGAGGGAGGACTAAGAAATTAGGGAGGAGGGAGTTGCAGTTTTAAATAGAGTGAAGCTAGCTGGGTGTGGTGACATGTAGCCCCTGTAGTTCCAGGAGGCTAAGATGGGCCAGGAGTCTGAGGTCAGCCTGCACAGCAAAGCCAGACCCCATTTCAAAAAAAAAAAAAAATCATTAAATATACTGGCTCATCAAGGCCTTACTCAGCAGGGAAATTTGAGCAAAGATCTAAAGGAGACTTGAGGGAAAGAAGCGAGCAGACATGTTTGAGGAACAGTGAGGAGGCTGGTGGGGTGGGATGCAGGAAGCAAGGGGAACAGGGGCAGGACACAAGGGGAGGGACTCTGGGTTTTACTATGTCTGGGATGGGAGCCATTGCAGGGTTCTGAGAAGAGGAGACATGAAGTCTGATGTAGGTTTTCACGTTCCTCTGGCTGCTGCGTACAGAACAGACTGGGGAGAGGAGGCGTCGGTGCAATAACCCAGGAGGGAGAAGGTGGTGTCTTGGCTTCTAGATGGGGCTCAGCCAGTGTGAGGAGTTGGATTGAGGACCATCTGGGGTTCACATCAGGGCTGTCTTTGGGCCTGGGATTGGAGGTCTGTCTAGGGAGAATATTAAGGGTCATGCTTGGCTTGGGCTGGTATGGGGCCTGGCCAAACACCAGTGTCCTCTGTAAGCAGCTGAGCACGTAACTATAAATAGGAGGTGCACACCAGCACACGTGTGTCCTCCAGGGCCTGGTTGGTCTCAGAGCCACCATGGACCCCTTCCCACCTCAACCAGTGCCACACAGTGCCAGCCCAGCCTTCACCTCCCTGATCGCAGCCTTGGCCCTGGCCATCCCTTGGCACCCCTGTACCTATCCCCATCCTGGCTCTGTCCTCCACCAGGCCCACACAGCTTGGCAGGACAGCCCCTGGGCTCCTTGTGAGCCAACAGTTCTGTGGAGAACCAGAGACGGCAGATGTTCTTGGGCAGCTTTTCCCTGGGTTTTCTGCCTGAGCAGTGGAACCACACCGGATGCTTCCATATCCCCTGACCTCAGTCTGCTGCCCAACGGAGCACGGGACAGCCTTGGCCCTCGGCCAGGTCTGGCCTCTGGAAAGGCCAAGGGAGTGGCTGGTGAGGCTGTGGCTCCAGATGGGGCCTGTCCTTAGCCTAGAAAATTCAACACTATTTCAAAACAATTCTGCCTAATGCTGCCACGACCAGAGCCCAGTAGGGCTCTGAGGCGTCTGCCCATTGCATTCTCTGGGCTGGAGCCAGAAGGGGTCCTGGGAGTTTAGGTTCCTTTCATTTTACAGAGGAAGAAACTAGTTCAGGATGGTCACATGGCAGCCAGAGGTCCAAATAAGAAGGCTGGTGAGTCTCTTTTTCAACCTCTCTATGGACTCAAGGTACCTGGAGGCCCAAGTGAGCACAGACCTGCCCAAGACCATGTCCCCTGCTCTAGAGTTCTCTGTCTCCTCCAGTGCCCTTCTCTTCACCCCACCATATTTTGGGGCTGCTGATCCTGCTGCACAACCTCCTAAGTATTGGTGATAGAAGCTTAAACAGCAAACCATCCCTGCAGCTCTCCTTCAGGAGAGGAGAGGCCAGAGAAGGGTGAGGGCAGGCCCCTGGGACCCTAGCCTGGGCTGGGGTTGGACAGCAGCAGCCTGGGCCTTTAAAACACTCAGAAAATAGGGCATAGTGGTGCACTCTGTAATCCCTGTGACTCAGGAGGCTGAGGCAGGAGGATCCCAAGTTTGAGGCCAGTCTCAGCAAGACCCTCAGTGACCTAAGGAGACCCTGTCTCAAAATAAAAACTAAAAAGATCCTGGGGGGCTGAGGTTGTGGCTCAGTGGTAGAGCACTTGCCTCGCATGTGTGAGGTACTGGGTTTGATTCTCAGCACCACATATAAATAAATAAAATAAAGATCCATTGACAACTAAAAAAAAAAAAAAAAAAGATCCTGGGATGTAGCTCAGTGGCAAAGTGCCCCTGGGTTCAATACCCAGTACAAAACAAAACGAAACATCCAGAGGACTCACAGCCACTCCCTGGAAGAGCATGGGCCTGGGTAGGAGATGGGGCTCCTTGCCCACCAGACCTGGGCCTAAGTGGTTATAGGCATCCTTTCCCTTGGTACTCAGCTCTCTCTCCCATTCTTTCTGATGGAAACAGGAGTGCAATAGGGCCATTTCATAGGCGGGGAAAGCAGGGCTCGGGAGAGGCTCAGGCTGAGGGCCATCCTGCCTGGTGGTGGTATGACCTCTGGCCCAGCTCTTCCCAAGATGGAGGGGAGGCATGCGATAAGATGGAGATGGGTGCTAGCCGCACAGTTTACCCTCAGTTCTGACAAGGTTGCCAGTGGAGACCTGGCCCAAAGGCCTTGGCATCCGGGCATCCCATCTCTCACCCTGGAAGAGGGGCCAGGCAGTTCAGGAACCCATTGGCCAGCTTCTATCTGGTCAAGCTGCTTGAAGCACATGGTTTTATTCCTAAGGAAAGGGCTCTGCCAAAGAAAAATGTCAGGTTCCTCATGTGGCCCAGAACCCAGGGAATCCCACATGTCATCCAGGGAGGAAAGACAACTGGGTCCTCCTTCAAGCCCAACTTGGTGGCATCTAACCTCATGAAACACGCATAACCTGAGGACTCACACCAACCCCTGGAAGAGCATGGGCCTGAGTCGGGGATGGGGCTCCTTGCCCACCCATGAATCCCACTCCAGGAAGTGATCCCTCCAAAAACAGCCCACAGCTCTGGCTATTTCTGATAGCACAAGACTGAAAGGAAGGTGCATGTGTACAGGTAGGAACTGCTTAAATAAGAGACGGTACATCCATGCAGAAGTGTCATTAAGACAAAATTACCAAAATCCAAATGTGCAATATGGAGCAATTTCTAAGATATGTGGAAAAGCAAAACACAGATTCGTGCAAAAATAATATGTCACTGTTTCGTACAAAAGCAAGGGACACACACACTGTTTATATACCATACACTTCTTTCCAATGAATATATGAGAAGCCCAGTAACAGGGGCTGCTCCTTTGGGGAGAGGAACTGGAGGAGGAAAGTCATGGGTGGGAGGAAGATGTTGGGGTGTTTAAATTTTTACCATGTGCATATGTGACTTGTACTTTCAATGACAGTCAGCAGCCCTGGGCTCCAGTCCAAGCTCTAGGCAGAAGGCGGAACTGCCACAATCCCTCCTGTCTTCTGAGCACCTGTGCTACCTCCAGAGAGGAGGGGCCAGCATGGTGCGTGAGAGCAACGGGGCAGGGACAAGGCCTGGGATGAATGATTTACAGGCACCCAGGACACTGGGGAAGTCCGAGTTCCTGTAACAAGTGTCTGATGAGGGGCCAGTCCCTCCCAGCCTCCTAATGAGTAACCCTTGGGACCAGATGCCTGTGTGAGTGGAGGGATGGTGGGAGCCCCCCCATACCTTCAGAGGCAAGTAGGGGGCTGGGGGTGGGAAGAACCTCAGATCACTCTCTGCTCTGGTTTTGGAATGCACAGAATGGCCCATTCCTGCCAGGCACGGTGGCGCATGCCTATAATCCCAGGAGCTCAGGAGGCTGAGGCAGGAGGATCACAAGTTCAAAGCCAGCCTCAGCGAAAGTAAGGCACTAAGCAACTCAGTGAGACCCTGTCTTTAAATAAAATACAAAATAGGGCTGAGGATGTGGCTTAGGTTTAGCCCTAAACCTTTCACATGGTGAAAGGTCTCCCATGATAATCTCCAACCTGAGGCAGATAGGAGATTTCTTAAAACGAGGGTGTTGCCTAGCACAGTGCCTGCCATGTAGCAGGTGCACAGGGAGAGCAGATCCTACTATTTCCAATATTGATGGGAAGCCATTGGCAGGAATGTCAGGGGCTGGATCTGTGCAAGGGGTGGTGTTGGATGGGATCGTTTATTTGTAAGATCCCTTCCAACTTGGAAACACAAAGCTTTCAATGTTTGTTGATTCTCTGATTGTGTTTGTTGTTATTGCTGAAAGAATTCTAAAGCTGATTTCCCAGTCTGAGAGTCTAGACACCAGGCTTGCCCAGTTGGAGAACCAAGGGTAGGAGCCCTGGTAAGTAGAAGTGGGGCCCCCCATCCGGCCCGGGCCAGGCGAGGACAGACCATGGCCTCTGATCCAGGATGGGGTGAGTGGCTCCAAGAAAAGCAGTGTCTGGGTCAGCACTTCCCTTGCCCTCTCTCTTCCTGCTGTGTCTGTGGCCTTGGGGGATGACCATCTCTGTCCTGTGGTGTGGAGACCTCAAATCTAGCCCCAAATCCTCTGTGACCCCTCCCTGGGTGGTCCAGCCCCAAATGACCGTGCGTTAGGATCCCACCTCACCCCTACACACGCACGCACAGGAGTTGGCTAAAGACACATTCCGCCAGATTCTACCCGAATCAACTGCTTCTTTATCTCCCTGCCATCTTTAACAAGCACCAGCTAGAGTCAACAGATCCTGGTCTTGGTTCTGCACCGTATGTCTGGCCTTGAATAAGTGCCTCTCCTCTCTGGGCCTCAGATTCTCCTGTTTCCCTTGAGGGCTGGGGTGTAAGCTCCAAGGGCCTCCTATGCCCTCCAGTTCTGTGCAGCTCTGAGTCCCTCCTCAGAGAACAGACCCTCCTCACATTCTATCACTCCAGCCAGGACCCAAGGGAGGGCACAGCCTGCATCCTCCAGCAGAGTGAGCAGGAGGCATAAGGAGCTCGCCAGTGTCCTTGGTGCTAGCCTGGGGATGACAAGGAGAAAAGCATGGGGCCTTCCTTGGAAGGGAACTAGGGAATTGGGACAAGGGCAGCCACAGACTCCTACTCCAAAGAGCCTTCCTTTTCCCAGATGAAGAAATAGGTCTAGAAAGGTTGTCAGGTCACTTGCTGAGGCGGCTGCAGAGCCAACAAACAAAGACAGAGGTGGGAAAGACAAAGGGGCAGGAGGTGCTCCCGAGGCCGCTCTGCCCCAGGAGTTTGAGTACCTTCGCCTTCCTAGGTCTGGAAGAGACTAAGGAAGAGCCTGTGATTTTGAGTGGAAGTTTAGATTACTTGTCCCAGGCCTGCACTGACTTGGAGTGGGACCTTGGCCAGCCGCTTCTTTTCAACATCCCAAATTTCAAAGGAAGAGCTTGAGCCCTGCAGGGCTCATGGTGACGAGTGAGGAGAAACCCGGAAACTGGAGTGGGGAAGAAAAGAGAGAGACTTAACCGAAAGGATGCTAGGGAGTTTTGGGAATATTTGAGGAGGGGGGAATAATTTCAAATATGGTGATCAGGCAAAGAAATTTAACACAAGCCAGGGAAGGTAATGGTGACAGGGTGCAGGAAGCCCAAAGTGGAGGTTCCTCGCACCCTACTGAGGTTTAGGAAAGGCTTGTGTACGAGGTGTCTGGGGTGTGGTCCAGTCTGGCCAACCTTGGCTGAAGGGCAGGTGTCTGAGCATCCCTGGGCTTCCTCCCTGCTGCCAGGGGTGCAGAGAGGAATGTGGACATGGTCTGTAAAGGGCAAAGAGCTAGGGACAAGAAAAGCAGAACTGAGCTAACTGAGCTATCTGCAGAAACAAATGCTGGAGGAATCCTTTGGGAAAGGGAAGAATGTCACCTGATAGAGAGCCACAGGGCAAAGAACACGCTAGCCTGGGAGTAAGGAAATCTGGCTGGGCCACTAGCTGGACATGTGGTCTCCAATTTGGGTTTGTTTCCCCGTCTGCACCACCAGTAGTTGCACCTGTGCTGAAGCAGCCCTGATCCCACCAGTTTGGTGATTAGTGGATGCCTTTCTGGGCCATGAGGCTTCCTGCTGGGCCCATAATTGGGTCCTTGTCCTGGCTGAGTTAGCAGTCCCAGGTTTCTGTATAATGGTTCCTCACTCAGTCCCTGGAGGAGGGATGAGGTTGAGCCGGGTGGGGGGAAAGGGAAGATGGCCAGGTTAACCTCATGAAGGAGCCCAGCAACCCTGGCCAAGCTTCTCCCCCCACGTCTCCCTCCTGCCCAGTTGGAGGTCTCTGTCATTGCTGCCCCTTCTCTCTTGGGCCACCTTCAATCTTGACATCATTGGCTGCTCTATCTTCTTCATCAAGGCCCACAGTCTGACCCAGTTTGGGGAAGGAGCAAAAAGAAGGGACTTTATTTTATTTGGTACCAGGGATTGAACTCAGGGGCACTCGACCACTGAGCCACATCCCCAGCCCTATTTTGTGTTTATGTAGAGACAGGGTCTCACTGAGTTGCTTATTGCCTCACCATTGCTGAGGCTGGCTTTGAACTCGCGATTCTCCTGTCTCAGCCTCCCTAAGTGCTGGGATTACAAGCGTGAGCCACCGCGCCCCGCTAAGAAGGGACTTTAGAGTCAGACAGATCTGAAGGTTCTAACCCAGGCCGGCCACATGTCAGGGCTGTGTCCCCAAGCAAGCCACTGGACCTCACTGAATCTCAGTTGATTTATTTGTAAAATGAAAGTGTGAATGCCTCCTTTCCATGGTGATGATGGAGCCAGGTGTGATCATCTACTTGACAAGTAATTATTAATAAAAGCTAGTGTGACAATGATGCAAATAAAGACGATGGTGATAACTGCACCAGAGAGGCAGGCAGGGGGAGACAAGGAGGCCATCTGGAATGAATTACCACTCCAGGACCTCTTGAGAGGGACTTCCCGGTACCCGCCCAATTCACCACACCAGCCACATGTGGCTGTTTAACCCATTAAGTCCCAAGATTTCAATTCTGTGAATATTTTAATAAAATTGACACAGGTGCATTGAAATAGGCTGGAGATCTTAATCCAGAGCTTATTATGTTAATTAATACTAATTAATGCTATTATGTTTATGATAACATAGGACATAGTATATACTGTATTTAAGTTTTCACACACGTTCCCCAACTGGGACAATGGGACAAAATGGATTACATTGAAATTAACTCAATAAAATGTGAAATTTTGTTTCTTAGTCACATTAGCCATATTCCAGGTGTTCAACAGCCATGTGTGGCTGGTGGCCACCTACTGGACAGCTCAGACATACAGCATTTCCACTGTGGCAGAAGGTTCTACTGGACACGCTGCTAGATCCAGCTCCCACTGAGGGCCAGGGGCCCATGCTGCAGAGCACGCCTACCCAGATTGTGCCTGTCCCAGTGAGCAGGTGCTGGTCTTGTGCCCATTCTTCCTACACTTTCCTGCAAGGGCACCCTCAGCCCAGGATAGCCCAGGACAGCCCAGGACTTGCAAACAGCACCTGCATCCCTTCAAGTCTCCTCCCAGTTTGAGCCATTTGTGGCCTCCTGGATCTGTTTCCTGGTGGGGTTCGCAGGCCACTGCCCACCTGGCTGTCCTCTTCTAGGCTGGGGGTGAAAGCTCTGCTAATCCTCTGCAGGTAGCCATTCTGCAGGCTCACCTTCAGCTGAAGTTCCAGGAGGGACTCTGGACCCCTGCCCTTTCCTATCCCTAGCCAGCTATATAACCTTAGCAAACACCCTCTTCAAGGGCCTTGGCACCTGCGTGCCCGTGAGGGTGGGAACCATGGCATTGTGCTCACCGCATGCCTGACACACACACTGACTGCTTGATGAATTCTTATTGAATGAATAAAACAAACCTGCTACATTTTCATCTTCCTCATCTCACTAAGGGACAACCCATCCTCCAGCCACTAGGGCCAAGGGCCTAGGTGGCATCTCTGAGGCCTGTCCCCTCATCCCCCACATCCAATCCACCAGCTGGTGGCCTCAGCTTCTGAAGCACCCATTCCCATCCATGTCCACTACTACCGCTAAGCAGCCACTAAGCTTATGGAGCAGTGTGCTGTCTGCAGTCTGAACTTCTGCATTTACAAAAGTGCTGAGCACCCAGCAGACACCAGCTCATGTTATTGCAACACTGACAGGGGATCAGCACTTATTTGCTATCTATCTCTTCCATGGGGGGAGGAGAGACAAGTTAAAAACAAATGTACCAATGAAATAACTGCTACTTGTGATTCATAGTGTGAAGGACAGAGAACAGGGAGCTGAGAGCTCCTATACTTAGCTTGGTGGGGGGCACTTAGGAGAGGTAATATCCAAGCTAAGACCTCAAAGTTTAGAAAGCAGCTTCCATGTCACAAGTGAAGAATATTCTGGAAACAGAGAATAGCATGTGCAAAGGCCCCCTCAGGCTGGCACTCAGCTCCCTGTTGATGGATCCTGCTTGCCTTGTTTAGCTCTAATCCCCAGCCCCCAGAAGAATCTCGGGCACAGAAGAGAGTATTATTGCCTGCCTTCTTGAATGAGTGAGTGAGTGAATGGGGCACTAGATGAGGCTGGAGCAGCTGGCAGAACCTCCAGCACAGAGGAATGGATTTGACTTTGAGAACAAGGGGAAGGCCCTGGAGGGTGCGGAGCACAGTGGCAACGTCATACTTGCTCCTTCTCTCTCTTGCTGCAGGGGGTCTATGCAGGGTAAGGGCTGAGGCTGGCACAGGAGAAGGTTTGGCATGTTGACAGTGATGGCCCTGGCTCCACATGTCAATGCTGTTTCCAAATCCCAGGAGCTCCCAGACAGAAGGCTGAGAAGCCAGCCCACCAAGACAACTCCCTACCGACAAGCCAAACCCTGCTGCTAACAAAGCTGCTTCGGACCTTTAGAACGATTCCTGAAGTTCTAAGCAGCAATATCTGCCAAAGAGGGGCGGGCAGGAGAGGGGACATTCAACCAAAAAAAGCCTTCTGCCACCTTCTAACTGGGTCATTCCCCTCCCCAGCTACATCTGAGAGCTGAGGTGTCAAATGGAACTTCTGCCTGGAGAAGCAGCTTTCAACAGCCCAGCCCCTGCTGTGCCCACCCCGCCCCCCAGCCTCTCAGTGCTCATTCCCTGGCTGGCCTCCTTTCCCCACCTGGGCTGGAAGCACATGGGCGAAGGGACGTCCATTCCAAACTTGGCACTTTATTTTACAGGTGCTTGGTGGGCTTAGACTCTGATTGAACCTGTGCCACCATACTATAGCTGAGTGAGCTTAGGCAGGCCACCTGACCTCCCTGAGTCTCATCAACCTTATCGGTAAAATGAGTCCAATAACAGATCTTTTCACGTCTTAGTTTTTACAAGACTTAAGTGAGGTCACCTGTGCAAAGCCTTTGGCATAACACCTGCACATGGCAAAGACTCAGCCCGTGCCACCCATTAGCTTTATCGGGAGCTCCTACTATGTGCAAGACTAGGGAGCTGGGACTGATTGGGACTGGTCCTGGGGGGATATCAGATGGCAGTTGGCAGGGATAAACAAGATGAGAGTAGACAGCAATACATGTTGTTGACAGAGTGCTTGGAGGGGGGAGAATCAAGGAAGGCTTCCTGAAGGAGGTGGGGAGGAGGAGCAGCATTTGAACTGGTAAACATGCAGAGGAGGAAGAAAGGGCAATGCAGGTGGAGGGATCAGACTGGAGAGGCAGCAAGTGTGAGGTGTGTACCTGTGTGCACCTGCCAAGGACTGGCAGAGGTGAACGTAGGCGCCCCCGTGCAGGTGCCTACCATGTATCAGGAGAAGGGCTGTGCTTTACAGGCACCATGGCCTCAAGGGTCAATCCTATCATTATCCTAATGTTACAGTGGAAGAATCCCAGGTTCATAGAAATGATCCAAGTTAACTTGCCCGAGGCTATACAGCTTCTAAAAGAAATGCAATCCCAGATCTGAGACTCCCTGTTCCTGGCTCTTACCGGTCCCCAGGGAACATCTCTGTTTTTAGGCAAATGAGTTGGGGGAATGTCTTCAACACTGTGGTGGAGGCAGTTTTTAAGAGGGTTCTGAATATCATAGAAATGGGGCTGGATTTTTCAGCAATGAAGTGGCAATTCCATGGCAGTAGGTAGCCAGGGAATGCTCTTGAGCAGGGATTGTGCCCTGACAAGGTAAGCCTGGTAATGGGTTGGAAGACAGCTGGGGCATCCTTCAGAGGCTGAAGGTGGGAGGCCAGGTTGCGGCTGTGGCAATGGGCTAATGTGTGAAGCACTGTTTATTCACAGGAATTAGGCTGAGCTGGGGCAGAAGGATGATTATAAGCCTCCTAATGAAAACGCTGATATTTATAGAAGCCAAGAAGGAAGACAAAACAATACAGCCCCTTGTAGTCGTTTCCCATCCTGGCCATAGCCAAGTGATACAACCCTTGGAGCCGATTAATATTTTGTTTCTGGATGGCAGCCTGATTGAAACCCAACAGCCTCTCCCCTAAGGTTCCCATCTCCACCACCCTACTCAGACCAGAGCCAGAGTCTCAATCCCAGTGTCGGTTATTGCAGCTCCATGAGTCAGTCAGGAGCACTGTCTACCTGGGGAAAGCTGGAAGCCAGGCTTGTACCATCTGCCAAACTGCTGTCTGGACAGTCATGGGTCCAACCCCCCGATGGTGAAAGAAACCCACGTCAAAGCCCACATCTCACCCCTCTTCTGTTCTCTGGGACATCTTTGGTCCCTTACACTGTCCCAGTTCACTTATTCAACAGAATGCACTGAGCACTTACTAGATGCCATGAGTTGAGCAGGGTGCCCAGATACAATAGTGAGTCAGACAGACATGGCTCTGGACCTCTTGGGAATAGAGAACATACAAACACACATAAAAATAGGTGAGTAAATTGGCATTGGGTTAGTGCTCTGAAGGAAACACAGCAGAGATCATCCATGGCTGTGGGGGGTCCACTCTGGGAATCACAGAAGGCCACTCTGAGGAGATGACCATTGAGCTGACACTTGAAGGGCGAGAAGGAGCTAGGTGTGCAAAGAACCTGAAGGAAGACTTTTCTGGAAGAGGGAACAGAAGGTTCACAAGATCTGAAGTGGTACTTGGCAGGACTGAGGAACTTAAAGAAGGTTGGATGGCTGCAGCAAGACAGCTGGGGGCATGGCCTGGGCTTGAGTTTGGGGTGGGAGCTGTGCAGTTCTGCGCACCTCAGGAGGGAGCGTGGAGTTCACTGTAAATATGATGGAAATCCACAGAAAAAGTCTAAACTGACTCATTTGACATCTATCCCAGATCAGCCTCCACGTGTATAAAACAAACATTCCTTGTAGTCTCTGGACTTTGGTTTCCCCATCTGTATATCTGTTAACTGTCCAGTTTGGTTATTCTAGAAAGCCAGGGACTCAAAAGGGAGGAAGAATGGGCTGACTGGTCAAGAAGGATGGCAGGCTGAAGACCTGACGGCCACTGTCATTGGGGGGGCTGCAGCTTCCAGCTTCCAAAAGGCAAGGTTCCTGTATCCTCAGCAGAATGGATCTAACCTGGCTCCCAGGGCAACTGCTCTCCTGGAGCCTCTGGAGCCCAAGCCTCCCAGTGCCTTTCCTTCCATTTTCTGAGAGCAGAGTGCTTTTTACCTTTGGGCAGTTACTCATGCCCCCACCTGCCTGCAGATAACAGTTTACAAATGACTTTTGTGACCACCAGTGGAGCAGGGCTCAGCTGCTCTTACACCCAGAGACCAGGTGCTTTGTTTGATATCTCATAGCCTGGAAGCTCTCCCAAGCTCTCTCCACTTCTCTGAACTCCACAAGTCCAGACAGCAGATGGCCTCTCTCCAAGTCCCTGCCCATGGGGACCTTCCCCATCCACCTGCAAGAGTCACTTGATCAGTAAGAAGCCGCAAGTGGAAGAGAGAAAATGTGGGTTTCCTTCCCCAACTTCCTAGCTGCACACCCGCAAGATGCTGAGCAATTGAGCCCCCAATCTCTCCTTCCCTGGAATAAAATGTGTGGCTCTTCCTCTGGGATTTATGGACAAAGCTTCTGGGAAGCTCCGTTTTCTCCAGGGAAAGGTTTGTATTTTCCATCAGATTTTCCTGAGAAGTCTTTTTTAACTTGAAGTTTTTTAACTTCAACCTTCCTAAGGTTGAATAGGAAGTAACTATTCAACCTTACTTCCTGTTCATTTCACAGACAGCAAAACTGAGACCCAGTCAGCAAAAAAGAGATGACTAATCTCTGAGAAGCCCTGCATAGAGTACGAGTGCACAGGCACGATGCTCTATCCACCTGGGTTCAAGTCCCAGTCCCATAAGGTTCTATGGCCTTGGGCAAGTATTTAGCCTCTCTGTGACATAGTTTCTCCATCTTCAAAGTACGAGTGATTACAGTGCATACACTGATATTTTAAGAGTTAAATATTCCATAATGTTACCTGATATTACTTAATCAAGGTCATAGAGGTGTTGGCAGAGTGTGGTTGCTTGTACCTCCCTAGGGCAGATAGAACTTGGGACTTGCAAGAAGTATACAATTATAGCTAGAGCCTGCAGATACTGATCAGGAGCTCCCCAGCATCTGCCAAGGGGGCAGGCTGGGTGTATGGGGGAGATGCCAGTGAGAAGGTGGAGGAAGTCCCAGGCTTGCTCCCAGCTGGGGGAAGGGAAGCAGAGACTGGACATCAAAGGGTGGGCAGGCCAGCTTCCCGCCCCCAAGGCCAGGTGGCCTTTGTCAGGGCAAGCCAGACACAATCTGGACAATGGGGTGTCCTGTTCACTTTCCAGCCAACAGGAGTCACTACTGAGCCAAGTTGCAGTCTGTTACATGACAAAGAGGGCACCCATAAAGATCAGGCCGCCCCTCATTAAAGCTGAGCCTTTGTCCTGCCCCCTCCCCTGCTTTTGAAGAGGGTGGATCAGAGAGGCCTGCCTGGGGGCAGGAGATTCATAGGCTCAGAGCCAAACAGTAGCCACCTTCCCCACAGCATCTACCTCCCCTCCCCCAGGGTCAAGAGTTCAGGCAGGGTCCTGAGGAGGTGACGTAGGGACCCCAGTCCCAAACTAGTGAGAGAGACTCTTTGTCAACCAAAATAAATGACCCAATCTCTTCTCTGTAAAATGGGAGGCTCAGTCCTGGAAAGGAAGTGACTTGCCCATATTTACAGCGTCGCCAACGGTAGGCTTGCCGCCTCTGCTGGAGCTAGGACAGGAGTAGAAGCCCAGGAAGACCACCAGGGCCAGTCCTCCTAAAAGAGTACTGGGATACGAGTTTGAGGACCTGCTTTCTAGTTTGGGCCTTGCACAAGCACAGGCACGTCTCCGCACTCGCGGGATTTCAGCTTCCCTGTCTATACAGAAAGAGGGTTGGGGTGGCCTCCCCAGGACTCCTGCTGGCTGAGCTTCACAGGGGAAGACACAACAGCCCTCCAGGGAGAGAATGGTTGGAGGCCACGCTCTCGGGAACCCGAGCTGGGCCAGGGCAGAGGTCAAACAAGGGGCAGCCTGGGCCTCGCAGAGCACCTGCCAGTGCCAGGAGAACGTCCCGAGGCGCAGGGCGAAGGGAGGTGTCCTTACCGCTGCCACCACCGCCTCCAGCCGCCACGCTGCGCCGCATCCATTCGTAGGGAGTTCGTCTCTGCGCTCCTGGAGAGGACGGTGAGCCCGGGCCGCCCATGGGCTGAGCCAGGAGGCCCGGGCTAGGCCCAGGGGGCGCGGGTACCGCGCTAAAGTCCGGAGGGGGCCCGAATGCCAGCGGGGCTGGGCTGGCGGCGGGGGCCGTGGGCCCGGGGCCATAGGCCACGGCCCAGTCATCCTTGGGCGCAGGAAACGGTGCGCCCCAGGCCGTCGGGGGCGCGGGGGTCGGCTCCACGTGAGTGTAGCTGGCGAAGTCGGGGTACTGCGAGGGCGCGGGGGGCGGGGCCGGGGGGCCGTAAGCTTGCGGGCCCAGGCCAAGATTGGGGGGTCTGGCGGGGCCGGGGTACACGGGAGAGTCCTTGTCCAGCACATAGCCCACGTACATGGTGGCCGCGGGGGCCCCCGCGCATACTGGGCCCTGGAGCCGCCGCTGCCGGCCGCCCCGACGACCAGCGACTGCTCACCTGAACTCGCCGGCCCGCCCCACCCAGGCCTTTTATAGCTCCGGGCCGCCCGCGGCCCCAGCCGAGGCGGGTTTGCATTTCAAAGCGGGGGGAAGCCTCCGGGCCGCGAATCAAAGGGGGAAACCCGTCGGGGGCGAGGGGTTCAAAAGGAGACAAATTGCCGCCCCAAGCGGGAGGTGGACTGGCCAGGCCCTGGAGGGGGTTGGGGACTAGGGGCGAGGCACCGCTGCGTGTGGGAATCGCCTGCTAGGCGGTGGACCTTGCGGGTGGAACACCTCGTCCTTCCGGTGGCCACCCGGACCTCCCCACTACTCCCAGTTAACAGGTGGAGAAACTGACTCTGAGGAGCAGAGGGACCTTAGCTACACCCGGCATGCGACACACTCAGCAGTGACCAACCAGCTTGGGGTGGGGTGGGGGCAATGCTGACTTCAAACAGGGCTCTGGTCTGCAAGGTAGCCGGTGATCTTTGGAGGGAAGGGAAGAGGGGTCACGACCCCTCTCGTCTGGGATGAAAGCTGTGGTGTTTTCCTCAGGGGGAATGCACATATGCACATACACGAGGCTGCATACTATTGGGGATTTCACTCTGTTCCCAGAGAAATTTCTCAAAGATGTGGGGCAAGGGGCGTTTCTGGGGAGGATGTTGAGAAACTTTTTGATGACACTCTACCCTTTTATCATGATTATTGAGACGTTTCAAACACATGAAAGTAGAATTGTCTAATGACCGGCTTGTACAATGCTTGGCCACCTTCGATGATGATCAAGATTTGTCACACTTACTTCATCTACTCCTCCCTTTTTCCTAACGTATTTTAAAACAAATTCCAGACATCATGTCATTTTACCCCTGCATACTTCAGTACACATCTCTAAAACACATGGGCATTTTCTTACATAATATGCCATTGTTGCATCTGACACAATTAACACAAATTCCTAGGTATTATCTAATGTAGTTGGTATTCAAAGTACTCCAACTGATTCAAAAACGTCTTTTTAGCAGTTGGTTTGTAGGAATCAGGATCATTTGAGATCTGGGGCCCCTGGGTATTTTGGAGCATCAGTCCTGCTCCCCCACCCAATCCAGCCCTGGCAAACACTTTCCAGCTATCTGGGGTGAGTGGGTGTTTGTGCAGCTGAGGGGGCATGAATAATCTGTAAGTGGCAGCAAGATGGAGGGATTTGGTGTGGAGGACAGGGCTCTGGATCAGAAAGCCTAGAGGAGATGGGGGTCTCAGGGTCAAGGAGCTGTGCAGAAGAGCCCTGTCGAATTTGATCCTCTGACATTTCCTGGGGGAGCCCTAGGTGGGCAGGAATATGGTCCCCAGAAGGAGACAGAATCAGGCTCTTATCTATTCAACCCTTCTCTCCCTTGGGTCACCACATAAGCCTGGGCTGGTCAGCATCATCTGAGGACAAGGTAGATGGGTCAAGGTCAGGATACAACTTGCAGGGCCCAGTGCAAAATGAAAACACAAGGTGCAGGAGTCAGCAAGATGGTTGAAGTAGAGCACAAGACGTGAACTTCTGCAAGTCCACGTAGAGTGGCGTGGACCTCGACCTGCTGCTGGACATGTCCTACTGGCCGCAGATGTGGCTGTACAGTGTGCAGCAGCCACAGTCCCTAAACCACAGCCAGCATGGGAAGCAAGAAGCAGCTGAAGCACCTGCTCAAGACCAAAGGAGGAGGATCCACCCATGGAGAAGCCATAGCTAGGGAAGGTACACCTGTGGGACATGGTCAACCTGCTGGAATGGAGAGCAGGAGGGTTGGAGTCCACAACATAAGACCTTCAACCAGGTGCAGATCAAGCCCAAGAATTGGCCATTACCTGGGTGAGTTTCTCCACCACCTACAAGCCCGTGAAACACAGTCACTGTGGCACCGGGCTACCCACTCCTTCTGCTTCATCCCCCTAAAGGAACCTGTAGGTTCATAAAGGCACACACACCTAAAGGGAGAAAGAAAGTTTTCTTGTTCAAAACTTATCTAGAATTTCAAGATGGCAACAGCAGAACATTTCAACCATGGCCACAAAGCTGGCCCTGATGGGAACCTCACTCTTACCCATGGTAGTAAGCCAGGGATCCCCTTACTGCTTAGAGGTCTTCCCATTGGGTAGAAGCATTGAGATCCAAAACGACAGTGGTAGAGCCCAAGTTTCTGTAGCACAGTGAAGGCTGCTCGAAGAAGGGAAGGGCCTGCGTGGGTTGTTGCTGGACATGGATGAGCACAGGACATAGCACTTGGTTGCCTCAGCAGGAAAGACCCCATGTTCCCAGGTCAGGAATTAGGGACACACTAGTGAAATTGTTCTCAGAAGTCATCCTGAGCTCTGGGCTGCACTCAGGGTCCAGTCTTTCAAGGGGTCAGTGAGAATCAGGACGAGAGAAGCTTGAGAGGACTGAACTCACTCTGAGCTGGAATAGTGAGGACTGCTGGGACTGGAGGAAGAGAAGGCTTGGAGTGAGGGCTACGTTTGGGCACAGGGCAGGGCACACCTGGGACTTGAGAGAGAGCGCTGCAGACTTAGATCCCAACCTACCCATTCTTTTTTTTTTTTTTTTTTTTTTTGGTACTGGAGATTGAACTCAGGGGCACTCGACCACTGAGCCACATCCCCAGCCCTATTTTGTGTTTTATGTAGAGACAGGGTCTCACAGAGTTGCTTAGCACCTCACCGTTGCTGAGGCTGGCTTTGAACTCGCGGTTCTCCTGTCTCAGCCTCCCTAAGTGCTGGGATTACAGGCTTGCGCCATCGTGCCCGGCTAAACCTACCCATTCTTAACAAAGTTCTGCGCAGGACCATACATCATGAAATGAATATTGTAGAGAGTGAACTCTCCATACAGAAGGCACGCAAGTGACTGCTGGGGTCCCCAATTAGGGATGCCTGTTCTGAGGAAAGGAGGGTTGGTGCCCTCTAATTCCAAGACTAGGCTAAATCAGACCTAAATGGTAGGCGCAGTTGGGAATAGGTATAGGAACTGATGCGTTCATTTGACACATACGTATTGCCACGCCCCTCTGCTGACATTGTGTTCAGCACTGAATGCGGTCCCCGCTCACGGTACTTAGAGTTTAAGTGTGTGTTGCAGGGGGCAAGTAGGAATCCAATAATCATAATAAAAGCAAAATCACTTCTTGGTGAGGGCCAGGAAGAGGGAATGGGGGAAGTCTTGCAGGAGGCAGTGACTTGGGAGTCAGACCCTGGTGAATGGAGAAGGCTTTGTGGCAGAGGGTCACTATGAACAGAGGCCCTGAGGGCTGGGAGGACCATCTTCCCCTAGAACTCAAAGACCAGTCTTGAGTGGTGGGGATTGAAGTTGCGTCTGAGAGCCCAAGAGCAGTGAGAAGCTGGGCCGGGGTCCAGAGTGAAGGGATGGTAGCCAGGACTCAGATGGTGGCTGAGAGAGAGGCCCCAGTGGCAGGGGACTTTCTAAGCAAAGAAAGGACTGTGTTCCTGATCAGGGAAAAGGTAGAGCCAGGACTCCCTGGAGTCTGGGGAGCCACAAGCACTGTGCCCTATGCTCTGCACACATGTGCTGAGATGGGCTGGGGCCATTCCTGTGGATTTCTCCCACCTTCGACTTTCTGACTCCTAGCTCAGTGCCCTTTCACCTCTCTGAGATGGCATTTTGGTGCTAGCATAATAATAACAGCAATCTTGCTGCTATTTATTGAGCATTTTCTAAGTGCCAGGCATCCTGCCAAGCCCTTGACATGCATCATCTTGGTTCATCCTCACCACGGCCCAGGGAGGTAAGGTTGATTGTTATCACCATTTTGCAGATGAAGAAGCTGCAGCTCAGAGAGGTGAACTCACCCACCTGAGGCCACACAGCAAGTCAATGCCCTATCTGGAAGTTTTTCTTTCTTGCTTAGGTAAGCTGGCCTGTAGGATAGTGAGGATGGTAGGCCTGTATATACCTCCCCACCCCCAACTTGTTAGCTGGAGTTTTGCCTAAACAAATAGCTGGTTCCTCTTCCTCCTCTAGCTTCTTCATGCAAAAGAGCCTCTGCTTTCCCCTGCCTTCACTCCTAGGGGGACCCCCCAACCAGTGTCCTCAACAGCTCTCAGGTGGCATCCCCAGTTCCTCCTCCCAACGACACTCTAACCTTGTTTAAAAGTCACATTCTGAAATTGCAGGTCCTCCCCCACCTTGGAGTGACCTTGAGCCCCCGGGCCTAGGCTCCCCACGTTCCCACTGGGGACTAGTTTCCTTAGATGGCAGGGCAGCCCTGGTGCTGTGCCTGAGTGAGGAAGCCCCCCATGTGTTCTGACCCTGTAGGCAGCCTCTTCCTCTCTGACAGCCCCTTATCTCTGGGAGTGGCTCTTTATTGGACCCCTCCTTCCTCTGGCTCCCTGGGTGGGCCCCTCGTCCCCCTGGAAGCCCTCCCTCCAGGCTGCTCTCACACACCCAGCCAGGGCCTCCTGGGGTGGGGTGCAGAGGTGATGGCCTCATAAAGATCTTAGTGATAAAGCGCTAGGAAGCACAAGTCTGTGGGTTCGATTCCCAACAACCCTCCCATCCCAATATGAGTGACAACTTGGTTTTTAATTGGGCTTATAGCCCTCGACTCCAAGCTTAAGAGAAGACCTCAAGGCCAGCCTCAGGCCCTCAGTGCCCCCACCTCCATCTAGGCTCCTGAAACCCTCTGATTATGGTCTAAGGGCTTTGGACTGGGGGCCAGGCCCAGCCAAGCTAAACCTCCCTTGTGACCTTGGGCAGGTTAACTCCCTTCTCAAAGTCCCTATTTCCACCTCAGAAGCCAGGATAGTAATTCCTGCCCTTCCCACCTCCAGGGGGCAGATGTGAGCTTCAAAGTGGGCAGTGGGACTCCTGTGAAGCCTCTTTACCTTCAGGCCTGCCCTCCTCCCAAGCCTTTCCCCTCCAGAGGCTGGATGTGCCACCTGCTGGCACTCCCGTGTACTACCAGAGGACCCAACCCTTGTTGCAGGTCTCTGATGCCTGAAGCCACTGCTTCTTTTCCTGGGGGAAAAGGGAAACATTCCCTGGGGATACAGACACTTAGGGAGCAGAGGCAATTCTAGAATCTGGGTCTGGAGCACAGAATGTCCTCATCAGAAGGAGCGCTGTGTCTGACCTGTTGTACAGAGAGATCCAGAGGTCAAGGAAGAGAAAAAAGTCCCACGGTGAGTCAGTGGTCAAAGCATGGGCTGGGACTGAGAAGTCCCCAATTCCCGTCAGGATGCATGACTGTAGCCTCTCAGAGGGATGCAGAGCTGGGAGTAGGGGTGGCGTGGGATCCAGTGACCTGACTGGCCTCCCTCTCCCTCTAACCCGTCCTCTGCTGGGTGCTACAGTCACCTCGTCTCATGCACACCCCATTTGTGGGCTCATCACCTAGTCTGAGGTGTCTTGGTGATACCTGAGGATCATGCCCCGTTGAAAATCTTGCAGTGGCCCCTGTTGAACCTCAGGATGAAAGCCATACTCCCTCGGGCCTGCAGGCCTCCATGGCTGGCCCCTGACTCCCTTTCCAACCTTAGTTGCCTCAGCCATTCTTTTTGCTCTCTTCAGGCACACCAAGCTCTTTCTAGCCTCTAAATTTTTGCAAATGCTGTCCTCTGTGCCTCACACACTGTTTTCACTGGCTTGGAGTGTGAACTTTTACCCTCAGGTCTTAGTCTCCAGAGCAGCCTTTGTCTCCATGAACGAGAGCCCCTGCTTACTTAGCCCATCTTATGCTCATTGCGCTATAATATTATTAATGTTTGTTTTCCTTGGTGTTGGCTTTTTTCCTTCCTATCCTCAGAGAAGATAGGGCGCATAACTGGTGCTTAATTAACTTCTGTTGCATAGATAGGTGGTGAAGGAGTTAGAGTAAGGGACCCATCTGAGACCTGCTGTGTGCCCTCAAGCAGGTTCTTGTCCTCTCTGGACCTTAGGAGCCAGTGTGCCCAGTGAGGAAGAAATGTGTGGTCTTTGAGGGCCCTGCTGTTGAGGTGATCTTGGAAACATCTGTGTGCCAGAAGGACACAACCCAGTCCCCTGTGGTCTTGGGCCACTGGTCTGGAGGCCAGCAAGGGGTGAGGCCCAGTGAGTAGTGTCTTGAAGCCCTTCTCTCCTGGGATCCCTGCAAACTTCAGTGGCTATAGTCTAGTCCAGTAAGAGGAGTCCTAGGAATCCTGAGTGGAATGTGGCCCAAGGTCTCCACAAGTTCCTCGGCCCACTGTGGTGGCTACCAGATATATCTCCAGAAGGTTGAGAAGTTCCTACTCTGCCTCTCTGGCTCCCCAGCTGCAAGCACAAAGACCTGCCTTCTCTGCTCTAGGTGTATAGGGCAGAAGGATGCTGAGCTGGGGGCCAAGGGACGTGTGTTTCAGGGCCATCCTCTCTGTGAACCTCACGCAAGCCCCCTCCATCCTCCGGGCCTCAGTCACCATGCCTGTGCAATGGATAACTCTTAGGTCCTCCTGGCCCCAGCAGCCAAGATGACTGTCTGATGCCTGGGACCTGTGTGCTGCTTCCCCACACCCCATCTCTGCCTGGGGAGTCGGGGAGCAGCTCCGGGAGCGTGGGAGAGCCAGATGCGGTGGCCGCGGGCCCTGCCTGTGTGAGTGCTGAGCTGGCCTACTGGGAATGCTCCCACTCGAGCTCCCTTTCCGGCCCCTGACCCCCACCCGACTGAGAGCTGCTGCTTCCGGCTCTGACAAGCGTGGGTGGGGTCTGGAGGGGGGGAACCACTCAGCCTGGTTCCCTCCTTCGGGGAAGAGCACGCGCCTAAGAGTCCAGACAAAAGCCCTGGCTGCAGCCCTAGCCTGTGGCTGACACAGCTCAGGCACGAGGCCCAGCACAGTCGCTTCTTTTTTTTTTTTTTAAGGTACCAGGGATTGAACTCAGGGGCACTCGACCACTGAGCCACATCCCCAGCCCTAATTTTGTGTTTTATGTAGAGACAGGATCTCACTGAGTTGCTTAGCGCCTCACCTTTGCTGTGGCTGGCTTTGAACTCACGATTCTCCTGTCTCAGCCTCCCCAAGTGCTAGGATTACAGGCGTGTGCCACTGCGCCCTCTAAAACTGACCTCCGTCATGTTGGCCCTAATGGGACTTGAGCAGGCTGGACTAGCTTCCCTCAGGCACTGACCACGTGGTGACAGCAGCTCCTTGCACACCTGAGGATCAGCTGCCTTGGTGGAGCCTTCTTGTTCTACTCCAGGGCTTCCACAAAATGCCCATGCACGTGGCTCTCTCAGGCCTCTCCACCCCCTGCTGGGTGTGCATGTGTGTTCCCATTGTATAGCTGAAAGTACTGAGGCTCAGGGAATTCAGAGACTTGATTGTCTGGGACACACAGCCAGAAGGTGGCCTAGCTGGGCTGGAATCGCCCACATCAGAGCTCAGGGTCTTAACCCTTTCGGGTGCTGCCATGGTGGGGGAAAGGAAGTGCCAAATCCCAAGGCCCAGAGTCCCTCTGCATGATGTCCCAGCCACCTCAGCAGGACTCCCCACATACCATACCTTATACCCCTATTCTGAGTCCAGCCTTCCCTGGGACAGGTGTGTCTGAGGCTGGACCTGGCTCCTGGTATCTAAGCAGGTGAAAGAGTACTCATGGCCTATCCTGCCCACAGTGGAGCTGTGGGCCATGCTGACCACCCCAGCATAATATTACTATGCTGCCCGTGACCCCTGTCCACTGCTCACCGTTTCAGAGCACACAAGGGGAAACTGAGGCCCAGAGGCACACAGCGATGGGAGGCTGCTTGCAGGAGGGGTGCTTGGTGTGGCAGTGACCACACTTTAGACACTGCACTAGGCCTTTCAGGGACAGTTCAAATCTTAAGAATTTCTTAAACACTCTTAAGAATCTGGGATTGTAAGGGCTGGGATTGTAGCTTAGTAGTAGAGCGCTTGCCTCGCATGCGTGAGGCCCTAGGTTCGATCCTCAGCACCACATACAAAGCAATAAAATAAAGACATTGTGTCCATCTACAACTAAAAAAAAATATTTAAAAAAAAAAGAAAAAAGAATCTGTCCTTGAATTATACCCATTTTCTAGAGGAGGAAACTGAGGCTCAGGTGTTTAAATGACTTGGACAAGGTCATACAGCTTGAAACTGGAGAAGCTGGGATTTGAACCCAGGCTTTTCTCTGGCTCCAGAACATGCCCTCAGTCATGACATTTCTGCCTCAGCGTCCAGGCCTTAGCGAGCACTCTGTGGTGCTCTGTGGAGCTCTGCATCTCCCACCCACATCTCAGATGTAGAGGAAGAGGAACAGCTCTGGTGCCTACCAAGGGTTAACGGTGGTAGGGGCTAAGTGTTTCCAGATGGGCCAGTCGGATGGCTGGGCTGGCCGGAAACCAGCGGCCGCCAACTTCCCTGGGGAGCTACCATCAACCACCCCCTCCCCTCTGTGCTGCATCTCTGGCCCCCAGCTGTCCTCTACCCTGGGGTCCACCAGTCTCTACTTCCTAGCTGGAGTCTAGCTGGTGTTTGCAGACAGAGCATCCTAAGGGCCTCCCAGCACAGCAAAGCCCAGCCCTGTTATGGACAGATGGGGAAACTGAGGCTCAAGCAGAACAAGAGACCCAGCCAGGGTCTTTCAAGGAGGCCTCACTCCAGAATAGCTTCCTTAGGAAGTAAGGGGTGGGAACTCCTCCTTGCTTCCTCAGAGCCAACCTGGTTGCAGCAGTTGGTCCAAGGGTTTGGAGGCGAGCAGACAAGGATGCCAGGAGGAGAGTTATACATTTCTTTTTTCTTTTCTTTCTGTTCCTTCCTCCCTTCCTTCCTTCCCCCTCCTTCTTTTCCTTCTCCTCCTCTTTTGTTCTCCTCTTTCTTTTTGCAATTTAGGGAACTGAACCCAGGGAATTGTAAATTTCCAATGCAATCTTTGGGCACAAGAATCCTGTGCAAGTCTGACCCTGTGGTCTGTGGGATCACCCCATGTTCCCCTCTGACCACCAAACCCTGGACCAGGTCCCCTCTCCTGGGTGACTCATTACCCTACCCATGGCCTGATCCAGTCTGAGCACCCCTGTCCCATGTGGTCCAGCTCAGATGCTCTGCTGGGCAATTTCTACTGGGATAAAACCAAGAAGTGATTGCAAGATAAACTGCTGTGGTTGGCATGGAATCTCAGCTCAGGCAAATCTCAGCTCTGCTCTGGGAGCAGGGGCCCTGGATGGGATTGGGGACAAATAAGGGGCAGGCAGAAGTGCGGAGCACAGACAGGAAGGGGAGCAGAGCCAGTCTTTACCTGTGTGACTTGGGACACCTTCCTTTCCCCTGTGGGACTCAGTTTCCCCATATGTACATAGTGGGGACAGGAGGTGACTCAGCTCTACCCTTTAAGTCCTTTTAAGATGATGCCCTTGGCTGTGAGGACTAGAAGTCTGTAACCAGAGACATCTAATCTGAGGAGCGGAGGGTGGAAGGAGAGAACCAGCCGGGAGCCTGAGGTTTGGCAGCCCTATGGGGGAAGGAGGGCAAGGATGGAAAAGGAGCATAACAGATACTTGAGAATGTCTTGTTGAATGAATGCAAGAGCCACAGAGCGACCCAGGAAGATGGCAGAGCAGGAAAGCCCGCCTGTGCTGGGATGTGGGTCTTAGGATGACCTGCGTCCCCTCCGCCCTGTGATACATGAGGTCTTCTGCCCCAGCTCAGCTATTGTTCTGTGAGCTCAGGAAGGTCTTTGAGTCCCTTTGGGCCTCATTTTCCTTGCTATAATCAGGACAAATAATCCCTGCCTGGTTCCAGGGGCTTGAGATGCTGAAAGGAATATGCTTGGAGATCTGGGGAAAGGTGATGACCTTGGGCAAGTCATTCTCCCTGTGCCAGTTCTCTGGATTCTTCTTTTAAAAAGTGACTGACCATCTTGGAGGATGTTTCCACCTCTTCCAAGTCCCCTCTTCTCAGAAATGCACCTCAGTTAGGTGTCCCTCTGAGTGCACTCTCAGGCCCTGCCCTCCTGCTGGGTACCTGCTTGCCTAGTGAGGGTGTCTGACATTGTATCCCCCCCACCCACCCAATAGTGTTTAGCACACAGTGAGAGCTCAATATGCTTGTTCAATGAATGAATATCGCCTGAAGCAGCCATGTAGCCTCCTTTACAGATAGGGAAACTGCGGAACAGAGAAGGGACACCCCCAGGTGCCATGGCAAGGGGAGGCTGCCACCAGAGACAGGCAGCAGGCAAGTGAAGCTAGGCCACTCTTTAATAAAAGTGACTCAGTGGCTGGCGTGGGCTGCGGAATTTCTAAACATCCCCTCACATCCTGAGAGAGCAGGCGACGGGAGGGAGCAAGCAGAAGGAAAAGAGGAAGAAAAACAAGAAACTTGGGGGAAAAGAAAGAGGGGGAAAAAACCCCTGAAATTGAAAACAGACGCACGCGTCCACCCTCCCTGCCCCACCGCCCCCCCTTCTCCCAGCTGGGCCAATCAGAGGCGGCCCTACAGCCTTTCCCCCAAAGTGAGGGGGAGGGCAGGGAAGCCCACAGTGGTGTGAGCTCCAGGGGCTGCCTGCGGCGGCAGTCCCTGCCCACCTAGCCGAGACCCTAGATCGTTTTGTAAGCAACTTGGAGCCAGAGAGGAGGAGATCAACTAGGAGGAGAGAGCCAGGCCCCTCAGACCAGCCACCGGGCAGCAGCCTGTGCCCAGCGGACACAGACGGCCAGACTCAGGGCGGCCCCTCCTGGCAACTCTGCTCCTCCCAGAGGATGCTTTGGGAGTGAGGCGAGGCCGGGCTGCTCCTCACCCCTGCAGCATCCCCCCCTGCTCTCCTTCGTCTCAGACAGCTTGCCAGAGTCCAGCAAAGTCTTTCTGATAACAGGGAGAGGGCAATAAGGCGAACTTCCTGGAGGGGGTGACAGCACACAGCCTGGGACCCTGCCCACAACAGAAGCCATGAGCTGCGAGGTAAGTGCAGGGAGAGGGGAGATCCCCAGCCCCATGCCCTGTCCCCTTGCCCCAGTCTGCGCCTTTGGGTAGGTAAAAAAGAATGGAAAATATGTTTAGCAAAACCAGATGGGTGGAAGCTGGGTGGCTGCGGGTGATGTCAGGCCAGGAAGAGTCAAGTCCCTCTTTCTCCCAACCCCAAGGCAGGCGCTGCTGCCCCCTCGACCCTACTGCCCCCTACTCTCTTCAGACAGCCTCCAGAGGCCTCTGGCTGCCCAGCAGGGCCTCCAACGCTCAGCACAGTCTATGGGTGTGTGTGTGTGAGGACAACAGAGAGGGACAGGGGAGGAGAACTGGGAGATGGCAAGCAGGATGCTTAGAAAGAGACCTAGCAGGGTAGAGGACCTCAGGGACTAGCCTCTATCCCTTGGCCCAAGCCTTGTTCCTAAGAATCAGTCTGGCTTTAGGCCAGTCAGCCGCCAGGCAACCTTTGGGGATTTAAATGGATTTGCAAATTTTCCAGATTCCTAAGTCTTCCTTCTAAACCCTCAGCCGCTGGGAAAGTTCTGGGTTGAAGGGGGCTCCAGCAACTGGCCTAGCACAAGCCTAGCAGTCCTCACTAGGGTCGGGGGTGACCCAGCTGTCAGATCAGGAGGCTCCTCTGTGAAGAAGGGTTGCCACTGGGCTCCTTCCTTCCATCCTAAGCGGCTGCTCAGCCTCTTGCTCTCTTCCTCCTTCTGGACTCTGCCCCTTCTTGCCTCCATCATAAAACAGGAGTCTGACACGCCACCTCCCTGCCCAGAGCCCATCTGTGGCTCTCCAGTGTGTAGGAAACCCCACCTCCTAACAGTGGCTGCCACTGATTGACACTGCATGCCAGGTCTGTGCCCAGTACTCTGAGAATATCTCCTGTGACGCTCACCAGAGCAGGGACTATGCTTCCTCTGCTCTTCCCATGAGCAGCCACAGAGCAGCATGCAACTGTAGCCACACAGCTAGTAAGTGGCAGAGTCTAGAAGAGGCAGGAAGCTTCTCCTACCCTGTTACTCTAGTTGGGCTTTTGATTTATTTATTTTTCAGTACTAGGGATTGAACTTAGGGCTCACTCTACCGCTGAGCTACATTCTCAGCCCTTTGTATTTTTTATTTTAAGTTGCCCAAGCTGGCATAGAACTTGAGCTCCTCCTGCCTTAGCCTTCCAAGTAGCTAGGATGACAGATGTGCACCACTGCACTCAGCTCAGACATGGGCTTTTGGTTCTTGCCAGTCAGATCCCAGAATGTTCAGAAGAAATTGGCACTAACCTGTCTGGGGGCATCTGCCCTCCTCACCCCCCATGGGACGCTCTTCTTCATCCCTTTTCTTTCAAGGGCCCTCCTGCTCCACCTCTTTCAGGCAGCCTTCCTGGTTCCTCCAGGGGCCTGCCTTGCACTTGGTGCTGGAGCCTTTTTGCTGTTTATATTCTGTTTACACATCAGATTGTTCAGACACAGGTTTGGCTAACCTGTGTCCCTAGTAATCTTCTGTTCAGGCCTGCTGCCTTCCTTCCAGGGCGTCAGGTGGCTTCTCCAGACGGCATTTCTTTATCACGAGCAGGAAGGAGCATCTCTGCTGGCTTCTGCCACCCCCAGAATGCACAGAGGCCTCTAACAAGAGGTTCTGAAGTCATGAAGTCCTGCCCTATCCCCAGGCAGGAGACCATGAAGCCACAGCATTGGGGAACAGATCATCAGCACCCGCCACATTCAAGCACAAAGCCTGTACCACACCTACCTTATAATCTTCATAGCAAGGCTCCGAAATTGGTGGCTATTACACCCATTTTGCAGATGAGGAAACTGAGGTTTAGAGAGGCTAAATGACTTTCCAGGGTCATGCAGTTAGAAGAGTTGGTCTGTCTGAACCCAGAGGCTTAACCCCAGCACTGCCCAGGGAGGTCCTGGTCAGCAGGTAGTCCCCACGTTCCCCAGAGCCTGCCCCTGGCTTCAGCACCTGTCCCAGCACAAAGTACAGCTTTGGGTCTGACTGCTGCAAGGTCCACCCAGGCACTGGCTTGGTCCTGAGAGAGGAAGGAGGCCATCCAGTCAGACAGCAGTTATCAGGCAGCCCTCCCTCCTCTGTGGGGAGAAGAGTTGGGCTCGTAATTGCCCACAGATGTGGGCAGGCAGCAGAAAACACCATGCATTCAGAGTCAGGAGACGAGGGGCTTGCCCTGGCTCAACTGACATCCTCTGTGTGGTCGACCTCAGACCCTGTGGCCCCTTTCTGGCTGCTTTCCTGTCTGGGAGGTTGTGGATGCTACAGATGAATACCAACAAGCTTGAGCTCCAGGTAATTGTGTCTTTACCTGATTTGGCTTCTGACTGACTGTGTGACCCTGGGCCAGTGCTTTGCCTCTCTGGGTCTCTGTTTCCTCCTCTGTGAGCAACAGGGAAGTTTGTGGGTTCCAGGAGGTAACAAGATGGGTAAAGTACTTTGCCCAGTTCCTTCACTTTGTGGGGTGGTCCTGGGGCTACTGACAAGACAGGGCTGTTCTCTCTGCATCCTGCACAGGACCACTTGACTATGCTAATGATTGTAGCCTACAAAGGCCTCTGCCCATGGAAGGGACCTGGATACCATGTATATTCTGAAGGCCCACTTTGTCCTCTTAGCACCTTATACAGTGCCTGGGACCACTTGCCTTCAGGGCTACAGGAGGGACCTCTGAATGTTTTGCTCAGGTCAGGCTTTGAAGTATGGTGGGGAAGGAGAGAGGAATGAGACGACCCCTAGATAGCTCTGAAATCCCACCCATTTCCTGCAAATGGTTCAGAACCCTGTGGGCAGTGGGTCTTTGGGATGAGATTTTTTTTATAGTCCTCCCCATTGGGGAAAAGAGGAGGGAGGGTCAAGGGCCTCCATCCCTTCCCAGGGTCAGAACTTTGGCAGAAAGGATGCAGTGTGTGCAGGACCATACAGCAGGAGCCAGCTGTGTGCATTTTAATTGTGTTTGTGTCCATGACCTCACGGTTCACTGCTGTATTCCTCAGCACTTAGAACACGGCTGGCAATCAGTAAGCTCACAATTAATATCTGCTGGACTAATTTAATTCTTGTAACAACCTCTAGGAATAGATATTAAACATTTTCCGTTTTGCCAATGAAGAAATGCCCAGAAAAGTTAAGTCAATTGCCCAGAGACACACAGGTCAGAAGTGGAGGAGCTGGGATTTGTGCGCAGACATTTCTGACTCTAGAAACTCATGATACAAGGCTGGGTGGGCCCCAGACTGGGAGGATGCGCCTTAGCTGTGGGGGCCCCTTAGCATTCCACTGGGGGTCATCAACCCCTAGAAGGCCATGTGACTGTGGGCAAGTAGATCCTTCTCTGGGCCTTAGTCTTCCCATAAGTCAAACAAGGAGTGTGACCCAAACTATTGCCAAGCTCCCTTCCAGCTGCAGAATAATTCCAGGATTCTAAGCCACGCCAGCCCAGATCAGCAACAGCACAAGCCCCACAGTGTACTCAGGGATCATGCATATTTAACTTCAGAATGAAAGAGATTTTTTTTTTTTCTCTTTTTTCTCCCTTACCCTTTCTCTACACATTACAGAAGGAGGTCAGGATCAATGACCACTAATGGAAAACCCTAACCTGCAATACGAGGAGGAACTTTCTAACAATTACAGCGGCCCCTTAATGCATTTGGTTTCTGAGAGAGCTCTGAGGACATGTTCCGGCAGAGCCCACAGGTCCATTTTCCCAGGACACTGAAAGCAAGGGACATCAGGGAGGTAGGCTTATTAGGGACTGTATGGATGGCCCTTTAGGTCCCTGGCCATGGGCTCCAGGAGGTAACAGCATGGGTGAGGTGCTCAGTCCAGTTCCTGCACTTGATGTGCTGGTCCTGGGGCTGCTCACAAACCCCATAGGTTCCAATTTCAAGAGAAAGCAAGGCTTTGGCCCAAATCAATCATGGGGTCCAGAGGTGACAGAAAGAGTGGACACAGAGACCCACTCCTGTTGGGAGAGGTTGTGGAATTGACACACTTTTTGCTTCCAGTGCAGAAGTCCACTTCATGTCCCTCTGTAGCCTTCAGGTTCAGAACATCCAGAAAAGAATGTCCTGAACCCCCATCCCTTGCCCCAGTCCTCCACCCACTCAGGGGTTTTCTGGGGTACCCTGCCCCAGACCTGGTGCAGGACTTTGAAAATCAAAGTGTACTGCTTTTACTGCATTAATACCCTCACTTCTCCTGCTTCCGATCAGGCCGTTTGATGTCTCAGGTACCCAGACCTTTCATCTGCAGGAGGTACTAGCTTCTCCGCCCTGTGATGGAGAGAGCTGTCTCTTGGGAGGGCCAGAGGGTCAGGAAGTTCCTGAATGTCAGAGATGAAAAGGACTTTTGAGGTCACGTGGCTTGGCTTCCCTGAGATCCTGGAAGGAGAAGGGATGCACTTAAGGTTGTGTAGGCCATGGGTGATGGCAGAGCCTGGGACCTATGCTTTGCTTTGAGCTACCATCTGTGCTATATTGTCACCACCTCTCTCAAGACTTGGAGATCTTTAGATGCCCCCATTGTCGTCCAGTGCTCAGCTTCCGGGCCTTGCTGGGGGAAGCTGGGGGCTGATTTGGACTGAAGGGAAGCAAAGCCATCTTGATGAAGGTTGGGAACCCCTGTGGGGTAGTTTTCTGGGCCAAGAACCTTTGGTCACATCACTTCTCCATTCTGGCCAGGGTTTTCTCTTAAAGAGCAGGAAGGGTAAGGGAGAAGTTCAAGGGCCCCAGAGGTCCATCCAACTTTGTCTTCAGCTCCCAAGAGCCTCTTTTAGACACCTCAAGGCTGTTTCACCACATTCTGTTGCTTACTTTCTTTCCTGGAAAGTGGAACCCCAAGAGCATTGATCCCACCAGTGCCTGAGCCTAAGTGGACAGGCAGGGCAGAGAATGTCAGTCATCGCTGGAAGTACAGGGCTCAGCTTTATAAACATGTCACAGGATCCCTGGCCCCTCTTAACCCAGGGCGTTGAACTTGAAGAAAAGGATGAGCTTTGACCCCATGGACTGTGGGCTACACCATCTCACCTGTACTAGGTTCCTTATCAACTGCCAGCCTGAGGTCCATCTGCTGAATGGACAGTGAACAGAGAAGGAGGTGCACGGGGAGATGGATGAGTGGATGGATGAGCAGATGGGCAGATGGCTTTCACTTTAGTCCAAGGAGTGAGGGTGACTTTATAGGCATTCAGCTTCATAAGGGCCCCATGTTTAGAAGAACATGCACTTGGTTTAAGGCTCAATAGTAACCATCTTGAAGTTCTTAATATTTTTCAACCAGGATTCTTGTCTTTTTGTTTTGCATTTGCCCCGCAAGTGATGTAGCTGGTCTGCCAGGGGCTTCGGGCTGGGTTCGTGTGGCCTCATCTTGGGAATTGGCCTCCCTGCCCCACTTTCCTGAATGGAGCCCCCCCGCCATAGTGCTTGGTGTTACAGCACGATCCCAACAGCAGCTAGTTGCCCACCATTACCATCAATACTCTGAGAAGTTGGCTTCACCGTGTCTCCAGGGCAAAGCCAAAATCCTCACCCAGTACCCCAAACCCTCCCCAAAAGTTAGCCTCCTTCCCTACACATCACCTACCTCTCTGCCGAATAGCCCCAATTTCTGACCTAACAGATCTCTCCCTACCAGTTCCCTGAGATGCCTGGCCACTCCTGCTTCCCTGGATTGTTCAGAAAGAGCCCTGTGATACACCCCACACTGGCACTGTCTGCCAGAGAACTCAGCTGAACCCTAGAGGCCTAGCTCAAGGCCACCTTCCTCAGGAAGCCTCACTCTCCCTCCCTACTGGACTAATCATACAATTGCAATAGTATTTACAGAGCACCTTTATGTGTTGAGGGCTCTTTGTCATCTCTGCTCCTCACAGCAATGGAAAAGGAGGTCTCTTATGCCATTTTCTAGGAAACTGAGACTCAGAGAAGTTAAACTCAGAAAGTCACACAGTTATAAGACAGGAGAACTAGGACTTGTGCCCAGGAGGCTGGGCCTGCCGCTCTCAGCCTGGCTGAGCTCCCGTACCATTTTCCTGCCCTGGGTGACATTAGGCACAGTCCATTGGATTCAGGGTCCCATATGTCTGTTCTGCCCCAACCAGCCTGTCCCATTTTCTTTCTGAAGGGGAAAAGTCATCACTGCCTGCCCATCCCAGTTTCCCAGCCTAGTGAATCCTGGATTAGTGGGGGCATCTGAGGCCCTTGGCCTGAGGACCAGAAAAGCCCACTGTACATAGCCATGTGATCACCCATGCTATGTAAGCATCTATTGAGCATGCACTGTAGGCTTAATCCCATATTAGGAACTTGGAGCTATCCCTCAAAATTGTTAGGTATATTTCCTGAACTGTGGGAAATCAAATCGAGGAACTAAGACAAAGGTACAGGAAAGAACCAGTAGGCAGACAGTGGACTGAGAGTCATCAGATCTGGCTTCTGGTCCTAGCTGGCCACCGAGTGTGTTCTTCCTTGCTGAACTAGGAAGTGAACTAGTGAACGAGTTCCCAGTGAACTAGGAAGGGATGCTGCTGCCAACGTCAATAAAAACAGCAGCTACCCCTTCCTGAGAGCCCTTTTGGGAGAGTTTTCCTGCACCATCTCATTTGTCACATGCATCCCTTTTTGGCAAGCCTGGTCTGGTGCTGTGTGCTGACTAAGTGAATGACTGATTCTCCCGTGAGCAAATGAATAAGAAGAAGATGGCCTCTGGCTTTGCAGAGGGCTGTGTGCCAGGCCCTGTCCTGCACACTTGCTTGTATTAACTCCATCAAGAACCTTGACAGCTCAATGACAAGTCCTGATTTATAGACAAGGAGACCAAGACTCAGAGAGGCTAAGGAACAGTCAGTGAGAGAATCAGAGGGTGAAGACTGAGATGGGGTAAGAGAAGAGATGCTGAGAAAGTGAAGGTCAATGAAACGTGGAAGCTTCCCTTCCTCCTGATCTGTGGCCCAGGAGGGCTCTGAGGGGAATCTCAATGTTCCATAATTGGCACCAACTAATGGCAGATTTTCTCATTAGCCAGCTATCCTGCCCAATTTGCAGGCTCTGGGCTGGTGGGGGAAGGCTGCGTGCTGGTGGGTCAGTATGAGTAGGCCCCGAGGCCAGCCTGCCCCCTGCCCACTTGGCTCTGAGAAAGTATTCTATTTGTGGCCCCCAGCCCAGCTCAGGGCTGCTCCCAGGCTGGCAGCAGCCCGAGGAACAGAAGGTTTGCTTGTCTGCGCCTGCCGCACCCCCCTCCCCGCCTCAGCCTGGGACCCCTCTCAGGGGCTCCTTTGGCTGCCAGGGCCTGGTGCTTTCCGTTGCCATGGCACCGGCTGGAGATGAGGCTCTGGAGGGTAGTGGGGGGCAGGGAGGGCAGCCAAAGGATGGTGAAGGCTGCAACTCTGCAGCCCCAGAGGCCTGGAGCTTGGAGTGGGGCAAAGGGATGCTGGCGCTGCAGGGGCAAGCCTGTAGCAGAGCTGATCACACACCTAGGCTGACCGCCCGGAAGCTCCACCTCAGATGGCCCTAGAGACAGGGCCAGACAGAGGCTCTCTTCCACATGGACCCCTCCCTCAACCCTATATGCTAACCTTTTGCAGAAGGACCCTGCCCTTGGGATCCCCCTGTCCCTGGGGGCCTAGATTCTATATGGACTCTGTTAGGGTGAGCTCCATGTGGGAATGTTTTCTGTGAATAGAGTTTTCTCTGGCAGGAGATGGATAGGTAGTCTTACATTCAGTGTTTTTGTTTTTGTTTTTTTGTTTTTTGTTTTTGAATACCAGGGATTGAGCCCAGAGGCACTTAACCAGTAAGTCACATCCCCAGGCCTTTTTAAAATGTTTTATTTTGAGACAGGGTCTCAATAAGTTGCTTTGGGCTTTGCTAAATTGCTGAGGCTGGCTTTGAACTTGCGATCCTCCTGCTCCAGCCTCCCAAGCTGCTGGGATTAGAGGTATGTCCCACTGCGCCCAGCTTGCATTCAATTTTAGACTCAGATCTGCCTGAGTTTGCTCACAGTTCCTCTGCTTATTGGCCAGGTGACTTGGGTCCCCTCTAAGAGATGCTGTAAGGATGAAATAGAATCCTTAAATTGTCTCAGCTGGGCGCAATGGTACAAGCCTATAATCCCAGCACTTAGGGAGGCTGAGACAGGAGAATCGTAAGTTCAAAGCCAGCCTCAGCAACAGCAAGATGCTAAGCAACTCAGTGAGACCCTGTCTCTACATAAAACACAAAATAGGGCTGGGGATGTGGCTCAGTGGTCGAGTGCCCCTGAGTTCAATCTCCAGTACAAAAAAATAAAAATAAAAATAAAAAAGATCCTGAAATTGTCTCATTTAGCAGAGTGCCTGCTCCAAATTAATAGAGGCTTTTGTTTGTTTTTAGATTGGGGAGTATCAGAAGAGTGAGTGGGAAGAAAGACATCCTGGATTCAGGGTGGGGAAGCTGGGGGATAGAAACAGGATCAAGAGATAGAAGACACACACAAAAAAACCAGATTGTGCTCAATGAAATGAAAACATTCTCTGACAGTCTGACCTCTGAGGACCTAAGCTGCCCCAAAATGGAGAAGGCCACAGGTGAGGTAGTGAGATCCCTGCCAGGGGAGGTGTGCAATTGCAGAGAGAGTGGAGGATACATAAACAAGGTTGTTATGGCCCCTTCCATTCCCAAAATTGTAGGGCTCTGTGAAAAATGTAGGACAGTCTCCCCCTCTGTCAGCTTCCCTCAGCTCAGAAGAGTGTGATGGAATGAAAGAAATCCAGAGACAGGGTGAAAGAACAGGCTGGCAACTCCTTACACATGTCTGGCTCTGGGTGGCTGTCCTCTTTGCCTGGCTCTGTATTGTTGTGTCCTGCCTGAGAGAGGCAGTCATGTAGGTGTTGAGCCTGTGTGCTGGGTGGTCAGTCTGCTCAGGATTGAACACTGGAGCCATTGCCGCAAGCTCTGTGATCTTGGGCAAGTGATATAACCTCTCTGGGCCTCAGTTGGCTCATCTATAAGAGAGGAAGCAGAACCATGTCATGTTTTGAGAACTCAGCGAGATAATTCACACAAAGAGTTTAGCCAGGTGATGGGGGATATGTCCTAAGCCAGAGGTAGCTATTCTCCTTGTTATTTTTAAGGCCATTTAAGTCCCTATTTCTTTTGAAAAGGCTCATGAGGGAAGGCCCAAATGAGCTTCAGGGGACTCTGAGCCTGGGACCCACCACGCTGGGCAGGGCCAGGCCATATGGCCCTGAGCAGATCAGGGCTGTGGGAGCTCGGCAGGGGAGGCCTGCAAGGCGCCTGCAGGAGACAGGAAGTGCTTGCTGGGCAGGCAGGCGGCAGGCAGGGGCATGTGGGGTCCTCCCTCCCTCTCTGACCTTCTTCCCAGGCTGGTTCCCAGCCTGCATGGGGACCTAGGCTCCCTCCCTTGGGCCCCCAGAGGCCAGGAGGCACACACTGAGTGCTTTCCCACGCACCGTTCCAAGTAGCCGCCAGCATCATTCCTGCCCCCAGCACACTCTGAGGGGTGAGGGGGTGTGCGCATCAGGGGGCTGGGCTGGGGGATCAGTCTGTTCTTTATCAGCCTGGCTCCATTCCAGACAGATGTTTTATTTTATTTTGGACTTCCAGAAAATAGGTCATTTCTTTCCACTGTGTCCCTGGGGAGGCCTCCCGGGAGAAGAGCACAGAATGAGTGACTTGGGTCCTGGGGAGCTGGGATAGCACCGCCTTCTTCCCTTGGTCATGATAGACTGTGGCAGGCCCAAGGCCTGATGGCTCCTACAGAAGGGGCTAGGAGGCAGGCCTGTACCCTAGAGCCACAGAGGGTGTAGGGAGGTACAAAATCAGATAGACGTTGCAGAGGGTTCCTCTGGCTGGAGCATGAGGACAGGTGGGAGGGGGCAGGTTGGAATCAAGGAGCCAGCAAGGAGTGCTCAGAGGCAGCGGGGTCTGTGCTGGAATAATCAGAATGGGAGTCCATGAAACCCGCCCTGTGCTCCTATCCATGAGGACCTCCATAGCAGCTAGAGCTCATGAAAGCCCCAACTTTGCCAATTTGTGCTGTTTTGTTCGGGGGGACTGTTAAGTACCTGGCAGACAAGAAGGCCCCTGGTCTAAACGCAGCGTGGCATAGAGTTGTGCTGGGGTGTCAAGCTCCATAGCTGTGCTTTGACCCAGTTTGCTCACTCACCCTTTCTGGCCCTCAGTGTGGTCCTGAGGTTTGGGGGAGCTTCACTGTGCAGGGGTGGCATGCTGAGCCACTTTCAACAGATAGAAGAGGGGCACAGGATTGAGGAGGGCAGCTGGGAATCTCCCTCTCTTCCCACGTTTCTCTGACACTTATAATTATGTCTGCATCCTCCAGACCCTGCCATCCTCCCTACCTCCCAGGACAGGGCTCCCTGACCCATACTGCAAGATCACACCCACATCTCAGCCCTTTGGGAAAGGCCACATGGGCCAGACTCTCTGCCAAGTCAAGGCTGTGCTGCTGTCACTCTCGTACTCTCTAGCTGCTGGCAGAGGACTCACTCCCTGGCTCCAGAGGCCTCTTGCGCCTACACGCTCCCAGGCCCAGGACTGGCTGCCTTCTCTGAGCTGAGTCATGACATCCCGGCTGGGGCCCCTCCCCAGCACCCTCTCCCCCTTCCCACTGCACACAGCTGCCTTCCAGAGAGGGGCCTGAGAGTTGCAAGAGTCGGCCCCGATAGTTGTACAGATGGGGAAACTGAGGCCCAGGGAGGGGCAGGACTATAAAACAGGTAGCAAAAGAACTGGGCCAAGAACCCAGGTTCTCATACTCCCACTCTGAGGTTTGTCCCAGGGGCTGTGAAGTGCCCCTGGTGTGGAGAGAGGACAAGGTTCCTGGTCAGGAAACTGGAATCCGTGTCCCACTTCTGCTGGCAACTTAGCCAGCAAACTTCTCTGAGGCTCTGTCACCAATCTCTGTCTGGTTGGAATGGTTCAGGGACACTAATAGAAATGTACTATGCAGAGGGAAGGCCAGCAGCTGGAGTCTGAACCTTAGTCCTTGAGCCACTAGCCTCAGTATCCCCAGCAGGACAACAGGGCCCAAGAAGGGGGTTGGGTCCGATAGATGATCTCTAAGAGCTGTGGAGTTCTGACATTCCAAGACTCTGACACCATGACCCCATGGCCAAGCCTCCTCCTCCCTCGGGCATCTTGCTTATTCAGAGCATCCCTGGCCTGAGTCTGCCTGCCCCAAGCGCCCCCTCCCCTGCAGCCGGGCTTCCTCTCTGTTCTCTGCCTTTAGGCTGAACGTTCCACCTTCCACCCAGTGCTGACAGGATCCTCCACATTCTTAACCAGCTCGGTGGCAACGCTCAGTCCTGCTCTTTGGTCTCACTGTTGTCTCAGAAAATGGCATCATCCCCCTAGCACACATACGCTCCTGTCCTCTAGTATTCCAAGCCAGAAACAGGGATGCAGGCTCCTCTAAGGAACTTATCTCTCCAGTTCCACTAAGTCCTGTTGATTCTCAGCTAAATCCCTCCCCACGCCATCTGTTCCCATCAGTGCCCACCCACTCTCTACCCAGCCCCAACCGGACAAGCACAGTGATCAGGCGGCATAGAGCATGGAGGTATACTTCCATCTCCACTCTACCCAACCTGGTCTGGATTCCTAGGCAAGTTTCTAAGGAGCTCTCTGCCTCAGTTTCTCCACCTATAAAATGGAAATAATCATCATCTCTGCCTTAGAGTTGACTGAGGATTAATGAGTCAATATACGTTAAGTGCTCAGAATTGCACAACATCCAGGGCTTTCTGGCTCGTCTGTACAGATGTGTGTTCAGGGGCACTTGGGACCCGTGTGCTCATCAGTTTGCACTGTCACATATGCTGGGTACATGGGTGACCTGTTATACATAGTGCATCTCCCATGAGCATGTTGAAAAGCACCCAGGCTGCAGTCAGTGCTGTGTGCCTGTGTGGTGGGCACAGTAGGAGCTTTGTGATGTGTTTTGTATGGGCATATACGTGGTGAGTGCCTGCATGTGTTTTAGGAACATGTGAGTGAGTGCGTAGGCAGCCATCTGTGCTCTGTGCATGTGCTCACCCCGTGTGGGGCCCCCTCCCCTGCCTGCTTGTGTCGTGGGAGCCTCAGGACCCCGAGGGAGGGAAGCCACTGCTGGCGGATGTGGCCAAGATGGACTGGATTTATTTAGATTAAGGCGGTGGGAAAGGGGTGGAGAGTTGTATGTGCTTGGAGGAGGGAAGGCTGGGGCTGCAACCGACTTCCCCAACATGCTCTCCTGGATTGGGAACCTCATTCCATTCCCCTAAGGAACCTGTATTTCACTGAAGAGCTGGACAGTGACCCTATCTTTGGACCTGTGTCCCTCCAACCTAGTATAGAGGAATCATGAGGTCTTTCTGGCACACAGCACATTTCTCTGGGCACAGGGCTTATTTAAGGATCCAGTCCCTTTCTGCTCCAGGAAACTCCCTGGCAAGACAGTGTGGCAGGTTGTGGTGGTGGTGGTAGGTGCCTGCTCCCTATTGTCATGGTCATACTGTCCTAATACTTGTAGGAAGGAGGGCTGGGACTAAGAATGTCCTATGTGGCTCTCACCTGGAGCACAGCCCCTTCCTCTGAAGGGAAGTTGTCACAGGCAAAGTGCCAACCCAAGTCAGCCTCCTGAGACCACAGCAGCCTCTGAGAAGCACAAAATGGTCCATAAAGGCATTGAGTGGACAACTGGCAGTGTCGAGAATCATTCAATGGCCCAAGGTCATGTCTGGATGCCCTGATCTCCATTCTGGTGCATCCTAGATCTCTAGCTTGCTGCGCTGTCTTTCCTCATGCCACTGCAAGGTTCCATATCCCAAATTCACCTGGCTAGAAGTCCCCTGTAAGACTGTTGTGTAAATTCTAAATGTATAGATGGGGAAATTGAGGCCCAGAGAAGGAAACAACTCGTTAAAGCCCACATAGCAAGTCAGCGACCAAATGATCAAAGCCATCTGATTCATGGAGTGAGATGGGTTATGGATTCCCTGTGACTCTGTCCTTAGGAATGTAGCCCTCTTTTGACCAGCTGCATTTTCTCAAGCCACCTTATTAAGAATAATGGCGAGTAGAACCTTCTCTTTGACCAGTCAAAAAGGCAGGGCTTTAGAAGAGGGACAACCCTTTGAGCTGATCCATCCAAACATCTCCATGTACAAACAGGGAAACAGAGTCCTAGAGAAGGCTGGAGAGCAGCTCAGTCTCACAGTGGTTTTAAGGACTCTTGTGAGGTGAGCCAAAGTGCTAATTTCATAGTCTAGCCAGTCCACGGCCCCTGAAGTGTCTACCTTCTCCTAAAGCATCTCTGCTCTCCCTGAGCTCATCTTTTCCACCCTATCCTCTCCCCACAGCCTGGATCCCCTTTTTGCTCTGTGACCAGGTCATGAGTCTGTGCTTCTCTGGGCCTCTGCTGCCTATTCAAGAAGGGTCTCTCCTAGCTGAGAGTCTCTGAGATTCTAAGCCATGGCCAGCTCCAGGCCCAACAGGACAGGGCCTGAAGGGGAGAGCAGAAAGTGCCATATAGGAGCAGAGTCAGGGGCTGCATGCCATGAGGTCCCAGCCCACACGACCAGCCTAGTTTTCTAGAGCCAGGCCAGCCCCCTTTCAGTGACCTCCCATCTCCTGGCCAACCGGCCAAATTCCTCCTTTAGAATAATAAACAGTGTGGCCAGCCAGGGAGGCTGGGAGAGGAGGGGCAGGGAGGCTGAGATGACCCCTCCCCCAACCTGGGCTGCTAATGATTTTCTTTGGCCCAGATCTCTAGCAGGAAGGGGGAGCTAGGGGGCACCCCCGAGGGGCAGATGGGCCCCTGTGGGGACTGCTACTGTGCCTGGGCACTGCTCCTTCCTGCCCAAGGAGGTCTAGTGTCCAGCTGAGGGGCTGGCACAGGAGGGGTGGGCGTGGGGGTGCTGCAGAGGGGTATCAGGAGGGCTGGGCTTTGACCTGCAGCAATTCAGAGAAAGGAGAGAAAGATAAGAGGAGACTCAGGCAAGCTTCTCTGAAGGGAGGGGAGGAGGAGGAGATACACTGATTTGCTCAGCTTGCTTCTTGAGGCATTGGGAAAACTGAGGACTGGGGTCCACAGCCCTAGCCTCTGTCCCCTTCCTAATCTGCACATGCAGCCCTGACAGGTGGTACACTTGCTTTCATTCAGCCTTGAAAGCTGGAAACTCAGCCCAAAGAGATGGCCATGGCTCAAGGGGCACTGCTGAGGGAGTTCAAACCCTTCTCCCCAGCACTGGACTGGAAACTAGAAAGGATAAGATGGGGAGGTGGAGGCAAGTTGGGCGTGGCCAGACCGGGCAGCCACTCAGGAAAGTAGGTCTGCAGCCTCCCAGCCTCAGGAGGCTCCTTGTTGCATTGTCACGTGCTCCCTTCCCACATTTCTTGCTCTGTGACTCCCATCTACCTCTGGCCTACTTCCTGTTGAGGCTGCAGACAGAACCATGCATACCTGGCTATAGGTGATTATTTGGGATCCAAGGTATGGCTGCTAAGGGAAGGGGCTGAGCAAAGTTCCATCCAACTCAGTTTGTCTCTCTGGATCCTTGCTTCTGTTCCCATGCTCTAGTGCAGGCTGTTCCTCTGCGTCTCCTCCTGCTCTCTCTCCCCATGTCTTTGTCTCTCTGCTTCTTCCCTTGCAGCTCTCTTTGTCTCCCTCTTGGATAGGACCTTCTGTAGAAACTTGGGCAAACTTCTTTCCTTCTCGGAGCCTCAGTTGCCCCATCTGGACACTGGATGTGGAGGAGGGGAGCTTGGCTTCAGGGGTTTCCAGGGACCTTTAAAGCCTGCTAAGTTCAATGGGGTCTCTCCCAGGGCTGGTCCCTGGCCCCTCTTTGCTGGGCCTCCCTGTGCTGCTGTGGGCTGAGTAGAGGGGGCCAGGCCCACCCCCCACATTCCACAGCCCTGACTCCCCCGCTTCCCTTCCCACAGCCGCCTCCATTTCCTGTTGTGCTTGTGGAGCTGTGGGAGTTCTCTGGGTTCTGGCTACCCCCTCCTTCTCCTCCAGGCTTTTCATCACACTTTCCCAAATATTTGTCCTGGCAGATAAGAGCCTGGTATTGGAACTGTCACCCAGAGGATGGGCTGTCAGAGATGGCGGGTCCCTGGACACTTTCCAGCCCAATCTCCCCACCCCCACTGTCATACAGGGAAACTAAGGCCCAGAGAGGCACAGGACCCAGCCAAGGCCACATGAGGGTCAGAAACAGAAAGGACAGGGCCTGTGGTCATGAGTGCCTTCTCAGACTTGGGACAGGTGGCTTTTGACTTTAGCCCCATGGACATGGAGGCTGGATAGCCCAGCCAAGTGTTTACTCTTTAGGAACCAGAAGGGTCCTGGCACTGCCGCTGCCCACTCCCAGTCCTGACTCCTGTTTCATTCTACAGGATATCATGCAGCTTCCATGTGTGATGCCAGCTCTGATCCTCAAAGGTAAGTAGGCTGGGGCAGGGGTAGGGGCCCCAAAAAGGCCCTACCCCTGGGAGGCTGTATGCTAGTTCAAGGACAGGAGTCCAGACAAACTTCAGTGCTCTTGAGCCTGGATTTCCTACATTCCCTGTGGTCTGTGAGGGTGCCTCCTCAGCTGCTCACCCATAGCTCAGAGACCTTCAGTGAACCAACCCTTCTGATCAAAACCATCAACTTGAATTCTTTCCTCAGCCTTCTATACCTCACTGCACCCTCTAGCAGTCACCCCGGCCTCCCATCTCTCCTCAGCCTGGCTGGTTATGTACCTTCAGCTCTCCAGGGGTGGGGCCAGTGACTGAAAAATCATGACTAGCCAATGGCCTATCTGCCAGAACATTGTTAGATAGGTGGGCTGACTGCCCACCTATCTGGGCCCCCTCCTGATTTTCATTCCCAGGAATCATGGGAGTGTGGCTTACAAAATCCTTCCCCAGAAGATATCACGGAGCGAGGGTGCAGGTGGGATAAGCAATTGCTTGACATAAGCACAGCCCCATCCCAGCCCCTCCCAGCCCCCAGGGCCCTCAGCGGCTCCACTCTAATTTACCTGAGCACCTCCTTCCCACCCTCTCCTAAGCAGGGCCACCTCTGGGCTTCAGGGGAACCTGGGTAGCTGAGGGCAGCAGCAGGGAAGAGGCCCAGAAAGTGACCTGGGAAGCAATGCAGGAACTGGAGGCCTGGGAATTGCTTCCCAAGGATTTCCTGACCCCTTCCCTGCCCACTGCCTGAATTCAGCACTGCTGGAGAATGCAGAGGCTGGGTTTAAAAGGACTGAGACAGAGGTCAGGAGTACCTGGGGGCCTGGCGTTAGGTGAGTAAGCCCCAAAACCATAGACAGAGGGTTCCAATCTATGTTGGATATGGAAGTGTGTACCGCCATGGATTTGGGGGCTGTGTGTACATGCCTCTGGGACAGTTCTAGGGGATGTGTTGAGGCCCCTGTGCCTTGATATCTGATGCCTTCTCTCCAGGCCAGTTGCTGTTGCTGCCCATGCTATTGCTGCTGGGGCCACAGACCTCCCAGGGCCTGACCATCATACCCCCAGAGCCAGAGCTCGTACTTAATTTCTCAAGCACCTTCATTCTGACCTGCCTGGGTTCAGCTCCAGTGGTGTGGGAACGGCTGTCTCAGATACCTCAGCAGAAAGTGGCCAGGACCCAGGATGGCACTTTCTCCAGCATGCTAACCCTGGCCAACGTCACTGGGGGTGACACAGGAGAGTACTTCTGTACCTACAACAGCTCCCTTGGACTAGAGCCCAGTGAGCGGAAGCGGCTCTACATCTTTGTGCCAGGTAAGGGTTCCCACATGCATGCCCACTCACTGAAGGTATCAGGGGAAGTTTAAGAGAATGCCTGAGTGACACCATGAAATGCAACCGTTCTAGAAATGCAGACTCTAGTTCAGCAGTGTGTTCATTTCCACCCATTGGCCTGAATATCTGTCTGCTCCTTGCCAGCCAACCCTGTTACTATCTCCCAAGAACTCTGCATTTCCAACTGGTTCCTATCTGCTCCCACTTGGCCCCATGTCTCATCTTCTTCCCTTGTTCTCCAAGCTCCAGGTACCAGCCATACTTCAATTTGCGGGTTGTCTTCTTCCTTATCCTGTTACTGTCAATATCAAATGTTAGAGCTGGAAGGGGCCTCTGAGCATCTGTGTCTTGTGTCTACTATGTTTTTGCTGTTCTAACATAGTAGCTGAGATTGAGTAATTTATTTTTTTTTTAATTTATTTTTTATTTTTTTTAATTTTCTTTTTAGTTGTAGATGAACACACTGTCTTTATTTTATTGCTTTGTATGTGGTGCTGAGGATCGAACCCAGGGCCTCACGCATGCGAGGCAAGCGCTCTACCGCTGAGCTACAATCCCAGCCCCGAGATTGGGTAATTTATAATGAACATAAATGTACTGGCTAACAATTTTGGAAGCTGGAAAATCCAATATCAAGGGGCCGGCATCTGGCAAGGGCCTTTTTGTTATATCATCTCATCAAAAAAGGCAGAAGGAGGGGCTGGGATTTGGCTCAGTGGTAGAGCGCCTGCCTCGCATGCGTGAGGCACTGGTTCGATCCTCAGCACCACATAAAAAATAAAGATATTGTGTCCATCTACAACAAAAAAAAAAAATTAAAAAAAAAAAAAAAAGGCGGAAGGGCAAGAAAGAGCAAGAGGACACTGAACTTGCCCCACCCTCTGCCTTTTTCTTCGGTCTGAGGGATTGAACCCAGGGTAGCTTAACCACTGAGATACATTCCCATCCCTTTTTATTTTTTATTTTGAGATAGAGTCTCATTGAGTTGCTGAGAGCCTTGCTAAATTATTGAGGTTGGCCTCCAACTTTCAATCCTCCTGCCTCACCTCTCAAGTCACTGGGATTATAGGCATGAGCCACCATGCCCGGCAAACTTGCCCTTTTTTTTTTTTTTTTTTTTTTTTTTGGTACTGGAGATTGAACTCAGGGGCACTTGACCCCTGAGCCACATCCCCAGCCCTATTTTGTGTTTTATGTAGAGACAGGGTCTCACTGAGTTGCTTAGGGCCTCGCCATTGCTGAGGCCGGCTTTGAACTCGCGATTCTCCTGTCTCAGCCTCCCTAAGTGCTGGGATTACAGGCTTGCG
>CM053405.1:92858851-92879362 GCA_028644305.1 Xerus rutilus | reverse complement strand
GAGACCAGAGCAGGCCATGAGCAGGCGGGGAACTGGGTAGCTGCTCTCCCCTATCCTGCTGCAGACATCAAAATCTCTCCTACCCATTCTTCCTGGACAGAAGCCCCCACCTCCTTGATGGCCTGTGATGTCAGACCCTCAGCCTCTTGCTCTGGGCCACACCTTCAGCCTCTCTTATAGACCTCCATCGCCTCAGTCACCACTCCAGTTTAGATCTCTGTGGCCTCCATGTGCCTTTGGGCCCCCAGCGTCAGTATGGCCTTTGTGCCCCAGCTCTAGGCTGGGTCAGAGCCCTCCTCTGAGTGCCTGTCCATTGCCTGGGTCTCCTTTGAGACCATGAGCCTCTGAGGACCATGGCCTTGTTGGGCTGTCACAGCTGCTCAGAGCTCTAAGTTCCATGTCTGACCAAGTGGCCAATGGACTCAGTGACCTGCCACCAAGAGAGCTACATGCTGAGCCACCACGACCAGGTGAATCTATACTCAGCAAGGAGGTTGCTACCCACCTTCCATCCATTCCCCCTCGCCCTAGAGCCCAGCTGGGAGTGGACAGCAATAGCAGGTAATAAGGCTAGCAGGGCCCTCAGTTCCCTGACTCTCCTTTAACCCACGACCTCAGCCTCTTCCCTCCCAGCCATCCCAACTCCCCTCTCCTGCCCCATTGGCTACCTGAGTGTCCCTTGGGAACTCAGTTCTTCCTCCTTTGTCCCCTTCCTGCCCTTCTCTGATCCCCAGGGAGCTGTGGCCTGCCTCATCTCCTCAGGGTCACAGGGCCACACCAATCTTCTGCTCCCTCTCTCCAGCAGTCTCACACATCCAGGGCCTGGGGGAAAGCCTGTGTCCTCTAGGGAGTCCTCTGAGTAAAGAGGAGCTGTCATGAGTGGGGGCATGCCATAAGATGGCGCCCAGCAGCTGGCCCAGGGCAGATCAGGCCACCCTGAGAGAGCCACATCACCTCGCCCTTATTGGCTGACCTCTATTTCCATGCTCGTGGACAATGCATGATCCCCAACCTGAATGCTTCTATACTGCTACTCTTGGACAGCCCGCTTCCGCATTAGTGGCTCGAAAACGAAACGCTATTGGACCCCTGCCCCTATATAAAAATGTAACTTCCTTACAACAAACGGAGATCCTGCTTGAGACAGCTCCCTCTGGCAAGTGGGGGTTTCGCACCGGACAACTTTACCTTTCTCGGCTCGTCCCTGTTGGGAGTGCCCGGGGACTTCCCTCTCCCGCTGGTCGGAGGAGCTAACACCCAGCGCGTGACCCCGACAGTCATGCAGCCATCTCAGTCCCCGGGTCATGATGGGTGACATCCACCTTGGCAGGTGTACTTCTGCCTTCACTCAGGCTGCTCTGCAGGCCAGGGTGTCCATACTGTCTGCCCAGGTGCCCACTTGCTGAGGGACATGCATGCATGCACGGGAGGGTGGATGACATAGGATATTTTTTAAAACTTATGCACACTCACAGGGCAGGGACAGGAGGCAGGTGTGTACAACAGGCTTGCACACGCACAAGGCCACTAAGCCTGCCCGAGTACACAAGTGTGTACCAAGCCTTACGTGGACCTTGCAGCCTGTTCTTTCTGGCTTCTGCCTACCCCGATAGCCCAATTCCTTCTCGCTCCTTCCTCTTTTTCTCCACCCACAAACCCAAATTCTACACACCACGGATGCTCCAAGCAGCTCGAATTCCCTTAATTTCTTTTTTTTTTTTTTAAATATTTCTTTAGTTGTTGATGGACACAATGTCTTTATTCTATTGTTTTGTATGTGGTGCTGAGGATCGAACCCAGGGCCCCACGCATGCAAGGCAAGCGCTCTACCACTGAGCCACAATCCCAGCCCCTCGAATTCCCTTAATTTCTTAGAACATTCCCTGCCACCTTCCCTCTCACTGCAACACTCTTGTTCACCAGGCTAAGTTCCAGTCATCTTTCAGACTTTGACCCAAAGTATTTTTCCCCCAGGAGTTTTCCTCAATCCTGCCACTAGCTCCTTCTCCCTCGAGGCTTTTCCTCCAAAGCTATGATGCCAAGTAGGATTGCTTATGCCCAATCCCCCATCCCCACTGTTAGACACTAAGCACTAGGACAGCAGGCAAGGATATTCCATTGGCCTAGAGAAGTTGGGTCCATATAACTATTTATTGAATAAGAAAACAGGTGAATGAAATCTGGAAAGCAGTATGGAGATTCCTTAGAAAACTTGAAATAGAACCACCATTTGACCCAGCTATCCCACTCCTAGGTCTATACCTAAAGGACTTAAAAACAGCACACTACAGTGACGCAGACACTTCAATGTTTATAGCAGCTCAGCTCACAATAGCTAAACTGTGGAACCAACCTAGATGCCCTTCAATAGATGAATGGATAAAGAAATTGTGGTTTATATACACAATAGAATATTACACAGCATTAAAAGAATAAATTATGGCATTTGCTGGTAAACAGATGGAGTTGGAAACATCAAACTAAGCTAAGTAAGCCAATCCCAAAAAAACAAAGGCTGGATGTTCTCTCTGATAAGTGGATGCTGATCCATAATGTGGGAGGGGGCATGGGAAGAATGGAAAATCTTTGGTCAAAGGGGAGGGTAGGGAGGGGATAGGATATGGGAGCAGGAAAGATGGTGGAGGTTCATATATGACAGCACATATGGTGTAACTCTATATTATGTACAAACAGAGAAGTGAAAAGTTGTGCTCCATTTGTGTACACTGAATCAAAATGCATTCCACTGTCATGTAAACCTAATTAGAATAAATAAAAGAAAAGAAAACAAGTGAATGAATGCATTCATACAAATGCATACATACACAAGAATGAGCAGCTGGACATGCAAACACATCTATGCACTGCTGGGACTGTTCATATGTGTAAGATTTGTGCTTATATGTGTCCCTTCTAAGATATATGCATTGTACAGCAAGCCTAGGTGTTCAGGTATTGTACTGGCACATTTTTCCAGAAAGGTGCACTGCAACAACATGCTTACAGACATGCACTAGGACACTTGACACATATGCACAGACATTGCACATATATTATTTGTAGACATGTATGGGGGTTTATACACAAGCCTGGGAATGGGGCATGCTTATGTCCACGGCTTATAAACATACATTCTGTGGGTTTACGCACACAGACAAGCTTCATGCGTGCTTGAGTACATGCTTACAGACATATTCTCTAGCTGTATTTGTGTATCTGGGGGTTAGGCATTTTTCAGCACAAAGTTTGCAAGTATACACAGAGAGTTTGCACCTTGTCCTGGGATGAGGGCTGCTCATGGTCAAGGCTTCCAACATGCAGTTTCCATTCTCTATGTAGAAGCAGACAGTGCTACTCACACCATGGTTTCTACACTTGCGTGTGAACACGTGTGCTCATTCTTATTGTGTATGGTGCAGAGGAACATACTCTGATGCATTTCACAAAGCTCCTGTGTACCTAGGGGTATGCTGACTTGGCCCGCTGTGGGTGCCTGGGCTCAGTCCCCAAGAATGGCAGGGTCAAGGTGGGGTGAGCTGGGGAGACTCACAATGCGGCACCACGGTAACCTCCTGCACATCCTGGCCCAGTGGGTTGTGCAGCACGCAGCGCACGGACAGTGGCTGATCCAGGCGGCGCAGGCGCAGTGTGCTCACCACCTCATACTCCTGCTCCTCCGCCCAGTACGTCACATTAGTGTCCACTGGCTTTCCTCCTCAGAACTGTTCCTCAGCAGTGTGGGCAGCAGCTCGCGTGGACACCTGTCAAAGGCGCAGGAATCCACTTGGAGCCAAACCCTTCTGCCCAGGGGGAGACTGCAGCCAAAAGCAGGCAGCGCCGCACAGTGGAGAAGTGTGTCAAGTTTTTGTGACCACCTGCCAAGTCAGGTGGTCCTAAGCAGGTTCCTCCTGTGGTCCTAAGCTCGTTCCTCCTGTGATTCCCTAGAATGATCAGCAGGTGGCGCCCCCGAGAACCGAGAAACCTCAAATTCTCAACAAGGGTAGCAAGATCTTTTAATGATAAAATAATATTTGTTTCAATAAATAGTACTACTGGTACACTGGGTATCTAAATGCAAAAGAATGAAGTTGAACCCTTAAAAGGCGCAGTATACAAAAACTGACTCAAAATAAATCAGAGGAATGAATACAAAAGCTAAAACTATAAAACTCTTAGAATAAATCATAGATAATATTCAAGATCTTAAACTAGTATATATTTCGTAGCTGTATTACCAACATACAGGTAAGAAAAGAAAAAAATACAGTAGAATAGAGTAAAAAAAGAAAAAATAGATAAATTAGTCTTTATCAAAATTGAATATCTTTATGCATCAAAGGACACTGTTGAGAGAATGAAAAGGTAACATAGGATGGAAGAAAATATTTGGAAATCATTTATATAATAAATGCTAAGTATCCAGAATATATGTATTTATATATTTATCGATCTATGTCTCTACATACATCTCTCAACATGTGTGTGTGTATATACATATATATGTATACACACACGTTGAATGGAAATATACTGATTGCATCTTGTATAACTCAAGAACAAAAAGACAATTTAATTTAAAAATGGACAAAAATTTGAATAGACATTTCCAGAGTAGACATAGAAATGATCAACATGGAAAGATGCTAAACATCATTTGTCAACTAGGGAATTGCAACCCAAAAGCACAATGAGATATAACATCACATTTACTAGGTTGGACAAAATTTTAAAAAATCAGAAAATAACAAGTATTGGAGAGGATATGGAAAAAAGCTGGAACATTTGTACTTTGCTGATAGAAGTGTAAAATTGTGTGGGTGCTATGGTAATTGGTTGCATGATTTCCCCAAAAGTTAAACATAGATTTACCACATGATCCAGCAATTCTGCTCTTAGTTATAACTGAAAGGGAGTCAAACAAATGTTTGTAGATGAATGTTTGATGCAGCATTGTGTTAGTCAGTTTTTCATTGCTGTAAGCAGAACACCCACCCGGCAAGAACAACTTAGAGGAGAAAAGGTTTTTATGGGGCCGATAGTTTCAGAGGTCTAAATTCATAGCTGGCCAGTTCCATTGCTTTGGGCCCAAGATGAGATAGAACATCAGGGCAGAATGGTGTGGTGGAAGGAACCTTCTCAGCATGGGGGGCCGGAAGCAGAGAGAGAGAGAAAGCAAAGAGCCAACACAATCCCTAAGGGCATGTTCCCAGTGACCTTTCCAGCCTTGTCCCATTTGCCTACATTTACAACCCAGTAATCCATTTAATTATTAATCCATCAAATTGATTATTCTGTCAATTTAGGCATAGTTCTCACATTCTAATAATTTCACCTCTGGACATTCCTGCATTGTCTAACACATGAGTATTTTTGGAAACACTTCATATCCAAACCATTAAAATCACTACACAGTAGGAAAGAGGTGAAAACAGCTGACAAATGGACAAACAAGATGTACTATATCTGTACGATGGAATGTTACCTAACCATAAAAAAGGTTAAAGTACCGACACCTGCTGCAATATGAACGAACCTTGAAAACATTGTGCTTTGTGGAAGAAGCCAGACACAAGGTATTAGATATCTATGATCTCATTTATGGAAAAATATGAAGATGTAAATCCACAGAGATAGATGGTGGACTAGAGGTTTCAAGGGACTACATGGAGAGGAATGGAAGGTGACTTTTTAGTGGGTATGAGTTTTTCTGTAGGGGTGATGAATATATCTTGGAACTAGATAGAGGTGGTGCTTGTACAACATTGTAAATGTACTATGTGCCACTACATTTTATTATGTGAATTTTATTAGGAAAAAATGAACAAAAACGAAAGCATAAAATCTTTAGAAGAAGAAAAGAAGACTTTAGATAAACGAAAACAGAGAATACATTGCCAGTAGACCAGCATTACATAAAAATTAAAACAAAAGCAACTATAATGAAGGGAAAAAAGATAAAAGCAGAAATGAATGAAATCCAGAAAAAAGAATTAGAGGAATAAACTAACAAAACCAAAAGCTATTAATTGAAAAAATCCAAAAAATTAATCAAGAAAAAGAAATAGGAAAGATGAGCTAGAGATATAGCTCAGTGGTGGAGAGCTTGCCTGCCATGCTCAAGGCCCTGAGTTTAATCCCCAGTACTACGAAAAACAAATATCAGGAATAAAAGAACAGCCATAAAAGGATAATGATGGACACTTATGAACTAGTCTTATGACCATAAATTCTTCATAAGGAGAGCAGGACAAGCCCTGACTCACTGTGCCTTGTGTCCATTAATGACTATCTCTCTCCTTTCTAATTGATTTTTTACATGAAATATTTGAATTTCCAACCCTTTGTTGGTAGCAGTGTCCTACAGGTATTTCTGTGCAGTTCCCCTGGGCATTCCTTTAACAGGAGACCGAGAAACTACTCTGGAGTGAACCTATGGCAGCATGCCTTCAGTACCAGAAAAGCCTGCTCTTGTGCATCTCCACCCGTCCCCTCAGTCCTGGTGTCACAGTGTAACACGTATGCATTGTGTGTAGGACTGTATGGAGAAATTATGAGGAACCTTTTCCCCCTGTCACCTGCACAGGTGTTAATACCGTGCTCTATGGTGTCTTAGGGAACAGAGCATTTTGTCACAGTATCACCACGTGAGTGAGGTGCTATCACCACGTGAGTGAGGTGCTAATCTCCTTTAAAAGGAAGAAAAATGCAATTAAATACCTTGAGGGTAGATATGTTGTGGTCTTTCAAAGCCAAAAGTTATAGATTTTCAGACTGACAATGAAAAGGACATTGAAGTTCTGTACAAATGTGGGTTCCTAAACAAGAAAATAGCAGTCTCCATAACCCACTAAAGCAAAAAATGTCTGGAGTCCTTTCTTATTCCTGTTCTGAAAATGGAAGAAGTTCTGGAAGCCCAAAAGGGAGATGAGCACTGGGAGTTATGGCCAGGCACGACTGGGTCATTGCTTGCTCTGATGTCACAAGGAGCCACGCTGAGTACGTTTCAAGGTACAGGTATATAAGAGGGTGGCTGTTGCTAAGTTTTTGTCCACAAGTACAGGAAGCTGTTGGTGATGACCTGTCGGACTCCCAGATAGTTAGCAGGTTTGGTGGTTGGCGGTTGTTGTTGGTGGTCTTTGGCTCTTGGTTCTTTCATTTGGGTTTGTTGTTTTGTCTTGTTTTTGTTTTTGATTTGGTTTTCCGGCTTAGGATGTATAGGCAGAGTAGTGAGAGTAGTGTAGTGTTGCAGGGGCCCAGGTCCTGCAGGAAGGCGGTCCTGAGGGACCAGTATGAGGTCCTGAGGGACACTGGACATGGCGGGTTTGGCCAGATCAAACTAGCCCACCATCGCCTCACTGGGGCAGAGGTGGCAGTGAAAGTCCTGTGGAAGAGAGGGCAGAACCTCCGGGTCCTCTCCGAACTGGATATGAGGAGGAGCCTGGAGCATCCCAATGTGATCCAGTTATTTCAGGTCGTTGAGACCCACAGAAATACCTCCATGGTGATGGAGCACACAGGTGGGGGCCAGCTATTGGACCACGTCCCTCAGGGTGGTGTGCAGGAGGATGAGGCCTGCGAACTGTTCAGCAGGTAGTGTGTGCCGTGGGCTACTGCCATGACAAGGGCATCGTGTACGAGACCTGAAGCCAGAAGCATCGTGGTGGACGCCAGAGGACACATACAACTCATCGACTTGGCTTCAGCCCTGGGTCACGTCAGGGCAGAAACTGAAGGAGTTCTGAGGCACTCCCTCACACTTTGCCCCCGAAATTCTCCTAAGGCAAGTGTATGAGGGCTGCCCAGTGGACGGCTGGAGCCTGGGTGTCGTTCTGTATTTAGTGTTGACAGGGAGGCACCCATTTATGGGACCCAGCCCTGAGGAGATGCTGAGCTTCATCATGCTCAGAATGTCCCTTGACCCTCTCCATGTTTCTCTGGCAGCAGGAATGCTTGTCCACCAAATGCTGACCCTGAACCCCAGGAAGTGGCCCACAGCCAAGCAGATTCTTCAGCACCCATGGCTGATGGAGGGTGAGCAGTATTTACACCATGATTATCAGGAGGCACTGCCCAAACACCCAGACCCCAAAATATTGACCATAATGTTTCATATGGTTTATGATCTACACAAGACCTGGGTGTCCCTGGCCAAGAGACGGTTCAATGTGGCCATGGCTACCTACCTCCTACTCCAGCACCAGAAAAGCCAGGGGGCTGGATGCATGATCCTGTGCCTCCCAAGGTTAAGCCTTGCCCATGTCCCCTGGATCTTTCCCATTCCTCTGTCCTCCCAAAGAGCAGCCCCAGTGAACCTGCCCTTCCCACCTTCCCCTTGCCCTGTGAGCCTCTGCTGCCTGAGGGGGCCAGTCAGGGCAGAAGCACGTCAGAAGGGCCAGCCAGCCCCCCATTCACTTCCACTTCCCGCCTGCAAGGACCCCCACACCTGGTTTAGCCTCCCAGCCTGGCTCTGGGCAACCCCATGCCAATAGCAAGCTCTAGAAGCCGGTAACTGGGGGGTTGCTACCTGTGTGCAACAACTGTGCTGCTGCTTACCACGTGCCAGCAATAAGGTGGCTCCAATGCAAGACGGCAGAAACCTGCCACATTCCTAAAGTGCACTCCAATGAAGGGGACAGCTGACCAGACAAAACCAGGACACAGCCAGAGGACCCTGTGCTCTGTGGATCCTGACACCTTGCCTGGGCATCAGTCTGTGGACTCTGAGCAGCTGCAGGAGGAGATGTGCCAACTACCTCAGGTTTCTCTGCACGGGTTCCAGCCCAGAGCACTTCAGCATCCACTAGGAATCAGGAGTCTCCTCTGTCCCCACCTGCAGAAGACATCTGAGACTGCTCCCCTGGGACACTTCCTCTGCCCTGCTCCTCTGTCCTTTCTCTCATTCTTCTGAGATATTGTTTAATAAATTTGTTTCAAACAAATTGTGAAATAAAATTATTTTTTCAAAAGACATGTTTATACTTGCTTTATATATAATTACTTCAATCTGATAACAATTCAAATGTTCCTTAGCTGTTGAATATAAACAAACCATGGTATGTCCATACTATAAAATGCTTCTGAGCAATAAATGGAACAAACTTCTGATATAAACAAAACATGGATGAAAATCAAATACTTAATACTAAAGGAAAGAAATCAGATTCAAGTGGCTTCATAGGACATGATTCTATTCATATGGCATTCTGGAAAAGAGAAAGAAAACAGACCATTGGATGCCAGGGCCTGGAGGTAAGAGACAGGGTGGACTACAGGAGAATCACAGGGGCATTGTTTCTTTGCTGTGCTGGCACGTTGATTCCAGGACCTTATGCATGCTAGCAAGCTTTCTACCACTAAACTACAGCCCCATCCCCACAGGGGAACTGTGTTAGTTAGGGAAATGTATCTGGATTGTGATAACAGGAATGTGACCATATATGTTTGTCAAAAGTATCAAAACTGATAGCCAGGTGCAGTGGTATACGCTTGGAATCACAGAAACTTGGGAAGCTGAAGAAGGAGGATCACTAATTCAAGGCCAATCTCATATGAGGCCCTAAGCAGCTTAAAGAGACCCTGTCCAAAAATCCAAAATAAAAAGGCCTGGGATGTAGGTCAGTGGTAAAACAACTCTTGATTCAATTCCCAGTGGGAGGGGAAAGTGTCAGAACTATAGACTCAAAAGTGTGAATTATGTAGTGTGTAAATTAACCTTTAATAAAACAAATGGAAAAATGTAAAGAGCTAAGAATAGTGAAGACAGTTTTAAAGAAAATTTAAAAATGTGAAGTATTTCTCTACTAGATATCAAGAAATATTATAATAATGATATGGTCAAAATAATTTATATTGGTTCACAAAGAAATAGACTATGGATACAAAATAAAGACCTTAGAACACATCTATGTATAAAGGATCTTGATAAATGGTAGAAGGGGGTGGGGACATATCTGTCTTTCTAGTAAGAGGACATGAGATCATTGGTTCACCATGTTATATACTTTTTTTAATCAGCACTCCACTGGTTGACAGTTATATTTTTATTGAATGATTTTTAATATTTCTATTTTATTGAATGATTTTAATATTTCTAATATAATATATTAGAATGTTTGTTTTATTTTTCATCACAACTCTAACATTATTACTACTTTTCTTTCATAACATTATGGGTAAACTTTTTCATTTCTCTGGTTAATAACAAGGTAGAGTCACAACATTTGTGTCTTCATACATGTACCTAGGGTAGTGATGTCCATCTCATTCCACCATCTTTCCATGCCCCCTCTTTCCCCTCTCTCCCTTTTGCCCTATTCAAAGTTCCTCCATTTCTCCCATGCTCCCCATCCCCACCCCATTATGGATCAGCATCCACTAATCAGAGAAAACATTTGGCCTTTGGTTTTTTGGGATTGGCTTACGTCACTTAGCATGATATTCTCCAACTCCATCCATTTACCTGCAAATGCCATGATTTTATTCTCTTTTAATGCTGAGTAATATTCCATTGTGTATATATACCACAGTTTCTTTATCCATTCATCTATTGAAGGGCATCTAGGTTGGTTCCACAGTTTAGCTATTGTGAATTTAGCTGCTATAAATATTGAAGTGGCTGCTTTACTGTAGTGTGCTGTTTTTAAGTCTTTAGGGTATAGGCCAAGGAGTGGGATAGCTGGGTCAAATGGTGGTTCCATTCCAAGTTTTCTAAGAAATCTTCATACTGCTTTCCAGGTTGGTTGCACCAATTTGGAGTCCCACCAGCAATGGATGAGTGTGCCTTTTTTCCCACATCCTCACCAACACTTATTGTTGCTTGTATTCTTAATAACTGCCATTCTGACTGGAATGAGATGAAATCTTAGAGTAGTTTTGATTTGCATTTCTCTAATTACTAGAGATGTTGAACACTTTTTCATATATTTGTTGATCAATTGCATTTCTTCTTCTGAGAAAGGTCTGTTCAGCTCCTTAGCCCATTTATTGATTGGGTTGTTTCTTTTTATCACCATGTTATTTTTTTTTTTTTGGTACTGGGGATTGAACTCAGGGGCACTCGACCACTGAGCCACATCCCCAGCCCTATTTTGTGTTTTTATGTAGAGACAGGGCTTGTCTCACTGAGTTGCTTAGCGCCTCGCCGTTGCTGAGGCTGGTTTTGAACTCGCGATTCTCCTGTCTCAGCCTCCCTAAGTGCTGGGATTACAAGCGTGAGCCACCGCGCCAGGCTCACCATGTTATTTTTTAAAGTACAATTTATTTCTGCCTAACAACATATATAGAGATCAACTCCTTTACGAAACTTTGTCTAGAATGTGGAACAGTGGGAAATCTCACACACTGCTGGTGAGGGAATAAAGTGATCCAAGCATTTGGGGAAAGAGTTTAGCATTATTTACTTAAAGTGACAATGTGCATATCCCATTGAGCCAAACAATTGCACTCAATGGCAGGCACAGACGCAACAGAAATGTGTGCCCACATGCACCAAGACACCTGGCAGCATTTGTCATTGTAGCCTCAAACTAGAAACAAATTAAATATTTATTAATAATGGAATGGAGAAGTCAAAAGTGCTGTTTTCTACAGAAGTGTAGCATAAAACAAGGGAAGAAGTAAAATATAAAATGAGTGCTTTGGTTACATGGTGGCAAACCATCCCATTCTCTGGGTTGTCTTTTCCCTCTATGGTATCTGAAGAAAATTACATTAATGGCCCCAATTTTTCACTCTTTCTAGCATTCAATCTTTTGGCCATAGGACCTGACAGTTCTCCTTACAATAAAAGGTGGAATCAATCTCTCTGCCTCTTGAATCTGGGCTTGGCATTTTGACTTTCTTTGGCCAATAGAATGAGATGGAAATGAGAAGAGGCCAGTTCTGTGTGTAGGCCTCCAGAGGCATTGTATGGCTTCCCTTCCCTTCTCCCCACCCCCTGCACCAACCCCTTTGTCTTCTTATGTTTCTAACATCACTATGAGAAAGACATGCCCAGGTGCCCAGTATGGTTAGGGTGCCTCAGCCCTAGCCAGAGCAGTCTCTAGTTGCCTCGTGGATGCCTGAGTGAGCCCTACTAATCCAGTTCCTCAGCTGAACAGCCGAATGTCACAGACATGGAGAAATCCATGTTCATGAGGATATGCCACTATGGTTTTGTGGGGTTGTTTATTTGCTATGCAACAAAAGCCAGTGGTGAGCTGGGGCAAGGACGAAGTCCAGGGAAGCTTGGATTGTGCCAAGCAGAGGTAGAGAAGAGAAAGGGCGGCTTCTGGAAAGAAATGAACAGCAAATGCAACCAGTAGTCCCACGACTGGGCCAATAGCATCATGGGAACCAGGTGGGGTGGTAGGACTGGCCATCCCTTCCCACCCTGTTTTTCTCCTCCTTTTTGGGGAAAGTAACACCAGGGCTTACTGTAAGATATTCATCCATAAAGAGAGAGAGAGTTGACCAAACCAGAAGCTCCCTCAAACCCTTCTCCCCTCTGTAACCCATTCCCAGCCGCAACCACAATTTACATGCACACCCTTCATGACATTTGCCTGTGTCTACATGATATCCATTCCTCCTTCCATCCCTCATGGTTTTAAAAATAATGTCATAAACTATTTATTATTTTGAGGTTCAAGTTTCATCACTTAACAACACATCTTAGAAACCTTTCCAAGTCCGTACACAGAGACCTACCTTGTTTGTGAAATGGCTACCTTTTTATCACATATGAAGGGACCATCATTTACCTCTCAGTTCCTCTAAACATGGACACTTTAGTTCCCTCTGAATTTTCTCTGTTGTGAACCTGATTGAACATGAACCTTTGGGCACACAGGCAATCATTAGAGCAGGATCCATTCCTAGCAGAGAGATGGCAGGTCAAAGGGTAGGTACTAAAAAAACATGGAGATACTGTTCAACTGTGCTCTGAAAAAGCCTGGGTGGATGTGCACTCCCAGAAGGTGTGTGGGAAATCCAGTATCACTACATTCTTGTTGACATCAAATATTTTTGTTATTTAGAAATTTTTCCCAGGCCTGCGGGTGTAGCTCAGTGGTTGAGCCCTTGTCCCACACGCATGCGTGAGGCCCTGGGTGCACTCCAGTGCCCCAAAAGCAGCATCAACGTTTCCCAGTCTGCAGGAAACAGATGTAAATTCACTAATGTTATAAATGTGAGACTTCTTGGATTCGTGGTAAAATGAAACTTTTTTTCATGTTTATGGTCTAATTAGTATTTCTTCTACAAACATACTTTGTCCATTTTTCATTCTTTTTTAAATTAATTTCTCAGTTTATCTATTAACCCTATTGTCAGGAATGTTGCAATTCTTTTCCCCCAGCCTGCACTTCTCTTTTAATGTTCTTCTTGTGTCTTTATTCCCACAGAAGTTTCTACTTCGAGTGTAGTCCCATGTTTTCTTTTCGTTTCTGGCTTCTGGGTTCTGTGCGCTGCTTAGGAAGGCTGGGCTGTTTATTGTTTACAGTGCACTTTCATTTCCATTTTCTCACACCGGCCTGGGTCACAGGGATTTTCAAAGTGCACAGTATCTCCACCAGAGAGATAAGGAAAGGAAGGTCAGGGAGGGTCAGTGACTTATCTGGGGTCACACAGCTACTTAGGGGAAGACTAAGAGCCAGAAGCAGATTGTCAGGGCTTCAGGCCCAGACAGGGGGTCTCCACTCCCTACCACTCAGGTGAGCTGGTCAACAGCATCTCCTGCACCCCTCACATATCCTGATGTCCCCTGCATGCCTCCTGTTGCTGGAAAGCTGTTGGCACGTGTTTCCTCATCAGGGGCAGGACCTGCCTCTCCATGGCACTGCCTGTTCTGCAGCTGCCACACAGTGGACCTCCAGGAGCCCTGTTCCCTGTCCCCATAAGGCTGCAGCAAGGTGGAGGCAGCCACTGTGGTCCTTGGAGGCACCCCTTCTTCAGGCCACACACTTAGTTCCCTTAGCCGTCCTCCTTGGACAGGGTCTACACACACATCTGGTCACCCTCACCCTCATCAGACCTCCAAAACTATGCAGGCTCATCCAGGCAACAGAATTTCTTATAGTCTGGCACATTTGTGTGAGATCCCCTAAGTGGTGGATGACACAGGATGATAAGTCTGTGAGGACTTCCAAAGCAGTGGCTTTGGAGCTGGCCTTGAAGAAGCAAGAAGGCAGAGAAGGTAAGAAATGGGCACAAGCATAAAAATGCAAGTGTAGAAACCATAGTGTGAGTAGCACTGTCTGCTGCTACACAGAGAATATGAACTGGATGTTGGAAGCCCTGACCATGAGCAGCCCTCATCCCAGGGCAAGGTGCAAACTCTTTGTGTGTAGATTTGTAAACTTTGTGCTAAAGAATGCCTAATTCCCAGACACAAATACAGCTAGAGTAAATGTCTGTAAGCATTACTTAAGGTAATGTAAGCATTACTCAAGCACACATTATGCTTATATATGTGCGTAAACCCAAAGAATATATGTTTATAAGCCACGGACATAAGCATGCTCATTCCCAGGCTTGTGTATAAACCCCTGTACATGTGTACAAATAATACATGTGCAATGTTGTGCATATGTGTCAAGTGTCCTAGTGCTTGTCTGTAAGCATGTCGTTGTACTGCATCTTTCTGTAAAAATGTGCGAGCACAATACCTGAACACATATGCTTGCTGTGCGTATATCATAGAAGGGACACATACATGCACAAATCTTATAATATGAACAGTCCTAGCAGAGCACAGATGTGTTTGCACGTCTAGCTGTTCATTCTTGTGTATGTATGCACTTGTATGAATTCACTTCATTCATTCACCTGTTTTCTTATTCAATAAAAAGTTGTGTGGACCCAACTTCTCAAGGCCATTGGACCAGCCTTGCCTGCCCTCCTAGGGCCTATAACCCAAAGGCGGGGTAAGGGGCAAAAATAAGCAATCTTACTTGGGATCATCATTTTGGGGCAAAAGCCTGAAGAGAGAAGGGACCAGGTGTGGGACTGAGAAAATGTCCTGGGAAAAAGTCCTTTAAGTCAAACTTGATAGATGACTAGAAGTTAGCCTGGTAAGCGAGAGTGCTCCAATCAGACGGAATGGCCTGTGGGAAAGCCTTGATGCAGGGTGGGTTCTAGAAAGTAAAGTTATTCAAAGAGGCTGAATAATAGAGTGGGTGTGGATTTGGACATTTGGGGTCGGGAGAAAAAGAGACAGGCAGCAGGAAAGAATGGAACTATCGGGGTAGGCAGAAGCAGGAAAGACCAGGGCTCCAAGGGCCAAGTGAGGCCAGGCGCACGCTTGTGTACCCGGCAGGCTTAGTTGCCTTGTATGTGTGCATGCCTGTTGTACACACCTGCCTCCTGAGACCCTCCCACCCACTAGAGCCCCTCGAGACCTATTCCCTGAGCCCATGAAGCCTTGACTTGCTGTGTGACTTCAGTTTTGCCCTGCCCCTCTTGGTCTGAGGTGTCCTGTCCCATCTGCCCTATGAGTCTGTTCCTAGTGAGCTCCAGTCCAAAGACCCTCTCGGATACTCTCTTCCTGGTCCTGCAGAAGCCACGCTATGAGATTCAATGGAAGGTGATTGAGTCTGTGAGCTCTGATGGCCATGAGTACATCTATGTGGACCCCGTGCAGCTGCCCTACGACTCCACGTGGGAACTGCCACGGGACCAGCTTGTGCTTGGTCAGTCCTGGGAGGCCTCACATGGCAGTTTGGGGACGGGAGTTGGAGGCAAGACTATCTTGGGTCTGGTTTCAGCCCGGTCATGACCAGCTCTGAGACCTGGGCTGGTATCTTGCCTTATCTGGCCTCAGTGTCCTCCTCTGCAAAATGAGGTCAAGAGGAGGCCCGGGGACTGCCCAGCCTTGAGTCCTACGAGCCTCAGACGTTGAGACAGGACCCTCTATGGCAAGAGAGGAAGCAGTGAGGACAGGCCCAGTGCTGGCCTGTGCTGCGTCTAGTCAGGGAGGCTGAAGGGGTGTGGAGGAGCTGTGCTCCCATGGGCAGGGAGGAAGGCTCCTAGGGACTCAAGATGGGACAGAGAGCAGGCAGGACTTTGATGAGACACCAGGAAGGACTGGGAAGCATTATGGTTGTTGGACCTCTTTGGGGGAAGCACATTATATCCAGAGGGATTTGAGGGAGGTGTAAGTTGACCTAGGAGAGTGGCTCTTCCTCACCCTGGGTGGGAAGGGGGAGTACTGCTTCCTTGTGGGCCAGGAACTGAGGGATCCTCTCACCACAGGACGCACCCTTGGTTCTGGGGCCTTCAGGCAGGTGGTGGAGGCCATGGCTCATGGTCTGAGCCATTCACAGGCCACCATGAAAGTGGCTGTCAAGATGCTGAAATGTGAGTCCTGGGTGCCTGCTCCTCCCTCACACGGGGCCCCACCTCTTCTCTCCCCTTTCCAGTGCACTCAGTCTGTCCCAGAGTAGCCGGTTTTATGTGCTGGACACAAAGACTGTGGTCACACAGGGAGAAGGTCCTGTGCCTGGCCTCCTAGCGCCTTGCTCTCTCCCTCTTTCCTTGCTCAGGGTGCGGGCACACACTCCCCTGCACCAGGCCCTGTGGTCTTGCAGCTCAGAGTGGGACTGAGGAGCCTGAGTAGCTCACTAAGAAGCCTCAGTGACCAGCTGGCCTGGGTCCCTTCCCTGCAGCCACAGCCCGCAGCAGTGAGAAGCAAGCCCTCATGTCAGAGCTGAAGATCATGAGCCACCTCAGGCCTCACCTGAATGTGGTCAACCTGCTGGGGGCCTGCACCAAAGGAGGTAGGAAAGTCCCCAGGACTCTAGGGAAATGCCACTGCCCCTGGCTGCCCCCACTCCTGCCTCATCTGTGGACACCAGGATGATGCAGTGAGGGGGCCACGCCCTCCCGCCCAGCACTGTCCGTTCACAGTCCCAGATGGTGTGGGCCTTAGGAGCTCACAGAGTCACATCTTCATGGCCAAAGGACTCCTCAGGCTTCCAATTCTGGCAGTTTCCCATCAACATGACCTTGGACATTCTTGTATTTTCACAATACATTTTGGAAAACTGCAATAAATCACAGCTCATGGGACACTGAGAAGAATCATGTTCCCCATCATACCCTTTGGAGACCACCAGTGAGCTAATGGAGAGGGCTTTCCTTCTGATCACAGAAGAAAGTCCCTCTGCCCAACTGTGTGTATTTGAAGCTCTTATTGCAAGTTGACCTGCAAAAACAGAAAAAAATTACACTGTCACCATTTTTAGCTGCTTTTGTGAGATTTGGGATTTTCCTCAGGATTGTGCAATCAAATCAAAATACAGAAGTATGTTGCACACATAGACCACTTCACATCTGCAATGATCACTCATTTCAAAAGTTGTGTTTTGTTTTTCTTGCTTTTTTTTTTTTTTTTTTTTTGTACTGGAGCTTAGACCCAGGGGTGCTTTGCCACTGAGTTTCATCCCTAGCCCTTTTTAATTTTTTATTTTGAGACTTTTGCTATGTTGCCGAGGGTCTCACCAAATGAGATCCTTGAACTTGAGATCCTCCTCCCTCAGCCTCCAGAGTAGCTGGGATTACAGGCATGCTCCACTTTTCCTGGCACTCATTTCAAAAATTTTGTTTTTATCAATATCTTCACTTACCACCTGTTGACTTTAAGTAAATGCATTAAATTGGAATATAACGGGCTGGGGCTGTAGCTCAGTGGTAGAGCGCTTGCCTAGCATGCGTGAGGCACTGGGTTCGATCCTCAGCACCATATATAAATAATAATTGAATAAAATAAAGATCCATCAACAACTAAAAAAAATTTTTTAAAAATTGGAATATAACCAGTAAACTGATAAAAATAAGCACTTTCCTTTCCCTCCTTATGTATACCAACACCAAAATAAGATTTAATGTAAAACATAATTAGATTTAGTGAAAACATAGCAGTTGTGCCCCTGTCACATGCCAAGCAGACAGAGGTTTGGTCTCATTAGTCCTTGTGACGGTCCTTTGAGGTGGGTGTTACTTCACAGAGGGGAAGGGAAGACCCAGGAGACTAAGTACCTTGCCAGGAGGACCCAGGCTTTCCAGGCACCGCCCCTCAGGTGTGGCACAACCTCTCCCACACTCAGCTTGTTCAGTGGCCCCATGGCCCTCACAGGAAGCCTGAGGCTCCTGGGGCCTGTGCCCATGCACCCTCCCTTTCAGGCCCCATCTACATCATCACTGAGTACTGTCGCTATGGCGACCTGGTGGACTACCTGCACCGGAACAAGCACAGCTTCCTGCAGCACCAACTGGACAAGCACCTCTAGCCCAGCGCAGAGCTCTACAGCAACGCCCTGCCCGCGGGGCTCCCCCTGCCCAGGTAGGAGGAGGCGGGCGCCTGCACAGCCCCCTTGCTCCTTGCTCCTGCAGGACAGGGAGCTGGGGTCCTGGGATAGGGTGGGGCAGAGTCACTCCTGGAGCCAGGGCTGTTTCTCCAGTCAGCCACCCTAGACCAGGGAAGGACAGCAGTGATGGGGACAGTGGTGGGATCCACTGCCCACTGCTGCCTGCCCCAGTGTGCCAGCCCTGTGCTTGAGCCCTCTGCAGATGGGACCCCTGAACCCACACACCATCCCTGTGTCCACGGTGTCACGGTCCCCTGCCCCCGGAACGCTGTGGGCAGAGGCAGCAGTGGGCTGAGAGCTGGGCCTCCTGAGCTGCACTGTGGGCCCCGCTCCCCTGCCGTCTCCCCATGTCCTCTCCACATGTCCCCCATTGCCCCTCAGCTGCTCAGATGCTCCTGGTTTCAATGTTTCTGAAAAAAACAAATCTTGGTTCTTTTGCTGGTTACAGAAGCAAAGACAAGGTGACTTAGATCAGCATCTAAGACATTGGCACTGGTCCAACCTCGCCAGCACTGACCGATGTCCTTCTTGTCTTTAGGCTGCCCACACAGACACAGTGTGTACAGCCCACAGCTCTTTGGGGAGCTGAGGCCACAGGCAGAGGTGTCAAGGAGATGCCTTCCTGCCCACCCTGGGTGGTGGCGGGCACCTGTGGGGTGTGGCTGGTGTGCAGGAAGGCTCCAGAAAGGTGCCTCTGCACATGCCCCTCCTGTGACCCTTGCCCTGGGTCCTGTAATCTCCTCTGGTTACGAGCTCTCTGAGGACACTTACTGGGTCTTATGTCATCTTGGCAGCCCCTGAGCCCAGCTCAGGGCCACACAGGTTAGTCAGAGGACTGGATCTGTGTCCTTTGTGTTGTAACAGACTGAAGGACGACGAGTGAATGAGTGAGATCCACAAGTGACAGGCCCTCACGGGTCCCCAGGGAGAATAAAGGGTAAGAGGGGGAAGGAAAGAGGAAGCCAGTGACCTTTCTGTTATGTTCCTCTTACCCAGCCATGTGTCCCTGACTGGGGAGAGTGACGGTGGCTACATGGACATGAGCAAGGACGAGTCAATGGACTACATTCCCATGCTGGACATGAAAGGAGACATCAAATATGTGGACATTGAGTCCTCCAACTACATGGTTTCTTGTAATAACTACGTCCCCTCCGGTGGGTGAACACAGTGTGATCACACCTGCACAGGCTCTCACCCATGCAGTGACGTGTTCTTTTCAAACCCCTTCACATACATCCTAGGAAGGGGTGGCTATGGCTGAGTTTATGCAGCAGGTGGAAGAGGTGACAATGACTGACACAGGGAGGAGGGGCTATGACCTTTGTCCTGGTGCCAACTCCTGGAGCTGCTCAGAAGGGTGAACAACCCAGGCCACGTGACTTCCAATACCTAACCCCCTGGACCCTGCTGTAGGCTCCTCACAGGCCAGTGGGGCCTCCTGGGGGCCTAAACCCCTGTCCAGCCTGGTGACAGGGCAGGGTTAGGAGATGCACATCTCTTTGGCACAAGCACAGCCTTGTCCTTAGCTCCACTTTTCATTCCCTCCCATTTTGGGGTTGTCCTTGGGTGATTGAGATGGAGAGGAGTTGTCATCATCTCATAGAAAGGGACACTGAGGCCCCACCAGGGCAGGGCAGGTTGGAATGAGAACAGGAACTGCCTCCTCCAGGTTAGAGAGAGTGAGGGTGTTGTGCTGGTTCCATGACTGCCCCTCCCTGGGTGGTCCTGAACGCAGGGGACCTTGAGAGATGTCAGGTGGGAGGCGGCTTAGCTGTGTGGCTTTGGGCATAGCCTCTCCCTTTCTGAGCACCATCTGCTTTCCCTCCTCAAAGTGGGAGAGGCTGGGTCAGAGGCTGCCTCAGGCATTTCCCATCTGACCATGTCTGCTCTTCTCTTGCTCCCGCCCATGGAGCAGAAGTACCAGCAGGTGGACGAGTAGCTTCTGAGGAGTGACCACCCAGCCATCCTGAGGTCCCAAGCCCACTTGCCTGGATTCCACAGCCTCCGATCTGCCCTGGACACCAGTTCTGTCCTCTACACTGCTGTGCAGCCCAGCGAGGGTGACAACGACTATATCATCCCCTTGCCTGACCCCAAACCTGAGGCCGCTGATGAGGGCCTGCTGGAGGGTTCCCCCAGCCTCGCCAGGTAGCCACCCTGGCTG
>CM053405.1:92831066-92858351 GCA_028644305.1 Xerus rutilus | reverse complement strand
TTTTTTTGGTACTGGAGATTGAACTCAGGGGCACTCGACCACTGAGCCACATCCCCAGCCCTATTTTGTGTTTTATGTAGAGACAGGGTCTCACTGAGTTGCTTAGCGCCTCGCCATTGCTGAGGCTGGCTTTGAACTCGCGATTCTCCTGTCTCAGCCTCCCTGAGTGCTGGGATTACAAGCGTGAGCCACCACGCCCAGCTGAGATAATTTTTGAATAGGGTTTAGTGTACAGATCAAGGATTTTCATGCTTGCTGGATTTTTTTTTTTTTTTTTTTTGTATATAGATACTCAGTTGTTCTCACACTCTTTTCTAGTCTAAAAGACAAGGGCAAAGGAATAGGTAGATAGTTCTCACTATTTTTTCTTCATTGGATTATGTTTACACCTCTAGCAACAATCAATTGACCTCACACATGTGGGCCTATTCCTGGGCTCTATTTTCCCTTGCTATACATGTGTATCCTTTCTCCAGTACCATGCAGCAGCTTTCTAGGAATCTGTAACCCAATAGTATCAGTTTTTCAATTTTGTTCTGCTCCAAAATTGTTTTGGTTATTCTTGTTCTTTCATGTTTCTTAAAAAAAATTTAACCAACTTGTTAACTACTACTACACAAAATTTTTATTTGCCGCACGAATTTTGATTGGATTTTTGTTGAATCTATAAATCAATGTGCAGATAATTGACATACTTAACAATATCAAGGCTTCCAATCCCTAAACATGTGACATGTTACTAATATTTATTTAGTTCTTCAATTTCTTTCCTCAAGGTTATGTACATTTTATGTAGATCTTGCACATATTTAGTAAGATTTATGTATAATAACTTCATGAAATTTTTCAGTGCTATTATAAAAAATTCTGTTTTGGGGGTTGGTGGGTTACTGGGGATTGAACCTGGTAGTGTTCTAACACTGAGCTTAAACCCAGCCCTTTTTATTTTTTATTTTGAGACAAAGTCCTGCTAAGTTGTCAAGGCTGGCCTTGAACTTGCTATCCTCTTTCCTGAGTTACTGGGATTAAAAGCATATGCCACCATCCCTGTATTTAAAATAATAATTTGGAAAGATAAATTTTAGCTTCAATTTATTTTTATATATTGGTCTTGTAGCCTATGATCTTGCTAAACTTCCTTTTTAGTTCCAGTAATTCTGCGTAGGTTTTTCTTTTATTGGCATTTTCTATAAAGACAACCATTTCATCTCCAAATAGGGATTGGTTTTTTTTTCCCCTTCTTTTTAAAGTTTTATGTCTTTCATTTCTTTCTCTTGCCTTACTGTACTATGTAGGGTCCCCAGACAACGTTGAGGGGAACAGACATTCTTGCCGTGCTTCTCATCTTAGGGGGAAAGCTTTCAGTCCTTTGCCATCAAATATGAGGCCAGCTGCAGGCTTTTCACAGATGCCCTTTATCTCATTGAGCTCATTTCCTTCTACTTCTAGGTTGCTGAGAGTTTTTATCAGAAATGGACAGACATTGTGTTAGTCTTCTCTTCATCACTGGGACAAAAATACCTGACATAAACAACTTAAGAGGGGAAAGACTTTGGCTCATCATTTCAGAGTTCTCAGTCTATGGTCTGCTGGCTCCATTGCTGTGGGTCTGTGATGAGGCAGAGCACCATGGCAGGGAGGACATGGTGGGGTAGAATTGCTCATCTCATTGAGGATAGGAAGCAAGGGGAGAGAGAGAAGGGGCTAGGGACAAGGTACAGACCCAAGGGCATGCCTCCCGGGACCTGCTCCCTTCACTCAGGGCCTACTTCTCACAACTGCACCTCTGAACATTGCTGCATTGGGAACCAAGCCTTCACAATATCAAGCCTCCCAATCCCTAAACATGTGACATGTTACTACTATTTATTTTGGGGCACACTCCGGAGGTAAACCACAACAGATGTTGAATGTTGTAAAAATATTTTTTCTGCCTCTATTATGATGCTCATATGTTTTTTTCTTTAACCTATTGATATGGTAAATTACATTGCTTGATCTCTGCATGTTGAACCAACCTTTAATTCCTGTAATAAATACCACTGGGACCTGATCAGTTGACCTTTTTGTATATTCTTGGATTAAATTTGTTAACATTCTGTTCAGAATATTTGCAACTATGTTTATGAAGGATATTAGCCTATAGCTTCATTTACTTGTAATGTCCTGGTAGGGTTATATCAGGGCAGTGCTTGTATCATACAATTAGTTGGGAAGTATTCTCTCCTATTCTTTATTCTTAAGAAAAATCATGTGTAATTCATATTATCTGATTCTTGCTTGGGGCAGAATTTTCCAGCAAAACCATCTGGTTCTGGAAGTTTCTTTTTGTTTGTTGTGGTACTGGGGATTGAACCTGGGGTTATCTACCACTGAGCTACACTCCCAGCATTTTTTAGTCTTCATTTTCAGACAGAGTCTTGCTACATTGCTGAGGCTTTTCTCAAACCGAGCCTCAGCTTCCCCAGTCATTGAGATTACAGAAATGGACCAACATGCCTGACTTGTTTGTTTATTAGAAGGGTTTTAACTACCAGTTTAATTGTTTGAAAAAAACATACAGAACTGTTCTTGCTATCTAATTCTGCTGGAATATGTTTTGGCAGTTTGTGTCTCTCAGGTGATTTGTTCATTTTTGTCTAATGTGCTAAATTTACACTCATACACTAGTTCACAATTGAACCCTTTTATCTTTTGACGGACACTCTTTCATTCCTGATATTTGTTTTTTGCAGTACTGGGGATTGAATTCAGGGCCTTGAGCATGATAGGCAAGCACTTTACCACTGAGCTACATCTCCAGCTCATTCCTGTTATTAATAATTTGTTTCTTTCCTATTTCATCTTCTTGGTCAATTTTATTGATTTTTTTTCAATTAATATCTTTTGTTGATTTTTTCCCTAATTCTTTTGTTCTGGGTTTCATCCATTTCTGCTTTTATTTTCTTTTCCTTCCTTATGTTTTTTTTTTTTTTTAATTTATTTTTATACTGTGCTGAGGATAGAACCCAGTGCTTCACTTGTACTAGGCAAGTGCTCTAACACTGAGCCACAACCCCAGCCCTTATGTTTGCTTTCGGTTTCATTTCTTTTATGTTTTTCTTTCCTTTTTTTTTTTTTTTTTTTTTTTTTTTTTGTAGTGCTGGTCTACTGGCAATAAATTCTCTTTTTATTTATCCTATGTCTTTATTTTTTATTTTTTGTTCATTTGATTTTTAAATAAAATTCACATTATAAAATGTAGTGGCATTTAGTACGTTTATAGTGTTATATGATCATCACCTCTATCTACTTCCAAGATATTTTCATCACCCCTACAGAAACCTCATTCCAATTAAGTAGTCACCTTCCATTTCTTCTCCCTGTAATCCCTGGAAACCTCTAATCCACTATCTCAGGAGATTTACATCTTCTGGGTGTTTCATATAAATGGAATCATAGATATCTAGTACCTTGTGTCTGGCTGCTTTCACAAAGCACAAAGTTTTCAAGGTTCATTCATATTGCAGCAGGTGTCAGTATTTTACTCTTTTTATGGTTAAGTAACATTCCATTGTACAGATATGCCACATTTTGTTTATTCATTTGTAAACTCTTTTCACCTCTTTCCTACTGTGTATAGTGTTTGTTAGGGTTTGGATTTGAGATGTTCCCCAAAAGCTCATGTATTAGACAATGCAGGAATGTTCAGAGGTGAAATGATTAGATTGAGAGCTATATCCTAATCAGTAGATTAATCCATTTGATGGATTAATCACTTAAATGGATTACTGGGTGGTAACTGTGCAGGCAGAGGAGGCATGGTTGGAGGAGGTCACTAGGGTCATGCCCTTAGGAATTGTGTTGGTCCCTGGCTCATTGCTTTCTCTCTCTCTGTTCCCTCACCCCCATGAGCTGAGAAGCTTCCTTCCACCACACCATTCTGCCATGATGTTCTGTATCACTTTGGGCCCAAAGCAATGAAATAGGCCAACTATGGACGAGAACTCTGAAACTATGAGCCTCAAATAAGCATTTTCTCCCTTAAGTTGTTCTTGTCAGGTGTTCTGGTTACAGCCAAGAAAAACTGACTAACACAATGCTGCGTTGAACATTCATCTGCAATCATTTGTTTGAGTCCCTTTTGGTTATACCTAAGAGCAGAACTGCTGGGCCATATGGTAAATCTATGTTTAACATTTTGAGAAACTATCCAACCAATTACCATGGCAGCTGCACCATTTCACATTTCTACCAGCAAAGTACAAATGTTCTTTTTTCCATATCCTCACCAATAATTGTTAGTTTCTGATTTTTTAAAATAATATTCAACTTAGTAAATGTGATGCTATATCTCATTGTGGTTTTGGTTTGCAATTCCCTAGTGAATAATGATTTTTAGTATATTTCCATGTAATGTTGATCCTTTCAATGTCTTCTCGGGAGAAATATCTGTACAAATTTTTGTCCATTTTTAAGTTAAATTGTTTTTTTGTTCTTGAGCTGTACAGATGTTATCAGCTTCATTCCATTCAACGTGTATATATAGACAGATATAATATAGATGTATGTAGAGATATAGATATATACAGATATAGATACACATATTCTGGATACTTAGCCTTTATTAGATATATGCTTTCCAAATAAGTTCTTCCATCCTGTGTTACCTTTATATCTTCTCCACAGTGTCTTTTGATGCATGAAAATATTCAATTTTGATAAAGTCTAATTTATCTATTTTTTCTTTGGTTACCTGTACTTTTGCTGATACATCTAAGAAATCATATACTAGTTCAAGGTCTTGAATATTATCTATGTTTTATTCTAAGAGTTTTATAGTTTTAGCTTTTATATTAATTTCTTTGATTCATTTTGAGTTCATTTTTTTTTATGGTGCATAGTAAAACTCCAACTTCATTTATTTGCATTTGGATACTCAGTGTACTTAGTACCATTTATTGAGAGAAATATTCTTTTAATATTGAATGATCTTGCCACCTTTGTTGAGAATCATTTGACCATAATTGTAAGGGTTTATTTTTTGACTCCCAATTTGATTTTATTGATCTATGTATTTACTTTTTATGTCAGTTACATAGTTTTGATTTCTGTGGTTTTGTAGTAACTTTTTGAAATTGGGAAGTGTGACTCTTCTGATTTTGTTCTTCTTTTTCAAGATTGTTTTGATTATTCAGCATCCCTTGAAATTCCATATGAATTTGAAAATCAGCTTTTCCATTTCAGTAAAAAATAACTGGTGGGATTTTGATAGGGATTGCCTTGAATCTGGACATCAACTTGGGAGTATTGCCATCTTAATAATATTAAATTTTTCAATCCATGAAAACAAAATGTCTTCACAAGTTTAGATCTTAATTTCTTTCAGTTAAGTTTTGTGCTTTTTCAGTGTAAAAGTCTTGTACCCCCTTGATTAAAATTAATTTAAATTTTTGATTAAATTAAATACTTCTTTAATATTAAAGAAGTATTTGCCTTTTATTGATGTTATTACCAATAAAATTATTTTCTTAATTTCTTCTTGGGAGAGGATTCAAGATGGCGGATTAGAGGAAGGCTGCATTCCTAGTCACTCCAAGGCTCAGGACTCAAGCAGCCAGAGTACTGTTTCTCAATGAGGTGAGTGAAAGAGGGATTTCACTAAAATTCAATATTGGGTAGTCAGAGTATCTTGGAGACTCAGAAATGTGGTACATTAAACAAAGAAGAAAGACCACAAAGTAGCCAAGGCAGTTGTGGCAGCGACAGCAGTAGTGAGACTGGCTTACCACAGAGGGAGGGAGAACCGGGAGAAAACAACAGACAGATTTAATATAGAAAAAATGAGATGAAAAAAACAACTTGAACTTAACTGATCCATAGGCTGCACGGTGCACTGGTGCTTGAAAAGGACCCTCTGTCTCTCAACAGGGGCGGAGATCTGAGTTAGGAGCCATCTTGAGGAAGCCATAGCTGTAGTTGTTGCGGGAGCTGGGAGATCAAAACAAACACTGTCACACTGTCCAGGCAAGCCCATACTGTGTGGCCTCAGGTTATGTAGCAGAAGGTGAATGAAACAGGCACAGAGAAGATTTCACCCAGGGGGAGTCAGGTCGGAAAAGTGAAGGGGAGCCCAACTTTCTTCTCCTTTGAGTCTGCTGATACACATGAGCAACTGAAGTTGGTAAGAAATCTGACCAGGTGGGTGCAAATACTCTCAGGGACTAAATTGCAAAGAGTGTGTTCATGGCAGTAGATATGTGGAGGATTAACCTCCCTCCCCCATGAGTAGAATTCTTGGGAGGCTTCTGAGATCCAGACTCCTGACAGAGATCAACAACTCCGGGCCCTACGGGTGTGTTGATCTAATCTCTCCAGAGCACACACCATCCGCGAAAGCCCCTCAGGCCTGATTAGACCTAAGCCCCACTTACAGGAACTCCACTCATAGAACTCTGCCATGACCCCACCCTGGGAGTGCATGGATTTGGTCTGTGTAGACAAAGCTCTGACAGTCCATTTCACTCCGTCCTACTTCATACTGGTATGAAGAGAGGCTGAGAATTATTTCAACCAGCATTAGTCTTTTTTTTTTTTAATATTTATTTATTTTTTAGTTGTAGATGACAGAATATCTTTGTTTTTTATGTGGTGCTGAGGATTGAACCCAGTGCCTCACGTGTGCTAGGCAAGCACGCTACCGCTGCGCCACAATCCCAGCCCCCAGCATTAGTCTTGGGACACTCCGACAGGCAGCTCAGAGAGGAGCACAGAAACAGGAAGGGATTAATAACCTCTAGCCCTTGATTTTTGCTTTCAGTACATAGCTCAAGAAGAAGCACAAAGAAATTCAGGCATTGACAGTGACCATTCATTCTACATGACTATTTTGATCACCTCAGTGGAAATGATTTCTTCATTGTTTTCCACTAAGAATCTTTTTCCTGCTGGGCGTGGTGGCACAAGCCTGTAATCCCAGCATTTAGGGAGGCTGAGACAGGAGAATTACAAGTTCCAAGCCAGCCTCAGCAATGGCGAGGCACTAAGCAACTCAGTGAGACCCTGTCTCTACATAAAACACAAAATAGGGCTGGGGATATGGTTCAGTGGTCGAGTGCCCCTGAGTTCAATCTCCAGTACCAAAAAAAAAAAAAAAAGAATCTTTTTCCTTTGTGTGTGTGTGTGTTGTTGTTGATTGGTTCATGGACATATATACATATATGTACTTGCTTCTTTTATTTATTTATTTATTTTTATAAATGTAGTTATTTTTCCATGACCTTGACTTTTGAGTTTAGGGTTGGGTTTGGAGTTTGTATATTTTGGTTTGTTTTTGTATTGTTTTCATTTGTTTCTTTTTCTCTTTTCTTCTTTTGCTAACAGCTGAATTCTATTATTCTCTCTTTCTCCCTCTCTTTACTTTGTATCTCCTATTTTTTCCTCCTTCCTCATAACCATCACCTGCTACATCCCTTCTGCATTCTCCCTTTTCACTTTTTGAAATTGTAAACTCTTTGCTATCTTTCCATCACATTTTCTTTTCTTAATTAATTGTATTTCATCATCTTTTAGAATGAAAGGGTTTATATAATTTCTGACCCACCATTAATACTCTTGTGATTATTATTTCTGTGGATGAAATAGTTGACACCTATCATTTGCTTTAATGTCAGATCTAGTTTATGGTTACTTATTGGTTTTGCTGTTGGCAATCGCTGACTCCATCATTTCTGGTTTATTTGTGGCATTTAACACTGTAGATGGCCTAATAGGAAGTAAGTATTTATTTATTTATTTATTTATTTGGTACTGGGGATTGAACTCAGGGGTACTCAACCACTGAGCCACATCCCCAGCCCTATTTGTGTTTTATGTAGAGACAGGGTCTCACTGAGTTGCTTAGCACCTCGCCATTGCTGAGGCTGGCTTTGAACTCGCGATTCTCCTGCCTCAGCCTCCCTGAGTGCTGGGATTACAGGCTTGAGCCACCGCGCCGGGCTGGAAGTAAGTATTTATTTTAAAATTGTATATTGTTTGCATTGACTGTAGCTATTGTTTGTTTCCCCCTCTTCTGTAACATGCTGAGAAACTACAGAGACACTGTAAGTTCACAGGGTAGAGACATTTCTACTGAACTAAACTCAATCAAAAGACGTTGTCCCTTGCTCCACACACAAATTAATGACAACCAATTTTCAGCTAGACCTTAATTCAAAGAATAGAAGAAACAAAAACCCAAACTCATGACCAGGCCCCAAATATGTATGACTAGGGGTGGGCCCCCAGATCCCACCTATGGGTATCCACGGCTGCGGCAAGAATTGAGAGAATTCACAAAAAGGTTGTGATTACCACACCTACAAGGTGGTCTCAATCTACATCACTCTAGGATACTTTGACAAATGAAAACTGTGCCCTGAAAGTGCCCATACATAAGAGTGGAAGAGAAATCTCTAACAATAGATGCATAAAATGCAACACATGATACAAGAAATATGAAAAAACAAGATAACATGACACCTGCTAAAGGTATGATTCACCAGCCACTGGCCATATTGAAGTGGATGAAATATCAATAAAGAATTCAAAAAAATGATTATTAAAATGATCAATGAATTCCAAGAGAACACAGATAAACAACTGAATGGATGAATAAATCAGTATGAGTTGTGAGTGAGAAATTCAATAATGAGATAAAATATTGAAAAAGAACCAAACAGAAATCTTGGAAATGAAAGGCACAATAAATCAAATAAAATGTTCAGCTGAGAGTCTCCCAAGTAGAGTAGACTATGATTAAGACAGATTCTCACAGTAGGAAGACAAAGTGAATAGCCTTGAACATTCAGACAGCATTAAAGAAAAAAAGAAAGAAAGAAACCATGATCAGAATATACAAGAACTCTGGGAAAACATTAAGAGACCAATTTTAAGAATCACTGAATTAAGGAGGGTTGTGAGATGCAGGTTAAAGCAATGGATAACTTCTTCAGGGAAATAATAGCAGAAAAATTTCCAAACCTTCAGAATAAGATGAATGTCCACATACAGGAGTCATTTAGATTCCCAAATAGACAAGACCAAAAAAAGAACCTCTCCACAACATATTATAACTAAAATACATAACATACAGAAAAAGGATAGATTTTTAAAAGCCTCTAGAGAAAAACTGTCACTTTTAGAGACAAACCAATCAGAATCACTTCTGATTTCTCAGCACAAACTCTAAAACCCAAGAGGGCTTTGAATGATACATTTCAAGTCCTGACAGAAAATAACTACCAATCAAGACTGCTATATATAGCAAAGCTATTCTTCAGAATCAAAGACAAAATAAAAATCTACCTAGATAACCAGAAACTAAAAGATTGATGACTACTAAACCAGCACTACGGATTTGCTTAAAGAAATATGCCATGCACAAATGGATGGAATTGGAAAGCATTATGCTAAGTGAAGTAAGCCAATCCCAAAAAACCAAATGCCGAATGGTCTCTCTGATTAGTGGATGCTGATGAATAAAGGAGGTGGGAATGGGAAACATAAGAGAAATAGAGAAACACTGTACGCGACATGGGGGAGGCTGGGGGCAGGAAAGGGGAATGGGTATAGTAAAGATGGTTGATAAAAAATATATATAAATATATATATATATATATATACTGTTCATTGAAAGTGCATATAAAAGTGTTTAATATGAAGAATTTAATCTGCTTATAATTTTGTGCAAAGTTAGAAAAATTATGATTGTAACAATTTTTTTCTATTTGCCTCAACAAATGTTTTCAGTGAACAGTGTGTACAGCTTCTGAAAATTTGTTTTTGTCTGTTATGTTTGATAACATGCATTAAAATGCAATTTTTGAGGAAAAAAAAAAAAAGAAGTTCCCATCCATCCTGGTAATGTCCAATATGTAAGAGTACATATGGTGGCTTGTTCTGTCTTTGGAATGGAAAGAACCAAATAGTAATGTAAAGCTGTAGATAGAATTTTTTCTTGTCACTTTCAATGGAAAATATCAACAATGTGGTTTTTTTTTAATGAACACATATTTGAAGGTTTGTATGATTTATATTTATAATAGTCTATGTTGAAGGCAGAAGTACTTTTTTGCAAATAAATCTCTACTAATCAGAAATAAGATGAAAAAAAAAAAAGAAATATGCCATGCAGAAGAAATAAAAAACCAAACTCCAGAGCTCACAAATGAACAAATCTTTTTTGAAGAGTAGCCATGCAAATGAAAAATAGGACCAAATTAAACATTATATCAAAATGGCAGGAATTAATAAATGTTTCTCTGTAATAATACTGAATGCAAATGGTCTCACCTTTTCCATTCAAAATGACAGGTTGGCAGGATGGATTAAAAAATAAGACACAACTATATGTTGTTTGCAAGAAATGCATCTTATAGTCAAAGACAGTCACAGGCTAAAAGTGAAAGGATGGAAATTGATATATCACGTGAATGGAGCCCCCAAAGAGGTAAAAGTATATACTCTCATATCTGAAAATGCAGATTTCAAGCCAAAATTAATCAGAAGAGACAAAGAAGGTCACTTAATACTGGTAAAGGAAACAATCCAACAAGAAGATATAACAATAATAAATATTTATGGCCCAAATGTGAGTGCAACTAATTACATAAAAGAGATACTACTGGGCTGGGGATATATATCAGTTGGTAGAGTGCTTGCCTCACAAGCACAAGGCCCTGGGTTCAATCCCCAGAACCCCCCCAAAGAAAAAGGATATTACTTAAATTGAAGACTCAGATAGAGCCCAGTACAATAACACTGGTAATTTCAACACACCTCTCTCACCATTAGACAAGACATCAAGAAATAAACTTGACAAAGACTCTTTGGACCTGAAAAATATTATAAATCAAATAGACTTAACAGGCAAATTAGAATATTTTATCCAACAATAGTTGAATACTCTTTCTTCTCAGAGGCTCATGGAACCTTCTACAAAATATACCATACTTTAGGCTACAAAGCAACTCTTAGCAAATACAAAAAGTAATAGTGTTATTCCTTGCATTTTATCAAGTGATAACACAATGAAATTACAAATCAATATGACAAAATCCCACAGAAATTTTCTAAATACATGGAGATGGAACAATACACTTTTGAATAATGAAAAAGAGACTGAAGAAATCACAGGAAAAGTTTAAAAATTCTTGGACTCAAAAGAGAATAGTGATACAACATACCATAACCTCTGAAGGAAGTTTTAAGATGCAAATTTATAGCTATGAATATTTGCATAAGAGTCAAATCCAAAATAAACAACCTGATAATGTATCTCAAGACTCTTGAAAAAGCAAAACAAACCAATAACAAAACCAGTAGAATGAAAGAAGTAATTAAGATCAGAGCCAAAATCAATGAACTTCAGAATAAAAAAAAAATGCAAAGGATCAATGAATCAAAGAGTTGATTCTTTGAAAAGATAACAAGATTGATAAGCTCTTAGTCAAACTAACCAAGAGAGCACACACACATGAGAGAATGAATATAAATTAATAAAATGAGAGATGAAAAAGGAGAAATCACCACAGGCATAACAGAAATCTAGCAGATCATTAGGGACTATTTTGAAAATTTATACTCCAATAAATTGGAAAATCAAGAAGAAAGGGATGTATTTCTAGGCAAATACTGTCTGCCAAAACTGAATCAAGAGGACATAGAAAATCTAAAGAGACCAATAATTTGTACTGAAATAAAAGCAATATTAAAAGGTCTTCCAACAAAGAAAAGCTCAGGACCAGAAGGATTCTCAGCTGAATTCTACAAAACTTTTAAAGAAGAACTAATGCCAACACTCCTCAAATTATTCCATGAAATAGAAGGGGAGGGAACACTTCCAAATCCATTTTATGAAGTCAGTATCACACTCGTACTAAAACCAGATAAGGACACAACAAGGAAAGAATACTACAGACCAATATCCCTGATGAACTTAGATGCAAAAATACTTAATAAAATATGAGCAAATCATGTTCAACAATAGATTAAGAAGATCATAACTACAATCAAGTTGATTTTATTCCAGAGATGCAAAGATGGTTAAATATATGCAAATCAATAAATATAATTCATCACATAAATAGAATTAATATATGCAAAGAAGACCTTCAACAGAATTCAGCATCCATTCATGATAAAAACACTAAAGAAATTAGGAATAGAAAGAACCTACCTCAACATAATAAAGGCTGTATATTGGGCTGGGATTGTGGCGCAGTGGTAGCATGCTCGCCTAGCATGCGTGAGGCACTGGGTTCGATCCTCAGCACCACATAAAAATAAAATAAAGATATTCTGTCCACCTACAACTAAAATAAATAAATAAATAAATATTTTTAAAAAAAGCTCTATAAAAAAGAAAAAAAAAAGAATCTTTAAAAAAAAAAAAAAAGGCTGTATATGAAAACCCAAAGCCCAGCCTCACAGTAAGTGGGGGAAAACTGAAAGCATTTCCTGTAAAATCTGGAGCAAGGCAAGGATGTCCACTATCAGCACTCCTATTTAATATAGTGCTAGAAATTCTAACCAGGGCAGTTAGGCAAAAGAAGGAGATAAAAGGGATAAAAATAGGAAAGGAGGAAGTTGAATTATCACTATTTGCTGGTGATATGATCTCTTTTTTTAAAAGTATTTATTTATTTTTTTAGTTGTAGGTGGACAGAATATCTTTATTTTATTTTTATGTGGTGCTGAGGATTGAACCCAGTGCCTCACGCATGCTAGGTGAGCACGCTACCACTGTGCCATAACCCCAGCCCCTGGTGATATGATCTTATAACTAGAAAACCTAAAGAACTGCTAGAGCTAATAAACAAATGTGGCAAGTAACAGGTTACAAAATCAATATACAAAAATCAATGGCTTTCCTATATACCAACAATGAATCTGCTGAGAAAGAAATCAGGAAAACACTTCCATTCACAATAGCCTCAACAAACAAACAAAACCTGAAAATAAAACTAACCAAGCAGGTGCAAAACCTCTACAATGAAAACTATACAGCAATGAAAAAGAAATTGAAGACTTCAGAAGATGAAAAGACCTCCCATGTTCCTGAATAGACATAATTAATATCGTTAAAATGGGCATACGGCCGGGCACAGTGGTGCACACCTGTAATCCCAGCACTTAGGGAGGCTGAGACAGGAGAATCACAAGTTCCAAGCCAGCCTCAGCAACGGTGAGGTGCTAAGCAACTCAGTGAGACCCTGTCTGTACATAAAACACAAAATAGAGCTGGGTATGTGTCTCAGTGGTCAATCCGGGGTACTCAATCCTGAGTTCAATCTGGGGTACCAAAAAAACAAAAACAAAATAAACAAGGGCATACCACCAAAAGCAATATACAGGGTCAATGCAGTCCCCATCAAAATACCAATGACAGCTGGGTGCGGTGGCACAAGCCTGTAATCCTAGTACTTAGGGAGGCTGAGACAGGAGAATTGCAAGTTCAAAGCCACCCTCAGCAATGGCGAGGCACTAAGCAACTCAGTGAGACCCTATCTCTACATAAAACACAAAATAGGGATGGAGATTTGGCTCAGTGGTCGAGTGCCCCTGAACTCAATCTCCAGTAACAACAACAACAAAAAAATACCAGTGACATTCTTCACAGAACTAAAAAAAAAAAAAAAAGCCAAAGCAATTCTAAGCCAAGAAAGCAATGCTGGAGACATCACAATACCTGTCTTCAAGTTATATTACAGAGCTGTAATAACAAAAACTGCATAACACTGCATCGAAATTGACATATAGATCAATGGTACAGAAGAAGACACAGAGACAGACCCATACATCTACAGTTATCTGATCCTTGACAAAGATGCTGAAAACATATATTGGAGAAGAGACAGACTTTTTAACCACTGGTGCTAGGGAAACTGGTTATCCATATATAAAAGAATGAACCTAGACTCTTATCACCCACCCTGCACAAACACACACACACACACACACACACACACACACACACACACACAAAATAAATCAAATACCTAGGATTAGAAGAGACACTAAGTAATTCCTAGAAGAAAATATAGGGTCAACATTCCAGCATATAGGCACAGGCAATGACTTTCTCAACAGAACCCCTAAAGCTCAGGAAATAATGCTGATTGTTAATAACTGAGATGGCATCAAATTAAAAGCTTCTGCACAGAAAAAGAAGGAATTAGGAATGTGAAGAGAGCACCTACAGAATGGGAGAAAATCTTTGCTAGCTACCCTTCTGGCAGAGGATTAATATCTAGAATATATAAAGAACTCAAAACACGGTACACCAAAAGTCAAATAATCCAATGAATGAATCGGAAATGATTTTAACTAGCACTTCTCAAAAAAAAAGAAAGAAAAGAAAAGAAATACAAATAACCAACAAATATACAAAAAAGAGCTCAACATCGTTAGCAATTAGGGAAATGCAAATCCACACTACAATGAGTCTTGTTAAGGAAATATGGTCCTAATCCGACATGATGAAGATTTGGGCCTATTTTTTCTTCTATTAGGCATTGGGTCTCTGATCTGATTCCCAGGTCCTTGATCCACTTTGAGTTGAATTTTGCACATGGTGAGAGATAGGGTTTTAGTTTCATTTTGTTGCATATGAATTTCCAGTTTTCCCAGCACCATTTGTTGAACAGGCTATCTTTTCTCCAGTGTACGTGTTTGGCTCCTTTATCTAGTACAAGGTAGCTGTATGTAAGTGGGTTCATCTCTGTGTCTTCTATTCTATACCATTGGTCTACATGTCTATTTTGGTGCCAGTACCATGCCGTTTTTGTTACTGTAGTTTTTTAGTATAATTTAAGGTCTTGTATTGTGATGCCTCCTGCTTCACTCTTCTTGCTAAGGATTGCTTTGGCTATTCTGGGTCTCTTATTCTTCCAAATGAATTTCATGATTGCCTTTTCTATTCCTATAAGGAATGATGTTGGGATTTTAATAGGAATGCATTGAATCTATATAGCGCTTTGGGAAGTATGGCCATTTTGACAATATTGATTCTGCCTATCCAGGAGCATGGGATATTATTCCATCTTCTAAGGTCTTCTTCAATTTCTTTCTTCAGTGTCTTGTAGTTTGCATTGTAGAGGTCTTTAACCTCTTTTGTTAAATTTATTCTCAAGTATTTTTTTTTTTTGAGGCTATTGTGAATGGGATAGTTTTCCTAATTTCTCTTTCAGAGGGTTTATCACTGATGTGTAGAAATTTGAGCCTGCTATCCCACTCCTCGGTCTATACCTAGAAGACTTAAAAACAGCATATTGCTGTGACGCAGCAACTTCAATGTTTATAGCAGCTCAATTCACAATAGCTAAACTGTGGAACCAACCTAGATGCCCTTCCATAGACCAGACCTTAATACGCCATCAGATGAAGAAGAGATATAGCACAGTATGAAGGAAGAGGCCTGTGGTCCTCCAGGAACCTCCACCTGATGGAGTAGAGCTGAAGGTCCCAAACTTCTAATCCTGTTGTGATCTTTCTGGAGACCAGCCCCCATTCTGAAACTGCCTAGGGGCTGCCACAGTCCTGGTTAGCCGACAACAGAGCACTTAACATCTTGAAGAGTTGAATACCAGGAAATGGGGGATAAAGACAAATATACATCACAATATCATATGGCCACGTAAAGTTTTGTGAGAACCAAAGGAGACAGTGAGTGTGAATGTCAGGGTCAGTAAGTGTGCATGGAAGCCTCATGCCATCAGTATCAGGCTCTCCCAGACCAACTTAACTTCTCTTTTGGCTCAAATAGTGTCCCCTGTTTGCTCAGGAGACCCCCATTTGTGCTTCTAACTGACTGCTTTGCTCTTAGGCATCATTTTCTCCAAGGGCCCTTTGGAAGTGGCTTCAGAGGGTCTCCCAATTTAGCCAGCTCCCCCCAGAATCAGTCTGGCCCTGCTCCAGACTCCACTCCTTCCCCCTGGGGGTCATGGCTTGTTTTCTTTTAGAGACCCAAGATTTCCAAACTCTGTGGTTGCCTTGCCTAGCTAAAAGGGGAAGGAGAGGATCAGCCCAAGCAGGAGGAAGAGGAAAACGAGACAAACAGCCAGCACAGTGGAGAGGAACGTGTGCCCAGAGGTCCCCATCCCTGCAGAGCTGGGAGCTGGGAGCCAGTGCCCTGCCATCCTCTAGCCCTGCCTCAGCCTGCCGCTGCCCCATGGAGGCCATGGGCCCAGAGACTCTGCTGGTCCTGTTGGTGACCACAGCTTGGCAAGGTAAGAACAGAACTGGAGGCTTTATGGGAGTGTGGCAATGACCGCCTATGAAAGGGCTCTGAGAGCCCTGTTCCTGGGTGTCTCCACTCTCTGCTTCCATCACCCTAGCACTGGACTGCAGGTTTGTGGTTATCTGCTTTGGAAAAGCAGTGGAGGGGAAAAGAGTGTGGGTTGGATCGAACCAGCCTGTCCAGGGCCATGGATCTGTCCCAGCTTAGCCATGAACACACCAACTGTCCTGAGCAAGTCTCTGATACTCTTGGGAGTTTGTTGACTCAGTGGCAGGTGGGGGCGTGGTGCTAGGCTAGATTAATGTGGTGCTTTTGGAACTGTCCTGTGTGTACAGGAAATTGCCTAAAGATCTTGTTACATGGCAGACTCTGACTCTGTAGGTCTCAGGCATGATCCAATATTTTGCGTTTCTGACAAGCTCCTGGGAGATGCCTGGATTGCTGCACGGAGTAGAGAGGTCCTAGAGAGCCCCAATGGCTCTACATGCTCTGCCAGCCTAAGAGCCCATGGCTCCATGCAGGGCCTGACTCAGAAAGGCCCAAAGGGGCAGTGGGCCTTCCTTGGGCGACTTGGGTAAGAGCTCAGTGGGAGAGACATGAGGTTGGCCTCTCTGGCCCAGGGCTCAGGAATGGGGGATTTGGTGAGAGAGAGGTATGGGACTGGAGGGAGGAAGACCAGTGAGGGTCTCCCCAGTCAGAGCCCTCCCAGACAAAGGCTGCCAGGTCTCAGGAGGGGAAGCAGCAGCTGTTGAGAATTTCCATCAAGGATGATGCCTAACTAGTGGGGAGGGGCTGGAGTGTTGGACTTTTTGGCCTAGTAAGCACATTTGGGCCACAGTTGGCCCAACAAGCCTGTTTCCTATTGTACTGCCTGCTTATTTAAGGGGTCTTGGGGAGGGTGGGACTTGGTGGGGAGGAAAGGCAGCCTCACTCTGGCCTCTCCATAGAGGTCTCTGGGGAGTTGGAATGTCTCTTCCCTGTTGAGGAGATGGCACACCCAGGGCCTTTTGCTGGTGCAGCCAATCTCAATGGCTAGTGTGCTTATTCTTTTTTTTGGGGGATGTGACTTATATGCATCAGAGAGCACATATTTTAAATGTACAATTCAGTGCAGCGTGTCAATGCACATGCTTACATATCAATGAACATAGAGGCTGTAGGAGCACTCTCTGACCCTCAACCCTTCCCCTCCCTCTTTCCCCATTCTATGCTGATGAGCGGCACTGCCTGAGAGCGGTGCCTCATTGTTTGTAACTTTGGGCCATGATTGGTCCAGGACTGTATATAAGCTTCTGTACTTTCTGGAATAAACAGTGTTTCTGCCTCTTGCTCTGGCAGAACAATTTACCTACCCCAGAGTGACTCCACGGACCGTCACCCCAAAACCTCGTCCCGTGAGACCCCACTTCGTCCTTCCCCTGAGGACTCCCTTTTTTCCGACTCTCGGGAGCAGACTCATGAGGCACAACTTCAAACAATAGAGGCTATTCCTCTCACTCCCGAGAGTTTGAGGAATTTGATTTCACTACCTTGTCTCATCCTTATCCTAGGAATCCAACTGTGGGGCAGAGTGTGTGTGTATGTGTGTGTGTTTAGGGGTGGTGTGCTGTGTCTAATGTCCAGCTGTAAGGGAAAAAATGGGGGACAAGAGGCTGGAAACCTGTTTTCAGCCCAGCAAACTAGTGGTAAGTGGAGTGATGGGGGCTGCTGTGGGGTCAGGATGGTGCCTGAGCACCTAGAGATGGGGAGAGGCTCACTGCTCCCCATCAGGGAATGAGCTCCCAGGCTAAGGAGGGGCTGTGTTCAGGGTACAGGAGGAGAGATTGGGGTGCCTCCTGGGAGCGGACCATGGCTGCATCTGTCAGGCAAGAGGAAATGGCAAGATTTGGGACATGGGGACAATTTGGTAGTTGAGACTAGAGAGGGGGAGAATGGATAGGCTCAGGGAAGACCTTGGTCAGTATTTAATGAGCCCCTCAGCCATGGAGTGGGGCTGAGCAGGCTGTCCTTCCTGCCAGCCACGCCAGCAAGGGGAAGTTGGGGGCGGAAGTGGAGAGTGTCAGCCCCGTCCTGCATGAATATCCAGGACAACAGAGCAGGACAAAACAAGACAGATGCTTCTCCCTGACCACATTTCCAGGAGGCCAACACAGGGCCAGAGGAGTAGGCTGGGGAGGGGAAGGGAGAAGCAGGCGCCTGTGAGAAGAGGCAGGGGCAGAAAAGAACACAGACGCAGTCTTGGAACCCAGGTCTAAGGCAGGCTCCCACCACAGGCAGCCTTGAAAGGCTGACATCTTTAGATAGCAGAGTATCTGGCCCAGAAGGAACTTTGGAAATGTAGCGATTGAAGCAGTGGCCCAGACAGGAGCCGTCGAGGAAGCCAGCCACTGCCTGTCATCTCCTCCTCAGCAGAGCTCTGTGATAGGACCTGGGATTGTTCCCAGCAGACAGCAGAGCACTTGAGGCTCCGAGGGACAGCAACTTCCCCAACAGGCAAGGGAAGAAACAGGTTCCGAACCTGTGCTGTTAAAAGCCCACTCTGCACGCTGTTTCCTGCAAGAAAGTCCAGGCTGGAGCCCTGGAGTGTCAGGGAATAGGTGACAGGGCAGTGTTGCCTCTGCTGAGATTTGCCACAAAGCTGTGAGAAGTGACACTTGTCCCTCTTGCTGGCAGCCCCAGCCCCAGGTGTCCATCGGCCTTGGCAGTATGCACAGATTACTCAATCCTTTGTGCTGATTAGAAGCCCAGGCAGGAGGCCAAACTGGGTGGTGTACGTCTAAAATCCCAGCAGCTCAGGAGGCTGAGGCAAGAGGATTGTGAGTTCAAAGCCAGCCTCAGCATTAGCAAGGCACTAAGCAACTCAGTGAGACCCTGTCTCTCAATAAAAATACAAAATAGGGCTGGGGATGTGGCTCAGTGGTTCAATCCCCCGGTACCCGCCACCCAACCAAACAAACAAACAAGAAAAGAAGCAGCTCATCATAGCCCTAACTTTATGTATGACTGCATATGTGTTGTGATTCTGTACAACTTACAACTAGAGAATTGATATGTTATCCTCTATGTACAATGAATCAAATTGCACTCTGTTATCATGTAAGCCTAAATAGAGCAAATAAATAAATTAAATATGAAAAAAAAAAGAGAGAGAAGCAGCTCAGGCAGGGAGACTGCACATTTCTGAAGAACTTGAAATCAGAACATAAATTAAGCCATCTTGAAATCATTTGAGAGAGGATACCTTTCCAGTTTGGGGCTCTTCAAGGGGGAACACCCAGTTAAGGAGTAGAAAACAGTGGAGAATCCTGAATTCCTTGGAAGCCCTGAGACCCTCAGCTGGCTTGTCACTATGCCCACCATTAGAAACAGAAAGGGCTATAGCAGGAAGGTTGGACTGGCCAGGGGACAGTGGCAGAGCCAGCCTCACAGCCCAGGGTGTCCTGAGGCCCAACAGATGGCCTTGCCTCTCCAGGGGTCTCAGGGCCTGGAGCCGCGGCAGTGGCCAAGAAGGCCAAGAAGCAGAAGTGAGAACATCCCTGGTAGAAGGGCTGCAGGCTGAGCGGAAACCAGGGGCCGAGTGGGACGCCAGCAATGTGTTTCCGCCCACGCAGACCGGGGGCGCCTGGCAGCCCCTTGCAGGCCGTGAATCAGCTCTCACTTCCCTCCTTCATCTCTATTTTAGGCCCTGGAAAAATGCTGACATTGCAGAGGCAACGAGCCTTCTTCCCTGAAGGCTTGATAGGAGTTTCAAGTTCTCTTTTCTCCTTCAAGAAAATTTTCCTTAAAAGAGATTGGCTCCCTAGTAAACACAGTGCGTAGGGGTGGGGGTGGGGCTGCTGGGCGTGGCCTACGTCACACACATAGTGACTAAGCCTTACTAAGAATTTATGGAGACAGGTGATATTCCAAGACTTCCATGCATTTAAACCACCTAACATGCCACTGAATGGGTTTGATGATTAGCCCCCATTCTACAGGTGGGGAAACAGGCATGGCACTTCTGAGTCTTCCCACTGTGCTCTGGACCAGGTGTGCAGTGGTGGGAGTGAGCAGGAGACTCAGAACCTCTCTCACTGCTGGGCTGAGAGCATTCATCCCTTCCCTTCTTCCCTCTGTGAATGAGGTTGGAGGACTTGACCATGCACATTCCACTCCTTTGTTTCTGCACTTGCTCCTTGGAGCCCCCTGGCTTGAGCGAGGCCCTCTGCTCAGCACTGGGGACATGGCCGCTTTGTGCATGGGGTGAAGGAGTCCACCTCTGGAGAGACTAATGTTGCCATCACACAAGGAAGACAAGCAGGAGGCTGGGGACATAGTGGGACAGAAGCCGTGGAAGCTGCTAGCCTTCTTTCTTAGAGGACAGGCCTACTGGACATCAAAGCTGTCAGTCTGTCCTCAAGCAGGATTGGGTTTGGGAGCTGAGCAAATAGCCAGAGGGGCACAGGCTTGTTCGAGGAGACCCCTGGCTCAGCACCAAACCTGCCAAAGTACCACCAATCTTAGAGTCCAGGAGTGGTCCCAGGGGTGCTCGCAGGCCTCACTTCTGTCTGCCATCCCCCTCTGCAGGTCAAGGGGTCCCAGTAATTGAGCCCAGCGGCCCTGAGTTGGTGGTGGAGCCGGGAACAGCGGTGACCCTGCGATGTGTGGGCAATGGCAGTGTGGAATGGGACGGCCCCATCTCCTCTTACTGGAACCTGAACCCTGATGCCCCCAGCAGCGTCCTGACCACAAAAAATGCCACCTTCAAAAACACAGGGACCTATCGCTGCACTGAGCCCGGAGACCCCCTGGGGGGCAGCGCCACCATCCACCTTTTCGTCAAAGGTGAGCACTCTAAGCCCTCTTCCAAGAAGCCTGGCCCAGCAGGCCCTGTTGTAATGGCCAGGAGGTCTGTCCCTATTAACATTCAGAATAAACCGACTCCACATTACTGAGTGCCAACTGTGAACAAGGACCTATGGCAGTGTCTCTGATTCATTCTGGTACTCACAATAACCCAGTGAGGTAGGTTCTGTGTTTATGCCCATTTTTCAGAGTCTCAGAGGGGTCACACAGCATCCAGTACCCAGGTGCATCGGACTCCAGAAGCCCACTCTGAAGTGCCAGTTGAATGTGTAACCTCAGACAAATAGCCTTTTGAGCCTCCCCATCACCAATGTCCAGGGAAGGAGGATAGTTGTAACCTGTGTCCCCTCTATCCCAGACCCTGTCCGGCCCTGGAACCTGTTGGCAGAGGAGGTGACAGTGTCCGAAGGTCAGGATGCCCTACTGCCCTGCCTGCTCACGGACCCCTCACTGAAGGCGGGTGTCTCGTTGATGCGCGTGCGTGGCCGGCCGGTCCAGCGCCAAACCAACTACTCCTTCTCACCCTGGTATGGCTTCACTATCCACAAGGCCAGGTTCATGGATGGCTGGGACTACCTGTGCAGTGCTTTGGTGGACGGCAGGGTGGTGACGACTACTGGCATCCGGCTCAATGTGCAGAAAGGTGAGTGGGGTAGGAGGGGACCAGCCAGGCGTGGAGGGTGGGTAGATAACAGACGTCTCCCTTCTGCTACTTCTTCCTTCCAATCCATCCACAAGTCATTCATGGGGGCAAGATGTGTCAGGTGGGATTCAGACAACCACAAGTAGCTGACAATGGGCAGGATCATCTCCCACTGCGAGATGCTGGACAGACACCAAACCCAGTAGCTAGAAGAGAGCTAGAAGAGGCGGGTGGAGGAGCCTCGCAGGGGAGATCTCCTTGTATTCCGAGTGTCTCTGGACGATGGGAAACTGGTCCAGAGCATCTCTCAACACAGCCACAGGCACAGGGACGGATGTGTATGACTGGTGTATGCCAGGTGCTGTGCTGGCTGTGGGGATGTCCCCTGCATCGACTGGACATTGCCCTGAAAGGTCAGACTAGAGAGACAGTAGATAGAAATTGCTGTTAATGAGGAACACCTGGGGAAGCCAGAGCAGGCCATTGAGGAGAGCCAAATTACTCCACACTGGTCATGGGAGGGCTCTCTAAGGAAGGTCCTAACCAAAAAATGTCTGGAGGATGAGAACAGCTGCCCTTCACCACATGAGAGGGAAAGGATACCAGGAGGGAGTGGTGAGTGGCAGGTCCTCAGGGAGGAAGACGGCTCTGGTGGCCCTGGTTCAGGGACACAGGTCAGGGTGTGCAATAGACTTCGGCTTTTATTTGGAGAGTGATGGGAAGCCACTGAACATTTACCCAGGAGAGAACCATGATCCAATTTCTGTTTTTCAGAGGTCACTTTGGCTGCTGGGAGGACTCTCAGCTTCAGAGGGGCAGTGGGGAGGCGGAGAGGCCTTTAAGAGAGTTGTTGGAAAAGTCTGGAGAATGGAGTGGTAGTGGGACCGGGATGGGTGGTGAGTGGTGGTGATGGAGAGAGGGGACTTCCCAAGGTCTCTTTAGGAGACAAGATTTGCTTTGGGAGAAACCAAGGCATAGAGCCTGCCTTCCAGAGTTCAGGATAGGAGAATGGTGGGGACCTTGGCCAGTAGCTTGGCCCATAGCAGAGAGCAGGGTGACAGTTCAGCCCTAGGTCTTCAGGGTTTTTTTAAAATTTATTTTTTATTTTTTTAAAACAGTAGGATGCATTTCCATTCATAGTACACATATGGAGCACAATTTTTCATTTCTCTGGTTGTACACAAGGTAGAGTCACATCATTTGTGTCTTCATACATGTACCAAGGGTAATGACGTCCATCTCATTCCACCATCATTCCTACCCCCATGCTCCCTCCCTTCCCCTCTCTCCCCTTTGCCCTGTTCAAAGTTCCTCCATTCTTCCCAGGGTCCCCCCCGCCCCGAGCCCCCATTATGGATCAGCATCCACTAATCAGAGAAAACATTTGGCCTTTGGTTTTTGGGGATTGGCTTACATCATTTAGCATGATATTCTCCAACTCCATCAATTTACCTTCAAATGCCATGATTTTATTCCCTTTTAATGCTGAGTAATATTCCATTGTATATATATACATACCAGTTTCTTTATCCAGTCATCTATTGAAGGGCATCTAGGTTGGTCCCACAATTTAGCTATTGTGAATTGTGCTGCTATAAACATCGATGTGGCTGCACTACTGTAGTGTGCTGTTTTTAAGTTGTTCAAGGGTCTTGTCTCTGGCTCAGTCCTCCCAGGGCCCCCAACTTTGACACTGGAGCCTGCAGAGCTGGTGCGGATTCGAGGGGAGGCTGCCCAGATTGTATGCTCATCCAGCAACATCAACGTGGACTTTGATGTCTTCCTCAAACATGGAGACACCAAGGTCAGCCCCTGGGGGGTTGGCAAAAGGAAGTCTGCCCATCCTTCCAGCACACCAAACCCTGCAGGGCAGAGCCTCCAGCCTCACCCCACACTGGCTCCCTGGGCTGAGGACACAGCCCAGGCCCAGAGAAGGGGGGGACTCACCAAGATCTCACCACCAGCCAATAGCTGATCCAGAACCAGGACTCAGTCTCCTGCTACTATGGGTGGGGAGGAGGTACTCTGGTCCCTTGACCCATGACCTTTGCTGCAGAGCCAGATGAGAGCTCACTGCTAACCTAGCAAGGCATTCCTAGGCTACCTTCAAAGTCCAGGGATAGAAAGGCTATTTCAGATGCAGCAAGAGAGGGAGAAGGAGGGAGTATTACTGGGAGGAAATGACAGGAGGCTGATTTAAGGAACCCCCATCCCCACCACCACCTGCATACAGTGGGCCAGGCATAGCCCTGTGCCCTCTGCATGTGAATCTCATTCATCCCTCACTACAGCCCTAGGAACTGGGCTGGTATTAGTCCCATTTTATAGATGAAGAAACTGAGTTTTAGGGTTCAGCCCCTTGTCAAGGAAAGGCAAGTAGCACTCTTAAAGGCTGAGGATTTGAACTCAGAGCTTTCCAGTTCCTTAGCAACCTCAGTATTTCATCCCATTCCTTCTGGCTACAGCTCAAAATCGCTCAACAGTCTGACTTCCGTGATAACAATTACCACAAAGTCCTGACCCTCAACCTGGATGATGTAGGCTTCCAAGATGCTGGCAACTACTCCTGTGTGGCCACCAATGCCCAGGGCACCCACTCTGCTTCCATGATTTTCCGGGTGGTAGGTGAGCATCTGCAAGCAGGGCGGGAATTCTGAGGGAGGGGCGGCAGGGTTTGAGAAGGAAAAAGTAAATGGCAGAGCGGACACTGCCTTTATCCTGAGCCTGGCTGGGCAGCTGCATCTGCCATCCCAGGTCCTCCCCCAGGACCCGCTCTCTCTCCTTCGAGCTCCTGCTGTATTTGGAATTAGCACCATACTCTCTGTTTGGGGATTGGAACCCAGTACCTCCCTACTGACCAGCATCTGTTCACCTGCCCATTCCTTCATTCCCCCCAGCCTGGGACATTCATGTCACAAAGGACACATGAACAGACAATGATCCCCTGGCGTGATCATGGGGGAAGCTTGGGGGCGTCCGAGTGTTCCTCTGACTCAGGTTGGAGAAAATGGCCTCCAAGCTGGGACCAGAGGAATGAGGTGGGTTGATGGGCCAGGGGATGATAAAGGAAGGAAACAGCCCTTCTGGCAGAGAGAACAGCATGTTCAAAGAGCAGAGAGAGCATGGGGTACAGGAGACACCAAGGGATGGAAAAGGGCAACTGCAGGGCTGAGGAGTGCTGGGACGGTGGCCCCGGGGGTGTGGAGAGAGGCAGAAGCCAGGCAATAAGAGACTTCATAGGTGAATAAGTTGCATCTTACCCTGTTGAGCCGTCACTGCCAGGTTTAAAAAGGAGGATGGTGGGCTCAGATTGCAAACAGGACACTGTGGTAACCAGGAGCACACACTTGTGGACAGCATTCTGACCTGACTCTGCCAACAAGTAGCAGGTTATTTGACTTCTCTGGGCTTCGGTTTCCCTAGTTGGGCATAGTGATGGGAACTACTTCATAGATTTGTTGGGAGAACTAAATGAGCATATTTCTAAAAAATACGCTGGCACATAATACCAGTGCTAGGTGTGCTCAAGGGGAAGTTATCTGAGCAGGCACAGTCTGGTGCCGGGTGGGTGGAATAGAGGCTGCAGGGCTTGAGGTTAGGGATGCCAGCTGAAGGCACTAGACTACCTTATCCAGAATGATGTAGAAGAGATTATCAGAAAGACCTGCTGGCTGCTGAGGTGAATAGATGCAGGAGAGGACAACCTCCCCTGCAATGCCCCAGTGATGGGGCTGGGGGGACAGTGGTAGTCACTGGACTGGGAACCCCAGAGTGAAGCAGGGGTTCTATAGGGTAGAAACAGGCTGAGTCATCTTGATCTGACTATGGCCATGGCTTTTGTGTCGTTGGCTGTTGGTGGGGGAGGAAGCGTGAATCACCACCCTGGAGCCCATGCAATGCGCAAGACTTGAGTGGAATAGGGGCCTTACTGTGGCCCATACAGTGCTGGGAGATCTGCAGGGAAGAAGGGCAAAAACATGTAGAATTGTCCCTCCGCCATGGCATCTAATCCCATCTGTTTTCTAGCACAGGCATACAGTCATCATTCAATAAATGCTTGGGTTCCTTTATGCTTTTGGCCAGACATTGCTCTGGATGCCAAGGATACAGCTGCAGGTGAAGCATGATAACGTTTGTTCACATGCAGCTTGTGTTCTAGCTGGGAGAAGAAAAGCAATGAGCAGCATTTTAAAAACACAAGTTGAGCAGCATTTGCAGTTGAAAACAGAAGGTCTCGATGGCAAGCTGACATTTGAGCAAAGACTCAAAGTTGGTGAAGGAGGAAAACAAGATCTGGAGAGGAGAAATCCAGGAAGGGGGACAGCAACGTTCTTTAGGCAGGGCTGTGCTTGCCACGTTGGAGGAATAAATTGGCGAAGGTGAAGTGAGCCAAAGGAAGAGGGTGAAAGGTGAGCTCAGAAACATAAAGCAGAGAGGTGGCAGATTCCCTGTGAGCCAATATAAGGACTTGGGCTTTTACTTTTGAAAGATATGGTGAATGGTTGGAAGGTTTGAGTAAAGGAGTGACATGATCAGATTTGGATGTGACAAGATTTAACAGGGCTTTCTGGTGCTTTGTTGAGAATGGTTTGTAGGGTGACAAGATTAGAACAAAGGAAACGAGTTAGGAGGCTACTGCAGTGGTCCAACTCAGAGGTGATGGTGGCTGACTGGAGTGGTAGTAGAGGTAGTGGGAAGTGGTGGGAGATGGATGGATGGATGGATGGATGGATGGATGATAAGAAGAGAGATGTCAGACGCAAGTCTTGGATAGGGTAGACAATGTGAGCCTGGCACATAGTAGGTGTTCAGGGTCTGGACCAAGGGGTAAATTATTGAATGAACATATAAACCCAGGCATCTTCCCACTAATGCCAGATCTTCACGTGTTCTGCTTTCCAGAGAGTGCCTACTTGAATTTGACCTCTGAGCAGAACCTTCTCCAGGAGGTGACTGTGGGTGAGAACCTCAACCTCAAAGTCAATGTGGAGGCCTACCCTGGCCTACAGGGTTTCAACTGGACATATTTGGGGCCCTTCTCTGACTACCAGCCCAAGCTTGACTCTGTCACCAACAAGTACACCTACAGGTACACTTGTCCATTCCTGTCGGCACAGTCCCTCAGCCAAATGGAGGATGCTCTAGCCAGGAATCAGCATGCTTGGGTCACATTCTAACCTTGCTGTGTGACCTTGAGAGAGCCCCTCCTCTTTCTGGGTCTCCATTTCCCTAACTATGGAACTTCAGTATCAATTAGCATTCTTTATGCTCTTTCATGGCCAGTGTAGATGTAGAAAACAACCTGTGCCCTCATGATTGTCATCCAGAGACACATTCCACTGTTTTTTTTTTTTTTTTTTTTGGGTACTGGGGATTGAACTCAGGGGCACTTGACCACCGAGCCACATCCCCAGCCCTATTTTGTGTTTTATGTAGAAACAGGGTCTCACTGAGTTGCTTAGCGCCTCGCCCTTGCTGAGGCTGGCTTTGAACTCGCAATTCTCCTGTCTCAGCCTCCCTAAGTGCTGGGATTACAGGC